>OZ001664.1:2717175-3939830 GCA_963924145.1 Pyrausta purpuralis | reverse complement strand
TTCTATATTACGCCCGTACCAAATATTGAATTCGTACCAAGTATTGAGGAGAACATTATTCTATAAACCCATCATAAGGATTTTTGTGTCAGGATTAAAATTATTTTCTATTTTGTTATTTATTTTGTTTTATATTTTTATACGAAATTATTTTATTAAATGTCAAATATTCATAAGACTATATCAATCAATCAATTGAATAATCAAGAATAATATTTATGTAGGTCAACTATATCGTTATTGCTTTGAATCTAAGCGTAAATTAATTTATACATAAACATTTCATTTACATTTCAGTAGTTTCGACACAGCTAATTTAGCAAAATTTTTGCGACACAAGCCACTCACATTCCATCGAATCCGACGCAAAGGACGCTGGAGGGTGAGCAGATTAAAGCTTAAAGGTGCGTTTCCACACTAGCTAGTGGAGCTAAGCAGATGTGTAATATAAAAAACCGACCAAGTGTAAGTCGTACTCGCGCACAAGAGGTTCCGTTCCATTGATTGAATAATTAATCATTCATTAATTGTGAAGTTACAACAACATAGGTAAATACTAAGGGTCACGTGTTCACCCTTTGGGTACGTAACGCAAAAAAAATACCAATGCCGTCGCTCATAATATATTATGCCGTCATGTTTTTGCCAAACTGTGAGCAACATTCACCGGTTAATTAAAACACATCGGTCGCTAGCTCCACTCGGTTCGGCTTCTATGGGAACACAGCCTAATAAAAATGACTGATGCTGAACGAACAATTTCAATTACACAATACGTCCGATGCTTCCCGTCAAAATCCTTAGAAAAATAAACGTCAAGTCGGGTTCCGCGCGCTCCGGGCGGCGTGGTATCACAAAATACAGAAAGTAACAGAAGTCAATCCACATACAACGCAAGCTCGAGCAACGCACATAATATAAAGCTGCAAGCCGCTTTTGAAAACAATCCTGATACTTCCTTTGTCATCTATGTACAAAAGGGACTTTTATGTATTTGTGATCTTCCATCCAGAATATTGTTAAAAAAGATCAGATGTAAATCCGCGACTTACTCGTGCTAAGATTATGAACTGCTTGTATCAACCTTCTTGCTACAAACAAATTTATAAAAAATGTATTTAATATGGGCATTGTGTTGTACAATATTTGCGGACGATATTAAATTTATTGGTAACCAGAAATCATTCAAGTACATATTGACGAACTGGCTACTACAACATTATATCTGTAGTTTTAAGGAATTTCTTGACTATAATGTAAATTGTTTAAAATAATATAATAATGACATGTCATATCATAATTTTAACATGTAAAATAATATTTTTAGTTTGACTGTTCCTAATTTTACTACCTTCACAATGTACTGTATTCTTGCATATAAATGATGATTAAGGTTATAATTATTATGTTCTCGAACACGAGGTCTCGGGACTTTTCGGGACAGTTCGAGCGCGAGTGACACGCACTTCAAACACGCGTCAGTGAACTTTTGTGCAAAAATATGTTGAGTAAACTATATAAACTTTTCTTGGTTTGTAATTACGTTTTCTCTTTTTCATACTCAACAAAAATCAAACAACTACCTACACTCTAATTTTTAATTAGATAGACCAAAATGTCAATCAGCGTGTGGCGACTAATTTTAAATGTTGTGATATAATCGAAAAATTCAATTAATATTTTTAATAGATGCTTTCAATTGATTTAATTATTTTTAATAGTTGTAGTTTAAGTTTGTGTTATGTAGAAGTATATTCGCATGAATTATAACAGTGCTATTAAAAAAATGGCCAGAAATTAAATCTGTTTAAATTATGTTTCCTTCAATTATCATCATTATAAAGTAGTAAAAAGTCCAAAATACGTAAAAATCAGAGAAGAATATTGCTTTTGCAAAGGAAAGGGATTACATTTTTACTCATTAGAAAAACTGTTTCATGTATTACGTCTGTTTATATGTGTTATTTATCCAAATTATTAACAGCACATTATTATAAAATCATATCATAAGTTGCACAGTTTAATTGTCACATTGTCATTCTGGTCTATCTAATTAAAAATCAGAGTATGGATGTGATTTTGACGACCACAATAGTTTTTTTTATGTGGAAGCAAAGGACATCATCAGCGCGACCTGTGTGCGTGTGAAAAGTGACATTTATGCAAGAATTCGACTTTTGTTACTGTCTATATTTTGTGGTTGTATTGCGTGCCTTACGATGCGGTCATAAGGTCCAGTTTTGCGGGGTCGTTAAAATCCTTAAAAAAATAAACATTACGATGGGAATACCGCGCGCTCCGGGCGGCGTAGCACTATGAGCCTTACGCGGCGGGCATAGGGTCGCGTTTAGCGCTCGAGCTTGGCGGGCTTGTGCTTGGGCGGCGTGGTGGGCGGGCCGCCCTGCTCGCCCGGCGCGCCGATGGGCACACCCTCGCTATCCACCTCCGTCTGCAAGTAAAGATAGAGCCACATTTAAACATGCGCCAGACAACACAACAAGGGCCTGTTCAAGTTTATATCGACGCTGCCTTGGCCTCTATTGAAAACCGAGCAAAAAGGATAATTGGACACACTGAGCTATTTGAACGTAGCCTACTAACCCTAGAACATATAAATTGGCGTGTATTTAGATCTCTTCCAGGCTGAATTTCGGAGAGTGTACAAGAAAACAGCACGATCTAATTCCACCAGCCCCCATTCACCAGCGGAACGAAAGACGCGGGCGCGGTTTCCACCCTTACGTCGTAGACTTACCAGCAATGCGCGCTAATATGTTTCGATCTACACTTTTCATTCGCACGACTAGGGAGCGGAATTCGCTGCCGGCAGATGTTTTTCGTAGTCATTATAATTTTGCCGAATTCAAGAAAAAAGTGAATAGGCCATATCATTGCTGTCTATCAGGTGAGATTGCGTATGTAAAAAAAAAAACGTAAGCACTACAGGAGAGGGCGCGGTGTTCGTTATTGTGATTACATCAGCAGTAGTATTTTTTACATTTCATACCCACACTTTGACAATTTTGATTTGATTCCCTCAAATAATGAATAAGTATAGGTAGTAATTTACTATAGGTTCTGGATCATAAAGGCCAGTGTTTACCTAAGCATTGGGAGGCGGGGGTAAAAGCTTTGATTACAAGGACGGAAAATATTAATTTACCAAAAAAACGCGACATTAACTGGTTATTTATAACGAAAAACCTCGGTTTAATTTCATTACTTAAATTACATCACTAAAATTATCGATATGACTACATCTCAGCGATCATCTAAGGCAAAATCAACAATAAAATTGCTGGAGAAATGGTGACAGACGTGTGCCGCTGTTTTTGTTTTCCCACAGCCTACTCCGCACACATTAAATAAGTCAATTATTATGCCAAACTCAAAATTGTGTAGAAGTAGATAATATGCATTGTTACCAATATTGTCAGCATAGGGGCGCGGAGCATGCCTTGGCATGCGGCGCGTGAGGGGAATAGGTGGCAGACGCCGAATCATGAGGGCATTCAAACGTGAGCCTTAAGTCGGTTGGTATCGTAGTAGTGAAATATTAATAATAATATTATTATTTACTGTGAACGTCGCGAGTTAATAAGTGTAAGTGACGGAAGCCGGTTGATTAGTGATAATCAAGTAGGTAATGTGTTATTATAAATAGTGAAGAAATATAAACTGTCAAGAAAACAACGGATTTTATTCAGCAGCGGACTAAACAGTCGGTTCAAAGTAGAAAACGATCTTTTCTATATTGGCTCGGGTCTGGGTGTTGTGGTACCACCGTTGTGTCTGATTTCCATAACACAAGTGCATTGGCTACTTACTTTGGGATCAGAGCAATGTAAGTGATTGGTGTCCAATATTTATTATTATTATTATTATTAAACAGCGTCAACATTATCAAACTGCTGCACAGTTTATTTATTTTTTTAAACCCGTGACCGTTTGCAGCATTCATAAGCAGCTGTCAACAATGAATTAGCAGTTATCTTAAATTTTAGTGCAGGAAACGAGAAGAAGAAGATGGACTTTGTTTCTTCATTTTATTTATTGTTTTTTTTTTCGAGTAAGTAGGTAAATGAGGTTTTGTGCCGGTATTGACATTATAATGTGTGCTATTAAAAAAATCAATGAACACAAAGTGAGAAATAACGTAAAGCTCGCTCTGATTGCGGATCGCATCCTAATTCGGATTGTTATTCTCGTGCTAAGCCGCCTTTCATTGAAATGCGAATCAGCATCACATTTCAATGTATTATTTTAGGGTATTATAGTGTTAGTTTTATAAGTTATAACTGATAAGCGTAAATATTAAACTTTTATTACTGCAGAATTGAATGTCAATGACGACTGGTTCAAATTATTTCACTGGGCCGCAATAAGGATATTATAATATTATCTAGGTTTAATATGAGTGGAGTTTGTGGTAGGAGTTCTGATTGGTCAACTTGAATTAATCAGTCGCCATTTGCTAAGGGTTATAACATATTCAGCACATTCTTTTAATTATTTACCTATTTATTACTTTAATTGCAATTATTAAAAATTACTAATATTTTTTATGGTCCTTTACGATCTTCATTTAATTAAATTTTGATTTTAATACTTAAAAGTACATGTAGTGCTAAAAAAATATTACAAATAAAATGAAGAAAAAAAAACAGCTCTTCAAAAATATGCTCTGAAAATATAACCTTTTCTGAAATCAGTATTATTGTAAAAAAAATGTTTATTTAAAAACTTTATTGAACAAACAAAAGTTTACAAAGGGTGGACTTAATGCTAATAGCATTCTCTCCCTGTCATACCTTTAGATTTATTTTATTTTATTGCGCAATAATAAAATTTTGTACAAAAGGTGACTTGACGCAGATCTTAGATTATGTAGAGATATTGTTATGTACGTGCAGGAGAATATTGTAAATATATGTTAAAAATGCCACAAATATAAAATAATAATATTATATACATACCATAATATACATAAACTAAATATACAGTAAGTATAAAATAGTTTAGGTGCATAACTAAAAAATATACATACATACATATTTCGCAATCATTGAAACATAAACTTTCGCAGTTTGTTTTATAACACTATTTTATTATTGAATATCACTGCCGGTCTAGTAAAATTATGATGGCACTGAAACTAGCACGTTATATTGTAAGTAATGCAAATGATTGACAATAATCATTGCAAATATAATGTCACTATAGTCAAATTATAACACCACGACTTTTATAATACTTCTGCAACATCCTAATATTATAAACGCGAAAGTTTGTGAAGATGGATGGATATGTGTATTTATGTTTGTTCACGAATAAAGTACTGAATGCATTATGAAACTTAACAGAAATGTAGCTTACATCGAAATAGCACATAATATGCTGTATTTTATAAAAATATGTATTTTAATATTACAGATATGACGATAAATGTTCATTTCACAGACGGCTAGGTGGCGCTAAGCGTCACGCAATGACGTATTCATAAGAGACCACAAATTTCGCAAGGTCGGACTGACAGCACGGTAGCTCAATTGGTAAGAGCGTTTGGCCCGGTCAGCCAAGAGGTTGCTGGTTTAAGTCCCGCCCGTGCGCAAGTTTTTGTTTTCTTATTTCATATTTTTGAATATAAAATATGACACTGTGAGTGTTAAAAACATTCTAAACCATTAAATGTTAAACCTTTCTGAATTCACGACCTACCGCCGGGCGAGACTGACGTCATCCCCATCAGGCCCGAGCCACTTGAGACGTCCATTATTTTTTTGCTACACTCGGCGCTTATCGCTTTGTTATTGTTCGTGAGGCCAGATGTTTACACTTACGAGACGGTTTGGGTTACATTTCTGAGAAGCTATTGAAACAAAGTAACTACTTACAGTATTATCGGAGCGTTTTATTATGTTTACATAAATTCTTATCGCCTAACAAAAATGCCATTGTTACTCTGACGCACCAGAAATGCATGCAAAATTATTGTTAGAAGTATTTGAAACAAGTAACATATTGATACTATGTACTTACATTTATATTCTGCAGTATATATATATAACCTCTCTAATAAACGTAAAGTATAGGCCTTATCTTTAGGTTAGCGTAATAAGTATTAAAGAATATAAGGTTTTTTCGATTTCATTTTGCTAATTGGTATTGGTTTTAGAAAGCGACAAACGGAAAATGATGCGAGTAGATATTTTATAGTTGCACTTCCGTGTTATTATTCATTATTCACAATTCTAAATATACAACAAGAAAGTCCATAAAATAAGTATTTTAGAAATATATAACACAATGGAACTTGTTACAAAAAAACATCCTTAAATATGCATGAAATTGATAAATATTCGCGCGATTTACCGTGCTGAGGCCTCACTCTGGACACAAAACCCGATCCAATGAATATACCCATCCCTGTCCCACGCGTACACGGCCTGGTACTAGTCCCCCTAGCCGATTTCGACTACGGTGGCCAGTCAAAACGACTAACCGACTGCGCGGGACATATTATAGTGCACAAGTGTGTGCGCAAACAAAGGTGCACTCTCTATTCCTTTCACTCTCATAGCCCGGACGTCCTTTGGCATTATCAGCCAAAGGACGTCCACTGCTGAAAATAGGGGGAATACGGGGTACGCCTATTTTACCACTTTGGAAGCGTATATCTCGCAAACGTTAGAGTTTTAGAGAAAATATTTTAAGGAACCTCTATTTTATTTTAAAAGAACTATCTATAGACAGCCCACACGCATATAGGTTTGACAAAATATTTTTTTTTGTTTAAGTTTTATGTATGGGATAAATATCATTATTTTTTGTATAAGAATCGTAAAGCGGTTAACAGGATACATCTTCCTGCCAAATTTCAACAGTGTGAGGCTTTTACAGAATAAAATGGCTGTGACATACAGACGGGCAGACAGACTTGACAAAACTATAAGGGTTACGTTTTTTGCCATTCGGCTACGGACCTCTAAAAAGCATACAAGGCAACCCGAAGGTGGGTTGACTAGGCGCGCGGGAGGCGCCGAACTCGCAGGTAGCGCAACAGGACAGGAGAGATAACGTATTTTGAAAATTCCCCCATTTAAGGGTAAATAGGTGCTAATCTTGTTGACTTTGAAAATCGATAACAAAAAGTTTTTATGAATAATGTTATCTTAATACTTGTATTGGTTATGTTTTAAAGCAACTTTATGACAGTTTCGGGTCGGACAGGGTATTTTTTTAACGTGTGTTGTGTTGTGATAAAAGTTTTATTGTTAAAATAATAATGTTATTTAATTTCATGTTTTTTTAAATTTAATTCTATCCAATCCTAGTTCCTATCCTACTTATATTATAAACGCGAAAGTTTGTGAGTATATATGAATGTTTGTTGCGCTTTTACGCTAAAACGGCTGTATGGATTTGAATGTATTTGAGACACACGTAGTTTACAACCTGGATTGGTGGACTGACACATTGGATACTTTTTATACCATTATAAATAAAAAATAATAGACAACGATACGTCATGGGTAAACATAAACTAAAAGTTTAAAGTGTCGTTTTATTCGACAGTTGTCATTCAATAATATTCGTAAACTTTACATTTTCTTTATTTTTTTAAGTGCTTGAGATAAAATTATGATAATAATCAAGGGAAAAAGAAAAACAAGTATGTATTTAAAAAGCTTGTACTTATAAAAATATATTTACAACTTTATTAACATGATTTAATTCTACTATCCAAAGATCACACTTTAATGCTACGAAACTAAAAAAAAACAAAATAGACCCTCGTCACGTCCGGGGTCGCAGATGCACCACTCTCGCGGTGAGGTGATATCATTCATAAATGTAACAGACGTATACAAATTTAACATTCATTAACACACATATAAACCATACGCAACTCTGTCTAAAATCATCGGTCATACCAACGAACCCAACTTAATATTTAAAATCACAGTTTTATAAGGGTTACAGTTTTAACAAGCCTTTATTAAAACTAAGCTTTTATTACAGATTTAAAAACGAAACGAGGTAATCAATTCAATGTTTATGTATGTGATATTGTTAGAATTAGACAATATTTAAGTATGTTGATCTTTTAAGGCTTGCAAAATTTCGTAAGTGTATGTTTGTTTTAGTTCTGTCAGGTATATTTCAACTTAGGGTTCAGTACAAGTTTCATCAAAATCGGTCCGGTAGTTTTGGAAATATGGCAAATAGCTTATCGTCATGAAATAAAAAAATAAAAATAAATAGTTTTGTTTTCTTTCTTGTTTAGTAATTTATGTGTAATATGGCAAATAGCTTAACGTCATGAAATAAAAAAATAAAAATAAATAGTTTTGTTTTCTTTCTTGTTTAGTAATTTATGTGTAATATAGGTATGTGATGTACTTCTACTATATTTTCTTCTTTAAAATTAAACCGCCTTCAAAAAAGTGACTAAAAACTTCAAAATAATCCGTAAATGCGTTATTTGGAGCTTTTTAATCACTTTTTTGAAGGCCGCTTATATATTTTTTTACTTTAAAATTTCTAATTGATGGTACTCAACCCAGCAGGGGCCGATGCATAATGGTACATTGCAGAATGTGCATATAGTTGTTACCATAGAGCGACGGCCCGCTGCAGTGCATCGCACACATCTCATCTGTTTAAGTTTGTTCTTTCCGGGAACTTTGTCTGTATAGGCGGGAAAATGATCCGCCTTCTGAAGCCGTCTTGCTTTTTTGTCCAGCTCACAAGTTGGAGGTGCCGAGTGGACTGGCTTCCCCTCACTCACAGAGAAGCGTTCTAAAAGACCGCGGGCCACTTCGGAACGAAATTCCCTGTAAGTGAGTGGTCTGAGCAGTGGACGTTTGGTGTATATGATGAAAGTGTTCAAAAGGCTGGTATTTAACAGCCTTTTGAACACGTTCATGTACCACTTTTGACCCCTCTTCCTCTCCATGGGGTACATCGAGAGCTTCTGGTTTTTGGATTCTACCCCGCCCATGTATTTGTTATACTCCAATATAGAAATGGGTTTTAAAATTTTCTCGCCTGCTCGCTGTGCAGGCAATTGGAGGTCGTTGTGGCAGGTCGACATTGCGGTGACTAGTTTGACGTCTTTCCAGGCGATCAAACTTATGTCACCGCAATGCCGAGCCACCTGTTGATGTCGCTGCATGCATTTTTCATCCACGTTTTTGATGTCATCGGGAATGTGAATCTGGCGACGATTTATAGTCCCGATGACATCCGTGCGCCTTCTTTTTAAATACCTGGTCAAGGGTAATTGGTTATACCAATTATCCATGACCAGGGTGTGACCTACGTCTAAGTATCCATCCATGAGTTCGAGAACGACCTTGGCGGTGGAGTTCTTGAATCCATGGATGGATTCCTCGAACATAGAGGAGTTTTTGCCTGCGTACAGTAAGCACCTTAACAGATATCCGGTCGTTGCTTCACACAGCTCAAAGGATTTAATCCCGAACCGGGCCGCCTTAGTACGGATACACTGTACCCAGCTAAGGCGACCCTTCCAAAGAAGCAACGACTCGTCCAAGCCAAGGTGCTTACTTGGGATGTATAGATCGGCGAATTTTTGGTTACAATGTCTTAAAAGTGGTGTTATTTTCCAAATTTTTTTTTCGTATGATGACATGCTGGGATCGTATCTTTGATTGTCTACAAAATGCAGGAAACGTGTTATAAGTAGAAATCGATCCCTCGGCATAACTTTTCGCAGTGCCGGCATTTCGAGTAAACCTGTCGTCCAATAATCTTTCACTCTTGACCTATAACACATAGACATATAGATAAGCAAGGCAAAATATCTGTACATTTCTGAAACGGAGGTGTCGGTCCAGTCCAAATATTTTGGAACACCGTTTTCCTTTTCAGATAATGGAGCAATAATTTGCCATGCATATCTATTTGTCTCTTCCACAATCTCTTTCATAATACTTATATTCCACACTTTCAAAAACAATTCCACTGGAGCTTGAGACCTCACCCTTGGGCCAGGTGTACGAATGTATATTTCCTCATGGCCCGAAAACGAAGAAAAATCTTTGGCCCAGGAAAAAACATCTAGGCCATCGTACACTTGACCCACCGGTGGTTGCTCAAGACTCTCTAACTCCCCATTACCACTTACTATCTCTTCACCCTCTACATCATCGCATTCTCCTTCGTTCTCTTGAGCCACAGAAGGTGGTTCAAGAGAATCTAAATCCTCGCATTCATGGTCCTCAACCACCCTTTCACCAAGCAGTACCACTTCATCGCGGAATTGACGCATTAACAGCCTTTCCTTATGCATGGTGTAGTTTATTGCCTCCTCATCGTCTCCGTCTACGTCAGACTCAAACTCGCTTCCCGAATCCGCCAAACATTTCAGGGTTTTCTCTTCGCTGAGGCTGAGCCCACGGCGAGCCTTGGGACGAGATGGCGTCGACAAGTCTGGTGTCGTTGGCGGCTTCCAAACCTAATGAAAAGTAACCTTTCTATCACCTAATCACACAAACAATCACCAATAAAAATAAACAAACATGGAACAAAATTTGGCAACCTCGAGCGAACCGAAGAACCTTAAGTATCTCGGTCGGCGCTGTTAGTTTGTTTTAAGAGTTATGTTAGCAAGTTAACCACAAATAATATAAGATGCATAACGTTCAGTTGGCAAGTTTTATAAAATTATGATAAGCTCTCATCGTTAGCAAAGACAAACTTTAGAGGCCTTACTAATTTTAACAATACCTCAAAAACTTAACGCCATATTCATACTTTTTAATTGCATTTATTTGAAGAAAAAAAACATGTACGCACAAAATTAATAAAGTATATTTAAAACATTTCGTGTTTTGGTATTCACACAGACGAATTCGCAGGCACAACTCGTTTATAATATATCCTGGCGGCGTAGTCTCGTAAACGAGAGCTTCCACTCCCGAATTAACGAATCGTTTAAGTCCCGCGTGGCAACTGCAGCAAAGAATACACGGGAACAATTCTTTTGGACATCTGTAAATTCAGAGGTAATAAAAAGTATAAAATGTGCATCTCAGACACGGTTCATCAAATAGATTTTTTACTATTATTTTACATTGGTTTGACATGTATTTAAAATTTCACAGCTGCCAATCCCATAAAGAAAAAACAATAAATTAAAGATAAATAAAATATGTCATACATTTTATTATGTCTTAGGTCCCATCATCAGACTAAAATTACCTATATTATTTTTGAAATGGAGTATTATACTTGAAATCAAAAACTTCTTCTACTATTGAAGCGAATCGCGGAACATAAATAAAAAAGCCTCAAAAGAAAACCAAAAGTTATTCAAATGCATGAAAAAAATACTAAGTTAAGAATTCTAAGCTATTACTAGACACTAGCCTGCCATCCGGTATAATCTCTAACGCGATGACGTCACGGCAGCTGTACAATGACGCGCAAGCGTGGGAAAAATGTGCGTGTAGAGACAACTTTATGCCGTAGCGATAAGGGCGTTGAGACAGTACTTTAAAGTTTTTGTTTGAAATTACTACAAAATATTATTAAAATTGAAAACAATGAACTTATTTACATTCTATGATAAATTATCTGTGTAATGATGAGCGTTTTTAATAGTCTTTGATTACGGTTTACTCGGAAGCTTGACACTAAATAAACGTTCCCGATCTTACTATCAACGTGAATTTCACTTCGGTAAATCCATATATTATAAATGAATTGCTGTTCGTTAGTGTCACTAAAACTCGAGAACGGCTGAACGGATTTATCTTATCTTAGTCTTGAAATGTTCGTGGAGGTCAAGGAAAGGTTTAAAAGGCGAGAAAGAATCGAAAAACGCGCGGACGAAGTCGCGGGGGATCACTAGTCGGTAAAAAATATAGAATAGCCACTCATAAAATGGTAAAATTTATGTAAAATGGATATGTATGATAAGCTAATGTGTAATTTCAATAGATTTACTGTTTCAATGCACAATAACCTCAAAAGCAATGGTTTTTGAGGTTACATATACAAACATTTTCAATTTACACGCTAAATTACACTGAAATGTGATTGTTAACACTTATTATAATATGAAAATTAAATATATATATTGGCAAAAAACTTACCTTTTTCGCTTTTAACACACTAAAACACATTTTTTTCATGCAGAAATGATGAACACGTATCGCCATACTTCATCATATATAAAGTCAAATTTCACCAAGACATTTTTTTTTCTTTAAAAGTCTATTTGAATTTGGTATGAATGAACGAGTAATTAAAATTCATTCTACTAAAATAGTCTCAGGCCAACCAGAACCTTATTTCTTTTACAATCAGGGTCAATATCGACTACGGGAGCAATGGCATTCTGGAATGCCCGCAGGCCTCAACGATACTAAAAAAAATGGCATCATTAAATGTCATGCCTAAAGGAGAAACGAGAAAAAATAGTGCTATCATTGGCGGCATTTAAAGTGGCAGAAGTGACAACAACGGCGCAAGAATACGAAGTTTCACGATGCATCACCGATGGGAGCCGAAAGCAGGTAAGACGAGACGATTGGCGTATCAGTTCCGTTACCATGAGTTTAGGACGGTGTTACTCGCTAGCGACTACGTAAAAAAGTCTATAGAAAATTTTACAGCGCCTCTATCGGTCACTGATAGAACCAAAATTTCCTATACAAAAAGTTTTGCGTCGCTAGCGAGTAAAACCGTCGTCGCTATCGAGTAAACTCATGGTAACGGTACAGAAGTGACGGTTTTCGTACCCAATGATAAATGAAGTATAGTAATACAAGTGTGTGCGCAAAACAAGAGTTGATTTTGCCTAATATGATCGCTAAGACGTTTCATTTCGACAATTTCAGTGATGTAACCTAATAAAATTGAACCGATGTTTTCTGAATAAAGACATCGATTAGTGTCTTACGTTTTTTATTGTAATTTAATCTTGAATATTTTGCGCGTCTTTAGATCCTTTTCGGGCTCAGGGCATGTAGAGACAATATTGTTTCTTATCTTTTAGACTGATGATTATTTCGAAAATAAGTAGAAAATCGGTAGTGAAACATTGAAAAGTAGGATCAATTCAATGGAATAAATATAGGCTATTAACCGATAGTAATCATGTGGTTTTCAATAATAAACATAGTGTTTGATTATTACGCCCATACCGATTATTTGAATGTACACGATTTTAAACCGATTAGGTTTTGTCAATCACAACGTTGCACGCATGCGATATAGTATATAAAGTCCAATCGTATTAAGTGATAACATTTGCTGCAACGCAATAAAGTGCAATTCACTTCGCACAACTTTAATTCAAGATTGTTTCATCTCCCGATTATACGTGTATCTTTCTGACGCGTAACGCTATCCCTGTTTCGTTGCCTTGAATGTGTCAGGGTTGCCAGCGACGCGTGGCACGAAAATACGCGTAGGTAAAACGCAAACCCAAATAAGATAATAGTCAAGGAGCTAGCACATTTCTTGACTGTGGTCTATCGATGTATAGTATAATACTATTACTAATACTATTTCTTTGAACAAGAAATGTTGAATACCTACAAAAATTGTTTTAATAAAAATCAAATTAATGACATAATTAGGGACATATACCTTAAATTATTATTAGTAATTTCGGTGTAACCACGGCTGTAACATAGTCATTCTCAGGGTTGCAGCGCGGTCCGCGAGGGGCAACCCAGTGCTCATTTATGCTCGGCGTACCGAATCGCTCGAACGTACCTAAACTTCGACGTGACAACCCCCTCCTGGCACTATCATATTTCAAATCAAAACGAGTTCAAATCGAGTTTTTTTATTTTCTCTAACAACGTTTTTTTTTAAAACAGCACCCTGTCAATTTTAAAACATATCTACATCATCGGATTCGCCTCCTTATTTAATAAAAAAAATAATAATATCTGGAAACAATAATTACCTTAATCTTTAATTTTCACAAAACCTAGTGTATTAAAACCCAGTGTATTCTACAAAAACCGGCCAAGTGCGAATCGGACTCGCGAACTGAGGGTTCCGTGCCAATTTTATCTGAATTGGAAAATCCACTTACTTCCACTTAGCTAAAATACCCCAATATTTTGTTGACTGCAAATAAAATATAACTTTGTTTTCTAGTGTTTGTATGAAGAACAAAGTTATGTTTGCGGTTGTTGAAAATGTGCTATATCCCAAAAACTACTAGTTCGATCTCGTCCAAACCAACAGACAGACGTACAGACGGACGGACGGACGGACGGACGGACGGACGGACGGACGGACGAACGGACGGACGGACGGACGGACGAACGGACAAACAGACAGACAGACAGACTTGACGAAACGTTCCGTTTTTTGCCATTCGGTTACGGAACCCAAAAAAAATATTCACTTATTGTGCTGATGTGACCCTTTAAATATTATCACTAAAAACGAGGTGCCCTTGCATTAGAGAAATCTAAAAGGAGATGTGCTGACGTAAACGGGGCAAATCTCATATGATGCGGGTGAAACCGCAGGCGTCTGCTGGTGTAAAAAAAAAAACTGTTACCTTTTCGTCCTTGGCGGTGGTCTGCGGCGAGACGGAGCCGTTGTTGGCGGCTGAGTCGGCCGCGCCGTCGCCCGCCTCCGTGGACGTCGTACCTAAGAAGGATTCATTTATTTTATTTTATTTCATTTATATATTCTTTATTGCACAAACAAAATGAAATACAAATGGCGGACTTAACGCTTTAAAGCATTCTCTACCAGTCAACCATTGGGTGAGGCAGAAACAGTTGAGGCGTCGTAAAATACCAAAAAAACTGACAAAATGAATGTACTACATATACTTACATAAATACTTTTAAATAAACCTACATAAACATACATAAATACAGTAAAATCCATACTTCATGCTGAACAGATATCATGTGGATTCATTGAAATATTATTTATAAGATTAATTCTTTTTTTTTAGAATTTTGATAATAATTCATGACAAGTGATCGGATAATCGAATACATATTCATTCATTCAAAAATGCACTTCATATTATTATGGAGTGCATTTTTGAAACGAAAAAACCCTGGATTGCGGAATTACGAAATTTAGTTTTTTTACAATAGAATCAAATCGGTCGTAGATATTTGAACTTATTTAAAGGTGTTGGCTTTTATGGCAGATTTACATCGGCAAAATCCCGGGATTTCTGAATCGAAAAATTGTGTTTGTATTGAAGAACCAAATCAGATGTAGTACTATTATATGCGTATGTACTGTTTACTGCTTTTCTTAAACTTAACATACTCATATATTGAGGGGCAGATTTAAATTAACTTAATACACATTAATCAAATGCAATCCCGGAGTCATGTTTTTTTAAATAAATACAACATTTTTAAAGATGTAGCTTCCTCGCCATGGTACAGACTAGTTTCTCGAATTTACTAGAACCCTGGACTTTATATTAAAGAATATATTTTTTAGAAGCCGCCTCCATAATACCTTAACTAAAAACGAACTTTAGGTAAATATGCATCCGATTATCCGATCACTGTTTATGACATGACCATTAAATCTCACTCTACAGCTACAGGTCTAAATGATTACTTTTGCTGGTGAAGACGTCTATCTACCTGTAGGTCTACATTGTAAAAGAATTGATTATAGGTGGCAGCACTGAGGTTATAGTGTGCGTGACGCTTGACCATAAGTATCGTCGCACAGAAGAACCTACTCTGTAAGGGAGAACTCTTTCAACACGAACTGACCCTTTGGCGTTCTAGCTAGCAAAGCAACATGATGCACGGTGGTCCCGCGTCTATGTAACAGCGGTCAAAAGTGGAAAACTTATTAATAAAATAAAATACTTTGTAAAACATTGTTTAATATTACATTATTCTAATTAAATAAAATTAATACACTCTTTGGGTAAAGAACACTTCCCTTTTTTAGACAAATTTCGACTTTAATAGCAATCGGTTTAGCAAATCGGTGTTGCATTGGAATTCTTTCGTGTATTACGCTGTCGTAAATACTTCACATCTTTATTTTTTGCTACTGCGGCCTCTTTCGATAGTTGTCCTATAGACAGCGGAGCATATATACCTCAGATCCATGAATAAGTACCTTACGCACCGATGAAGGAAGATAATACCATGGATATTCTGCTACAAGAAGCTTAGCTGTTTCTATTGCATATTCTTCGTACCTTTTTTTATCAATTTTAAAGCCAGAGGATAGAACTTTTAGTCCTGTAATTTCGGCAGATATCTCAGGATTCTCAAAAAATGTACGTGCCGTGTTTCCGGCATTGGAAGTACCACTTCCACCACTTTGAGGCTTATCTACAATGAGATCTAACTTTTCTCTAAATCATACTTTTCTATAAACAATCTTGAAAACGAGCAATGAATTTCTTGGCCTAAAACAGAAAAATAATCTGGCTTGGATTTCAAAGCTAAGTTAATAATTTTACATAATTTTACATTACACATTTCCTTTTAACCAGGATTTCCATTGTTGAACGCACTAGTTACATATATAATTTATAAACAAAACTTTAAGTAAACAAAGAGAAAAACTTAAGACGCGCTAATAGCAACCGTTCCTAGGCATGCAATCATTGACTTCTGCCTCGCAAAAGTATACCAATTTGTTAAGAAACATGTCGGTACTTTAATATTTTCTAAAGCTAGAGGTTTTTAACTACCTACCTGCGTGAAAATAAAAAGATTAACAGACAACCGTTTTTTTAACTTTTGACCTCTGCCGGGCCTTCTGTGTGATGGGGGCAGATAGCTCGAATATGCAGTAGTGGCTACGAATATCCAATAATAGTAGATTGTTATACCAAGGGACAAAGTGACCCATTTCACTCGAGATGTTAGGGTGCTTTCAGCAGAGTTAAGCATTCTTTTTTTTTCGACTGTGAGGAAAATAAAGAAATTTAGCTGTGTGATTGTAGATATGATGATGAGGTATTGTGCTTCGGCGAGATATGAAACCTAAACTTTGTGCACAACATCAGTTTATTTATTGTCGTTATTTATACATCACACGATTAGACTAGTAACGACACGAAAGAAAACCAACCTATCAACCTTGTCACGAAAATTACCAGAGGTATTGAAAATTTGATTTTGTCTCATGCATGAGATACCGCTATGAGTGACAGCTAAAGGTGGGAGTGAGTAAGAAGATTGTAAAATAAAAACAGCACCATTCGTCTAGGTTGTAGCGGCGCCGGTACGAGATGAAGAACGACCGCACGAGCGCCTCTGTGTTAGTACCGAGCGTCTCGGCGACCGCTCGGAGTCCTTGCCTTACGTCAGACACTGCGACTGCGACTCACCCTGTATGTGGTGGGGGGGCCGCTCGGCCTCGTGCTCGCGCACTACGGCGTCCAGGTTGTAGCGGCGCCGGTAAGAGATGAAGAACGACCGCACGTGCGCCTCTGTTTTAGTACCGAGCGTCTCGGCGATCGCTTGGAAGTCCTTGCCTGAAATAACACATGATTACTTTAAAGTTATATTTCGAAGCAACTCTATATCAATGTCGCAGCCGTCTGGGTTAAGTCCAGCCAGAGGGCCTTCTACGAAAATCGAAATCCGTTACGAAATTCGATCATCATTTTGCGGATCCGTAGAATTTTTAGACGGATTTCGTTTTTCGTAGTAGGCTAGAGTCCAGATGCCTAACGAGGCCATTCAATGAACGCCGGCAATAAAATGGCTGAAGGGCAACTACTATTTATATCACCAATCGAAAAATCCTAATGGAAAGATGTAAATTTGGGTTGCACTGCTATCAATAAGTCTTGGGGTCGTTAGTTTCTGCATAAATCTTTACAGAACAATAACAAAATATTGAACAGCAAAATATATTTGTTTTGGAAGACACGTCTAGCCATCTAGCAATCGGGTGACTAATTAGGTTATCCAGTCTACCAGGGATATAATCTTGTATCTCGATTATGAAATACATAAGTCTATGAGGGCTGCACTAAAAGTATGGGGAATAGAATGTTACCACTATTCCTGTCATATTAAAATCTTTTTAATTGCAAACTCCTTGCTTTTAAAATCGAATACCATTTATTTATTTAAAAAACTGGCCAAGTGCGAGTCGGACTCGCGCACTGAGTGTTCCGTGCCAACTTTAACTGAAGTAGGGAATCCACTTACTTCCACTTAGTAAAATAACACAATATCTTGTTGATAGCAAATACAACTTTGTTTTTCATAATGTTTATATGTAGTTCAAAGTTATGTTTGCGGTTGTTGAAAATGTGCTATATCTCATAAACTTCTCGTTCGATCCCGTCCGAACCAATTTTCGTCGAAATTATTAGAAAAGATCTACATTATATATTTTTTTCAAAATTTACACTTGCTTAGTTTAGAAGTTAGATGGGGCCCATTTTACCACTTTGGAAGCGTCTGGCTATGAAATGTTAGACTTTAAAAGAAAATGGTTTTTGCAACCTCGATGTCATTTTAAAAGACCTATCCATAGACCCCACACTCATAGGTTTAAATAGAAAATCTTTTTTTGGTTTTATTTTCATGTATGAGGTAACATAGAAACAAAAGAAATTTAAATTCGAATTGATAACCTCCTCATTTTTTGAAGTCGGTTAAAAATTCAAGAGCGATGATTTATTATGATTTTCGAAGTGGTTTAACACAAAAACAATGTGTTGACCGGATGATTTCTGCATTTAATTTTGGTAATGAAGCCCCATCCAAAACCACAATTTATCACTGGTTTGCTGAATTTCAACGTGGACGAGTCAAGCTCAGTGACGATCCCCGTCAAGGTGGTCACCCAAGAAAACGTTGATGCTGTGTGTAAGCTGATTGAGGAAGATGTCACATGTCGACATACCGCGAAATCCTCATACGCGTATAAAGTTGCCTGAACAACTTTATACATTGGCATGAGTCAAATACAAATAATCTTGCATGAACAATTAGGTGTAAAAAAGTTGTTTTCCCGATGGATACCGCATTCGCTCTGTGAAGAGCAAAAAGCGGCTCGCGTTACTTGGTGCGTCAGAACTCTCGAAATCCACGCAGGATCTTCAAATGCTGTATACAAAATCGTATCAGGTGACGAATCCTGGATATACGCGTACGAACCCGAAACAAAAAACCAGTCACGAGTTTGGGTGTTCGAAAATGAGTTAAAGCCAACAAAAATTGTTCACAGTGTTGCTAAAAAAAATGGTGGCCACGTTTGTCTCCAAAACCGGCCATGTTGCGACTATTGCTCTTGAGGGATAAAGAACGGTCAATGCAGAATGGTATGCTAGCATTTGTTTGCCACAGATCGTTTCTGAACTTCGTAAAGAGAACTGCAACCGCCGCAGCATCCTCAATCACGACAATGCGAGTTCTCACACCGCGCACAGAACAAGAGGTTTTAGAGCAAGAAAACATAGAATTATTAGACCATCCGCCGTACAGCCCCGACCTAAGCCCCAATGATTTCTATACTTTCCCTTAATTAAAGAATAAATTGCGTGCTCAGAGATTTTCATCACCTGAAGAAGCTGTGGACGCCTACAAAACGGCCATTTTGAAGACCCAAACTTCCGAATGGAATGGTTGCTTCAATGATTAGTTCCGTCGTATGGAAAAATGTGTCAAATTTCGCGGAGAATACTTAGAAAACAGTAATGTTGTTCCTTGATTCCCGAAATTTTCAGTGCCGCCCTCGTATAAGTAACCCGTCACTATTATTTTAAATAGAAGTAAATACACATTTCAATTGAAAAAAAAAATTGTCTGTGAATTAAATTTATCACATGTGATTTTAAATGAAGGATTATTTAGAATACTAAATATTTTTCTAAAACATTATAATATTATTTTTGCTTTCGACGACAATTACAAATCTAGTCTTAGTAAGAATTGTAAGTGGATAAGGGTTAAACGAATATTGTTTACGGTATTTCCAATCAGTACAATCGTGACGTATGCTAAGTAATTATCTCGACTGCACGACAAGACAAGGCAACTACGTAGTCAATTCCTTATTACGCTCTACTGTGGCTCTCAATCTTAAAGTAGGTAATTTATTCCAAACGATTGTTTGCACATTTAAATAAAGTTGTACTTTGCATCAAACAAGACATCATAGTCATAGATAATGCCGTAATCAATACGATAAGTATTACTGAGAGGTTTATGAAAATATAAGTCGCATTAATGAGGAAATATTGGTATGAAGAAAGCTCAAAACGTTGATAATAGATGTAACTCAGTTTCTATGGAACGAAGCTAGAGAGCCTTTCAGCGCTCATAGGGCTAACCAACGCTAGCAGGTCGACCAGCGCTCTAAAAGAAGCGATCGTCATTTGTTCTTTTTTTTTTTTTCAAGTAAGATCATTAACTTTATCAAAGCGACAGATCTGTCTTAAACAAAGCCAAGTTCGTACTCACCATACTTCCTGACAGCAGTGACGGCCATGAGTAGCTCATCATTAGTCCATCGCGAATTGATCTTCGCTGGCGGCTCACCTGGCCGTAATTCATCTACACCAGCGTCACCTACTTTGCGCTTCATCGCGCTTAACTGTTGTTTATTTTGCTGCACCTACAACCGTTCTATAATAAGCAATTTGTCTTCATAAACGGCCAAAATAAAACAGCAATCAAAATTTATGTCTGCAGTCATCAGTAAACTAGGGGGAAAGGGGTGTGCATATCTGGATTATCCAAAGAAACAAATATGCAGGTTTACGGGAATCGCATAGCATAGTAAATAAATAAGACTGCGGAAGCATAATCAAATATAGCTGGATAATAAACTAGAACTATGTGTGCAGAATATTCATGAATACCGCCTAATGAAATGCAGTATTATTAGCGCTACAAATCTATGCTATGAGAGCTATTGTTTTCACATTCTCACATTACATCACCCACAACATCCAATCGTCAATGTCCTGCGCGCCATAAGGGTGAAAATGGAACACTACATAGCAAGTGTGGTCGCTTCTTACTTGTCGTTTGAGCGATATAATTTCCCTGTCCATCGCTTTAAGCATGGCTTCGCCCTGATTGACCAGGCCGGGCTGGGGCGGGTCTCCGGGCTGGGGGCCTGTTGCCATGGCGACGAGATCGTCGTGATTGATGTAAATGCCGCGCGGGAGGCGATGCTTGAACCGCTGCTGTTTGGAGCCGGGCCCGCGCCGCCCCGACGGGCCGCACAGCGGGCGCATCGTGCCCGTACGTCTGTCACACACCGCCAATGTTCAAACAACCGTCCGAAACGTAGGGCTGCCATCTACGCCGCTACCCGCTACACTCATCGACGAAGCTGTTTTATTCAAATAAGAAGACTCCGTCTGCTTTTATTCAAAAGTGAAGCCCCTTTTAAGTAGCGCTATTTTCGCCTAATGAATTTGTAAACTGCGAATACAATCAAAAAGAGCTTCACTATTAATCGCAATTCATTACGTCCATGGACAAAGCTATTTATTTTAAATTTTGACAACAGACAAGACTAGAACCGACCGAGTTAAGACGAGAGCCAGGCCAGATGGCAGCCCTGGTAATTGCAAGCCTAAATCACGCTCTAGTTTACATTTGAAGCATGCAAATGTTCTCAAACTGTTAAAAAATATGGCGTTACCGACCTGGCGTGCACGAGGCATGCCTGGCACAGCTTGTGCGAGCTGTGGGCCGTGGTCTGCGAGCACAGGATACCGCACAACGTGCACCACCGCCCTGCGTCGCCCGCCGCCTCGCCCTAACACCCAACAACACTTTTAGACCGGACTCCCATTGGAGTTCTGAATGCAAAATTAGCGCACCGCGTTCCGACTCTATAAATGCATTCTTTTGATCCCAGGCTTTGGTTTTACAAACGATGCCAATGAGTATTGTGGTGCCCTGTCTGCTGAGCGACCAGGGGTAGGGTACCCCTGTTAAATTTTACTTTTATAAGACATACATTTGAGGTATATTTTACTAAATAATATTCAACCGAATCGTGCCTACATGAGCCCAAACTTGGTGTGTCTTCAAAAAATATTTTTATTTTCATTCGGGGTTACCGCTAGCACCATGAGCGGTAACAGACCATGCGAGCTCGCAGCTCATGTCTCAGGAACACAAATTAGAAAACAGTTTGCGGTGCACTATTTTTGCAAACAGGTTACCGATTGGAGTCTGCTCTACACTACCGACACACCTAGTTACACATAGGGACGAACCAACACGGACACTCCTCACACACTTCTTTTAAAAACCCATTAGAATATTAATCATATTCTGCACACATAATGGATCACTATTTTCCTTCTATCTGGGGCAATTAAAGGAAGCATGCGGGAATGGTATGGGATAAAGCAGGAAAGGATACTAGTCTTAAAATATAGTGCAACATATACATTAATAATTAGGAGTGTTGTACAATTAATTAAAAATAGTTTCTCCCCTTTCATTAATTTTGCTTTATATACTAGGCGAGAATCAAACAAAACAATGTACCAGATAAAAGACTGAATCCTGTTAATGAAAGTGGAGAAATAGTAAACAATGTAACAAAGACTTGATGAACCGTCAATTAGAATGTATGTCATGAGCAGAGCAGCCTTAGTTTGTAGATAAAAATGCAGAGCAGTCAACTTAAAATAAGAAGCAATGTCAATAAGCAGACAAGTGCACCGCCTAAATTATGATAACATCGAAACTGAAATGAACAGCCACTTGAAGAAAATTCATTTTCAAACTAAAAATTGACAATTTTCTTCATAACTGAGGATGATGATAATGAAATCAAAAGAAATCAAATGGTGTGCCACCGCCAAAAATCATAATAAAATATTGTCATGGAGTGCAACATCAATGGCATGTCAGATACATTAGAGGGTCACTGTAGCAGGCATGTCAGAAGGGTTTGAAAAATATCGAGTATGGATGACATCACACCGTTCGAGTAGACATAGTGAGAGTGAAGGAAGACACTGTACATCGATTCCATGGTGTCACAGAGTTAAGGTGGGTGTGTACCTGCGCGGACGACGGAACCGACGCGCGGAGCGAGGCAGCACCGCCGTCCTCTGACTTCCCTCCGCGGACTATACCTCGGTGGTAAGTCCACTTCTGCCGTGTTCAATAACTCAGAAATCAATAAAGCGTACAACTCATCCGTTATTATGTGTTCATCCCACGACTATGATTCTCTATATGCAGAGCTTTGGCATTGAAATAAGGTTTACAAAATATTTTGTATTTATAGAATAATGGTAGCTTACTCCTCTGCATTTTTATTTACTAACTATCGTGCCACATGTGAACATGAAGTACTCTCAAATAGTTGTAATTGGACAATCCAGATACAGTATCATCAAGTACATTAATTAATATATACCTACTTTCAAATGTGGGACTGCACACAATGAAACAAATTAATAAGCAAAATTATATCAATATGTACAGTAGATACTTCGATACATACCTTCTCATCATTATCGGATTCCTTATCAGAGCCACCAGGTTCTGACCCAGCTGATTTGCCAGTGCCAGAGCTTGTGGCATTGCGACCCTCACCAACAACATCCATTAAAGATGTTCGCGCTCTTGTCTTCTTCCATGAGTAGTAGTATTTTACTAAGGATGCTATTGACTTATCGGGTAACTGTTCAACAAAATGAACATTTTCTTTAGTAAATGTAAATCTACCATTTAGTTTTTTAGTAAAAAAAGTAAGATTTCTTACCATTTGACGTATTCTATGAAAACTCTTCCCATGGAACTGAAAAGCTTGTTCGAACAGCACCTTATCTTCTACGGTCCATTCATCAGGGAAAGGTGTGAAGTTTGCAAGGTCCATTGATGCTCTGTTTAGATCATGTTTGTGCCAAAACAACATACCGAGTGCCTGTTCACCATTGTAACCATATTTTTCTTTAGCAGTTATTATGTATTCATCCACTAAAACAAATAATATTTTCAAATACTGGTAATCAATAAACAAAATTATATGACCTGACCACGGAAATTATTTTTTTGAAGCTTCAATATTGATGCTGTAAGGATTCAACAGTATTAAAAATTAAATAACATATCCATGGTAGTCAAGTAACAGAGGCTACTCATTACTTACATTTGCCATCTGATATGTCAGCAGTAGGAGACCACACCAGCAGTGCCCGGTCCGATATCAACTCTGGCCGCCTCTGCTCCACCGGCTCCAACTCAGGACACACTGCCTGGTAATCCCTACCCACTCTGATCTTCTCGGCTGCAAAGGGTACTACTGCTTGGTGGCGAGTTACATTGGTAGTGATGAGATGAGGGCAGCATGAAGGCAGATGATGAAAAGCACAAAAAAAAAGCATGTAAGATGGCTGGTATGAACAAATAACCCAACATGTAAAAACATTAGTACACAAAAGCCCCTAAATTTCTGATCCAATAAATCCACGTAAAAAGCACCTAGACTTGATTGATGAAATGCGCACGTAGGGAAGGTAACTGAGACAGCGAAAATCACTACTAGAAAATTGTGATCAATCATAAAGCTAATACAAATACAAAGAAAATAATACCATTCTCATCTTCTGAGCTAGAATCTGGACTTCCATGGCCATTGGGGCTTGGCCCTCTCGACCGCTTCCCGTTCCGAACATCAGTACTCCTCTCCGCCAAAACCATGATCACGCACTTGGTAGCACTAGAATACCACTGAGTCTATACAACACACAAATTCATTTACACACTAGCTTTGTTTTCGAAATAAAACTGTAAAGAAATGCGAAGCTTCGCACTAAAATTCAAACGTGATTCAAACCACCGCATCAATAATTTGACAAATCAGCCATTGTGTGCAACAGTACATTCCGTAACGTCTGTACTCGGGCATTCACTTTGTCACTGATATTTTTTATACAATTTTTTAAGATAATACTTCGCTACAAATTAAAAAATCACTTATTAATGTGCGTTTTTGCTTACCGAAAAAGGGAATTTTACATTTACTGATGATTTTACTAAAATAAATGGTACTAGGTGTTATTTTAGCAATGGCAACATTAATACTACAGACGGAATTGAGTGTGCAGAGAAACACATTAATTTAGAATTTTAAGAAAACAGCACAATATTAATGATTTATTGGGTTAAAAATAAGTAACAATTAGCATGTTAGACAAACTTTATCAGATTACAGTCCTAAACTTAAGCCAAATCATACCAGTTTTTGTAAAATTGAGTTAAGGTTTTGGGTAGATCGGGTATTTTTTCTGAAAGGTTCTTCTTTTAAAAAACAGATGGCGTATGGCGTGGTGATGGCCCAGATAATATAATACTACTAGGTGATGGTAAATATGGTGATTGACAAAAATTAACACATGATTAGTAATTGTGGTGGGAGGTTTGGAAAAAGGAAAAATCTATCTTTTAGTAGGTAGCTATTGTTTTATAGACTAGAATCATATGGAATCGAGAAGTACCTACTTCTTGCTTGATATAAAAGTTACGAGAAAGAAGTAGGCAGGGTTATATTAATAAAGTCCGTTTTTCTTTGCTAGTCGAATAATGTAAACAATCTTTCTACAACTTTTAAAATAATATCAGTAAATAAAATTAATTAACTATTTGACTTCATAATATCTTTATGCTAACTTTACGATTATTACCTTATGTGAATTATTTTATTGAAAAATGAAATAATAAACCAAAAATTTGCGCACGGGCGGGACTTGAATCAGCAACCTTTTGGCAGACCGTTAGCGCCATCTAGCCGTCTGTTTATGAAACATATCTATATATCTGTTTCATAAACAGACGCTAGATGGCGCTAAACGTCACGCAATTGACGTTTTCATAAGAAACCACAAATTTCGCAGGGTCGGACTGACAGCACGGTAGCTCAATTGGTAATAGCGTTTGGCCCGGTCTGCCAAAAGATTGCTGGTTCAAGTCCCGCCCGTGCGCAAATTTTTGGTTTCTTATTTCATCTTTATGAATATAAAATATGACACTGTGAGTGTTAAAAACATTCTAAAGCATTATATTTTGTTGCAGTTTGTAACTTCTCTCGTGCGTATTTTTTTTTTCAAGTAAGTACATAGTTTATAAGTAAAACAATGGTTTATTTATATTTGAACGGAATGATAAACAATTTTTGGGGGGTACCATGTGCCAATACTCGCAACGCTTGGCAGGTGGGTTGGCGAGCGCAGAGGTGCAGTCTCTTTAAGCTTTGACACTGCTGCCCGTCACAGCTCAACATTTGACTGCGCCTTTTGTTAGATGGTTATCCCGCCATCGGTCGGTCGCCAGAGCTTCTTCCGTTGAAACAAGACGCACCGCGTGAATGTGAGGTTGGCTTGGAGCTTTGGGTCTTGGTTAACTCTTCAGCTCTTTTGTGTCTCGTCATATTTGTCTCCGTTCCGTTTTCTGTTGTTTGTTCGCTAAACTAAAACTGTTCTCATCTTCTCTCGTCCGTCCTTTTTATCCTGGTGGCAGAGAACCAGATGCCTATTAGAGGCACCAATGCTAATCTTACCCAATCGTTAAAAGATACAAGCTTTGCGATTCGTCAAGAAAAAGTTGCGTGCTTGAAGAATGGTTGTTGTTTGTCTTGTCACTTTGCCTGAGTGAGTGAGTGGGGAGTTTTGCGCGGGAAACGAAAAGGGAAAGACGGACCATATTCTTCATTTTAGAAATTGTTATTTTCGGGTCAATTATTGTGATTGTGCGGTGGAATTGTCATGATAATTCGTGCTTTTGAAGAAAACAAAGAAGTTAAAGTGAGAATTATGGTGAAGCGAGCTCTAATCGCGTCGTCTTACCCGGATCGCTTTTCCTGCGCTTAGCTTCCTTGTTGAGCATTGGAAGGCGGACCACCTCGCATTTCAATGAGTTAGGTTAAGTTAGGCTAGTTTAGTGTTAGTTTTAGTTTTAAGTATTGAAAAATGAAAATACGATAATGAAGAATTGTCTGTGTGGCGTACAGCCGAGGACGTTAAACTTGTATATTAAAAAAAAGTGAGTGAGTGATTGATTTAATGACAGTTCTGTCTTAGTTCTTCTTTCTTGAGAAAAAAAGCGCGGGAACCTTGTAAGTGAAAGGCGCCCTATTTTTGTAAAATTCAAAGTTTTTTATCATTACTGTACATTTCTTGTTTATATCTTTGTAAATAGTTAGTAAATAGTTTGTTTTATATGTGAAAGTGTTGGAGTCATGGGGGGTAGCAAGAAGCGGAAAAAGCAAGACCCTCCCGATGGGCCTCCAATAAGTGACTCATCATCTGACGAAGAAGATGCTTCATCAAAATATAAAATCTTTAAGGTACCAGGGTACTCCAGAAAGTACCCTGAAAATAGTAAAAAAACCGAATACATAGTTTTTGTATCACACAATGAAGAAAAGCCATTTACCGACAAAGATAGACTAGCAATTTCTCACGCCATACGAAAGTATTGCGTGACTGGTATACTCCATCTAAAGTCCATCAATAAGTACAAAATCGGCATTACTTTTGATTTATCCAACAATGCCAATGTATTCTTACAAAACAGGAAACTTCTGGATGATTTAGGTCTAAAAGGTACAATTCCGGCGAGCGACACGGAGGTGACTGGGGTTCTCACTTCAGTACCCACCGATTTATCAAATAAAAAGATTTCAGCTCTTATTGGCAGCTCACGAAATGTAATACAAGTCCGGCGGTTTATGCGTCGAGTGCGGAGTGAGGGTGGTGCGGTCTCGTACCAGCCCACACAGACTGTTGCGGTGACGTTCGCCTCCACAGAGCTCCCGCAGTATGTATACCTTGACTCATGGAGACATGAAGTAAGTGTATACGTACCGCCGGTGAAACAGTGTTTGCGCTGTATGAGGTTTGGCCATATCGCTCAATATTGTAAAAATGCTGAAGTATGCTCTATCTGCTCAGGCTCTCACAGTTTCAAATCCTGTACAGTTGAACAAAAAGATGCCAAATGTATAAACTGTAGTGGCAACCACGTTGCTATTTCAAATTCATGCCCACAAAAGAAAGCCAAAATTGAAGAAAATAAAATAAAATCCAGAGCTACCACTTATTCCGATCTTTTTAAAGAAAATTCTTTCCCTCAATTGTCATTACGAAACATAGAAACTCAGTTAGAAAACCTTACTAAATCAGATTTTTTTATGAACATTCTGACTAACGCAGTCACCAAATTAATTTTGAATCAAAAAGAAAACCCAATAAACTCTACAACTATTAAAGAAACCCTACACCTAACCTTCCGAAACAACGCTTCTTTTCCCGTAAATGGAACTTAACATTCTACAATGGAATGCACAAAGTATAACCAGTAATAAGATTTCACTTACAAAATATTTATATGATAACAATATACACATAGCTATTATTTCTGAAACTTGGCTTACGCCAATTAAAAGTTTTAATATTAAAGGATATATAACCGAAAGAAATGATATAGGCAACAAACACAATGGAGTAGCTATTTTAATTCATAATAGTATAGATTACAAAAAAATCAACACATATTCTGACAATTCTTTACAAAATATTTGTGTTAGAATAACTGTACATAGTGTAGAAATAAGTATTGTTAGTTTTTATTGCCCAGCGAATTCCACACCATCTTTTGATAAACTTAAATTTCAGTCTTTAATAGATTCAATACCTGAACCAATGATTTTCGCAGGTGATTTTAACGCTCATCACACACATTGGGGATGTCACTCAATAGATTCTAGAGGCAGAGACATTTTAGATATAATTGACAATAGTGATTTGGTATTATTAAATAATGGTCATGTAACAACTGTTGGATCTCTATCGTGGCGTTCAAATGCATTGGATTTATCATTGGTTTCCTCATCATTAGCTCTTTCTTGCGACTGGTCCGTTCATAACGATCCTCTTGGCAGCAGCTATCATCTTCCTGTAATTTTAAAAGTCTTTGTAAATAATAATGTAAATAGAGATCATTTGTATAATAATGGTATCATGCATTCTCCAATTTATCCTAACTTTAAAAGTGTAAATTGGAAAATGTATGGGCAAATTTTGGATTTTGAGCTGTCTGATTTTCGAATTGAAAATTATTCTCCACTGGATGCATACTCCACTTTCATAAAAATTTTGCACACTGCTGTAAGTAAGTGCCTTCCAAACCAAAATGTATCTATATCTTTCCCTACTACTACTTATAGTAATAGTAATACTACCGTTACTACTACTTTTAATAGTACACCTAAAAAAATATTCAAAAACCCTCGCCTTCCTTGGTGGAACAAAACATGTTCAGATGCTGTACAAAAATCTAAATTTGCATATATTAATTTTAAAAACAACCCTTCAGATGAGACATATATTGAATTTAAGCGTTTACAAGCTGTTAAAAAACTTACCTTGAAAACGGTTAGATCCAATAGCTGGATAGAATTGTGCAACTCTTTTAATCGATGTACTCCCTTGTCGACAATCTGGAATTTTATGCGAAAATTTAATAAAACATACTCCTGGACAAATAATGATGACAGTTGGGTTCTAGATTTTCTTCGTAAGTACACTCCTGATTATGTAAATAATAAAACAAACATTTCTTTCATTAGTGATGCTAATTCTGTAAATAGTTTCTTGACCGATTCCTTTACCAAGCAAGAGTTAATATCTGCCTTGTATTCTAGAAAGGATAGTGCTTTTGGTCTTGATGGTGTTCCATACATGATGTTAAAAAAGCTTAGCACCAAAGGATTGGACATGCTCCTGTTCATTCTGAACAATCTATGGCTAACAAATGATATCCCACATGCATGGAAGACTGATTGTGTAATTCCCATATTAAAACCAGATAAGCAGCGATCTAGTCCAGACTCCTATCGCCCTATCGCTCTTACATCTTGTGTAGGAAAGGTATTTGAACAGTTATTGAAGCAACGACTGGAATTTTATATAGAAAAAAATAACCTTCTACCTTCTAATCAATACGGCTTTCGTAGGGGTATGTCTGCTCGTGAAAGCATTTCTCAATTACAGCTTGATATTCAAAGTAGTTTATATAAAAATGATTTTGTGTTGTCTGTGTTTTTTGATGTTTCTGGAGCCTTCAATAGTGTAAATGTTGATATTTTGGGCAATGAACTACTTTCTATTGGGATTCCAAGCAAAGTGGTTCATTGGATTCAAAATTTTTTGGTAGAAAGGGAAATTTATGTTAAATATAATGGATTGCTGTATGGTCCAAGATTTGCTTCAGTTGGCACAAACCAAGGTGGCATCTTGTCCCCGTTAATTTTTATTCTCTATATTCGTCGTTTGAATATGATCTTGGGTTCTGATGTTAAAAATCTTCAATTTGCTGATGATTTAGTAGTTTATACATCTGGAAAAAGTTTGGCTAATGTTAGAACCCTTATAAATAAGGCATTGGAAGGATTGTTTACTTATTTCTCATACTTAAACCTTCAAGTTAATGCATCAAAATCAAAACTCTTAGTATTTGGAAATGTTAGAAATTCTACCCCTGATATTGTCTACAATCAAGTTCCTATTCCTGTCTCTCATGAAGTTAAGTTTTTAGGTGTTACTTTCACTCATAACCTTTCCTGGAAAAATTACATTGATTTAATAGCTTCTAGAGCTAATAAAGCCTTCAATATTTTGAAATCATTATGTAGAACATCTTGGGGAGCTGATCCCAAGATACTGTTGATGTTGTACAAATCTTTGATTCGAAGTCATTTTGAATACGGTTTCCTTTGTTTTGCCAATGACACTAAGCTGGTTGATGTCTTAGAAAAAATACAAAATAAAAGTTTGAGACTTATAACTGGAGCATTTAAAAGCACTCCTATTAATGCAATGCAAGTTGAGTGTAGACTTCCACCTTTAAGCATAAGGTTCTCATATTTAAAAGAGAGATTCTTATTGAAACTGTACAGTAAAATTAATAATCACCTGTTTCTTAACCTAAAACTTGCTCCACCTCCTCCCTTACGTAATCCCCTTTACATATTGCAGGGCTTCAGACAATTCCTAAATTTCCTTCAAACTTTGCAAATACATAGGTCTTCTGTTCTTCCATGTTATGTTGGAGTCTTCCAAAGTCACTTTCCTGCAATCAACATTATAATTGATCATAATTTGTTCTCAAAAGAAGATGTATATAGTAAATTCTCTGAATTTGATGATTGTAGATTTATCTTTACTGATGGGTCCAAAACTGAGTCTGCTGTTTCTTTTGCTATTTTTGATAGTTTATTGAATACTGGAACTGGTTTCAAAATAAATTCAAACACAAGCATATTCACAGCTGAGGCTGTGGCTATTCTTGCTGCTTTGAAACATATAAAACACAAAAATAGCGGTTGTCTTAAATGGATAATAGTCAGTGACAGTATGAGTGTCTTAGAAAATCTTAAAAATAATAAATTTAATGCCGACACTAACTATTTGATTGTTGCAATCAAACAGTTATGGTTGGAATTAATATCAATGAATAATTTTAATGTTTCTTTTATTTGGGTACCGTCTCATGTTGGTGTCTTAGGTAATGAGAGAGCTGACTTTTTAGCTAGAACCATAACAAATTGTGCTACAATAGTCCCCGATTCTAGTAGTAATCTAGATGTCCATGTACCTTGTTCTGATATTGTTCCTCTTTTGAAGAAAAGGTACATTGACATTTGGAGAAAACATTTTAAACATAAAGTTCAAATTGAAAAGAAAGGTGTATGGTATGATGAGTGTAACACCCAAATTGGAATTTTGCCTTGGTTCTGCAAAGGTGACACCTATTTAAATAGGAAATTTTACACTTCAATTCTAAGGCTACGTTTTGGACATTGTAATTTGAATTTTCATCTCTTCCGATTGAAAATGGTTGATAGCTCTCATTGTGATTATTGTGATTTTGTGGTAGAGCAAACTCTATCACACATTTTCTTTGTTTGCTCGGCCTTTGGCATTCAGCGCCTTGTGCTCATGGACGAGCTGATTAAAATTTATGGCAAGCCTGATTTGGTGCCGCGCTCCATTCAAGCTCTTCTTGTAAATAGCCTGACTTACATACCTCTCTACAAATTTATTCTCTGTACAGTTTTCAGAATCTAATGTTTTTGTAAATATGTATAAATTTAGTTGTGGTTAAAACGTTGTTAAAACTTTCTTGTTGTTATTTTTGTAAATTGCTTGTTTGTTGATAATTTTTGAATTTGACATTGACGTTTGATACGTCGCTTCGTTCCCTGGTTATGACATTTTGATCCCACATGGATTTGGACTTGTGGTCTATTGGATTTTACTTAATGCATTTAAATAAAAATGGATCTAAATATCTCAAAAAAGACTGAATTCTTGGATAAGACATGCATATAAAACTAAAGAATTAATTTGCTCTAAATGAAATAAACTTATGACATTGTACTGTACTGGATTTTACGTGTATTTTGCTTTACATTTGAAATGAATGACTAAGCCATGGATTGAAGACATCACAAATACTGAAGACTTTATTTTTCCTAATTTGACAAAAAAATGAAAAACCTACGACAAGGCAGCATGGTCATTGACCTTAGCCTGTTCCAAAATGGAACGAAAATAACCAAAAAAAAAAAAAATCTTCTTTCTTGACGTTTGCTTGCTGTTGCTTTAATTTTCGGGCACATATTTCATATAATTCAAGAATGTTATCAAAATAGATAACGATTATGCTTTATTATTACAACAACATCGTAGCCGTGCGGTAAAGACGCGACAGCTTTGAGCGAGCAAAAGTTGTTTTTCATAGATATGTCGTTTCCCTGACCGGAGCCGCATTGTGACTATTATTTTGCTAGTTTTTTGGTTTTAATATTTTGGTTATGTAAGGAATATTGTGTATTGGTGAGTGTTTACTGCATCGTGGGAAAGATGAGGACGGTGGCGTTAATCAGCGGCGGCAAAGACAGCTGCTACAACATGATGCAGTGCGTCGGGGCCGGGCACACGATCGTGGCCCTGGCCAACCTCCAACCGATACTAAAAGGTTACTTTTAACCCATCAACCAATTTAGACTTCTATGCTTCCGATGCGAAAGGCTAAAACAGCGTAACCCAACTATAAATTATGTATTCAAATGGTGTTGACTGATGGACTTTCTGTTATGACACCTGTAAATATGATTATTTTCTCCTGGATAGTGTTATTGTGATTCTAAAAGAGTCTAGTATCTAACATGGCTAGCCAACTGATACTATACTGAACTGAACATATAAAAGCATACATTTAGCATGCATATATTTGGAGAAAGGTCTTAGGCTAAAATGTGGGTCACTCAAATAGGTGTGTGACAATAAAAAAATATTTCTACAGGTACATATATTTTTGTACATTGTACATATATTTTTGTTAAATCTTTTCTCTCAGATTACTCTCCACCAGACTTTATATAAACTTATTTCAGTCCGCAGACACCTTTGTTTACAGCGTGCTCGAATGCAGCCAGCACTACTTCCGACAACAAAAATTGTATAAAAATGTAAAGAAGGGTGACCCAGGAGTTTGGCTAACTAGAATTTCCCTAGTTTTGAGCCCGGTGTGTGCAGACGCATTGTTGTGGTGGAGCAGTAGTCCGTGGAGCCCAGTGTTTGGTTGCTTGTTGCTCAAAACGTATAAAACTTCTGGTAAATTGGTTGGCAAAAAATGTGGAGGGAAATTTTGAAAATAAAACACACCTCTTTTTATATATAAATTATTGTATTTTTGAAAAGATTCTAACCGGCTAGTCCTCCATTTTTATTTATTTTTTGCAATACTTTCTGAGTGACCTGGTAGTCTTCTTGCAAAATTTCAACATCAACAAACACTTTTTTTACTGCTTTCTTTAGTTATGTCTAGTAAAGTTAGGGGAGCAAAGGAGGAACTCTGCCCTAGTGGTATTGTATTTTAAACTTATGGATTGGGGCTTTTTTAGGGTTCCATAGCTAAATGGCAAAAAACAGCACCCTTATAGTTTCGTCAAGTCTGTCTGTCTGTATGTCACAGCCACTTTATATAACTATAAGCATCACACTGTTGAAATTTGGCAGAAAGATGTACTCTGATAACTACTTTACAATTCTTATACAAAAAATAAAAAATAATGATATTTAAGGGGGTGCTCCCATACATGAAACTAAAACCGAAATTTTTGTTTTTTGTCAAACCTATGCGTGTGGGGTGTGTATGTAGACATAGGGGTTACTAAAACCATTTTCCCTTAAAGTGTAACATTTTAGAGATAGTCACTTCCAAAGTGGTAAAATAGGCGTCGCCCCCTCTAACTTCCAAAGATACGAGTGTAAATTTTGAAAAAATAATATGATGTAGGCTTGGAAATGAACATTGCCAAAACTAAAGCAATGACCAACAGGTCAGAGGACCCACTCATAGTAAATGGTGAACAGAAGATCGCATATGTCAAAGAATACACATACCTAGGCCAAATCATCTCAATAAATAATATTACCCATAAAGAAATAGAAGAACGTATCCAAAGAGCATGGAATCTGTACTGGATGCATAGAGAAGTAATGAAAGACAAAGAAATGAGTGTGGTAGTAAAAGGAAAGCTATTCAACACATGCATACTGCCGGTCTTAACTTACGGATGCCAGTCTTGGGCTCTCACAAAAACACAAATGAGTAAAATAAGAACATGTCAACGAAGTATGGAACGAAACATGACCGGAAAGAGGAAAAAAGATAAAATAAGACATAGCACAATCACTGAACAGACAAAAGTACAGGATGTGACTCTCAAAATAAAAACATTAAAATGGAAGTGGGCAGGCCACACAGCGAGAGGTAGAGAAAAATGGAGCAAAACTCTACTACACTGGTGTCCTAGATATGGGAAAAGAGATAGAGGCCGCCAAAAGAAAAGGTGGGAAGATGAAATCGTGGAAATAGCAGGAAAAACATGGACTAGGACAGCACAAGATAGAAAGGAATGGAAAAAATTGGAGGAGGCCTTTGCCAAGAGGCAGACAGAAATCAAAAACAAATATTGATAAGGAACTCTGAATGAAAAATAATAATAATAATTTCTGAAGAAAGGCTATAAAATAAAATAAAATAATAAAAAATATGATGTACATTGTAACAAATACTTTCAATGGAAAGTGGTATGGACGGGATTGTACTAGTAGTTTTTAAGATATAGCACATTTTCAACATTTATATTTGCTGTTAACAAAATATTTTAATAAATAAGTGAAAGTAAGTGGACTCTCTAATTCAGTTAAAGTTGCAAAATTGCAGTCGCCGAAATCAGCGGTCCACAAACTAAAGTTTATTCATGTTTCCTAACATTTCAATATTGGGGGGCTGTTTTGTTTAAAGGTTCCTTTCAATGGCACGGGAATGTTGCCGGCAACAGCACATCTATAGCTTTTCATAATGATTTAAATAGAAATTATAATAACCTGTTTGCTCTTCATTTTAAAATTTTAAATACATGTTTTTTAGATGAGCTAGACAGCTACATGTACCAGACAGTAGGCCACCAAGGCATCGACCTGTATGCCGAGGCGATGGGCCTGCCGCTTTACCGGGAGTTCATCACCGGGGCTGCCGTGGACCAAGGGCGTAACTATGAGCCCACAAATAACGATGAGGTTGAAGACTTGTACAGACTACTGGCCAGAGTGAAGGTAATCAAATTCTTATTTTTTTAAGCGAATATTTCTTAAAATAAGAATGTTCTGTCCAATATGATTAATGATAAGTAATTATTTAATAGCTAATATCAGGGCCATAGAAACGGTAGAGGTAGCTTAGGACTAAGGATACTTTTTATCCCGTTCAACGGGGCCGGGCCTGGGGCGGTACGGTGCTGGGGCGAAACAATGTTCGCTGGGACCGCTAAACTTTTGTAATTTCGGGGCTGGGCGGGATGGGGCTGAGGCGGCGGCGGCTGGGGGCGAAACAAATTTCGCTGGGTCCGCTTGTTTATAATATTTAACGACCTCCGTGGCAGGGTTGATAAAAATCATGATTTTTTTAAAGAAATCAAAATAATCGGATTTATTTGATTTAAATCAGATTAATTTGATTTAAATCAGATTTTTTTGTACTTTCTTGTCTTTTTTATTTATTTAGTAGTCAGTTATTAATTTAAAGAAAAATACGTAGTTTAGTTTATATTGTTTAATGAAAAAAAGCCCATTAACTTCTTATGAGAGCATTTACACACCGGTTTGTTAAACTTTCCGCAAGCGGACTTTTTTTCTTTAAAATAAACCCACACAGCATCTTTTTTTCTTCGAGACATTTTTGCCATATTCCCTCTTCCACTAATCAATAACAAATGACAGAGCGTAAAGCAAACCACATCGCGTGTTTCACAAGTCCCTGGACACTTTTTGGCTGATTTGGTTGCAGTAAAAATTTATTGATTTAAATCAATGTTTTTTTTTTTAAAAATCACTTGATTAAAATCACGATTAAAATCAGTGATTTAAATCATATCAACCCTGCTCCGTGGTGTTGTGGCTAACGACGCTCTGTTTAAAGGCGTCGCCGCTCAAAGGTCCTGGGTTCGATTCCCGGTCCGGTCAATGTAGCAATCATAACTTTCTATATTGTCTCAGGTCTGGGTTGTGGTACCACCGTTGTATCTGGTTTCCATAACACAGGTGCATTGGCTACTTACTTTGGGATCAGAGTGTACGTGATTGGTGTCCAATATTTACTTACATAATTTTTATTACCGCTTTTTAATAATAATAATAATAAAAATACTTTATTGCACACCATTTATAATTACATAGAATAGTGTCTTATATATTTGCTATAAGTACAATTTAGGCGGTCTTATTGCTTGTAGCAATTTCTTCCAGACAACCTTCAGGTAAGGAAAAGCATGAGGAATGAAAGAAGAGGCATGACGATGAAATTATTTTAAACAAATTTGAAATAGACAGGTTTTTATAAAGAAACATAAAAGTAGATGATAAGTGCACATTATATAAAAATTAAAATTACTTTTTCTTAAAATTACTTTAAAACTAGTACAGAATAGAAAATAACCAGGCAAATAAATAATTATGCAAACATCGTACATAATTAGGTGTCATCATAGTACCATTATAATTAGTATGTCCTCTTACAAATAATACAGTATTAGCATACTAATTCATACAGACAATTCACACTCACACTCGCATGTGTGTATTATAAACTGTCAAGAAAGCCGCAATGTGACATTGGAACAGGAATCATTGACATTGTGTATGTCTTACAATGTTTACTTTATAATGTCCACACATGGAAGGAAGTAGCACATATTATCACTTTATAAACACCTCAAGCATATCAGAGAAGTAATTGAACTGTTGAGCAGAATGTAATCAACATTATTGTTACAGGATGACATAGATATCGAAGCAGTAGCTGTTGGTGCCATCTTATCAGATTACCAAAGAATTAGGGTGGAAAATGTGTAAGTTTGAAAAAGTTTATTTGGTAACTTTATTTAAGAGATACATATTAATCTTTACGGATGTGGCTGATGATACATTGACGGCGGACGACGACGTTGTGACGGCTAGTCGCTGACATATCGTGGCATGTCAGCGGCTAGTCGTTATTGACACATCGAAGACAAACAACGGCAAGCGCTGACAGCGTGTCGCTAGTAAAAGGCAGTCGTCAAAAAAACTATTATAGACACATACCATTCATCATCATCATCATTATCAGCCAAAGGGCGTCCACTGCTGAACATAGGCCTCCCCCACGGCTTTCCACAGCGACCGGTTACTAGCGGTCTGCATCCAGTTTGATCCTGCAATCTTTATAAGGTCGTCTGTCCATCTTGTTGGTGGACGTACTACGCTGCGTCTTTGGTCGAAGGGTCTCTAATCTAGAACTTTCCTGCCCCAACGGCCATCAGTTCTTCGCGCTATATACACATACCATTGAATCGTTAAATTTCCCACATATGCGGCTGTTTCGTTTCGTGTTCGTGAAATTGCACAGTAAATGCTTGTTCCTAATAAAGGTATCTGCCCAGTAAGTCAAAGTCAAAAGTCTATAGTTTGCATTCCATGACCGTGGTAGGAATGTGTCAGTATTGAAAACTTGCTACTAGCCCGTTCCGTCGCCACACCACTTTATGGCCACACCGACCAAGACTATCACATGCCATGCACGGAGCGTATTTTCAATTCAATTCAAATATTTTATTTTAGAATAAAATTCCATATAAATCGTCAGTACATCTTAAGGTTACGTTAGTAGCATTAAAATTAATAAAAAAAAAACGAATAATAATTAAAATAGACATGTCAATTATTCAGGAAAAAAAAAAGCAATTTTAAAGCAATTAAATGCAAGAATATGATATTTTTTTAAAATTAATTGGATTCAGTACTTCTTTGCACCGATCAAAGGGGCCGTCCAATGACCAGCGATAGGACACTCGGGCCTACCCCCCACCACCCTCGAAACGGCATTGGAGCTACCGCACACTCAGTTCATCAGCGATTTCATCAGCTATTTTCCGGGTGCTGACACGCTTCGTGCATGACACGTAACCGCGTATGATGACCGTTATAAAGGCGTCGCCGTAACTTAGCATGTGCATTGATAGTCCTGCCGACACAGACTGACGGACTGATCACGATCCTTCAAAGTCAGAGCCTTATGTAGACCTTGGAAACAAATTGCGATTCGCTCCCCACTATTAAATAACACATTACATTCGGGTATCATACGCGTTGCATACTGGCATCATACGGTTTGTATACAGGTTCACTGGACAAGGTGTTACTTTTCGTTCCTGTAGACCTACTACGAAAAACGAAATCCGTCAATTCGATAATCGTTTCGCGGATCCGAAGCATTTCGTAGTAAGGATTGCATACATAAAATTGTTCGAATCCGCAAAACGATGATCGTATTGACGGGTTTCGTTTTTCGTAGTAGGCCCTCTGGCACGTTCCTAGCACGATCATGGTATGGTCCGGTGCAGTGGGGAAATACCTTTAAAGTAAAGTGTATATTGTTTAAAAATCATGTTTAATTTTATAATAGATGCCATATTTATGATAGTCTATAAGGTAAACATGGTGTCCTAAAAGCGAAGGATAATCTTGTAACTTCAAATAGGTCACGATATGATCTATTATTAATTAAAAAGCAGAAATAATATCTAAAGTTAATTAAAGTAAAGTAAATATAGTAATGATGATTATTTTTCAGGTGTCGTAGGCTAGGTTTGGTATCCTTAGCATACTTATGGAGAAGGAATCAAAAGGAATTGCTTCAAGAGATGATAGCAAGTGGCGTGGAGGCTATTATCATTAAGGTACATAAAGTGCTGTTTATTATTTCCTCTTATTTTGACTACTACTTGTGTAATGAATGAGGCAATTTCAACACAGATAACACTTAATGTGTTTCTTTTACGTCAGTAAAATCATCATCATTTAGTATTTTGGTAAATCTTGGTCATGATTAGTCCTCATTCTTGCAGTCGTATTTTGTAAACATAGAGCTAATAAAATTATAATGTACTTGATCCATATTACATCTTTTGTGTTCCTATAGGCGACACACACAAGATACTAACCAATGTCATTAGAATAGTAACAACAAATTTTTGTGGTGATTCCTACTGATAAGTAGTCATTACTGCTTATAGACAAACGTTGGCAGCATAAAGAACAACAAATAGATATTATAAACTGATCGACACCTTTGCAATTACACGACTACTATCTTATGGTATTTTCAGCATGCCCTTTGGCTCGTATCTATTTCCTAAAGTTTTCAATAGGTTTTTGAAAGGCAATCGGTATATTTTGTTTCCATTATTTAGGTGGCAGCCCTAGGCCTGGACCCCAGGGTACATCTGGGCATGTCCATCCGGGAAATCCAGCCGCACCTTCTAGTCATGCAGGAGAAGTACGGCCTCAACGTGTGCGGCGAGGGGGGCGAGTATGAGACCTTCACGCTCGATTGCCCGCTGTTTAGGAAGCGATTAGTTGTGTGAGTTTTCCTTATTCATATTTCATTAATTGCCATTTTTTTTCAGGGTCGATTCCACTAGACGCTCGCAACGACCAAAATGCCTATTCTGCCGACCACAGTCGTTGTAGCATGGGGAACACGAAATTGCTGACGTCATAAATGTTACGAAAAATTCACGGCTACCCATCTTGGAGCTAGCGTTCCACTTGCAGAACTAACTAAAGTAACGCTCGGGCCTAAGTGGAACGGAGAAACAGATGGTCGTGAGCGCGTTCGTTGCTAGCGTCTAATGGAACGCACCTTTTAATCCCTGAAAGAACTTCATGCTCTTCTGCCCGCACTTTAGGAAGCGATTAATGACTCCAGCACATCGAACTGTAGTAAAACAGTTGTCTCAACTTCACACTGAGAATCGGTGATAACAAAATCTACTTTATTATCAAGAAGTAAGATGCCGCAAAGTTACAATAAATGTCGTTAAGTTGTCATAACGTAAATCTGGCATGGAGAACTTGACATATTATTTTTATATCGAAAACTGACTTACTTTTCGTGTAGACATACATTATGAAAGGAGTAGACAAAAAACAATACATGTCATTATTTATTTTAACGCATCTTACTTATTTAAAACCTTCAGATATCAAACATAATTTCTACCGATAGTTTGACTGAAATTATGTTTGTGTCTACCTAATATACAATCTTCACTGTAATCCAATTTAATCTAACACTAATGCTGTTTCTTCTCCTGCAGTGATGAAAAAGAATTAGTATTACACACGGACGACCCGGTCGCTCCGGTCGGGTACCTAAACCTGAAAGTGCACTTGGAACCAAAAGAAACGATCGGCGACAACATACAACTACCTCCAACAGTCAAAAGCGCGCTCGACTTCGTCAGCGACCTCAGCGACACGGTGTTCAGCGATATCAGCGACATAGAACTGAGCGAGACAGAAATAGAATCCATAGAGAAGCTAGAGAAAGAGGAAAAAAAGAAACAGACGGAATTAAATCCCTTGCTCAAGTACAATGAAAAGTCTGAACCGACCAGTTTAGACGCGTCGGATAGCCAAAATGAAAGCACAGATAGCATAGAAGACGGATACAGTTATGAAGAAGCGAACAATCAGTTTGAAAAACAGCCAGTCACAGACCATAGATCTATTTATGGTAATAGACACGGCTGGTACTTCGCTGGGGGCATCGTAGGAGAGGGTGTGGATATAAGGCTGGCGACGGAAGACGCTATGAAGAAACTCATTAGTAGGTAAACTTTTTCGACGCTTTATTTTGTTAGATATAGTTTCAATTGCATGCTTTAATCTTATGTGATGTCTAACACAGTTACTTTGTAATGTGTCTGTGTGATGTTTATCGGAACGGTAAGTTAATGGTCCTGTCAATATTGATACAATACGCGATAAAATTCTATGGAGTTATTAAAGCTACTATCCTGGCCCACAGATTAGATTGATCTTTATACGACTAGAAAGCTAGGCTAGGGTAATAAAAGTGATAAAAAGTATTGACTTGTTATCGAGAGGTGCAATAAAAAGGTGTAATCGGTTGATATAACTTGTAATATTGTTCTCGTCATTTTGACCTATTCAGCGATAACGATTTGGGTCGGAATCACCTTGTTTGGGTGTGATCGCTGGCTGGCTGGCTGGTCGCAGTCGTATCTTGAAATCAGAATAAAAGTATTACGCAAGTGTTATTTTATCACACTACTTTTGATTCGTATCAAATAGCTGGTGTAATTATGTTGTGCAGTATCCGTTCTGCGTCCAATCCGTATAAGTTTATTTATAATAAAAAACGATTAGTCGTTCGGTTTTTACAACATTGTGCATTGATGCCCCGCTCCTAACAGTCGTAGCGCAATGTTGCAATAGCTTATTGAAGCCTTGCTCGATGAATAATAATATAATATCCTTTGGACATTCCCACACATCGCCATCTAGCCCCAAAGTAAGCTACTCAAAGCTTGTGTTATAATAGGTGCCAGACAACGGATATAATACTTAAATACTTTTTGTTTGTAAATACATACATGATATACATAGAAAACACCCAGACCAATACAAACAGACATGTTCATGCACACAAATGTTTGTATTGTGCGGGGATCGAACCCGCACCCGCTGCGTAGTAGGCGATTTCTCGACCACTATACACCAGACGGGTCGTCAAATGATGAATGACTACTCCTGGCTTTTTCTCGAACTAGGAAAGCCAATTGAAGCTAACAAGGGTATACCACATGCAAAGTTAAAATCTTGACAGCTGTATACCACATGCAAAGTTAAAATATTACTCTTAGGTCCCCCGCGACTTGGTCCGCGCATTTAACTATCCGACACAAAAATATTTTTTTTAAATATCCAGTAAGTTTCTGAGGTTAGCGTTCAAACAAACAAACTCTTCATCTTCATATTATTAGTATAGATAATTGCGTTTTTGTCCTTAACAGCTTATTGAATTGACCTTAACTAATAAATTAAATGCCGTATAAACTGCCACATGAAAGCAGATAGTATTTCTCAAGATAATACCATATTTAATTTGACGTATCCGTCTATCCGTTTAACCTTTGGCCGTTGATACCGGCACAGACATACAAATCTGTTTATTTATCACCATTGTGATGTGCTTTATTCTATTATACAGGGTGTGGCGTAAATAGTGGTCCAACGCAAAGGTGTGGATACACTGTACACTGAAGCACCACATACCAGTATTTAAAAAAAATGTATGTACAGGGTTTTCAAAAAAATTTTTTTTTAATTTGCTTTGCATTTTGCATTGCTTTGGACCACTATTTACGCCACACCGTATATATGTTATTATATCTATATTTGGGAAAGTGCCGTTATTTTAAAATGATTAAATAAACTGACAAACATCATACTACTTCTGACAATGAGAATTTTGCTGACATTGATGCGGTCATTTTCCTCAAATATTATGTTTTCTTCGCCATAAAACCTACTGCAACTGATGATTATTACCACGCTTTTATTAGCTTGGGTTGTATCTATGTATGTATGTAATGGAATCTTTGAGCATAAATTTGACCGATTTCCAGAAGTTCGATTAATTTGAAACTTTACACACGTATCAAGGACCGATGGCAATGCAATAATTTTTACCACGCTTTTATAAGCTTGGGTTGTACCTATGTATGTATGTATGTAATGGAATCTTTGAGCATAAATTTGACCGATTTCCAGAAGTTTGATTAATTTGAAACTTTGCACACATATCAAGGACCGATGACAATGCCATAATTTAATAACAGTTTCTCAATATCCTTATAAGGACCGCCAGGATTAATAAATTCTAACCGAACTAAAAAGTAGAAAATATTTTTTAATAACAAAGAGTTAAGAGAATAATTCAATTGAGAGTAAAAAGCGTGGGGTGCTTGATATATTAAATGTTGCACCCTTTGCATAATTAATTTTTGAATTGCTGTATATGTATAAAACGTAAACCGATTGACCAATTTCCTCAACTAAGTTTTGACCTACAATTTCATTCGTGTCATAGCACGGATTGATTGTAACAATTTATTTCTAGATCCACAATTGAAATGAAGCCAGCAATGCCTTTACTTACGTTTGCGCTCAGGTTTACGATCACTTTTGCAAGTTAAAAAAGTCTCAAAATGACTTTCAGTCTTAATTGTCTTTCTTTTAAAGTCCTTCAAGTGATCATCATCTTCATTTCCTTGTTTAAACTTCTCTCTGATACAAGGCAACTATAAATCAGTATTAATAATTATCAGCGACCCGCCCCAGCTTCGCACGGATGCAATGTTTGATCAATCTCGTAGGGTTCAGCCAGCGTTTGCAATGTAAAGCGCACTTAGAAAACTCTAAAATTATCAGTCTTTCACTACTATACAGGGTGTTGTTCTGGTCAGCGACGAGCGAATCAGGGGTGGTTGTACAAACAATACTGATGCCAAAAAAAAATATTTTTTTAATGGAAAAAACAGAAAAATAATTTATTACTGCAGACTAGCAAGCGAGGCAAAACTACCTAAGGTCGCCTTTTCGTAGCTAACTAGCTACAGCGTAGTAATTCGTTGATACACGCGAGCTACGCGTGAGGGTGCGAGTTTCTCCATTCGTTTTGTTTTTCTTTAAATGTTTTAAAGAGGTTTTCCTGTATAAAACGTAAACCGATTGACCAATTTCCATATATTTGAAAGAAAATATTTTTTTTGGAATAAGCGTAACTCATATTATCATCACAGTGTTGGATGTCACTGACCAAAACAACAACCTGTAATATGCATATTAATATACATATAAACCTTCCTCTCGAATTACTCTATCTTAAAAAAAAACATATATACAAGTATAAATACATTCAGAAAGCGGGAAGCTACTTTGTTTTATACTATGTAGTGATATTTATATAAGAGTCTACTGTTATCTTCCTGTTCTGTGCAAGAGTAGGTAATGAAATAAATAACGGCCGTTCCCTATATGCAAACTAAGATCAAAGATAGATAGCTATCCTCGAACTGTTGTCACCAGCTATCGACCATAATAAACAGTTTCTATATTACAGATAGGTGTTGCTTATCTCCAGTTAGCAGAAGATAGGCCACATTATCCAAGCCCTCCCTTACGTTTCAAATTACGCAGTTGTACAAAACCCTCTCAATTACGTCGCATCAACGTTTTCACGATATTTGTGGTCATTATGATCCACCAAGGATAATATTTATGTAACACGTTTAAAATAATATTTATTTTTATTGCTATGTACCTAATTATATATATATTCTATTTTGGGTAAAAATATTATGTGAAGCATGCATAGACTTTACGTAAAATGGAACGTTTTTGAGCTCTGACAGACAGCTGATTCATTGACACATACCACCTACGTCAATTGATTGAAAATTAATACTTTTTAACGTAAATATTATTTATAAATTTTAAAATTCAAAACGACCGATTGAAAAGAAATAGAAAGTTATAGTTCCAGTTTATTTTCGCAAACGTTTCAGAATGCTATCAGTCCGATTGCTTAGAAAAAACAATGTGTCCAGCTGGTAAACAATGTACCTAATTAAGGAGGACTTTATTTCCATAAAATAAGTGCAGTGAGTGAGTATCAATTGTACTTTCACAAACAAGTCGTTTACGGTTTTTAAAGGATATTGACCAAAGCCGGGTCCAGATTGCGTCTTTGTAGTTTATATTTTAAAAATCTTGTTTGAATTATAATTGTACTGGTATTTTAAGGGTAACTAAGTTATTAAGTATTGAATTACTTTAGTAAAATATAACAATTACCTTCTGAATGTATCAAAATGAATGTAGGTGAGGTGCATTAACTCTGCAATCACAAAACATAACCTCAAAATGCCTAATCTGCCGTTGAATTCCTTGTAAACATGATTATTTATCAAAAATATTTTTTGTGTGTATTCTTTCAAATATTTAGGAATATATTTTATCCAAACATTTTGTAAAGACGCATGCTGCCGCAAAGTGTGCAGAGTTTCTATAGAGTTTTGGTCAATATCCTTTGCTTAAATACCAGTTGTTTTCATGTTATACTGATTTGTTTTATTTACTTCTTTCAGCCACAGCAAAAAGTCCACCTTCCCTTGACAAAGGCATAGATGATGATGGTGGAATTATTTCAGGCTCATCGAATGCTATGCAAAGCATCGGGTACCTTCCCAGTCACTCAGCTGTTCCCAGAGAAAAAGTTGACTGCTTGAACTTGGATTCAATATTGTTCGCCACCCGAAATTTATATGTTTTTCATAAATTGTACGAGGTAGCACCTTACATTCTACAACTACGAACATGTCAGTGACCTACATAGCAGAATCCAGCACCGTCGGAACTCACACTGGCGGCCCACCTATTAATGTATCTGTTAATATTTTAAATAAACTAATTTACTACCAATAAATCAGATATTATCCGTCCTTGTTGTTCTCATTTCCCTTCACTGCAGCAGACACCTTTATCCGTCCCTATGATCAGTTTGGGCAGTCTGTCAGACTGGTAGCGGGTCGCACCACCTACCTACCATCTTAAGGCTGCTGCCCTGGATGACCTGAACGCAGCTCTCCTACCACATCATCCTTATTATATCTAAGTATCTTTTGTTAGGCGGGGTTATGGCTAGGGTCAGTTTCTTAGGGTAAAGGAACATCTTCGCCACTAGGGAGAAAGTTTCTATCCTAACCTTGTGAGCAGCAGGACTTTTACATAAATAAATCAATGAAACATTTAAAACTAGTAATTTGCCAGGGTGTACAAGAGCGTTATCCTCCAAAATCCTAGGATTGAATTCTGGGTAGAGTTGGGCAGGTAAAAAATCAAAATGGTAAGTAATGAAAAATACGGTAATTTATGGTAAAAATGGTAAAATACTCGTAATTTACCAAATAGACCGTAAAATACTCAGTTGCTATATTTATTTATTTTATAATTTGTGCATGATTAAAGCTTAAAACCAAACTGTTTTTGGCGGTGTTGATGGTAGAAAACACTTCAAAAATTGAATTTTTTTTACGTTACTTGGGTCACCATATAAAACAGAAAATAAATATTCGTGCGCGTTGCGTAAATTATTAAATGGCATTTAACATTCGCGCTCGCTTCTCGTCTGGTTATTGACGAAACGTTCGAGGAAATATTCGTGCACGAGAGCTGACGCGAGCTTGCTGTTCACATTGAGTTTACACATCATCATCATCATTATCAGCCAAAAGACGTCCACTGCTGAACATATGCCACCCCCACGGCTTTCCACAGCGACCGGTTGTGAGCGGTCTGCATCCAGTTTGATCCTGCGATCTTTACAAGGTCGTCTGTCCATCTTGTCGGTGGACATCCCACGCTGCGCTTTTGGTCGAAGGGTTTCCAATCTAAAACTTTTCTGCCCCAGCGGCCATCAGTTCCCTGCTATGTGCCCTGCTAAAGTGCCCACTGCCACTAGAGCTTACTGATTCGTAGGGTTATGTCCGTTACCTTAGTTCTTCTACGTATCTCCTCGCTTCTGATTCGATCACCGAGCATAGCCCACTCCATTGCTCGTTGTGTGATTTTAAGCTTCTTTATAAGGCCCCTAGTTAGAGACCACGTAAAGGATCAGAATGTCTTCACTGGTGACATACACTGGTTGAAAACTTTCGTCTTCAGACACTGAGGTAATTGACACGAGAGGACGCTCTTATGCAGTGTCCCGAACGCTGCCTAGCCGAGTTGGATTCGTCAATTGACCTCTTTCCCAAGTTGGACCTATCTAATTAAATCTTTCATCTAAGGTAGACGTACTCGTCGACAACTTCAAGAGTTGAGTTTCCAACGGATACTGGAGTAGGTATAACACGGAAACTTGACGTAATTTTCGTCTTTTCCATGTTTTTTTCAAAGACACACCTGTTGGGATACTTGGTCGAGCATAGTGCCAGGATCATTCAGCGTCTTTGCCACAACGACTTTATCATCGACAAACCGGAGGCGTGTTATGTATTCGCTATTGACGCAGATGCCGAATCCTTCTCATTCCAGGAGCTTAAAGGCGTCTTCGAATGCCGCTGTAAACAGTTTCGAAGATATACACCTCTCCGCAATGGAATCGCCCTCGTATTTTGTTTCTGTACTCGGACCGACCATGGTGGCGTTGTTATACAGACACTTTAACACCTATCGTCTATGTGACACCACTGAAGAGGCCTAAGCACCGCCCAAGTTTTGATCGAATCAAAAGCCTTCTCATAGTCCACAAACGCTAAACATAGAGGCATATTATACTCGTACTTCTCGGACTTCTGTATAATTTGCCTTAATAGATGTGGTCTATGGTACTGTAGCCTTTTCAGGATTCTGCTTGTTCGGGAGGCTGGAAGTTATCAAACCTACGTGCGAGACGCTTCGTGATTCACACATGCACGAGATTAATCATAGCATTTGTTGTACATGAAGATGCCGAAGGTTGAATTAGTTGTGGCTTGCGCTCTGCAACTCGTTAGTTTGTTTAAATACTTGAATATCTTGAGTAAGAAAGTGAAAAGGAACCGGCGACGCAGACGATGGTCAGGTGAATGTTAAGCTTAGCTTTTAGGTCAGTATGATAAGGAGGCATTTTTTTCAAAAATTGTACCCTTTTACGTGATTTTCAGTTATTAAATTAATAACCTATAAAACGAAAACTACTATGACTTCTCGTTTTCAAAAAATCCGTGGTGAAACAAACATCAAAACACACATACACTTACGAAATTTTGAACTCGTGTTTGGATCTTTGGAAGCCTTAATAGATTACCCCACTCGAACAATATAAAATTCTAACAATATCACATACCTTATAGGTCGAATTGATAACCTCCTTTTTTAAAATAAACATTAATATGTTTATATTACAAACACAATATCACTCATAAATTACAAAGTACAAAACAAAAATAAACCTAATAAATATATTTTTGTGTGATGTGAATCTAGCTCAAAAGTTCGTGTTCGTATTGGCATGTAAAGAAGTATCATCATGCTAAGACAGTAAAAATGAGTGAAATGTTATTCATGGTAATTTGGTAAAGGATTTAAGTGTATTTATACATTAAGTTTTGTTAATTAAAATCATTTGAATATTTTCCCAGTCATCGGTAATTTTACCGAGTAAATTACATGTTTTTGGTAATTTACTCGAAATTGAGTAAATTACCGGTCACAAACCCAACGCTAATTCTGGGGTTACTAGAGATAGTCAAACTGACTGACAGTCAGATGAAAAACATTATAGGAACGCAATAAATGACAATTTCATACAAATGCCTATCCCTAGTAAGCTATCCGTCCTCCCATCGATAAGATGCATCCAGAGATAGTTTACCCTACTGCCAGTAGGTTTATAGAAACAAAAAATCTAAAGGTAGATAACCATTTCTAACTCTAGTAGGGCAAAACCACAGTTAGAATGGATATAGGGAACGGCCGTGTCAAATAGGAAACAGAATGTTCTTAGGAAGTGTAATGAGCCTCAGTAAAACAGGGTTAATAAATAGAGCGACAGTTATCAACTATATACAACTAATTGCAGGGGTGCCTGGCATACAAACAGCAACCTTATCTGTGACGCAATTTGGTTCTGATAACTGATAATAACTGATATTTTCAGTGCTTTTTAGGGTTCCGTAGCTAATGGCAAAAACGGAACCCTTATAGTTTCGTCAAGTCTGTCTGGCCGTATGTCACAGCCACTTTATTCTGAAACTGTATGCATCACACTGTTGAAATTTGGTAGGAAGATGTATCCTAATGTGTATAAGAATAAAGTAAATAATGATTTTTAAGGGGGGACTCCCATACATGAAACTAAAACTGTTTTTTTTAATGTCATACCTATGCGTATGTGTGGTATCTATGGATAGGCCTTTTAAATGACATACGGCCGTTCCCTATATGCAAACTAAGATCAAAGATAGATAGCTATCCTCGAACTGTTGTCACCAGCTATCGACCATAATAAACAGTTTCTATATTACAGATAGGTGTTGCTTATCTCCAGTTAGCAGAAGATAGGCCACATTATCCAAGCCCTCCCTTACGTTTCGAATTACGCAGTTGTACAAAACGCTCTCAATTACGTCGCGTCAACGTTTTCACGATATTTGTGGTCATTATGATACACCAAGGATAATATTTATATAATACGTTTAAAATAATATTTATTTTTATTGCTATGTACCTTATTATATATATATTCTATTTTGGGTAAAAATATTTTGTGAAGCATGCATAGACTTTACGTAAAATGGAACGTTTTTGAGCTCTGACAGACAGCTGATTGATTGACATCATACCTACGTCAATTGATTGAAAATTAATACTTTTTAACGTAAAAAGTATTTATAAATTTTAAAATTTAAAACGACCGATTGAAAAGAAATAGAAAGTTATAGTTCCAGTTTATTTTCGCAAACGTTTCAGAATGCTATCAGTCCGGTTGCTTAGAAAAAACAATGTGTCCAGCTGGTAAACAATGTATTCAAGGAGGACTTTATTTACATAAAATAAGTGCACTGAGTGAGTATCAATTGTACTTTCACAAACAAGTCGTTTACGGTTTTTAAAGGATATTGACCAAAGCCGGGTCCAGATTGCGTCTTTGTAGTTTATATTTTAAAAATCTTGTTTGAATTATAATTGTACTGGTATTTTAAGGGTAACTAAGTTATTAAGTATTGAATTACTTTAGTAAAATATAACAATTACCTTCTGAATATATCAAAATGAATGTAGGTGAGGTGCATTAACTCTGCAATCACAAACATAACCTCAAAATGCCTAATCTGCCGTTGAATTCCTTGTAAACCTGATTTTTTTTGTGTGTATTCTTTCAAATATTTAGGTATATATTTTATCCAAACATTTTTTAAAGACGCATGCTGCCGCAAAGTGTGCAGAGTTTCTATAGAGTTTTTGGTCAATATCCTTTGCTTAAATACCAGTTGTTTTCATGTTATACTGATTTGTTTTATTTACTTCTTTCAGCCACAGCAAAAAGTCCACCTTCCCTTGACAAAGGCATAGATGATGATGCTGGTGGAATTATTTCAGGCTCATCGAATGCTATGCAAAGCATCGGGTACCTTCCCAGTCACTCAGCTGTTCCCAGAGAAAAAGTTGACTGCTTGAACTTGGATTCAATATTGTTCGCCACCCGAAACTTATATGTTTTTCATAAATTGTACGAGGTAGCACCTTTCATTCTACAACTACGAACACGTCAGTGACCTACATAGCAGAATCCAGCACCGTCGGAACTCACACTGGCGGCCCACCTATTCATGTATCTGTTAATATTTTAAATAAACTAATTTACTACCAATAAATCAGATATTATCCGTCCTTGTTGTTCTCATTTCCCTTCACTGCAGCAGACACCTTTATCCGTCCCTATGATCAGTTTGGGCAGTCTGTCAGACTGGTAGCGGGTCCCACCACCTACCTACCATCTTAACGCTGCTGCCCTGGATGACCTGAACGCAGCTCTCCTACCACATCATCCTTATTATATCTAAGTATCTTTTGTTAGGCGGGGTTATGGCTAGGGTCAGTTTCTTAGGGTAAAGGAACATCTTTGCCACTAGGGAGAAAGTTTCTATCTTAACCTTGTGAGCAGCAGGACTTTTACATAAATAAATCAATGAAACATTTAAAACTAGTAATTTGCCAGGGTGTACAAGAGCGTTATCCTCCAAAATCCTAGGATTGAATTCTGGGGTTACTAGAGATAGTCAAACTGACTGACAGTCAGATGAAAAACATTATAGGAACGCAATAAATGTCAATTTCATACAAATGCCTATCCCTAGTAAGCTATCCGTCCTCCCATCGATAAGATGCATCCAGAGATAGTTTACCCTACTGCCAGTAGGTTTATAGAAACAAAAAATCTAAAGGTAGATAACCATTTCTAACTCTAGTAGGGCAAAACCACAGTTAGAATGGATATAGGGAACGGCCGATAGAGGTTTATAAAACCATTTTCTTTTAAAGTCTGACGTTAGATAGATAGACGCTTCCAAAGAGGTAAAATAGGCGCCCCCCCTCTAACTTCTAAACTAAGCAAGTGTAAATTAAAAAAAAATAATAATAATGTAGATCTTAACAAATACTTTAAACGAAAATTGGTTTGGACGGGATCGAAGTAGTAGTTTTTTTCTTAGTGTTTGTATGTTATATTTGCTGTCAACAAAATACTGTGGTATTTCAACTAAATGAAAGTGGATTCCCTAATTCAGTTAAAATTTGCACAGAACCCTCAGTGCGCGAGTCCGACTCGCACTAAGCCGTTTTTTTTTGTTGCACTCATTGCCATTCATCTGCATGACCTAAAGGTTTGACTGGCAGAAAATACTTAAGCATTGTCAAACGTTGTATACAATTATTCGTGCAATAAAGTCTTTAAATAAACAATTCTAGACTACTATTCAAAGTGCATCTAGTTACATAGCACTGAAAATGCTTTTAACATCATAATTTCACAAAAAGTAGGACATTATGTGATATCTGATATTGTACCTATTTGAATAAATGCAACAGTGTGCGTTTCCTAATATTGCTAAACATTCGCAAAACTATTGTCACTGCGATACAATGATTATAACATTACCAAGATAGATAAACTATTATCTACCATTGTATAATATCGCGTGCGAAAATCGTGTTTACCACGTGTGGTATAGTAACTATCCGCGTTATCAATAACTTCACACGCCTATCTTACTGGTCGACGGATATGAATGCTTAAAATTGTCGGTAAACTTTTACTTCATACAATAGTATGATCCGTTGACGGCCTCCGAGGTATAGTGGCTAGTGCACGCTGGTTTCAAGGCGTCGCCGCTCCGTGGTCGCGGTTTTGATTCCCGGTCGGGTCAATGTAGAAATCAAAATTTCCTTTATTGTCTCGGGTATGGATGTTGTGGTACCACCGTTGTGTCTGATTTCTATAATACAAGTGCGTTAGCTACTTACTTTGGGATCAGAGCAATGTATGTGATTTGTATCCAATCCGTCTGATGACCATAATGAGAAGGACGAATGTCTATAACAAGTGGGCAGATGACGCGGATGTGCAAACAGTGCCTCGTCGTAGCGGCACTATTTTCGCAATCCGCATTTTTTATTATCGTTCTGCATTCTTATCTTTGCCACAAGTAAAGTACTTGACAGATATGTACCCAAGAATATTTATATTTTGAAGCTGCAATGGGACGTTGTTGTTTGAATTATGAATATAAACGTTTTTTTTAAATAAAAACTAAATTTATTGTTATTCATAGTTTTTGCTTATTTTAATTTTCATGGACGGAAAGTCGTATCAACGAACACAACACAGGTCGCAAAAATATTCTATACTCTTAATCAAAACATACATAGCTGTAAATTAATTGAGCAACCAAATGAAAAATTAACCAATCTAATCAAAATTTTGGTAATCGGAGAATAACTGTTTAAAGCAGAAATGTTATAAAAATATGTCTTTTAATTAGTTTTCTGTAGGTAAAGTGTAATAAAAACAATTTAATTACAACTTTTCTATCCCACTCAAAAGAATTCAAAATGTATTAATTTTGTACATAGACTATTGCTAGCACTTATACACGTCCTAACATTGGCCCTACCACAGCCTCGGGACAATTGTTGGCTAGTGGCCCTTTTCTGTATCTCAATCTTCTCCTAGCTTATTTTTTTACGGATATCCTGAAGCATTTCATTTGCCAGCAAAAAAAAGTAAAGTTAGCCTGTAACATCCCACTTCTAGGCAAAGGTCTTACCTCAACTATGATGTAGTTTGAGCCATACCAAACTCCACCACGCGGGCTCAGTACGGGTTGGTGTAGGGGTGTTTGCAAGGCAAGCTACTAACCCCGCTGTCAGATGTTATCGAGCCGCCCATACGGCCTCTGACTAGGGTTAACGACTAATATCTACCGATATTAGCCGGGACCAACGGCTTAACGTGCCTTCCAAAGCACGGAGATGCTCGTGATGTTCGTCACTTAAATGGTCGGATTGGTCACCCATCCAAACACGAGCGCGCCGTATGTTGCTTCGGTATCACTACCAAAGCACTGCTACCACTGCGCTACGAGCACCAAAGCAAGCCAGCATTATAATACAAAAGCCTTTGTAATCCCTCTGCTTCATTCTAGATCTATTGGAGTCGGAAAGCTTGCGTTTAGAAGACGTCACGTCCGTTAACGTGTACATGCGGGACATGGCGGAGTATGGCGTTCTGAATGACGTGTACGCTAGTTACTTCTTCTTCGCCAATCCGCCCACGAGAGTGTGTGTGCAAGTGCCCTTGCCTGATGATGTTGGACTTATATTGGATGCTGTAAGTATTTTGAACTAGTTTTTCTACAACGTGTATGTGTACGTGACCTAATTCTGGAAGAAAAAATAATAATAAATAATAATTCAAGATTCTTTGCGATGTTTTTGGAATCAGAACAATGTATGTGATTGGTGTCCAATATTTATATTTATTTTATATTTATGTTTAAGTTTTACTGGCACTTCTGATCATTTAGGTGGACTTGCACAAGATGATTTAACCCAGGATTACGCTAACCCTGGATTAAATCTTCATTCCGTCTCTGTCAACGTCAAATAAACTGACCAAGACAGAATGGTGATTTAATCCAGGATAAGCGTAATCCTAGTTTACATAATCATGCGCAAGTGGGCCTTATTGCTTTGCGGATGACGCTTTGTCAAGAGAGAGGTGTCGGTAGGTATTCACCGGGCCGCTGCGCCACGCTAAAATTATTATTATTATTGTTATCTACGTTCATAAAAAAACTAACTATTGCTTGTTTACGTCATTTGGCGGGTTTGCGCACTTGATGGCTTGTCTTATTAATAAATAGACAGGGCATCATTAGAATAAAGATTTTTTGAAAAATGTGACCTGTATTAAAAAGTGGTTCAATTGATTCTGCTCGTTATTCCAATCAACCTATTTTTAGGTTTTGCGCATTTAACGTTACACGTTATATAGGATTCCGGGTTAACTATTGCCGATCGTATACTTACTGTTTGTAGAATCTCTATCTTTACCTAAAGTTTATAATGATATTTTTCTTTGCACAGTGTTTTGTCACTATACAAACTTAAAAATTCAAATTGCACTGGTTAAAGCAACTGTGTGCCGGAATGGCATGCACCCGGATAGTGTAAGACACAGGGTTCGATTCCTAATCTGTCATAGTCGCTTTTTACAAGAAAAAATATATTATTATATTAATAAATATTGATCACCGATGCTCTGATCCTAAAGTAAGTAGCTAATGCACTTGTGTTATGGAAATCAGAAACAACGGTGGTACCGCAACACCTAGACCTGAGACTAAGTTCGGATTTCTACATTGACCCGACCGGGAATCGAACCAGGGACTTCTGAGCGGCAACGCCTTGAAACCCAGCTTGCTTAACCACTACACCACGGAGGTCGTCGATATTATTCAATTTATATAGCGTATGGATATGCGACACCTTACTTCTACATACAATCGAGGTATATTTTAAGTAAGCCGTGCTGCCTAAAGTACATTCTTATTATAGAACAAAACAAGTTAGTTTTACTAGTAACTTAGTTAATTAATTGTTCTAAGAAAATAATTTAACAGTTATAAACAGTCACCACCACTTGTATTTGTAACCAACCCAAGTCCAACATTCTTGTCCTATTTTCTTTCACGTTGGTATAAATACTAAAGTACTTATGTATTTGTATATTCCCGTCCAGGCAGCGCACAAACCAGTTCCCATAAAAAAAGAGAGTGACAGTTCAGGGTCCAAGGAACGCATCACCATGCACGTTCAAGGCATTTCGCACTGGGCGCCAGCGAATATTGGACCTTATAGCCAAGCTGTAAAGGTAACTATTATTTTTATCTGTTTTCAAAAAACAATGTCGTCATAATCATCATCATTTTATGTTTTTCTTTTTACATCGTTCGTCATCGTTATCGTCTTTGCCCCAATCCCAAAAAGGATATAGGCTTCTTTTGGATAAGCTAGCTAGCTCAATCTCCGTCTCTCAGAGCAAGGATACATTGAGCCACTAGTCACGGCCACGAAATGCAATCACTAGTGGCTCCGCCAAGACGCTGGACGCGGCCATGAATCGCAGCCGCTTGTGGCTGAGTTGCCAACAGAGGACGCCACTATATTTTATATCAAGTAACTATATGGTAAAAGCCGGTTTAGGATCAGTCGATGTACGCGACGCATTTTTTTGAAGAAGGAATATCCCGGTAACACCACCTGTCAAAGTGACTGATGATTATTTCACCGTTGCCACCTTGACATGAAGTGTCATTCTGTGGTACACTTATTGATATCGATTAGGATGATTTCTCAATCGAATGTCTTATCGATTAACAGTAGACTATGATAAAAAGCGGAGACTACACTATAGAAGCGTCCGCGGGCGACTTCCGTAGCTTGTGACTCGAACGCAGCCACTGATACCCTCTTATACGATCGTGTTGATGCTATACAAAAATTAAAAACTCATTTTAATTATTGTATAGCATCAACACGAATGCTCGCTGCCTTCGAATTAGTTTTCCAAAAGTCACCTCTGTGAAGGAAATGTAAATATCAAATTATTTATAGGTGTAATTTATAATCATGTCCATTTATCACCGCATGGCAGTTCTTTTACAATATTAAGCACCAAAATAATATATATGGATCTTGCTTAGCTTGATTAATACGAGGCTATGCTCTTGACATTGAATTCATGGGCACCGGCATATTTCTGTAATAGATCATATTTTTTTGTTATGAATCACGCCATGTAACTCATAATAGATTGGTTTTGATCAGAAGTATTTATTTGTTACAAATACCAAGGCTTGAAACCGGTTCAAGATTTACCGGTATTATAACGGTTAAACCGGTTTTATCGTGAAATTCCGTTCCGGAGCGGAATCAAATAAGAGCGATACTGTGAACCTCAATAAACCGGTTAATTCGTAGCCGCTCGCGACGATCGCAACGCGACTTGTTTTTAGACCGAATATTCTTCAAAAGATGTTAAACTTATTATCAGGTTCAGAAACAAACGTCAGATACGCTCACCGCTTGCAGATCTTAATGAAGTTCAGAGTGGTTGTCCTGCCTGAACGAAAAGTTGAACCGGTTAATGCAAAATACCAATATTTTTCCAAACCGGTTTAAAAACCGGTTTAAAGGAACATAACCTTTTTCTAAAAGTTCCACCTGTATTTTCGACAAACCGGTTCAAAAAAAATACCGGTTTCCAAGCCCTGACAAATACTAATAAAATTTCATATTTTACTTTTACGTAATTAATAAATAGTATTTATTAGTTACGTAAAAGTAAAATATGAAAATCGGTCCACGACTTTCTTAACGTATAAATTACGGCTATTGATCGAATGCGTATACAGTATGTCGAGGGATGTATTGATAAAGAGCAATATAACTATACAATAAATTTTATCGTCAAAATTTCTCCCTAACCCAACTATCTTTAAAATGACATCAAAATCGAGCCCTTATACGACGATTTTTGGTAAAATAAAAACAAAAGTCACTGCATGAAGGGGTTTTAGAAGTGACCCCCCACATAGAGTTTATTTGTCAATGAAATTTATCGTAGATATTGCACTGTTTATGAGTACATCCTATGACATCAGTCATGGTGATCATTAGTCGTACCAAGAAGTCAAAGAGATGGCCCGGAATGGAGATAAATGGAGAAAACTCCACCGACAAGAGCTTAGATTTTAAATGAAGAAAAACATGACATCGTAAAAAATTGATAGCACCTGGTATAGAAGTCAAACTACACACAAAGCGCGCTCGAGCAACGCATACATAGACACCGCACACGGACAAGAGTTCTCGGAACATTTCGGGTCAGTGTGAGCGCGAGTGCCGCTCGCTTGAGACACGAGTCTCGGAAGGGTTTAGAAAGGTGAAAATATCTTGATAGGTGGTTTCAGCTCTTTTTATACAATTGTTTCTTATTTTGAATCTGTATATCTTTCATACCAAAAAATAATACGTAATATGACAACATGATTTTTAAAAATAAGGTTAGATTTAAAACAGATAAGTCAAAAGAAATTATGTCAAGAGTTGAACCAGTTATTGTTGTGTAAGCTTAGTTTTTAATGTCTTTGTTTCTTTTTTATTCTCAACAAAACATCAAACAACTAAGTGTGAGTGCAACTACTGCGATAGTTTTTTCGTGTATAATTAAAAGTTGACATCCGTAGCGCGAATGGGGAGTGTGTGTGTCAAAATTGAAGTAATGCATGAATTTGACTTCTATTACTGTCTATATTTTGCGATTACTTAATGTATAATCTTATCAATATCAATCTATACTAATATTGTAAAGCTGAAGAGTTGGTTTGAACGCGCTAATCTCTGAAACTACTGGACCAATTTCAAAAAATATTTTTGTGATGGATTGCTTATTTATTGAGAAAGGCTTAAGGTAAAACATCACAGTACGATGGGAGGGGAGGGAGCAAACTCAAAACGTCCCCTGACGCTACGGACGCTAGTCTTATATATAAAATTCTGGTGTCACAATGTTCGTTCCCGTACTCCTTTGAAACAGCATGACCGATTCTCATGAAATTTTGTGAGCATATTGAGTAGGTCTGAGAATCGGCCACCATCTATTTTTCATACCCCTTAGTGATAAGGGTTGTCCACCTTTAACATTTTTTTCATTCATCATTTCTTTACTTACGTTGCTGGGCGGGACGAGGCCGGGCAAGACGAGGATGGGGGCGAAACAATGTTCGTTAGGATCGCTAGTCGTTTAATAAAAATGGTTGTTTGTTCCACCGTAGCTGGGCGAAGTGATAAGCACGTGCGGGCAAATAGCGCTGGTCCCGGGCAGCATGCAGCTGGTGTCGGGCGGCGCGCGGCGGCAGTGCGCGCTCGCGCTGCGGCACCTCACGCGCGTCATCCGCGCGCTGCACCCGCGCGCGCACATCCGCAGCGTCGTGCAGGTCGGTGCGCTGCTAACAGTCAGTAACAGCTGGTGTCTGGTTGGTGTGAAAAAATCATTATTGGGATAAAAAAATATTTTATAATGACACTTTGTTTAACGTGTGACATCTTAAGAAAAAAGATATTGACCAAAACTCTATAGAAACTCGGCCCACTTTGCGTCAGCATGCGTCCTTACAAAATGTTCGGATAAAATACATAAATATTTGAAAAAATACACACAAAAAATATTTTTGATAAATAATCAGGGGTTTACGAGGAATTGAATGGCAGATTGGGCATTTTGAGGTTGCAGAATTACCTACATTCATTTTGATACATTCAGAAGGTAATTGTTATATTTTACTTAAGTAATTCAATACTTACTTACTTAGTTACCCTTAAATACCAGTACAATTATAATTCAAACAAAATTTTTGAAATATAAACTACAAAGACGCAATCTGGGCCCGGCTTTGATCAATATCAACAGAAAAAAGAAAGATAAATAATTATTTATAAAATAACGTGCCGGTCAGTATGGACCAAATAGGTCCGTTGCATTGCGTTGTTAAAATGTTCAACCATCTTAATTAATAATCTTAGTAAAAACGATTGCACGACTGACAACTTTAACCACATGTTGTGTGATTCAAAATACAATCAAATCAAGTTCTTAATATTGTGCGACTCTGCAGTGATCCCTTGGTTACCTACTTTAAGTAAACCGTTTCATTGAGACTTGGCCTGCGGGGCGGCGGGCGCGGGGGGAAGCGAGGTCATAATGTCACCGTCTACCTAGCTAACGTGTACCTAAATCTGACAATGATGACCATTTTTTTATTTTTTAACTGTGATCAACCATTTGCTGGACATAATTACAGTAGTCAAATGCGCCTGATGTACATGGCAACTTTTTTCCTGCACTCACAGTTCGGCGAGTTTTTTTTTTTAAACTAAATAGATATTTGATCTCGATCGCACCCGATATCAGGTGATAATTATATTCAACTAAAGATTATGTGTAATGCATTTTGATTTTGACTAGTAAAGTCAATATCAAATCGATTACAGTGTGACAAGGATCTTCTGGCCGATAGATGACATTGACAGGGGGGGGGGGGGCGCTAGCATTCAATGAAAGTAGCCAAGTCGTAGCCAAATCTCCTTTGATTCAGGAATCTATTTATTAGGGTCTTTTTATTTATTGCCTTGTATTGTTTGCCTGACCGAGACAAATGGCAACAATGGGAACGGTAATGATTATAATAGTACTATACATGTATGTATATAATTATAAAACGATAACGATTATATAATTGTAAAATAAAACAAAAGGGAAAATCGGCAAATCTTTTGTAAGATTGGGGAGATTTCGCTACACCCGATCTGGCAACCGCATTTTTGAATTTGACCGTTGCCGCTGGCCAAAAGATCCATGTCGCACTATACCGTAATATCTGCCTGCATGAAACGTTTTTGCGTACACGTGTGTAAGGCGGGAAGAAGTCCCGTCTGTACAGTAAATAAAAGGTTAAGATGAGAACTAACTCCCTAGCCCAGCCTAACAATAGATACTTAGATATAATAAGGATATTGCGGTAGGACAGCTGCTCCCAGGTCGCCCAGGGTAGCAGCATTAGGACGGAAGGTAGGTGGCGTGGACCCTCTGCCATTCTGGCAGGCTCACCAGACTGATGATAGTGACGGCTAAAGGTGTTTTGGCGCCAGCGGAGGGAAATGAGAACCAACACGGACGGTTGATATCTAGTTTATGGCTTGTTACGATACATGTATTTATAATGATTTCATTGTATGTAAACATATAAAGGCTTATGCTTGTGTGCCGCCGGTGTGAGTGGCCGACGGTGCTTGATGGGTCCATGGGTCAGCCGCTGCGATGTAGGTCGCTGACGCCATGGATGTCGCAATGTACGATGCTAGCTCGTACATATTGGCTTCTTCAAAGAGAGAGAGATAGAGGATGCGCCCCGTCTCCTGGTTTCCAGTGATTGACTGGTTCAAAAGATGCTTTCACGCTGATACTAACTGAATTTGATTCAGTTTTATCGACTTTAAATATGCATGTTTTTTTTTGTATATTTCAGTCATTTGTAGATCGATTTGCAATTTGTTTTACTTAGAGGGTTTACCTACGTCCCATTGTGGCTAAATCTAGATTTGATGATGGGGTCTTTGTGTGATCGAGGGAAACCCTCAAAATTTTAAAGGCAAGTTTAGTGATTTTGTTCTAGTATATCAATGTTGACATGTCATCACGTGTTATAGTCACCATTTTGTGGAACTGAGCTGATGGTAAAACTCCTTAACGTTTAGGAGTTCAGTGATTATGACGGTGGAACTTATGTAAGGTACTAGCCAGCTACCTTTAAGAACAGAGTTAAAAGGTGTTGGTATTGCACCTCCTCCCTCCCCCTCCCCATTAATACCATCAAGGAAAAAACAACCGACTAAATACAAAATACACTACAAAGTCATTGATAGCCATTTCAAGCACGATCTTAGGCGTCATTCATCTGGGCATTGACTCCAAAAAGAAATGGTTTGCCTAAAATCGTGTTCTTTCAAGAGTTAATTTAAGACTTTTTAGTGTATTTTCTTACATTTTTATGTTAATAGAGAGGTGTTTTTTTTTAAAAGTATTTTTGGTGATATGTATTCCTTCGGTGTGGTACAGAGCGTTTGCTACGTGAGCGCCGGCTGGGGCGGCTGGGGCCGGGCCGTGGGCGAGGCGCGGCGGCAGCTGGAGCGGCGCACGGCCGGCGCCATCGTGCAGTGCGCCGTGGTGGCGGGGCTGCCGCGCGCCGCCGCGCTCGAGTGGCACGCCTGGGCGCACACCGACAACAACAGGTTCGACTGTACGTATCCGCGCGACACGACACACGACACACGCCACACCTACACGCCACACGATACAGCCACACGCCATCGTGCAGTGCGCCGTGGTGGCGGGGCTGCCGCGCGCCGCCGCGCTCGAGTGGCACGCCTGGGCGCACACCGACAACAACAGGTTCGACTGTACGTATCCGCGCGACACGACACACGACACACGCCACACCTACACGCCACACGATACAGCCACACGCCATCGTGCAGTGCGCCGTGGTGGCGGGGCTGCCGCGCGCCGCCGCGCTCGAGTGGCACGCCTGGGCGCACACCGACAACAACAGGTTCGACTGTACGTATCCGCGCGACACGACACACGACACACGCCACACCTACACGCCACACGATACAGCCACACGCCATCGTGCAGTGCGCCGTGGTGGCGGGGCTGCCGCGCGCCGCCGCGCTCGAGTGGCACGCCTGGGCGCACACCGACAACAACAGGTTCGACTGTACGTATCCGCGCGACACGACACACGACACACGCCACACCTACACGCCACACGATACAGCCACACGCCATCGTGCAGTGCGCCGTGGTGGCGGGGCTGCCGCGCGCCGCCGCGCTCGAGTGGCACGCCTGGGCGCACACCGACAACAACAGGTTCGACTGTACGTATCCGCGCGACACGACACACGACACACGCTACTCGCCACACGCCACACCTACACGCCACACGCCACACGATACAGCCACACGCCATCGTGCAGTGCGCCGTGGTGGCGGGGCTGCCGCGCGCCGCCGCGCTCGAGTGGCACGCCTGGGCGCACACCGACAACAACAGGTTCGACTGTACGTATCCGCGCGACACGACACACGACACACGCTACTCGCCACACGCCACACCTACACGCCACACGCCACACGATACAGCCACACGCCATCGTGCAGTGCGCCGTGGTGGCGGGGCTGCCGCGCGCCGCCGCGCTCGAGTGGCACGCCTGGGCGCACACCGACAACAACAGGTTCGACTGTACGTATCCGCGCGACACGACACACGACACACGCTACTCGCCACACGCCACACCTACACGCCACACGCCACACGATACAGCCACACGCCATCGTGCAGTGCGCCGTGGTGGCGGGGCTGCCGCGCGCCGCCGCGCTCGAGTGGCACGCCTGGGCGCACACCGACAACAACAGGTTCGACTGTACGTATCCGCGCGACACGACACACGACACACGCTACTCGCCACACGCCACACCTACACGCCACACGCCACACTTACACGCCACACGCCACACCTACACACCACACGAGACACGCTATACGCCACACACTTGCACTTACACCCAGCTGACCGTACATATCTACACGCACAACTCGCTACCTGAACTGAAATTCCTATTACTGCGGATATTTGAAACAAAAATTGCATATATGCAGCAGCAGCTTTCGTCCGACTCGTTCAGCCGTATTTCAATTAACTCGTCAATTACATGTTCGCAAATAAAAATAGTTTTTTTACAATAAAAATAATTTAAACCGAACAAGGAAGGAATTTCTAGCGGTCCCCCGCGGCATCGCCCGCGTAAATTTCGGATTTCCCGTAAAATAATTCAACGAAATATACATATTTATATTGGAAGTAAGAGACCGGAAAACTTAACGGTTAGCGCAAGCGTGTGTTGAACATAAGCTGCGACCATTTTTTTGGTGCAGAGTTATTTTAAAACTGTGATGACTTCAAAGATATTTATTGAAATCAAATGTATAGAGCAATTTTGTTTAAAATGAAATGATCCTGATGATGAATATGTTTATTTTGATAAGAATAAATACCCGTGTACATCAAAACACTTTTGAAAATTGTACACTATTTTTTTATCAAATTTATGAACATAAAAAAGTGTGTAGTGAGTAAATCATATCAGTTAGACATATGCTGCCGGACTTTATTGTATAACTTTCAAAGCGGAGCAATCCCGTCATACATGAGTTTTATGTATCTTAAACGGTTTACGCTGCGTACGCAATGGAAGCTCTCAAAGGGAATATTTTCCACCCGTTTTTGCAACATTTTTCATTGTTGCTCTGCTCTTAGGGCGGATGGCACACGGCGTTTTTTAAACGCGCAGAAGACGCGCGTATTCGCGATTCAAACGAGATTCGATCGCAGCCTTGTAAGTTGAGCACACGTGGCGATCGTGAAATACTACGCCGTAGCTAAGCTTCTTGCGCGCGCTTGTTTCATCGATGCAAACGCAACAATCAATGGCTACCGATGTCTTCTGCGCTTTTAAAAAACGCCGTAAGCTATCGCCCTTATAAGTCGTATCGTCTATTTGTTAAATCGGTCCAGTAGTTTACAAACAAATATATTCTTCAGATTTATAATATTAGTATAGATTTTCTAACTTTCTCTCGGCCAGTTCACCGGGCTTGAACACAATTCAGTAAAGCAGAAGCCGTAATAGTTTTCAACCCCTTACTTCAGATGAAGAGACGGGGTGCAGCGTGGGCGAGTACAAAGTGGCCATCACGAGGCGGTGGAACTACGAGAACACAGTCTCGGCCTTCGTGTGCTACGTCGCTACCGGTATGTGTTATTTATGATTATCGTTCTTAGAAGTTATTCGCTATTGCTTCGAAGTTTTGCTCTGATCCCAAAGTATGTAGCTAATGCACTTGTGTTATGGAAATCAGACACAATAGTGGTACCACAACACCCAAAATTACCCCGACCCCGAGAAAATATAGAAAATTTTGATTTCTATATTGACCGACCGGGAATCGAACCCAGAAGTTTAATACGTTATTTCTAAATCATACTGTTTAAGTGTATGTAGAACACGTCGTGAGGCGCGCAGATGTTGTAGTGATTTCTAGGTCTGGCATGGAAATGCTAGTTGTTTAATAAATAAATAAATATTTGACACCAATCATTCCAAAGAAAGCAGCCAATGGACTTGTGTAATGGAAATCAGACACAATGGTGGTACCACAACACCCATACCCGAGACAATATAGGAAATTATGATTTCTACATTGACCCGACCGGGAATAGAACCCGGGACTCTGAGCGGCGACGCCTTGAAACCCAGCGTGCTTAGTCACTAACTACACTACGGGTCGTTTACTAAGAAGCTGATTCACTTTTTGTTACTTTTTTTTGTACCTTTCAGTTAATGACTCATGGCAGCAGGCAGGAGAACTACCTCCTGTTAGCACTAGTTGGTTATAATATTTTTATTTGTCTCACACAAGGCTCGTCACCATCAACGTGCCAGCTGTCCTTCCCCAGCGAAGAAGCGTGCGTGTCGCACAGAGCGCTCGCCGCGAGCATGCCTCAAGAGGACCTGGAGCAAGTGCTGGAATACGCCTTGAGAAAGCTACTCAACGACTGCCAAGCCAAGGAGCCCTACCCTGCCGTTAAACTGAGGATATTCTACCAGGTATATTGGTAGCATAGTGTAGTCTGTTTTTGATATCGGGTTATAGCTATGGCCTACGCTACGCTTCTACGCTTGGAAGATCTGATACAGGAATATGCGCTGAGGAAGCTGAGGAAGCAACGACTTCCAAGTCAAGAAGCCCTACCCTGTTATATTGAGGATATTTAACCATGTAGGAAGGTTAGAAAAGTATTTTTCATTTCTTCTGTTCGGAAAATTGAACTTTCATGTGAAGATAGACGGGTGGAAAATAGCTTTTCCATCCCTAGGGTGGAAAGTAATTTAGTTTTAATTGCTACGATCAGACATGGAAGTAAAGATAATTGAATCACCCCATATTATTAAAATAAACAAGCTCTCCATATTTTTAAAATTAGCTAAACATTAAAAGCGTGTTTATTATGGTCACTGATTTTAAAAAAATACAATTAGTTTAATTTTTAACAATTTGCGACTTGCCGCGATTTTGTTGTTCATTAATCTTCTTACTTTAGCCACCTTTAGCTGTAACTCATAGCGCTATCTCATGAAACAAAATTGAACCTGGAATTTGACATAACCTGTGGTCGTTTTGGAGACAAGGTTAAGGTTGCGTTCTTTTACTTTATTTTAAAAAAAGATTTAAAATATTTGATATCCTCCGCGTTTTTTGTACTCTGTTGTATTCCGTGCCGTTACTGTTCTTCGAATTGTGTGTTTTATGTATAACGACAGTAAACAAACCTTGGACGAATAAACCACTGGACGCGCAATGACGGGCCATTTCGCTTGTGCCTCCTTAGCCACGAAGCGGGCTTTTTGGCCTCACTTACAGGTTACGTCTTGTCAGTATGGTGATAGAGCTCAGTGAGAAACATTGTCGGAAAAAATGGGTAAATGTGCCATATTTTTGTGTAAAAATTATAGCGGCAACACAAAAAATATTTCTTTTCATCCGTGCGTAACTTTTTATCCCAATAAAGCTGTTATTTTTTCTTGAAAAAAGTGAAATGTGTTTTCCAAGAGAAAAGTTACATTGCCATTGAAAAAGTAGTGGTCAGTTACTACAAAATCAACAAGATAACGTATTCTTTATACGGTAGGATTGTAGTGCGTTCATCATTTGTTCCCTTGTCAGTTTTGTTTTAATTGTGCTTGACAATTGTCGATAAATCATATCGATAAACGTACTATTATTAAATTATTAATATGAATACTTTTAAATAAAATTATTAACCTTAAAAATGATTCTCTAGAGAGTAGATTAAGATAATCTTTAAAATACAACAGTTTGCTTTAAAATTTTAAACTTCATATTAAATAATTCAATTCATAATACATCCTTAAATATAATTTTCGATTTCCTGTGGATCCATTAAAGAATATAAAGTGGGTCGAAGGGTGACAAAATGGATCCACACAAAACATCACCGAATATGTGGTATCCATTTAACACCAGTGTGATTTAATGCCAACGCAAAAATCTACTGCTTAATTATCCCATAGGAGGATTTAAATGGTGTTGGGCTGTATGTACGGACAACAGCACGTAAAAGTGTCCTCAATGGGCCTATTTGCATAAATAAATGACTTTTATGACTTTTACTTTTATTACTTTTCAAGGTAAACACCGCGGGATCTTATGCAGTTGTAATAAGGGATAGTTTGCAACCAAAATAGGTAACCTGATGTGCTGTACATACGGGCGGTTTCACAATGCCTTAGGAAGTTCTAGTTAGTGGTTCTTGCCAGACCGTTCATATAAACGTTTTATGTTTCAGTTGTTCATTCGATGGTTTGTGCATTAAACATGTCCATAATGTAATTTATTGTTTTGGTGATGAAAATTATATGTCTTTTTATAAAAGATTCGTTCGTTCATTCGTTCCACATATATCGATAAAAAATATCGACACTTTCATGCACTAAATGTCAAAAATTGACACGACAAGCTCCCCCCGCCCCGCAGAAATTGGCTAATGATGTTTTCATACATTCGCTCTTGCGTTTCATATCCAGTGGTTAATTCATCCAAGAAACAAACTGATAAGTGATGTAAAAACTTGAGATTTCATCTCTTGCCAAACAACATTCTCATCATCACATCACAATCGCATAGCAAAATTTATTTATTTTTCCTCACAGTCGAAATGAAAAATAGTATAACTCGGGTGAAAGCACCCATTTCACTCTCGAATTGTTAGCGCTCTCACTCCGTTCGAAACAAACATCTCGAGTGAAATGGGTCACTTTCTCCCCTTGTATATCAATCTACTATTTCATCTATTCTGTTCGGAAAATTGAACTTACATGTGAAGACAGACGGGTGGAAAATAGCTTTTCCATCCCTAGTATGGAAAGTAATTCAGTTTTAATTGCTACTATCAGACACAGAGTTAAAGAAAATTGAGTCATTTCATATTATTAAAATAAACAAGCTATCCATATTTTTAAGATTAGTGAAACATTAAAAGCGTTTTTATACTTTTCAAAACAAAATAAGGGCCACAAGGTATTTTTTGAAACATATTGAAAGTAATAAAATATTGAGTATACAAACTCTTTGATACCTAAACTTTTTAATATTGTAGTATTCATCGAATGCTGGCAACAATTTTAAATAAAATTTGATTTAAAAGTATTTTTGAAAATTGATTCCATTTTCTTTGACGTTTTGCTTTCCTTAGCTTCTTGGTTTATTAGAAATTATCAGAGTTCATTGATATCTCGAGTCGAAACATCTTTTGCAATATGCCACAAGCACGCAGGCGTCATATGTACTCGCTGACAGCAACTAGAGCCGTTACAATGATTAAAGAAGGTCATTCGCAGCGATCTGTGGGTTTGCAATTGGGATTTTCTCGAAGAGCTATTCAAAATCTATGGAATCGTTTCCAAGAGACCGGCAGTGTTAGAAGAAGACCTGGTTCGGGCAGAGTTCGCATTACAACAGCTCAAGAGGATCGTTACATTCGATTAAGTGCGCGCCGAGATCGCACATCGACGGCCCGCAAGCTGCAAAATCGTTAACGGCCCACAACGTGTACTCGTGTCAGTGACCAAACTATTCGTAATCGATTGCATGAAGATCAGCAGGCATCAAGAAGGCGAGTTGTCCGTGTTCCATTAACCAGAAATCGTCGGCCAAATCGTTTAAGATTTTCCCGTCAACATTTGGACTGGGACATAAACCAATGAGGCATAGTGCTCTTTACAGACGAATGCAAAGTTATTTTTTTTAACTACGATCGGCGTATTAGAGTATGGAGAAGACGCGGCGAGAGATTTTCAGAAGCCTGCATCTATGAAGTCGATCCTTTTGGTGGTCCAAATGTAATGATTTGAGGCGGGATAGCTTACACGGCAAAACTGAGCTCGCTATTTTAAATGAGGGTACTCTTACTGATCAGCGGTATATTGAGGACGTTGTCAGACCACATGTGATCCCATTTGCCCAGCGAGCGGGTCCTGGATTCATCTTGATGCAAGACAATGCTCGTTCACACACGGCTCTAGCGACTCGGTTTGTACTGGAGGCTTTCAGTCTCAATTTCAAGTCTTGCCGTGGCCGGCGAACAGTCCGGACTTAAATCCAATAGAGCACATGTGGGATCAGTTGAAACGAAGAGTTAGAGATGGTGATCAGGAAATCCACAACCATCAGCAACTCATCAACGCTGTTAAAAGGGCCTGGAAAGAGATTCCAATGGAAAATTTCAGGCATTTGATTGAGAGCATGCACTCCAGGCTTCAGGAGTGCGTAGCGAAACGAGGGGGGCATACCCGTTACTAGAAGATGAGCATGGAGTATTTTCTTTTGTTTTCAGTAACTTTACATTGTTTTTATTTTTAACCTTATATGTGTTTTTTCTTTCAAAAGCAAATAAACTTTTAAATCATTATTATTGGAATAAATTTATTGGTCTGCACGGAAAAAACAACATTAGTTTTCGTTATGGAGACAAATATATATATATATTGGTTTTATTATTTTCATGGTACAGACAAAATACCTCGTGGCCCTTATTTTCTTTTGAGTAGTATATTATGGTCACTGATTAAAAAAATACAATTAATCTAATTTTTACCAATTTAAAATCTACAAATATAATATTCGTTTGCCCGCCATACTGTGACACTTTTTTTATCATTTTAAATTGTCACATTTTGTTTGTCTTTGACGATATATTTTTTTTAATTTGGTCGACTATTGCACAGATTATTAGCAGACGGAGGCGACTTGCCGCGATTTTTTGTTCATTAATCTTCTTACTCACTCCCACCTTTAGCTGTCACTCATAGCGCTATCTCATAAGGCAAATTTTAACCTGGAATTTGTTGTAACCTGTGGTAGTTTTGGTGACAAGGTTAAGGTTGCGTTCTTCTTCTATTATTATTGACTGCGAGAAAAAAACGATCGATATTTTTAAAAATGATTTAAAATATTTGATATCGTCCGCGTTTTATGTACTCTGTCTTCCGTGCCGTTACCGTCCTTCTAATCGTTTTTTTTATGTATAACGGCAGTAAACAAACTGATATGTGATGTGAGATCTTGAGGTTTAATCTCTCACCAAACAACATAATATCTCATCATCGCTTCACAATCACACAGCTAAATTTATTTATTTTTCCTTACAGTCGATACGTATAACTCGGGTGAAACACCCATTTCACTCTCGAACAAAAGCTTCTCGGGTTTAATGGTTCACTTTCACCCCTTGTATAACAGTCTACTATTCTAGACGTAAAGTAAAAACTAGGCTAGTGCTTGGGGATGAGGTTTACTTTTCTGACAAGTGTGCGTCACATAAGCTACTCAACGGTAAAGTAAATAAGATAAAGTTCTGAAGCCAATATTATAATATATAAAGTTACATGTGTTTTTTAATGTACTATTGGGGTCCGCAATGTAGTAGCTTCTTGCAATATAAATAATCAAGCTGAAACTGTTTTGTGAAACTAAAGAGATGGACACGTCTAGGTGTAAGGCTGAACTGGAACTGTAATCATTACCATGTTTAAACATTATGATAGCGTTTTCAGTTGTTCTCTAGGCCCTTAAGAAGGTAGGCTTTAAGGAAACCTTAAAGGCCTCTACGCACACAACAATGCTGGCACAGTGCCGACCGTCGTAACAGTTACGTTCAGTGATCATTGTCGTAGGTACGAGTGCGGATAGCATCGTACAAGGTTTAGACTACAAAATTGTTTCTCTGACAGTAGTGAAAACGTTACTGAACGGCACGTGTCGGCATTGTTGTGTGCGGATTGGCCCTAAGACCATTGTGTGCAGCCGGAACGCAGCGCAAAATTGCCTACATTTTGAACGCCAACGATCGAAATATGCTTGCGGGCGGAAAAACCTTTATGAAATGAGTCAAATTTGGTATTATTCCTTTTTATTCATCCTAAAGTAAGCTTGTACGTCGCGTAGATGATTTAAAATTAATGCTTCATTGATAAAAAATGGACGAATGTCAGAAGAGTTATTTTAGTCAAAAAAGTGAATGTTTAGGTTTTTCTATTTAATGAAACATACAATATTTAAAAATATGTATACGAGCATAGTTTTTAAAATAATTTCAAACATATAAAAAATTACAAAATCGGACAACGTTTAAGGGGTGGAACCGTTTTCTCTTTTTGTATGGAAGATCGCGCTTACACGATCCTCTTAGACCCCTTACATATTGCGACTTAAAGCATCGATGCAGTCGGGCGTTTCGAAAACACGCTTCAACATCACGACTCACACAATGAACAGATTTCATTTAGCATTGATGTAGTCGCGCGTAAGTATTGATGCATTCGCCAAAATTCAGTACGTATTTGACAATTTGCAGCTTCTGCATCGCGACTGTATCGATGCATACGCGCGTTAGCATCGCTGCTAAAAGTCGCAGTGTGTCGCAGAGTGTTAGGCCGCAAACTGGACGGGCGCGGGGCGACTGTGCGGCGCGAGCGGCAAGGCTTATTGCCCGCCGCGCGCGCCGCGGCCCTCCAGAACGGTTAATACAAACTTAAAAGCATAAATCGTCGCCGTAGAGTGAAAACCTCGGGACTGCATTTTTGCATTTTTTTTTATTATTACATTATTTGAAAGAAATCCTCGCAACGCACATTCTAGTTTAACTCACACGCTTATCGGATACAAATAGCGCCATCAATGACGTTCAATGAGAACCTCTTATTCGCTCGCGTGAACTAGTCGCTGGTGTGATTACCTCGAGACGACAGGTCGGACCATGTCAAAAACGTGAAAACAGACGTTCAAAATCCATGTACATTGTTAAGTGCATATGCATATACATTAATGACGTTTAAACGAGCTTAAGTTTTACTCATAAAAACAATTAAAACAAAAATCTACGTAGTACAATTCTTTTTCACCAGACGGTTTTTTTCACCTCCAAAAAGTTTACTCAGAAAACACATGACGAGGTGTTCACTCTACGGCGACGAAATATCAAATCGCGCGAGCTGCGCGGTCGCCCCCGCGCCCGGCCAGTTTGCGGCCCTAAATGTGCAATTGTCGTGCAGGTGTGGAGCGCGCCGGCGCCGGCGCGGCTGCTGGCGGCGTGCGCGGCGGCGCGGGCGCGGAGCGGGGCGCGCGCCAGCCTCACGTGCGTGCCCGTGCTGGCGCTGCACAACGCCTTCACGTTCCTGTCCGTGTCCGGCCTGCGCCTGCACGAGTAGCAGGTAAGCTGGCCCACAAACTGCTCCTACCACCATCATGAACTTCCTATTTATTTGCTAATCGAATATTGCCTAAGCTTTGATGTAGTACCACAGTTATAAAGTCCGGTTTTTGAAGTGAAAACTTCTTTAGCGGCGTTGAGCACTTTTGTGGGATGGGATATTTTTTTTATTCGATTGTAAGGGTTTCGATAAATTAAAAAATCGATTTAAAAGAAAATGAATTTTTATAAAATATTTGTTTACAAAAAAAAATTTCAAAGTATGAAAAAAATATTGAAAAGAATTAGAAAATGAAAAGCCATTGAAATTATGGATGTAAGTTGATTTTTCTGAGAGATAAACTTTTTAATCTATACTAATATTATAAAGCTGAAGAGTTTGTTTGTTTGAACGCGCTAATCTCAGAAACTACTGACCCGATTTGAAAAATTATTTTTATGTTAGATAGTCCATTTATCGAGGAAGGCTTTAAGCTATATAACATAAAGATACGACTCACAAGACCACAGCAGCAATGAAAAATGTTGCGAAAACGGGAGAAAGATATTCCTTTTGAGAGCTTCCGCTGCGTACGCTGCGGAAACCGCTAAAGTTACACAAAAATCATGTATCACAAGATTGTTCAGCATTAAGAGTTCTATAATAAAGTCCGCGACAGCATATGTCTATCTTTTATGGTTGACTTACTACAACCTTTTTTATGTTAATAAATTTGTAAAAAAAAAATGCATCATTTTTAGAGGTGTTTTATACACACAGGTATTTATTATTATTAAAATAAATACATTCATCATCACGTGCGTTTCATTTAGAACAAAGTTGCCCTTTATATCATTTGATTCCAATAAATATCTTAGGAGCTATCACAGTTTTAACATAACTCCGCACCAAAATAATGTTCGCAGCTTAAGTACAACGTGCGCTTGCGCTAATCTATACTAATATTATAAAGCTGAAGAGTTTGTTTGTTTGTTTGTTTGTTTGAACGCGGTAATCTCAAAAACTACTGGCCCGATTTGAAAAAAAAATCTTACGTTGGATAGTCCATTTATCGAGGAAGGCTTTAGGCTATATAACATAAAGATACAACTCATAAGACCACAGCAGAAATGAAAAATGTTGCGAAAACGGGAGAAAGATATTCCTTTTGAGAGCTTCCGCTGCATACGCTGCGGAAACCGCTTAAGTTACACAAAAATCATGTATGACAGAATTGTTCAGCATTAAGAGTTCTATAATAAAGTCCGCGACAGCATATGTCTATCTTTTATGGTTGACTTTCTACAACCTTTTTTATGTTAATTTTGTAAAAAAATGATGCATTATTTTTAGAGGTGTATTATCCACACAAGTATTTATTCTTATCAAAATAAATACATTCATCATCACGAGCATTTCATTTAGAACCAAGTTGCCCTGTATATCATTTGATTTCAATAAATATCTTAGGAGCTATCACAGTTTTAACAAAACTCCGCACCAAAATAATGTTCGCAGCTTACGTACAACGTGCGCTTGCGCTAATATATTATAAAGCTGAAGAGTTTGTTTGTTTGAATGCGCTTATCTCAGGAACTGCTGGACCGATTTGAAAAAATATTTCTGTGTTGGATAGCTTATTTATCGAGAAAGGCTTTAGGATCTAAAACATGACGCTGCGACGGGAGGGGAGGGAGCAAACTCAAAACGCGCGGACGAAGTCGCGGGGGACCGCTAGTGTAATATAAATTATAACGTTTGTGTACGATAGCGCAATAAATAAATATTGTATTCTATCACATAAATGATACCACTTATATATTGATAATAGCGGTCCCCCGCGACTTCGTCCGCGCGTTTTGAGTTTGCTCCCTCCCCTCCCGTCGCAGCGTGATGTTTTATATCCTAAAGCCTTCCTCAATAAATAAGCTATCTAACACAGAAATATTTTTTCAAATCGGTTCAGCAGTTCCTGAGATAAGCGCGTTCAAACCAACAAACTCCTCAGCTTTATAATATAATTAGCGCAAGCGCACGTTGTACTTAAGCTGCGAACATTATTTTGGTGCGGAGTTATGTTAAAACTGTGATAGCTCCTAAGATATTTATTGGAATCAAATGATATAAAGGGCAACTTTGTTCTAAATGAAATGCTCGTGATGATGAATGTATTTACTTTGATAAGAATAAATACCTGTGTGTATAATACACCTCTAAAAATGATGCATTATTTTTTTACAAATTTATTAACATAAAAAAGGTTGTAGTAAGTCAACCATAAAAGATAGACTTATGCTGTCGCGGACTTTATTATAGAACTTTTAATGCTGAACAATCTTGTCATACATGATTTTTGTGTAACTTAAGCGGTTTCCGCAGCGTACGCAGCGGAAGCTCTCAAAAGGAATATCTTTCTCCCGTTTTCGCAACATTTTTCATTGCTGCTGTGGTCTTGTGAGTCGTATCTTTATGTTATATAGCTTAAAGCCTTCCTCGATAAATGGACTATCCAACGTAAAAATAATTTTTCAAATCGGGCCTGTAGTTTCTGAGATTAGCGCGTTCAAACAAACAAACAAACAAACAAACAAACTCTTCAGCTTTATAATATTATATATTAGCGCAAGCGCACGTACTTAAGCTGCGAACATTATTTTGGTGCGGAGTTATGTTAAAACTGTGATAGCTCCTAAGATATTTATTGAAATCAAATGATATAAAGGGCAACTTGGTTCTAAATGAAATGCTCGTGATGATGAATGTATTTATTTTGATAAAAATAAATACCTATGTGTATAATACTACTCTAAAAATAATGCATTATTTTTTTGCAAATTTATTAACATAAAAAAGGTTGTAGTAAGTCAACCATAAAAGATAGACATATGCTGTCGCGGACTTTATTATACAACTCTTAATGCTGAACAATCCTATCATACATGATTTTTGTGTAACTTAAGCGGTTTCCGCAGCGTATGCAGCGGAAGCTCTCAAAAGGAATATCTTTCTCCCGTTTTCGCAACATTTTTCATTTCTGCTGTAGTCTTATGAGTTGTATCTTTATGTTATATAGCCTAAAGCCTTCCTCGATAAATGGACTATCCAACGTAAAAATAATTTTTCAAATCGGGCCAGTAGTTTTTGAGATTAGCGCGTTCAAACAAACAAACAAACAAACAAACAAACAAACTCTTCAGCTTTATAATATTAGTATAGATAAAAGCAATTCATTCAAAATCATTCCCTAAGATTCCGTTCGCGCGAGTGTTGGTGATTACACGTGAATTTATTTAGTTTTTTCTCCTCGGGCAGTGTTCCCGCTTTACTTACTACTCTAAGCTTATTTATCATTATATTTGTTGGTGGTGGTATAAGTACTCACATTTTCCTGGTAAGTTCTATAAAAATGCAAAACACCCCTCCTGAACCCCCCGATCCTCCAGATCGGGCCACTTCACCTATGGACCTACAAATGGAGTCATCCCCAGCTCCGATTAGCCAAACGGCAATAAAACGTCGCCTTGAACCTGAGGAACCTGCAGAACCTGCAAAAAGAGCTACTACCAAACCTCCTGAGACACCCAATCATTCGATGTATACCCATCCATCAATTGTTATTGCTCCTAAAGCTTACTCGAGCTTTGACAAAGGTCCTTTCATAGTCCACGTCTCACGTATAGACTCAGAGCCCTCAGCCCCTACATACATCCAGCCTATTAGGTTCGGTAGGTTTATAGTTACGAACAAAATCCGTGACGTAGTGTTGGACGGTATTAAAAAAATCGGTAGGAACCGATTATCCGTTGAATTCAGCACCGCTGAAGCGGCAAATAAATTCATCGTAAACGAACTTTTACCGATTTATAAGTACGAAGCATCCATACCCACGTATAATGTTACCCGCATTGGCATCATTAAAGGCATACCCTCGGACTTATCCATGCAGGAACTTGCAGATACCCTGACTGTCCCCGCTGGCTGCGGAATCCTACTAAAAGCAAGGCGCCTTAATAGAAAGCAAGTAGTTGACGGCAAAACAAATTGGATCCCAACCCAATCAGTTGTGATCACCCTTCAAGGCCAAGTGTTACCAGAAAGAGTTTATTGCTGGTTCAACTCGATACCAGTCGAGACTTATCAACTGCCAACAATTCAGTGTCTCAACTGTTGTAGATTTGGTCACGTCAAGACTCAGTGCCGCTCCAAGCCCAGATGTTACCGCTGCGCCCAACCTCATTGTGGAGAAACTTGCTCAGTGACAGAGAACATGGCTACTTGTCTGTATTGCTCAGGTCCACACTCAGCTTTAAACAAATCTTGTCCCGAGCATTCCAGACAAAAGTCGATCAAAATAGCAATGTCTCAGGACAACATGTCGTACGAACAAGCTGCTCTACTCTACCCTGCAGTCCGCAGATCGTACGCTGATACGGCCAAGTCTTCTGCCCCATCACAAACCACACAACCCAAATCTCCTCAACCTACACCACGCGAATATCCTTCTTCGTATAAGAAAACTGTTTCTCGTCCCTCTCCTCGAGCACGTCCCTCACTGGGTAAGGGTTACGACCGGCAGGCACACCAGGCCATTATTGGAGACTGTGCCTCATCACTCCCAAATGGGTGCGCCCTTAGCTCAACTTCTCCTCAATCCTCTTCAATTGAAGACAAAAACGATCTCTTAGAGCTTATACTTTCCCTTACTCTTCATGTTGTCTCCGGTCAGAGTGGCCGACTACCGTCCAACGTCGCTGAAAGACTCTCCCAAGTTTCTCAATATTCTTCTCAGTCGAGCCAAAATGAATTTAGCAGTTCAGTGGAACTGCAAAAGCATTAGCAAAAGCACAAAAAACATGATCAGATTTTTCTTAGTAATAAATATTCTCCGTCGGTCCTAGCTGTTTCGGAGACGTGGCTAATTCCCGGATCACGCTTTCGTGTCTCGGGTTACTCCTGCCTCCGTGACGATAGGAACGATGGATACGCTGGAAGCGCCTTATTAATAAGGCGCGCTCTTTCCTACTCTCAACTTCCTCTTCCTGATCATAGCCAAGATATCAGTATCGTGGCTGTGAGAACTTCAAACATTTCTATTTTGTCTGTATATATTCCTTACCCTTCTTCTTCCTCTTTAAACGAACTCCGATCCGCCATTTTATCTGTTCCCCCTCCAGTCCTTGTGCTGGGTGATTTGAACGCACACCACACCTATTGGGGTTGTCACTTCACGGATCCTCCTGGCTTAATTCTCTTTGATCTTTTGGATGAGCTAAATTTGTGTATTTTGAACAGCGGCAGTCCAACAAGACGGGTACTCCCTTCTCAAAACCCAGCCTCTGCTGTGGATATGTCCCTCTGCTCCCCTAATTTGATGTCTCTGCTTTCCTGGAAGACTCTTGACAGTACATTTGGTAGTGACCATTTTCCCATTTTATTAACTTCACCAGAACCATCCCCGGCTACCTCTCATATCCCCCCTCTTTTAAAATACTCACTAAGCAAAGCTGACTGGGCCTCATTCAGTACCACTGTTGATGAGAAATTAAGCTCACTACCAAACATTAATAGTTCTAAGTCCCTCTGTGCTTACTCCCATTTTGTCGATATTTTAAACTCATCAGCAGATTCTAGCATTCCCAAAAAAAACCTTTCGCGAAAAATTTCCCCTCCCTGGTGGGATTCTGAGTGTACAGACGCTGTTCGAAAACGCAAGGAGGCAGAAAAAAGGTGTAATGGAAACATGTCTATGGAGAATTACGTTCACTACCAAAAAACAGCCGCTCAAGCTAGACGTGTACATCCGGCCGTCTGAGCCAGGGTTCTGGAGAGATCTAGCATATCTAGGCTGATAACGAATCGTTAGTGACGCTGATATATCCAGGTTTCATCGTTTGTGACGCAATAGTTTTCTTGGAAAATCAAAAAAAACTAGTTAAAACAGCCAGAATTTCGCATTTTCTGACTTTCCAGATCTCAACTATCAGAGGGTTTCAGGGCGCTGTTTCTTATAAAATGTGATGTGACGCGTAAGTGACGGTCATCCGAAGTAGTTTCATCAATTTTAATCCAGTACTTTTTGAGAAATCGTGATAAACGTGTGGCTCAGACAGCCTGATATCCGGTCGTCTGAGCCAACTTGTTTTTCTCTTTATTTCACGAAATGTTACGTTTCGAACAAATGTTTTTAGGATTTACTGATGTGACGACGTTAGTGACAGCTCTCGACCAGATTTGAACCTTCGTGACGCACGCGTTTTGGAGAAATTGAGAAAAAGCTGCTGGCTCAGACAGCCGGATGCTGGCTGTCTGAGCCACCCAGTTCTACCACTTCCAGGTATTGTACGAAGCTGAAAACTCATCTAATCTGATGTGACGCGGCCTCTGAGTACGAAAAATCGTAAGTGACGGCTCTATATGCCGCCAATCAAAAGTTATAAGCATTTCAAATGTTTCCCATACATTGATGCATTTGGGTGACCACACTTCGCACTCTTTATGGAAACTGAAAGACAATTTAGTAGAAAATGTAAGCTAAAGCCCCTCATATCAAGGCGGATGCTTTCTCCTGCTATTTAAATATTTAATTACGTAGTCAATAACTACGCCTATGAAGAAAAATATGTTAATTATGTATGGGGTATTCCAGGTTTTTTTAAATTACTCTTTATTTAAAAGTAACCGCTAGCTCCAGCTGGTTACTATAATATAAGACTTTTTCGGTATTAAATACATACTACGTACTCATTCCTAAACTCGTCCCATATGATTACGGCCCATTTGGGACAAGATGCAATAATCAATTTTAGTCATTATGCAAATCGTCTCCTGCTTTTTTGGGTGCAAAAAATAACCATAAAACGGCACAGAAGGTGAAACGCAGTTCGCTGGGACCGCTTATTATTATTACGAACAAAAAATATTAAGCCATCCTTATTTCACCTTCGGAACACGAGACGCGCGCCATTTTGGTGTCGTTGACATGCCATCAATGCGCACTAAACAGTTTCGATCAATATTTCTGATGCGGAGGGATAAAGAATGGATTGCGCTACCGGCTGAAGTGTTCCCGAGACCCTTAATTTGGGCATTTTCAAAAGAAGAGTCATTAAGACATTACTGTTCAAACATGATCAATCCTCGACGACATCATCACTTACCACCAGGTGTGATAGTGGTCAAATGGCTGATCATATATATAAAAATATATAGATAGACTATAAAATGATGCAGGCTGGAAAGAAATCATCCACTTAATAGCATTTATTTTTAAAGCTCAAATGATTGTCGTTGAATTTAACAAGAAAGTTTGAATATGTATGTTACAAAATCTATACATAATACATAAAAAAAATTGGTTGCCTGTAAAGTCGGTATACGGGCGAAAGTTTTGACAACGACTTTTTATGTCTGTCTCTCTCGTTCTTACGCGTGCCTCTCACTCGCTCTCAGTGCTGCGCGCGCGGCAGACCGATCATAGTTGAGTGGGAGAGAGACGCAAGGCATTCGGCGGGCCTCTCTCTCGTTCGGTGACTCATCGTAACGTTACCGAGCGTTACACTTTTTTCATAAGTGACTCCCAGCCGCAACCTAATTTAAGACGTTGTCACGTCAAAATGTAAGTAAGTAACAATGGATATGGCGGATAGAGAGATGCGTAGAGACCAACATACGAAAACAATGAAATAAAATCTTTTGTTTTGGACCTGTCATGTTTACTACCACAGGTGGTAGCGTTTACCTTCTTTTAATGTTTATGTTCACAGGACTAGTAACAATTATTTTGTTTCAATAAAGCAATGAAATAAGTAATTTTTTACTTAGTTCGTAGACTTTATTGATTTTATGACGAGTATAGTATACCTATTTACGAGTAGTATTATTCATATTTGACTAAATTTTTTTTATCAGATGTAAATTATATTTTACATTAATAGGATCATACAACAAAATTGTGTTAACATTTTATAACAATATAATTGATTTTATTCTGATTATACTAATATTGATAGTTTTAATTTATTGATTACTTTAAATGACGTTAAAATAATCATTTGATTAAATTATCTGCATTTCGTCCAAAATAAGCTGTAGACATGTATGTATGGGATGAATTGATAAGCTACTATTTGTATAAATTGTACACCAGAAATTAATTCGTAAAATAACTTTTTTATTAACTAAAATATCAATAACAGGAGACTTCCGCATCGTAATTCTTAGACGTTGGGTGTGATGAGAATTATCAGTAAACAGCTATCTAAACGCCGAGTAAAAAAGTAAGCGCAAAGCGCTGAGTATATCTAGTCAGCCTGGAGCCTAGCTTTTTTGAAGAGAACGCTGACTAAGCCTAGTAAAAGTAGTAAGTAGTTCAACTAAATTCTGATCTGCTGATTGAGGTCTCAGTCTGGAGCTTACGTTAAAAACGTTGTTGTCATAAGTCTTTGGGCCCCTTTTAGTATATCATCAGTATAAATTTTTTTGAATGCATTTTTTAATTATTAATTTCGTAAGTGCAGGTTTTCCTTGTCAGTACATCAGTCACTAATCAGTAGTGTGGTTTTTTTTTTCAGCAACTGTCATCACTGTAATGTCTACTTTTTTGTCTGACGCTATCTTGCATGTTGAATTAACAGTGATTAAAAAGTGTTTTAAAGTTCTCATTTAACACATTTTCTTTAACTTGATAGCATATTCCTGTTTTTTTAAATAGTGAATAAAATATGAGCCTGTACATGGTCTGATAAACTATGATCTTGGTAAGATCATCTCATTTAAACTAGAAATGAAAAATAAAAGCCTCCTTTTAAACGTTGAGAAAGTTTAAGAATTACTGAGGACGAGCTGCAGAATGTAAATATATCTTTGATTTCGTCCTAAATATTTTATAGGCATGGTGAGACGAGTTAATGAATTACTAAATTTTCCATCCAAACAAAAGTAGAAAACGACTTGCAGAATGAAGTTACTATTTATATTGATTTTTTGTATCTTGTCCCAAGTGGGCCGTAATCACATGGGAAGAGTCGAGTAATATGTAAGTAGTATGTACCTTACCAAAATTCTCTAATATTGTAGTACCTTAATTAAACTAGCGGTTGTTTTCAAATAAATAGTAATCTAACATTTTTTTTCCTTGAAGTACCTGAGACCATAAATAAATAACATATTTTCCTTCATAAGCGTAGTTATTGACTAAGTAATTAAATATTTAAATAGCAGGAGAAAGCATCCGCCTTGATATGAGGGGCTATAGCTTACATTTTCTACTAAATTGTCTTTCCGTTTCCATAAAGAGTGCGAAGTGTGGCCACCCAAATGCATCAATAATAAATAATAATAAAATAATAAAATCTTTATTTTCTCATCACAAACATACATTTACAGTTGGACAACAAATGAGATACATAAAAGAAATGTTTGTGTGAGACTGGTGCCTATGCTAGGTATAAAATACCTGTGTTACAGGTCACCAGCCTCTCACCTCCTCGGATAGTCGTACAATTTATTATGTTGACAAATGATGAAAAAATTAAAAATGATATACTGTGTAACATTCTAACTTATCTAGTATATATGTGTGTGTGTGTGTGTGGTGTGTGTGTGTGTGTGTGTGTGTGTGTGTGTGTGTGTGTGTGTGTGTGTGTGTGTTTGTGAGTGTGTGTGTGTTTTTGCGTGCGTGCGTGTGCGTATTTATCGTTATAATTATATATTTATAAGTAATTCAATGCATTATCATGAGTTATTTCATCACTACAATGAAATCTTCAGTGCTCACATAATCAAGATTACACAACCAGAGAGTTAATTTAGTTTTACACGAGTGCTTTGGTAGGTGGTATAAGCTCAGTATATTGTTCAGCTTATTGTACAGGTAGCTTCCTAAGAAGCAGAAGAATCTGTGGGCAAAAGCTGTGTTAAAAGACAGATTATAGCAAACCCTACCCCTCCTACGTCTGTTGATCGCTAATAGAGGGTCGTACGTGATCAGCGAGTGCTTGCGGAGCACTACCGAGACAATAAACAACTGACGTACTGTTAAAACCTTCCAGAAGTTGTATACCTCAGTAGTGGGATACAGGAGGGGGAGAAATGCAGCAATCTTTAAGATAGCTCGTTGGGCTCTTTCCAGTTTTAGTAGATGGGTTTTAGAAGCTCCACCCCAGGCTGAGATGCAATAGCACAAAATGGATTGGCACAGTGATTGATAGACCATTCTAAGAATTTTTAGGTCAGCTAGATGTCTCAGTGTCTTAAAGACATAAATTAATTTTCTGACTCTACTCGTCACCAGATCAAGATGCGCATGAAAGTTTAGATGGGAATCGACTATTACGCCCAAGTACTTAATGGTGTCAGAATGAATCAACTGAGGACAGGAGCAGTGCGTTTTGGAGTAACAATTGTTCGAGTGTGATATCAGTTTGTGATCACTTGGCTGCCCTCGTCTATCAATAGAAAAAGTCAAATATTTAGTTTTTGATACATTTAACGCTAATGAATTTCTAGAGAGCCAGTCGGATACTTTATTCAGCCCTTCCTGAGCATATTGAGCATATTGTAAACAATCAATGTATGGGAAACATTTGAAATGCTGATAACTTTTGATTGGCGGCATATAGAGCCGTCACTTACGATTTTTTATACTTAGAGGCCGCGTCACATCAGATTAGATGAGTTTTTAGCTTCGTACAACACCTGGAAGTGGTAGAACTGGGTGGCTCAGACAGCTAGCATCCGGCTGTCTGAGCCAGCAGCTTTTTCTCAATTTCTCCAAAACGCGTGCGTCACGAAGGTTGAAATCTGGTCGAGAGCTGTCACTAACGTCGTCACATCAGTAAATCCTAAAAACATTTGTTCGAAACGTAACATTTCGTGAAATAAAGAGAAAAACAAGTTGGCTCAGACGACCGGATATCAGGCTGTCTGAGCCACACGTTTATCACGATTTCTCAAAAAGTACTGGATTAAAATTGATGAAACTGCTTCGGATGACCGTCACTTACGCGTCACATCACATTTTATAAGAAACAGCGCCCTGAAACCCTCTGATAGTTGAGATCTGGAAAGTCAGAAAATGCGAAATTCTGGCTGTTTTAACTAGTTTTTTTTGATTTTCCAAGAAAACTATTGCGTCACAAACGATGAAACCTGGATATATCAGCGTCACTAACGATTCGTTATCAGCCTAGATATGCTAGATCTCTCCAGAAGCCTGGCTCAGACGGCCGGATGTACACAGCTAGACGACTCTTTTCTAAGAAAAAAAAGGAAGGCTGGAGAAAGTTTTGCGAAAGCATATCCCCACGCACTCCAGCCACTATAGTCTGGAAACAAATCAGAAGGTTTCGTCTGTCGACTATCGCAACAAACCCTCCTGCAAATGACCCATCCACTTGGCTCCACACCTTTGCAGACAAATTGGCCCCGCCTTTTGTCCCTTTCATAGATTGTTTACCCTCTTCAATGAATAATACCATACCCTCATCCAATCAATTAGATTCCCCCTTTACAATCGAGGAACTCTTTTCGTCCATTAATGGCCTAGTTGACTCATCCCCTGGTGTTGATGGAATTCCATATTCCTTTTTGATAAGAGCCTCTACCCAGGCCAAATTGTACTACCTAAACTTAGTTAACTCTTTCTTTGAGCATGGTTTCTTACCCAGTTCTTGGAAAGAACAAATCGTCATTCCTATTCCCAAACCTGGGAAAAACCCTACTGACCATAATACCTACCGTCCGATTGCTCTATCCTCCGTTCTTCTTAAAGTTACTGAGCATATGATTAAGAACCGCCTTGAATGGTTTCTGGAATCCAATAGTCTCTTATCCAAATCTCAATTCGGTTTCCGCAAAGGTTTCAGCACTTTAGATAACTTGAGTATACTGACTACAGATATAATGTCTTTCCAAAACAAAGAATGTGTGGGGGTGTTTTTGGACATTTTATTTATTTATTTAAAACACTTCATGCACAAACAAAAGGTACATATGGCGGACTTAATGCTAAAAGCATTCTCTACCAGTCAACCATAGGTCTATACAGAGAAATTGCTGGCGGCGCGAAGAAAGTGATAGAAGAGCAAAAGTGAGAGCTTTATTAAACCTACAATAGGTATTTAAGCAAAAAATAAACATACATACTACTTATTACATAAATACCGTATACATTAATACATAATTATGGAATAATAAACATACACATAGTACATACACATAATAATAATACTAATGGTACACATGTGAGAAAAAAAAAAGAGGTCAGTGAGACAAGTTCGATATCTCTTCCTTGTAAAGTGCTCGGAGGGCCATCTTGAAAGAGAATTTGGAGGAGGATGTTTGTACTGTCTTTGGGAGGCCATTCCAAAGTCGAATGGCTGTGAGGGTAAATGAATTGGACATGAAGCCAGAAGAGTGACGCGGAGTGAACAGTTGGAGAGAGCTACTTGAGCGAAGGGACCGGTCATGAGAAGTATGGAGATACGAGAATTTGTCTTTAAGGTACGACGGAGAATTAGGATTGAAAAGAATGGAGTACAGCATGCAAAGTGTTCGAAGGTGTCTACGCTGTCGGATGGGAAGCCAGCCAAGCTGGGTGCGAAATTGGGAGATGTGATCATATTTGCGAAGAACAAACACAAATCTGATGCAGTTGTTAAGGAGCCGGTCCATCTTATTAAGGAAGTCCTGAGAGATGTTAGTACAGCAGATATCACCGTAGTCAATTATAGGTAGTACCAGAGGCTGTACGAGAAGGGTCTTCGTACCAGAAGGGAGAAAATGTTTGAAGCGGTACAGTGCTCGTAAGGCGCCGGTAACCCTCCTGCTGACTTCCTTAATGTGTTGAATCCAACTCAATGTGCAGTCCATGTAGAGTCCTAAGTTTTTGACGTAAGACGAGTACACTACGACCTCACCATCGAAGACTATGGGAGGTAAGGTGTTCTGGTCGATTTTGTGTAGTTGCCCCGGGCTGCCTATGATAATAGCTTGGCACTTGCTGGGATTTACTTTGACACCAAACCTATTGGACCAGCTGCTGATTTCACTAAGATCCTCATTGAGCTGGTGGATGGCGCCGTTGATCGAAGAAGGATCCGCTTGGGAGTATAGTTGGAGGTCATCAGCGTAGAGATGGAAAGAAGAAGTAAGAAGGGGAGTTAAAAGATTAATAAATATAAAAGAAAACAGGATTGTAGATAGTATGCCTCCCTGCGGCACGCCAACCGACAAGTCAGTCCAGTTCGAAAAGGATTGACCGCGGCGAACCGCTTGCTGGCGACCGCGAAGGTATGAAGAAAACCATTCCACAGCGGAGGATGAGACTTGCAGGTGAGATAGGATAGCGAGGAGAATATCATGGTCGACTGTGTTGAAGGCATTGGAGAAGTCAATCAAGACAAGGATAGTCAAACGCGACTCCTCCATGCCCGCCCTCACGTCATCAATGATTTTAAGGAGAGCCGTCGTCGTACTGTGTCCAGGTCGAAATCCGGATTGAAAATCACTCAGCAGATTATTGGCGAGAACAAACATGGAAAATTGTTGGTGAGCCACTGCTTCCACAAGTTTCGAAAGAAAGGGAAGGATTGAAATTGGTCGGAACTGACTGACAGAATTAAGATTAGGAACTTTAGGTAAGGGAATTATATGCGCGCGACGCCAGATAGAGGGAAAGAAACTATTGTTAAAAGAAGAGTTAATTATGTGCGTAAGAACAGGAAGAACTCCTCTGCGTATGATAATGTCCTACTCCCAGTGCTCAGGCATAAAATGCTTCAGCTGAGCATCTCGGAAAAGTTGGTAAATTTTATATGTAGCTTGTTAATGTCCAGAACCATAAAACTTAGGTATCAGAATGCCGAAATTCCCTCACGCGTAATATGGAAAGGACTTCCACAAGGTTCGGTGCTCAGCCCTTTACTCTACAGTGTGTACACACATGACTTAGATAGGACAGTTGATTCCTTCTGCAATATACTACAATATGCAGATGATATTGCACTATATTTTCAATCAAAATCTTTATCAGAAGCCACTTCCTGTTTAAATTCAGCCCTCGAGTATCTTTCAGACTGGATGACTACCCACGGTCTCTCCATATCTCCTTCAAAGTGCAACTGTGTAATTTTCTCCAAAAAACGTAACATTCCAGACATTAATATAAAAGTTGATGGTTCTCCAATACCTTGTAATGATCAAGTTAAATTTTTAGGCTTGATTTTAGATTCGAAGCTAACAGGAGTGCCGCATTTTGACTATAATGAAAAAGGCTGAGAATGGGTTGAACATCCTCCGAGCACTCTCGGGTACCTGGTGGGGTGCTCACCCATACTCACAAAAAATCCTATATAATGCCATAATCCGCAGCCACTTTGATTATGCATCGTTTCTCTTAGATCCTTGCAATAAAATTGCCCTCGATAAACTCACGAAATTACAGTCGAAGTGTCTACGTGTGATACTGGGAGCAATGAAATCCTCCCCTATCAATGCCCTACAAATTGAATGCGTGGAACCCCCTCTTTATCTGCGTAGACAGTACCTGAGTGATCGCTTCTACATTAAAGTCTTTCAAAACTCCTCACACCCTTTATTAGATAAATTAGAATCTCTTTCTCGACTGACTCAACTAAAAAAAACCCATGCATTCTTCACAGTTTTCAAAAATTTAGCCTTCTCCCCTCCCCTATAGAAAAATATCCGTTAAATCCTCTCTTTATGAACAGCTTTGGGACGTTAACTTTCCGCCCTCCTGTTATCCTTAACTTCGGCATTCCTAAAGACTCCTGTTCTGCCCGCTAACAATTCAACAAGATCATGTCAGACCACTGGCAAGGGTGGTTTACAATGTTTACTGACGCTTCTAAAATCTCTGCTGGCGATCCTGTTGGGGCCGCGGTCTGGATACCTGCTTACAAAATAGTTTTAAGTTTTAAATGTCCTCCTGTAACCTCAATTTTCACCGGCGAAGCTATTGCGATTCTAGAATCAATCTTGTATGCTAAAGCTAATCACTTAAATAATACCCTCATCTTTTCTGATTCCTTAAGCTGCCTCCAAGCCATCTTAGCCAATCCTTTTAAGTCCAAAATTAAATTTCCCATTATCCTTAAGATCCGTGAAACCCTATTTGAATGCAAACTATTAGGTTTAAACATCTTCTTAGCCTGGATACCTAGGTGTACATCCGGCCGTCTGAGCCAGGCTTCTATAGAGATCTTGCATATCTAGGCTTATAAGGAATCGTTAGTGACGCTGATGTATCCAGGTTTCATCGTTTGTGACGCAATAGTTTTCTTGGAAAATCTAAAAAACTAGGCTCAGACAGCCAGAATTTCGCATTTTCTGACTTTCCAGATCTCAACTATCAGAGAGTTTCAGGTCGCTGTTTCTTATAAAATGTGATGTGACGCGTTAGTGACGGTCATCCGAAGTAGTTTCATCCATTTTAATCCAGTACTTTTTGAGAAATCGTGATAAACGTGTGGCTCAGACAGACAGATATCCGGTCGTCTGAGCCAACTTGTTTTTCTCTATATTTCACGAAATGTTACGTTTCGGACAAATGTTTTTCGGATTTACTGATGTGACGACGTTAGTGACAGCTCTCGACCAGATTTGAACCTTCGTGACGCACGCGTTTTGGAGAAATTGAGAAAAAACTGCTGGCTCAGACAGCCGGATGCTGGCTGTCTGAGCCACCCAGTTCTACCACTTCCAGGTGTTGTACGAAGCTGAAAACTCATCTAATCTGATGTGACGCGGCCTCTAAGTTCAAAAAATCGTAAGGGACGGCGCTATATGCCGCCAATCAAAAGTTATAAGCATTTCAAATGTTTTCCATACATCGATGCATTTGGGTGGCCACACTTCGCACTCTTTATGGAAACGGAAAGACAATTTAGTAGAAAATGTAAGCTAAAGCCCCTCATGTCAAAGCGGATGCTTTCTCCTGCTATTTAAATATTTAATTACGTAGTCAATAACTACGCCTATGAAGGAAAATATGTTCATTATGTATGGGGTATTCCAGGTTTCAAAATTACTCTTTATTTAAAAATAATCACTAGCTCCAGCTGGTTACTACAATATAAGACTTTTTCGGTATTAAATACATACTAAGTACTCATTCCTCAACTCGTCCCATATTATTACGGCCCATTTGGGACAAGATGCAATAATTAATTTTAATCATTATGCAAATCGTCTCCTGCTTTTTTGGGTGCAAAATAATAACCATAAAACAGCGCAGAAGGTGAAACGCAGTTCTCTGGGACCGCTTATTATTATTACGAACAAAAATTACTAAGCCAGCCTTATTTTACCTTCGGAACACGAGACAAGCGCCATCTTTGTTCGAACAATATTTCTGATGCGGGGGAATAAAGAATGGAATGCGCTACCGCTCAAAAGAAGAATGATTAAGCTATTACTGATCAGACATGATCAATCCTCGACGACATCATCACTTACCACCAGTTGTGATAGTGGTCTGACGTGAAAAGGTAAAAAACTGTATTCTCAAAAACGCGCTTTTGAGAAATAAAATAAAATGGTATCCGATCAGTTTTTTGCCATTTAAAGAGTAGTAAATATGTAAACATATTTATAATTAGTATCGATGTAAAGATTATTTTATTGTGATTTTAGCCATGTTTATTACTTTACTATAAAAAGTATGCACTTTCCAGGAAACTCAATAAACACTTTTGGCTTAAACAAGAAATATAAGTTAGTTTGTCTCATTTAAGGAAAAACACTGTATACTTTTTTACATTTTTTTACCTTCAATAGCGTTTTAATTTGTCATTATGATGTAAAAATGTATAACAGTATACAGTTTTTTATAGCATTCATTTATTTGAACATTTTGCTTGTCAATTTATTATATTTTTTGCAACTAATCAGTAAATGTATGGTGCATGAAATAAAAAGTTATATATTATTAATTGAATATTTATTAATCGAAGTGTTTTATAATAACACCTTGTTTAAGAACACTTACATACTAATTCAGTCTTCATTTCCCATAATCACATTTTGAGATCGACTTTAAAAATGTCATACTATAAAAACATAATACTGTATTCCTATGAAAAAAATAGATCGTAGTTTAATAATATCAGCAGAACAGATTTTTTAACGAAACAAAACTACTCATCTTCTTTAAAAATAAAATAACATGACATAAGTAACTTCTTTTCATTGACACAGAATTATAATCATATCGTAATCAACTTCTTTTAATCACTATTTAATTTTAGCCATTAAACATCGCTATCGAGGTATTCTGCAAGATCAGGAGCTTCAGTGACTGCAAGATTTTCATAAAATTCACGCCTTGTTCTTGGCATTGTTTGACACAATGTCATTAGATCTGCTTTTTTCAGAATATTGATCCCTCTTGGCATTTCTTCCTTTGGTAAAACATCTATGACATTTTTTCCGGCTTTCAACATGACAGTTAATTCGTCTTCAACTTTTTTCTTTAGAAAATGTATCTCTTTAAAATCACTATCATAATTGTTTTTGGCAAACAAGGTAAGATTTCCTCGTCTAAATTCAATAACTTTCAAATTGTGTAGGTTGTAACCTTTTGGATAAGCCACTTTGGAGTCATTATTAAAACATATCATGTTTTCATGAGTTATTAACTCAACATGTAGGTTTTTTCTGGAGGCTTTAATGACTGTAACAAAATCATTAAGATCATACAGCTCACCAGCAGAAGTTATTTTTTTTGTTATAGCTGCGTGGACTGCATCTGCAGCCATGAAAGTATGTCCTACTTCAAAATATTCGAGAGTCAACTTTTCTATTTCAGTCTTCTGGTCATTTATAGCTCGTACTAATGCTGACATGAGCATTTTATTTTTGTTTTGTGCATTACAATTATCAAGAAACAAGTAAACGTGTTTCTTATCTCTGTTAAATTTCCGCAAGACGTAGATATATGTACTAGCTATGTTATATGCCTTCCTCCCACTTTCGCCCTCATGCCAAACAACACAAACGGCATCCTTATTTTTCCCCGGAGGAACAAAAGATTCGTTGAAAAGGACCAGTTTTCTCGAAAAAAAATAATCTTTAGAGGTCAGCAAAGGCATACAGATAACTTTTTGCATGTCAACGGTATAAACAGATTCCGTACCATTTGAATTTAAACATTTTTCCTCTACTTGTTTTAAATGCTTTCGACAGGTTCTGTTATTTTCCAAATGATTTCCTAAATCTAGACACGAGTCACAGTTGCAGGGTAGTGGGCGGTCTTTGTGTTCCATTGCGTGGTTCTTACATTTTGTGCAGATATCTTGGGGCATTTCAGCAGTCGATAAATTAAGTGATTTTATTACTGAATAAAAATGAGTCCAGCTACATACCTTCCATCCATTTGCAGTACAGTATTCTTTAAATCCCTTGAAAATTATAGAAAAGTTCACACCAGGGGGCAAATATCTTCTGTTAGGAGCGTGGGCTAAGTTGTAGTGTGATTGAACTGGATTGTATTTCATGATATACTCAATTATGCTAGCATCATATACTAAAGGGAACGCATTTCCTGGTCTCTTTTTCCCTCGCGAATCTGGAGCAGCACTTATTTTCGGATGTTTATTATTTGTCAAGTAATTGCTTTTTAAAACTGATTGCACAGCTTCATCATTTTTGTAGCCCAAGGTTCCCAGGAAGAACTTTTTGCATACCTTAAAGTTTTCCATCATCCATATAAGAGTATTATGTCTCCTGCTACCGTTTCTTGCTACTTGAGCGGTTGGTTTCCTTTCTACATTTCTAGACAAAAAATCACGACGACGTTGACGATCTAGACTCCAAAACTGATCCCAAATGTCTTTTCGTTTTTCTTCTGAAATTTTCTCGATACATTTTTTTTTGCAAGAACATGCAGCTAACATGGTATGCTTTGCCCTTTGTGCTTCCAAAATGCTTTTAGGGTTTCTGTTTCTCTTCCTTTTTTTTACTTGATTTTTCTCTGTATCAGACATATTGATGTCCTCAACCAAGTCATTATGCATTCCTATTTCATTTGTCCGCGTATCATCATGAATTACTGCCCCATTCATCTGCACTACATCTCTTTCTCCTAACTCTTCACCAGGCACTTTTTCATTTTCTACTTCATCACCCAGAGAGTTTTCTTCGTTCCAAACTTCCTTACTCTGTGGCAACAGTCCCATGTCGTTGTCTGGATAAGTATTTTGTTCATTATTTTCACCCTCTTGATTATGTGTTAACTCCGCTTCCATAACCGATAAATCTATTTCTTGATACATTGGTAAACCAGTAGTCAGTCGGCAACGAACTTCTGTTTCCAAATCAACGCTAACATTCTGCAAGTCTTCATAAACACAAGGTACCAACTCAGTATAAACTTTTGAACCGAATTCTTCAGACAGACATTCATTCAGCTGCGTTTCACTCAAAGACATTATTGGACTGATATTTCTTGAACTATTGTCCACTGGCAAACAATTAAAAACTTCTTGAACAACATCTGAGGGGCCTGCGTTCATTTCTTGATTAATATTCGAAGCTATTATAGACGAATTACTAGTATTATGATATTGTTTGTTTTTTAAAGACAGATTAATCAGTAACTTATTTCGGCAATCACTCATTTTTGCAATTTACAGTGAAAAAAAAACGGTTAATTAAGTTATGCACGCGCGACTCAAAGTGAACTGATCTAAATCAAAACAAACGGAAGCGACGAAGCTGGCCGCAGCGGCGGTACTGCTCGTACAACAGCGCATAAGATATGCGCAAGGGAGATGGCGATAGAATCCGTTGAACGCCCGCGCTTTTGGCCGGGTGCGGAGAAACACTGTATTATCGAAATGCGCCCGGCATTTACAAAGCAAAACAACGTATTATAAAATACGTTTTTATGCTTTGCTAAGAGTCATTTTTTTTGCAAATACATGTATTTTTAATTTTGAATATATCAGTAAAGAAACCTCGTAGAGGAAAAATAAAAATATTATGGTAAACTAGACCTTAAAATAAGACGAATAAAAGCTATTAAACAAAAACACTGTATTCTAGAATACAGTGTTTTGGATGGGCACGATAGTGGTCAAATGGCTGATCATATATATAAAAATATATAGATAGACTATAAAATTATGCAGGATGGAAAGAAATCATCCACTTAATATCATTTATTTTTATAGCCCAAAAGATTGTTGTTGAATTTTACAAGAAAGTTTAAATATGTATGTTACAAAATGTATGTTAATATGTCATGTTTATTACCACAGGTTGTAGCGTTTATCTTCGTTTAAAGTTTATGTTCATAGGACAAGTAACAATTATTTTGTTTTAATAAAGCAATGATATAAGTTTTGTGCTCGTGGATTTTTTCTAATGTCGTAGATTTTATTGATTTTATGACGAGTATAGTATACCTATTTACGAGTAGTATTATTCACATTTGACTTAAATTGTTTTATCAGATGTATATTATATTTTACTTTGTAATCATTAAAAGGGTTTCCTTTCATACAACAAAATTGTGTTAACTTTTTGTAACAAAATTATTGTTTTTTTTTCTGATTATACTCATATTGATAGTTTTAACTTTTTGATTACATTAAATGATGTTAAAAATCATTTGATTAAATTATCTGCATCTCGTCCAAAATAAGCTGTAGACATGTATGGGATGAATTGATGAACTACTATTTGTATAAATACTACACCAGAAACAATTCGTAAAATAACTTTTTTATTTACTAAAATATCAATAACAGGAGACTTCCACATGGTAATTCTTAGACGTTGGGTGATATCAGAATTATCAGTAAACAGCTATCTAAACGCAGAGTAAAAAAGTAAGTGCAAAGCGCTGAGTATGCCTAGTCAGCCTGGAGCCTAGCTTTTTTCAAAAGAACGCTGACTACGCCTAGTAAAAGTAGCAAGTAGTCGAACTAAATACTGCTCTGCTTACTGAGGTCTGAGTCTGGAGCTCACGTCAAAACATGCCTGATTGTTGTCATAAGTCTTTGTGCCCCCTTTTAGTATAACTAGCCCAATATCATCACCATGAATTTCTTTAAATGCATTTTTCAATGATTAATTTCGTAAGTGCAGGTTTCCTTGTCAGGACATCAGCTTTTTTTCAGCAACTGTCATCACTGTAAATGTCTACTTTTTCGTCTGACGCTATCTTGCATGTCGAATTAACAGTGATTAAAAAGTGTTTTAATGTTCTTATTTAACATATTTTCTTTAACTTGATAGCATATTCCTGTTTTTTTAAATGGTGAATAAAATATGAGCCTGTACAAATGTACATGGTCTGATAATCTTGGTAAGATCATCTCTTTAAACTACAAATAAAAATAAAAGCCTTCTTTTAAACATTGAGAAAGTTTAAGAATTACTCAGGACGAGCTGCTGTTTGTAAATATATCTTTGATTTTCCGCATTTCGTCCCAAATATTATATAGGCATGGTGGGACGAGTCAATGAATTACTAAGTTTTCCATCCAAACAAAAAAGGAAACGACTTGCAGGATTAAGTTAGTATTTATATTGATTTTTTGCATCTTGTCCCAAGTGGGCCGTAAAATCACATGGGAAGAGTCGAGTAATATGTAAGTAGTATGTACCTTACCAAAATTCTCTAATATTGTAGTACCTTCGATAAACTAGCGGTTGTTTTCAAATAAATAGCAATCTAACGATTTTTTTCCTTGGAATACCTGAGACCATAAATAATTAACATATTTTCCTTCATCGGCGTAGTTATTGACTACGTAATTAAATATTTAAATAGCAGGAGAAAGCATCCGCTTTGATATGAGGGGCTTTAGCTTACATTTTCTACTAAATTGTCTTTTCGTTTCCATAAAGAGTGCGAAGTGTGGCCACCCAAATGCATCGATGTATGGAAAACATTTGAAATGCTTATAACTTTTGATTGGCGGCATATAGCGCCGTCACTTACGATTTTTTGAACTTAGAGGCCGCGTCACATTAGATTAGATGAGTTTTCAGCTTCGTACAACACCTGGAAGTGGTAGAACTGGGTGGCTCAGACAGCCAGCATCCGGCTGTCTGAGCCAGCAGTTTTTTCTCAATTTCTCCAAAACGCGTGCGTCACGAAGGTTCAAATCTGGTCGAGAGCTGTCACTAACGTCGTCACATCAGTAAATCCGAAAAACATTTGTCCGAAACGTAAAATTTCGTGAAATATAGAGAAAAACAAGTTGGCTCAGACGACCGGATATCAGGCTGTCTGAGCCACACGTTTATTACGATTTCTCAAAAAGTACTGGATTAAAATGGATGAAACTTCTTCGGATGACCGTCACTAACGCGTCACATCACATTTTATAAGAAACAGCGACCTGAAACCCTCTGATAGTTGAGATCTGGAAAGTCAGAAAATGCGAAATTCTGGCTGTCTGAGCCTAGTTTTTTTGATTTTCAAAGAAAACTATTGCGTCACAAACGATGAAACCTGGATACATCAGCGTCACTAACGATTCCTTATAAGCCTAGATATGCAAGATCTCTATAGAAGCCTGGCTCAGACGGCCGGATGTACACATACCTAGCCACAGCGGCATCCCGGGCAATGAAACGGCCGATTCTTGTGCTAAAGATGCTGCCTCCATTGGAACACCTGATCACAGCAAGCTTTTTTATCATGATGTCTCTACTTTACCCCGTTTACATCTGTTTAAGTCATGGCATACACATTGGAACAACACTAAGCCGTTAGCAGGTAGATACTATGCAGATGTCCAACAAGTCATTCCTCCCAGACCTTGGTTTTTTAAGCATCGTTACTTACCTAAAAACATCGTTTCCATTATTTGTCGGCTCCGAATAGGTCATGCATGCACCCCTGTTCACTTGGCGAAGTTGCGGATAAAAGACAGCTCCATATGTGAATGTGGCCTCGACGAAGGAACTACCGATCATATTTTCTTCAACTGTCCAGTAATCGGTAATTCCCTGTTTGATTACCTCGCTAAAAAGTTTCCCCGCCCTTCTAACATCAAATACATTTTAAATTCCTTAACTACCCCCATTTTAAATCTTTGTCAAAATTTATAAATCATAACAAAATTAACTTGTAAACACATCTGTTTGCTACCCTCTGTCCAAATTTTTTTTATTATTATTATATTTTTTCAATACCCTTTTCATTTTCCTAGTTAATTATATATATTTTCAATATGTTTGTTTCCAGCTTTATGGTTCGTGGTATCACTGTTGTCTTTTCGTCTTTCGTTAAATATGCTTAGATGACGTATTGTTATTCATTCCTTTTTATTATATTTTTTGTCCGTGTAAAAGCCTCTCACGTGTCATTGGCGGAATTCAGTACGGCGCAAGCTATTATCTGATTCGTCGCCATTAAATAAAAGAAGAAGAATCATCCCCTAACCATTCAAAAAAATCAAAAATGCACAACGTTAATATTCAAGTTTTCACTTCTGCCGGCACTCCCGGAGTGCAACCCGTTTTTTTTTTGCTAGTCGAATATTGAGAACGATCTTGACATTCTTTTAAAAGATAAGATAATGAAATGATGATTTTTGTAAAAGATAACATACAAACTCATTACTTATTACATAGGCAATTCCTTCTTGAATTCTGGGATCTTTTAAATCAAATAGATAATTAATTTTATTCCCTAATATTACTATAAAAGTCATAATGTCGATTGACATAGGACTAGCAAAAAAGCGCCTGTTTACATGTATCATTTTTTTGTTGATTGACGAAATACTTGTAGTTATAGTAACAAAACTTTAACATTTTAAGATGTGAGACCCTCAAAAGGCATGGAATATTTTTATGGCAATCACTGTAAATCAAACAAAATATTTTAAACTTTATTATTCGGCATCGTACACCTCAATATGAATGAAAAGCTTTCCCATTTCAGTAAAACAATAAAAAGCTTTTCCATTTCAGTAAAACTAAATAAATTAATGTGCCCGGCACATATTTTTTCTCTTGCACTGGAAATAGTAACAATGTGGAAAATAAAATACATTTTCCGGGCTTTATCTTTGCCTTTCAAAATTTAATTGATTAATCAAATAAAATCCTAGTATTTTACAATAATCTAACCTAAGTTATTTAAAAGTAGTAGATCCAATAGCACATCACATTACTAACAAATTATTGCTAAGCTGTCATTGCAACAAAGTACAAAAGTAAATTCAATTTGGCTTAGTACAACTAATCATTTTAGCAGTTACATTCACAAATAAGAGTATATTGTTAAAAAGCTATCAACATTTAGAAATAATGATTACAAATATAAAATGTTTTAAATTATCTAATAATGGATGTGTTTGTTTGTCCGCAGGTTTCGTGCGCGAGAAATAAGAATACAGATGCTTTATTGCCAGTTTATAAAATATATTTGCTGAATATTTTCAGTGTTTATATAATTTTGTTAATTATGCTACCGAGTTTACCATACTGTAAGTCAAATTATATAAATTATTTTTTATTGCAAATCTGCGTTTCATTTCAACAAACTTAGAATAAAAAACGAAAATTCAAATTAAATTTATTTTATTTTTTTACAAAAATTGACCGAACAGTGCGAGATTTCTAGAACGTTTACACTTGCATTAAGTAGACATAAAGTTATCATTATTCTCTTACAAGTAAGTCTTAATATTCACCTGTGTCGATAAAGCAACGCGAATCGCGGCGTGTGAGACACACCAGACAGTTGTGTACATCGTATAAAAGTTATAACATGATTTAAACAATTTGTGGACATAATATTTTACCTTATAAATTGTCACTAAGTAAATTATGATTAATAATAACCAAAGCATTACAAACTAAACATGATTCATTACAAGTAATCAGTATTCGATGCAATTACCGATCGCACTTGCGCCAGAGATGCAGTGTGGACTACTTACAGGGCTTGGACGCGTGCGCGCGCGCAGACCCGGGACAGGAGAGCTCGCTCCGGAAACGATACGCCCCGCGAGGCTATATTATAATACTATCTTCGTAACGTAGCGTAAATAAATAATTTTATCATCATGAAATAAACATAAGTATACTCTGTGTTAAATAATTTATTTGATCTTTTTGCTATAATAAATCTATATTCATTGAGGCGTATTCTTTCCGGAACGATTATGAGTAAATTAGCGTATAAAGGTAGCCTATATACTTTGTACTTTGAAATTAAGTAAGAGAAATCACTTGATAGAAGAGCTGCTGAATTTCATTCATACAATTAAACTACAAAAACGAAAAAAACCTTAACATAATCTTAATAGCGTATTTAATCATTTATTTTAAAAAAATGTGTATTAGGGGGAAACTTCACGATAAAATTATATCCAACTCATAAGTAAATTCATTTCAGGCTTCGTTCGGATACACCGGGCACGCTCCCGCCGCTCGCGGGCCTTCGCATATAATTTTATAGGAGACAAACGATTGTATACTGTCGTATCCATATAAAAGTATAATAACTAAAATAAATACCTTAGATAGCAAAAGTTAACAATATTCTTATCATTTAATCTATCGAGAAACAAAATGCGCACTGTCTTAACGAATGCAATTTGCCAATTTCTGAGTAACAAACTTAATTTCGAAACACAATCAAATGCATTGAAAGGCAGATGGTTTTCGTTACAGTTGTGGTATCCAGTTTGTAGTCCCGATCTGCGGTTCCTCACACGAACCTCGAAGCACTCCCGCACATCGTTCACTCACCGACGCGTCTCGGACGTCCGTCGCACTCCACAACAATGTCCGACGCCGAACACGATACACGTTTCATTTCGCATACTTAGAAAACGATAATATTAATATTAAACATAGTGAATTGCCCAGCTACCCATATAGTGAAGTTAGTATTAAGTTACTGTACAGTTTACATCGACCCGCGCGAGCGGATCTGCCGACAGCTTACGATTACCTACCGGTTAATTATATTAATCAGATGTCTGCAACAGTTTACCTTACCGTATTACCGAAGCGAATAAGAGTAACTACAATACGAACTATCAACGGCTAGATATATTACAGGGGGTTGTGTTTTATACATGTGCGAGCCGATCAGTCGGAGGCGTCGTCGGGCGCATCGGGCGCGTCGGGCTCCGCGGAGATATCGAGGCTTTCGGGCGCGTCGTGCGTCTCGCTGTCGGGCGCGTCCTGCGCGTCGGCCGCGCGTCGCGCGCGCGAGGCCAGGTACTGCCGGTGCGCGTACTTGTTGAAGCGGCGCTTGGCCATGAACAGCGTGGCGATGGTGCGCGGCGCGAGGCGCACGGCGGCCGCGCGCGACGTGATGCCGCCGCGCCGGCACTCGCCGCACGTGTAGTCCAGCACGTTCAGCTGCGACACCGTCTGCCTAACGCATTCTGTGTGCAAACGGGGACGGGTTACGGGATACCGCGAGGGCGCCGAGGCTGGCCTGAACGCATGCCGGGGAGTTAGGATCGAATACTTTATGGGCCCTCCTGACAGTTTTGTGTACGACGATGGCCACATTTTCGCTAGTAAGATTATAGATTTGCCGTTGCCGACGACATTGCTGTGCCATAGGAAAGAATATTTAAGCAACATAGCTAGTTGGCAAATTTGGCAATATTAAGGAAATCTGAATAAGAATAAAAAAAAAACTTTTTTACTCTTTTTTTTTAAGAAGATAAACAAATTGTATCTTCTATTTTAGACAAAGTGTATTTTCTTTTATGCAGATATTAATCATAAATACCTACTTGAACATTTAATAAAAATTGAAATGTTCCCTTAAACTGACAAAGTTGCCGGCAACTTAAGCAATATTGCGTCAATAGTTCCGCGCGAACATAAGTACGTGAATGTTGCCGTCAACAGCACATCTATACTCAAACTGTCAATAGTGACAGGCTGAACAAGAACAGGTCTTGCTATAGTTACGTGTTCACACTTCGCCCCTTAAGTCGTGTAGTATTTTCCTAGCTCCCCGACATACATGCCAACTGCAGTGAACGACACTTAAAATATTTTAGTCTAAATAGATATGAGCTCATTGCGGTGGTCAAAATTATTTGCGGATATCAGAATCAAGTACAAATGATTGAACAAAAAATATACAATGTATTTACAGATCTGTTTCATAAAATCTTTATTAATTTCAAGTTTCAATATGGTTTCCACAAGCCACAGTTAGAAGACTTGATGAAAAAAAAACAATATAAATTAGAAATCATTACAGCCTATTTACAGAACATTGCACCGCAAAGAGCTCAAGCATTCGTCTATCCTAAGCCTAACACAACAACGCATGGCACACACAAACAGGATCTCCCTTCCCTCGACGAGCAGACACATTTGTATGCTCCACGATCTACCGGCTAACACGACCAGTGTACGTACATGCTTACACGTTACATTCTAACACATCTAACATAAGCTGCCTAACGATATATCCGTTGTTTAACAGTTAGGCTGGCTTCAACATTCTCGAAAAGTAAATCGAATGAAGTGAGAGACAAGCGAGCGAAATAATTAAAGCGATATGAGATGAAGCAACAATCAAACAGGACAACTGTAAGGTCCGTTTTTCTTTGCTTGTCAATTTTTTTTTTTTTAATATTTGAAATGATATTAGTGAGTAACATTTACTTTACTTTTGATTTAAAAAGAACTCTGGGTACTATAATAAATTGCCTATTTAGGTTGATAGTTTTGTGTTTCATTGTATTTTAAAATGAATCATTAAAAAGGAATGTCCAGATTGTTTACAAAATTTGACAAACAATGAAAACCGGTCTTTATGTCTGTGTGCGAGAGAAGCATGCAGTGAAGTGGGGACGAAGCAAACGTGAGGATAACATTTCAACTATACATTACTGGTTATGGAACAGAACAAAACAATATCCCCACTTCGGGAACATGCGAGCAAATAAATAGCGAGACATAGGACGGCGTGGGAACATTTTTTTTATTGGGTAACATCAGTATTTGATAAGTTGCTAATCTGACGGATTCGTCTTTTTCCTTCATGAATGTCGCGAGCAGTTTTATACATATTTTTTTTATAATTTAGAATTATTCAGTGCCAATACTTATATGCTTAATAAGAGCTTTCGTACAACTTAAATAATTTGTTAGAATTAGTAAGTATGTATGTGAAAAAAGCTAGGATTAGCAACCCATTTTAAATGTTGGTCGAAAACAAAATAAAAAACTTGTTTTTGACCATTACACATTTTAGTTTTTGCATTTTTGTAGTTTACTTTACACTTTAATAGATAATTACTTCTGATAGCAGTACTGTTAAAGCTTTTTAAAGATTTTCCGAAAAAAAAAAGAATATTGCTTAAAAGGCATGTCAGGGACAAACTTATTTCACTGTCGTTCCACATTTGGTTATGACTATTAATGGTAATGACAACGAGATAAGATTGTTATTAAGAATTATTAATTTTAAAAATTCGATTGTAACAGAATACCAAAAAAAATATGCAAAAACCAATCACATTAATGCCCCCAGCCGTCGGATGCCGCACACCGTTGCGTAACCATGGTGACGTACCTTGATGCAGCTGCCTATCGCAGAGTTTACAAATGACGAGCTGCATAGTTCCCTTGGGGCCGATGAAGGAGCGGTCGCAGAGTGGGCAGTAGCGACCGATGCGATACGCCCTACGCACGCACACACACATACCGCACGCGCACGCGCACAAGCACCGGAACACAGAAACACGGCATTAGTAATGCACGAGGCCGCATCACGGGCGTAGGGACACTCCGTCTCCAGATGTTTTGTGGTTTCAATGAAATAGTATTGGGGTGATCTGGCATGAATAAGATCGGAGCCTCATTAAATTTATTGTTATCATGATGACACTTTTTTATTAAATTTACGAATCAATATGAACTGTGATTGCTTGAAAGAAATATTTAATCGTCAAAGAATTTTTTACATTTTATTTTTTCTGGTGATCTTTCAAATTATAACTGACACTTTGGATTTTCTAGATTAAATTCAAAAAGCATTTTCTATAAATTCTTTGAGGACGTAGCAAGCTTTTTACCGTGCCATTATTTATTGATTTTAAATATATTTTAAATCCGATCCAATAAAAGTTAAATTATTAAACCATGATTGACATAAACAGAGAGACTTATGTACTGTATTGTTTTTGGTTCTTGATTTATTTTTCATAGTTTAATATCTACAGTAAAAAGAGTCTTGTGTTAGAATGATATTTTATATTATCTACAAATTTTATCCGTGCCAGTCACTTTGTAATTTTATTAGACAATATATTTTTAAATAATTTAGGTTCTGAAGATAGAGTGAGTAAGAGATGTACCCCAGACAGGTTTAGCTACGCCAATGCATGAGGCCTGCGCGTGATCCGCGCGACTTTACTACTTATCTCCTATTGGCTCTCCGAGTACACTCCGCCGCATTCATTGTGTATTAGTTTGCATAAATGCGACAGGAGACTTTCGACTTTCGTATACTAGTAATAGAGTTCAGTGCAAATAATTATGTTATAAAAATACTTAATTTATATTAAATAATTTAAGAGCATTAAAATATTGATCTTAAGTGCAGATAATAAGTTCAAAATACATTTAATCATTAAATACATATAATATACAGATATATTTTTAGAAAGAGATAATTTGCATAAAATACATACATAATTAAATTTGTGTGCAAAAAGAACCGTGTCAAGAGCCAGAAGACAAGTAATAAAATAATTTAAAGTTAGTGAACGCATGGGAAATGTTCTATGCCCTGTTAGTCAGTACAAATGGTGTGATGAGTTAGTCGGGATCTGCAATGACTGAGCGTCGACACCCCACGCACGGATCATTGAGGCAATACTTCGATTGAATCGTAAAAGAGAAGCGAATATTAAAAATAACCTAACTAGGTATTGCATCAATTTTAGTTAAGAGTAGAAATATGATTACCAATAACATTAAAGATACGGAAGGAACAGAAAAGTAGGTGTCGTTCTTATAGTTGAAAGTGCCAAGAAAATTATGTAATTTTGGAACATGGTGCAAATATTTCTATGCATCTTTACCGCGCCCAGGATTCTACATAATTTACCACTTTGCTGTTCTTTGACGTATGAATTTGTCTGCTCTAAATTCAAAGATAAAAGTTGCCATACGAAAATATAGAAAAAAATTAAACAAAAGAGCAAACAATTCCATAATACTGACTGGCTAATAAAACTTACATTAGAATGTAACATGCAACTTATCAAATAAGGGGGGTGTGCTGAGTAAGAACGCTGCTGGGGCATAGAGAAACATTCTGCGGGGTCAAAACTCTACGAGGAACCAGAGACAAAGCGGATGTCGACAGAGTGAAGGCAGACGTCGAGACACAGAATGGATCAGCCCGTGTTAGTTCACATCGAACACGCAATGAGATGACGTGACACAACTACATACCATGACCAGTCAAGTAAACAAATGACACATATATCAATGAAACACTTTGTATAAAACTGTGTACTTTTCGTGAGCGTCCTTCGCTACATATTCTTCTTGATAATGGAACTAAACGGGTTCACGTTTTGTTGTAGCCCCTCTTGGATTTACTTGAAAAACAATACCGGTACAATTTAGTATCACATGACTTTCATCACTGCAAGGAAAGAGTTTGTCGAAACTATGTTTCCTTCGTTACAACAGTTGATTCTTCACATGCTAGTGTCATTGAATATTTTAGGTTACTTATTAGTCAAAAAGAAACAATAACCAATAGTTATATTTAAGTGAAGAACCCAAAGTGAAAAGGTACATTCACATCAGAAATTCAATGGTCAGTATAACTCTCAGCAACAAACATTCGGGATACTTTACCACAGACTTGATGACTGTTATATTTCTTATAGATACATCAAATTACTCTGTTTACTTTTAAATGATTCAATAAACAGTAATACAAGTCTGTGGTAGATAAATCATAAACTAAAAAAACTTTAACTAGTGTGTGAAGTGATCATTACTCGAGACGAAAATCAAAATAAAATGGCTAAAATAAAAACAAGTCTGAAATACCTACTGTCTATTTCGTGTGTGATTTGTTAATCAAATAGTAGGTAGGAAAGAAGTTTAAGAACAAGTAATAGCACACATCAAATTAAAATTGTCTAGTTTCTTTAAGTTCGTCACATTATTATTTACAAACTTATGGACTTTTATAAAATCATTAACTTAGGTGATTGACTGAATAATTAAATGTCAGAGTATCAAAACGCTCGCTAATTTATCACGGGTAATCCAATTTTCAATTCTTCGTTATAAGAACTATGAAATGGTTTGATTGTCTATTGTTGATGTGCATTGGTTGTAAATCAAGGCAAAACAGTCATCCGGATTGATTTTTATTTATATTTAGTAATAGATAAGTAATCTTGACACTCTATTCAATATTTTTAAATCATGTAATGACTTGATCACTCACACGTTATTTGTATAGGGTCACGATCTTTAAAGGAGCTGATTTATTTAGTGGAAACCAATTTATTAAATCAAAATAAACAGCCATTAATAGAAATTATTGCAATAAATCAGCTTCATTAAAATATGTAGGCGAAGTATATTATCAGGAGTGGGTGGCAAGGACAAGAGGAGATACGAGAGGAAAAAGTTTTCATGCTATGATTCTTTTAACATTATCAATTGGTACAGCGACAGATAAACTTCTTGCCAATTAGTTTCACGACAGCATTATTTTCCGCGCGTATCACCTCACTAGTTTATGGCTAAGAGCCAAACACTCAGACAAATCATATTACATGTGAAATAAATTACGGAATGTTGGTGTTACCAAATCAATTAATTATCAATAAAATCCGAATTATAGTCTATTTATTATGATGATCGATGATACATTTTTTGACATAACATATTATTCCGTGTCACATTTACTACATTCCAACCACTAAAATCTTATTTTACGAAGTATATAGAATAAAATACCTACTTAAAAAAAACAATGCTTTATTTAATATAAATATATATTTAGAATAATTTAGATCCTCTCGTGATAATTTATAATTTTCTATTGTTAGTAAAACAATATATATGAAGCAGATCCCGAACTATAGTGATTGACGCAACTTAATCGATTGAAAAAACGTGTATGTCTGAATAATCGGTATGGCCCTTGTTGTACGAATAAACCACTGGACGCGTAATGACGGGCAATTTCGCTTGTGCCCCTTCGGCCACGAAGCGGACTTTTTTGCCGCACTTACAGGTGACGTCTTGTCAGTACGGTGATGGAGCTCAGTGAGAAACATTGTCGGAAAAAATGGATAAATGTGGCTTATTTTTATGTAAAATTTATAGCGGCAAGACAAAAAATATTTCTTTTCATCCGTACGTAATTTTTTATCCCAATTTTTTCTTGAAAATATTGAAATGTGTTTTCCAAGAGAACAGTTACATTGCTATTTAAAAAAGTTGTGGTCAGTTCTACAAAATCAACAAGATAATGTATACCTTATACGGTAGGATTGTCGTACGTTCATCATTCGTTCCCTGGTCAGTTTAGTTTTAATTGTGCTTGACAATTGTCGATAAATCATATGGATAAAGGTACTTTTATTACAATTTTAATAAAAATAAAATTATAAATCTGTAAAATATTTCACTCGAAAGTAGATTAAGGTAAACGTAAAAATACAACAGTTGGCTTTAAAATTTGTATCTTGATATTATATGACAATACATCTTCATACTATAATATCAGATTTCCTGAAGATCCATTAAGGAAAATAAAGTGGGTAGAAGTCGTCCGAAGAGAGGCAAAATGGATCTCCACAAAACATCACCGATTGTGTGGTGTCCATTTTACATCAAGCGTGATATAATGCCAATGTGAAATATCTACTGGTTAATAATACTATAAGAGGATTTTAACGGTGCAAAGCTATGAGTACTTACGGGCTGTTTCAATATGTCTTAGGAAGTTCTAGTTAGTGTTACTTGCCAGACCGATCATATAAAACGACGTTCTATGTTTCAATTGTTCATTTGATGGTTTGTGCATTACATGCCCATAGCGTTATTTGTTGTTTTAGTGATAAAAATAAATGTCATTTTATAGAAGATTCGTTCATTCATTCGTTCCACATATATCGATAAAAAATATCGTTACTTTCATGCACTAAATGACAATAATTGACACGACAAGCTCCCCTCGCCTGCAGTAATTAGTTGATGATGTTTTCATACATTTGCTTAGGCGTTTCGTATCCAAGGTATGGCCATAATAATCAGTAACTATATTTATTGATGAGAATCGTATGAAATATAATTAAATGTTAAATAGATTAGAAATAATACGGTCCCTATATGCTCTGAGCTGGAAAAGAAGGATTTAAATACACGAAAATTCAAAACATTAAATAATAATAAAATGGTAAGACATTAATATCTGTCTCTTTTCGAAAAATATCAGTTCAATTTTATTGGGTTACATTACTGAATTTGTCGAAATGACAACGTCTCAGCGATCATCTTACGCAAAATCAACCATAGAATCCATTAATAATTGCGAAACCACAATTCATATGTAATATGTTTGCCAATTTACTACATTATTCATATAATTTTATGTCAATCATCATGTTACAATTTAATATTTAATTGTTTTTTATGAATGTTTTTAATATTTACATATATGAATAATATACACTATGTGATAAGGTAATTTTAATATTATATCTCTAAACTTATAATTGCACTTAAATTATTCATAATTTAGAAACATGAACAACCCTTTTGTGTCGTTACACCAACTACCGAGTTAAGATAACACTCTGATCACGATGTAATCTCTTTCAAAAGGTCTAAACAGCCCCATTTCTAATTCCAAAACGTCACAACTACATCGTCAACTTCTTATTCCTAGTTCGAAAAGATCGTAAGTGCACAAAAGGGTCGTTCACCCCGCTGATATTGGTACGGACCTGGCGCACGGCGTGCACAGCGAGTGCGAGTAGACCTTGTGTCCGCCGGGCCCGCGCCGCGTCTGGTGGTGCCACTCGCCCGCCTCGCCCCCCGCCCCCGCCCCCGCCCCGCCCGGCGAGCGCGCGCCGCACGACTTGCACACCGCGCACTCGACGCAGTGCCATCGCCCTGGAAGCGTGGAATGGTTGTAAGTTAAAAGATTGAAATAAGATTGAATTGAAGATTTATTTACTCGTAAGAGCATACACCAAGGCTTATCAGGACGGGCAAGACCTACAGAAATGAAGAGACGACTAAAAAAAAGAAGATGAATAAGATGAGTACAGTCGCGTACGAGGGTCAAACTGAAAGTTCTTAGAACTGGCCACTTATAAACAATATAATAAAAAAAATATTCTAAAATTTGAAAATAGAACTCTTTGCCAATATTACTGAGTATTTATTTCATTCATTTGTCATTTGTTTTACGATTTGGCGGCAAATTGAAAATTGTCTGTGTCACGTCAACATGAATTTAACACGAGAAAATTTTCGTGCAATGATTTTTTATGACTTTCGATGTCATTTAAGTCAACAAGAAAGTTATGATAGACTACGATTGGCCTTTCACGATGAAGCCCCATCTCGTGCGACTGTTTACAACTGGTTTAATGAGTTTAAACGTGGTCGCACTAATCTCACTGATGATGTACGTGAGGGACGGCCTTCTACGGCGACGACTGAAAATAACATCTGTGTTGTGCGGCGTATGATAGAGACTGACAAAAGAGTGACCTATCAGCAGATTCGGACAAGCTTAGGCATCGGTATGAGTCAAGTGCACAAAATCCTCCACGAACATTTAGCGGTCAGGAAGCTTTGCGCCCGGTGGATACCTCATAATTTGACTAAGGCTCAAAAACTCCATCGTGTGGATTGGTGCCGTAAAATGATTGAAAGATTTAACGGAGGTGACTCAAATGCTGTGTTCGACATACTAACAGGTGACGAAAGCTGGATTTACTGTTATGATCCTGAAACCAAAAGACAATCTGCTCAGTGGGTGTTTCCTTTCGAGGAGTTGCCAACTAAAGTGAAGAGAGATCGAAGTGCGGGAAAAAAAATGGTGGCCTCGTTCTTTGGAAGGATAGGTCATTTCGCAACAATTATGTTAGAGGATCAAAAAACAGTTTCTGCAGAATGGTACACTACCAATTGTTTGCCACTTGTCTTGGAAAAAGTTCGAGAGAAACGACCTCGCAGTAGGATCCTCCTTCACCACGACAACGCCTCGTCGCACACCGCCAAGCGAACGATCGACTATTTGGCGACATCAAACATTGAATTACTGGGTCACCCGCCGTATAGCCCCGACCTCGCGCCTTGTGATTTTTATTTATTTCCAAAAATTAAAGAAAAACTTAAAGGAAAGCGGTTTATGAATGCTGAAGAAGCGGTGGCTGCGTATCGCGATGCCATTGAAGAGACCCCTAAGGACGAGTGGGCAAAGTGCTTTTCCCAGTGGTTCCATCGCATGCAGCGGTGTATTGACGTCAATGGACAATATTTTGAAAAGATATAATAAAACTAATAACTGGCTAATGTAATCAGTTTTTGATTTTCTAAGAACTTTCAGTTTGACCCTCGTACGTACCCGGCGGCGCGGCGTCGAGCCCGAGGCAGGGCGCGTGGAAGCCGCGGTCGCACAGCGAGCAGCACAGCAGCGCGGCGCCGGGCAGCCGGCACGCTCCGTGCAGCTAGTGATGAGTACAGTCGCGTACGTACCCGGCGGCGCGGCGTCGAGCCCGAGGCAGGGCGCGTGGAAGCCGCGGTCGCACAGCGAGCAGCACAGCAGCGCGGCGCCGGGCAGCCGGCACGCTCCGTGCAGCTAGTGATGAGTACAGTCGCGTACGTACCCGGCGGCGCGGCGTCGAGCCCGAGGCAGGGCGCGTGGAAGCCGCGGTCGCACAGCGAGCAGCACAGCAGCGCGGCGCCGGGCAGCCGGCACGCTCCGTGCAGCTAGTGATGAGTACAGTCGCGTACGTACCCGGCGGCGCGGCGTCGAGCCCGAGGCAGGGCGCGTGGAAGCCGCGGTCGCACAGCGAGCAGCACAGCAGCGCGGCGCCGGGCAGCCGGCACGCTCCGTGCAGCTAGTGATGAGTACAGTCGCGTACGTACCCGGCGGCGCGGCGTCGAGCCCGAGGCAGGGCGCGTGGAAGCCGCGGTCGCACAGCGAGCAGCACAGCAGCGCGGCGCCGGGCAGCCGGCACGCTCCGTGCAGCTAGTGATGAGTACAGTCGCGTACGTACCCGGCGGCGCGGCGTCGAGCCCGAGGCAGGGCGCGTGGAAGCCGCGGTCGCACAGCGAGCAGCACAGCAGCGCGGCGCCGGGCAGCCGGCACGCTCCGTGCAGCTAGTGATGAGTACAGTCGCGTACGTACCCGGCGGCGCGGCGTCGAGCCCGAGGCAGGGCGCGTGGAAGCCGCGGTCGCACAGCGAGCAGCACAGCAGCGCGGCGCCGGGCAGCCGGCACGCTCCGTGCAGCTAGTGATGAGTACAGTCGCGTACGTACCCGGCGGCGCGGCGTCGAGCCCGAGGCAGGGCGCGTGGAAGCCGCGGTCGCACAGCGAGCAGCACAGCAGCGCGGCGCCGGGCAGCCGGCACGCTCCGTGCAGCTAGTGATGAGTACAGTCGCGTACGTACCCGGCGGCGCGGCGTCGAGCCCGAGGCAGGGCGCGTGGAAGCCGCGGTCGCACAGCGAGCAGCACAGCAGCGCGGCGCCGGGCAGCCGGCACGCTCCGTGCAGCTAGTGATGAGTACAGTCGCGTACGTACCCGGCGGCGCGGCGTCGAGCCCGAGGCAGGGCGCGTGGAAGCCGCGGTCGCACAGCGAGCAGCACAGCAGCGCGGCGCCGGGCAGCCGGCACGCTCCGTGCAGCTAGTGATGAGTACAGTCGCGTACGTACCCGGCGGCGCGGCGTCGAGCCCGAGGCAGGGCGCGTGGAAGCCGCGGTCGCACAGCGAGCAGCACAGCAGCGCGGCGCCGGGCAGCCGGCACGCTCCGTGCAGCTAGTGATGAGTACAGTCGCGTACGTACCCGGCGGCGCGGCGTCGAGCCCGAGGCAGGGCGCGTGGAAGCCGCGGTCGCACAGCGAGCAGCACAGCAGCGCGGCGCCGGGCAGCCGGCACGCTCCGTGCAGCTAGTGATGAGTACAGTCGCGTACGTACCCGGCGGCGCGGCGTCGAGCCCGAGGCAGGGCGCGTGGAAGCCGCGGTCGCACAGCGAGCAGCACAGCAGCGCGGCGCCGGGCAGCCGGCACGCTCCGTGCAGCTAGTGATGAGTACAGTCGCGTACGTACCCGGCGGCGCGGCGTCGAGCCCGAGGCAGGGCGCGTGGAAGCCGCGGTCGCACAGCGAGCAGCACAGCAGCGCGGCGCCGGGCAGCCGGCACGCTCCGTGCAGCTAGTGATGAGTACAGTCGCGTACGTACCCGGCGGCGCGGCGTCGAGCCCGAGGCAGGGCGCGTGGAAGCCGCGGTCGCACAGCGAGCAGCACAGCAGCGCGGCGCCGGGCAGCCGGCACGCTCCGTGCAGCTAGTGATGAGTACAGTCGCGTACGTACCCGGCGGCGCGGCGTCGAGCCCGAGGCAGGGCGCGTGGAAGCCGCGGTCGCACAGCGAGCAGCACAGCAGCGCGGCGCCGGGCAGCCGGCACGCTCCGTGCAGCTAGTGATGAGTACAGTCGCGTACGTACCCGGCGGCGCGGCGTCGAGCCCGAGGCAGGGCGCGTGGAAGCCGCGGTCGCACAGCGAGCAGCACAGCAGCGCGGCGCCGGGCAGCCGGCACGCTCCGTGCAGCTAGTGATGAGTACAGTCGCGTACGTACCCGGCGGCGCGGCGTCGAGCCCGAGGCAGGGCGCGTGGAAGCCGCGGTCGCACAGCGAGCAGCACAGCAGCGCGGCGCCGGGCAGCCGGCACGCTCCGTGCAGCTAGTGATGAGTACAGTCGCGTACGTACCCGGCGGCGCGGCGTCGAGCCCGAGGCAGGGCGCGTGGAAGCCGCGGTCGCACAGCGAGCAGCACAGCAGCGCGGCGCCGGGCAGCCGGCACGCCGTGCACAGCTTGCACGCGGCGCACTGCCACGCGTACTCGCGGCACTTGCGGATCGTGTCCGCGCCGAGCTCCGTGCAGCCGGGGTGAACTGGCAACCGAAATAAAATAAATAAAAAACTGTTTTTTCTCAAACCTATGCAAGTGGAGTAACCATAAATGACATCATAATTCTGAGAGAGTAACATTTGGGAGATGACAATCAATGTTTTTTGCTGTCAACAAAATATTTTGGTGTTATGGCTAAGTGGAAATAGATGGAACCCTAATTTAGTTAAAGTTGGCACAGAACCCTCGGACAGACACGCACTTGGCTAAAAAACGAAATCCTTATAATTTCGTTAAGTCTGTCTGTCTGTCCGTCCCATGGGCGTGCATTTCATATAGGCAGTTAAGCAGTGCCTACCTCTCCATTATAATGGCAAATCAATAGTACAGTCGCCGTCAGATATATCGGAGCAGACAAAGTGACCAAAAATTTCTGAATAGATTAAAATGTCAATAAGTTCCATACACTACAAGTTACCATTAATATCAGAACATTCATTACTCCATTAATATCTGAGCAGATGTTAGTCAATAACTTCTATACACACAAGTAACCAATAATATCTGAACACTCACTTTCCTGAATGTATGCATGACACTTTCATGACAGTGATGACAATACTGAAAATTACAAAGCGTTACAAACTGCCAGCGTCATCTTACTATATTATAAAATATGAAAAGAGTTCCTATTTTTAAATAGTATATAAAGTTAAGTTGGAAGCACTTCCTTCTACATTTTTCCTCGATTGCTCAGATATTTAAGACGGACTGCGTAGATACATTTGACGGTATGAGTGTTCAGATATTATTGGTTAGTTGTGTGTATAGAAGTTATTGACTAGCTTCTGCTCAGATATTAATGAAGTAATGAATGTTCTGATATTAATGGTTACTTGTAGTGTATGGAACTTATTGACATATTAAAGTGTTCAGAAATATTTGGTCACTTTGTCTGCTCCAATATATCTGACGGCGACTGTACAATATAACTTTAAACTAAGCTTAAACTAAAAGCATTTTTACTATCAACTTACATACATTAAGTACCAACGCTCAACTTTGAAACGAAAATATTTAGGTAGTAGGCTGCCCAGCGGCTGCTTGCTAAATACACGCACACGTTTGCAATCGCCCCTCGTACCTACAATGTCACACAATGATGATATAAACCCGACCGAATTGAAAATGACGCTCTGTTCGTACAATTCAAGGTGACAGGTGATATTCGCATCATGGACTCCTAAAGTAGATATGCATACTATCTTTTTTCTCTATCAGTTTCCTACTGGAGAGTGATTTTGTCCTACTCGCGCGCAAATGACGTAAAATACTTCGGAGTCTAATCAAAACACATCTCTTATGAAGGTGGGTCTACGCTAGACGAACCGAGCACGAGCGAAGCACGAGCGGAGCCGTTCTCGGCTTCGTCGTTCGCGGCGTCAAGTGTGTACGTACAACGAACCTGTAACGATTACTTCCCTCGAACGTAGTTTTCCGCAGTGTGCTCGCGGCACTTGGCGAATATGGATATTTATTTTCATATCAATTTATTTTAATACTAGCGGTCCCCCGCGACTTCGTCCGCGCGTTTTGAGTTTGCTCCCTCCCCTCCCGTCGCAGAGTGATGTTTTATATCCTAAAGCCTTTTTCAATAAATAAGCTATCTAACACAGAAATATTTTTTCAAATCGGTTCATGAGCGCGTTCAAACTAACAAACTCTTCAGCTTTATAATATAATTAGCGCAAGCGCACGTTGTACTTGAGCTGCGAACATTATTTTGGTGCGGAGTTATGTTAAAACTGTGATAGCTCCTAAGATATTTATTGGAATCAAATGATATAAAGGACAACTTTGTTCTAAATGAAATTCTCGTGATGATGAATGTATTTATTTTGATAAGAATAAATACCTGTGTGTATAATACACCTCTAAAAACGATGCATTATTTTTTTACAAATTTATTAACATAAAAAAGGTTGTAGTAAGTCAACCATAAAAGATAGACTTATGCTCTCGCGGACTTTATTATAGAACTCTTAATGCTAAACAATCTTGTCATACATGGTTTTTGTGTAACTTTAGCGGTTTCCGCAGCGTACGCAGCGGAAGCTCTTAAAAGGAATATCTTTCTCCCGTTTTCGCAACATTTTTCATTGCTGCTGTGGTCTTGTGAGTCGTATCTTTATGTTATATAGCTTAAAGCCTTCCTCGATAAATGGACTATCTAACATAAAAATAATTTTTCAAATCGGGCCAGTAGTTTCTGAGATTAGCGCGTTCAAACAAACAAACAAACAAACAAACTCTTCAGCTTTATAATATTAGTATAGATTGTTTTTTCATTTATATTAAACTAATAATTTTATTTTTGCACAATTCTACACCCTTATTCAATTCTTGGGATATACGAGACCATGCATCAATCTTCTTATTTTTTAATAGAAATCCTCATGTTTTGGGTCCCATATAAATGGATTATTTTGATGTAATTCAATTATACGTCCACGAGCGCACTGCGAGCGCGAAGCAAATCCCTTTGTGTTCGTCAAAAAACCCACAACTGGCGGAACGCAAACGAGCACGAACGAAACGGTCGCAGCGCGCTCGTTCGAGGCTTGTAAATCGGTCCACATTAGACGAATTGTGTTCGGCTCGTTCTCGGCTCGTGCTCGGCTCGCCTAGCGTAGACGCACCTTGAGAAACTTTATTTGAAGTTAAGGTAGAAACATAGATTTATATTAATAAACCATGGTTTTAATCAATGATATTTTATTTAGAAGTAGATGAAGCCTCGCGAACTAAAAGAGTACACAAATATGGCACCGTCTGATTAATGGATGTCAATGGATTGACATCTATCACATCAGACATCAGATTCGAAACAGAGTCGTAATAGAGTAGCTTTCTTAATAAATTTTTTAAAGTATGTAGGTACATTACAATAGACTCGTTGGCCTAATTTTAAAATTGAGTTCACACTTTAGCTCGTTAGTATATTAATCAACAAAAACATTTTATTTTCAAACTATTTAACATTTAAAATATTGAATAATTATCTAATAAATGCAATTTAAATGTCTCACGTGCAACGCCATGGCGCCAATATCAGAGACACGTTCACTGCTAGGCATTCACGATCACGTGACCACATGTATATTTTTTACAAATTAAAATTAATTAAAATATTAAGTCCTTATTTTAATAAATAAAGAAAAAAAATAATACACCAAAGCCATCTGGCATCACATAAACGGGATGATTCCTTCAAATAACACGCTAATAGTGAGCGTACATATTTTTTCTACAACCGTGAGGATCATCCCTCACAGTTGTGTTTATCAACAGTCTTTTGTTATACATGCATACTTTTGTTAACGCGAGTGCCGGTGACCTTTTGATCCGTGAGCGTCTACGCTGTTACTTTTAAAAAAAAAATAAGGTGCAATTTATAGTTATATAACAGACATATTAACATACATTTCTATAGACATTTGTTAGGGTCGTGCGGGCGGAATTCGAAACGGCGATTGCTTATCTTTGTAGTCCCGAACGTAAACCACCACACTGTGACGGTCGTTAAATTATTATTAAAAAAACCGGCCAAGTGCGAGTCGGACTCGCGCACTGAGGGTTCCGTACAAACCTGCAAGGTTTACAAAGTTCGTTCATTACGACAATCGGTATCAATGGTTGTACTTTTGCGTTTTGCGTTTTTGCGTTGACTTAGTTTTTTTTTTTCACGGGTTAAAGGCAATTAGATCTAAGTATTTGATATGGATTTCAACTTGATAGCTTGCTACGCGTTCATGAGGAAAAAAGTAATAAGTTTATATTTATTAAAAAATATATAATTTGTAATGTAACTAAAAATTTAAGGTTTTCGGAATTTTTCCTTTATGTGTGCTATAAAACGTTGCTTCATGCCAAATTTCAAGATTCTAGGTCGACTGGAAGTACCCTTTAGGTTTTGATTCCCTTGCGAGTACTTGCGAGTTTCAAAATATGCAGCTTAAATTGCTGTTTCTTTTGATTGCGTTGACATAGAAGTTTGATTTTGTTACAGCTTAAAGGTATTATAGACCTGAGTATTTGGTATGAATTTCAATTTAATACCTCTACGCGTTTATGAGGAAATGGGTAGTAAGTTTAAAATTATTAAAAAAATATATATTATGTGATGTAACTAAAAATTTATGGTTTTCGTAATTTTTCCTTTATCTATGCTATAAGACGTTGCTTCGTACCAAATTTCAAGATTCTGACTTCACGGGAAGCACCCTGTAGGTTTTGATTCCCTTGCAAGTGTCGAAAATTTGCGGCATAAACGGCTGTATCTTTTGATTGCGTTGGCTTAGAAGTTTGATTTTTTCACAGCTTCAAGGGACAGTAGACCTGAGTAATTGATATAAATTTCAGCTTCATACCTCCACGCGTTCCTGAGGAAAAGGGTCTTGACAGACGGACGGACAGACGGACAACAAAGTGATCCTATAAGGGTTCCGTTTTTTCCTTTTGAGGTACGGAACTCTAAAAATATAGTACCAAACTACTCCATGTATAGGCACTGTCTTAGAATATCGACCATGTTAGTCCGTGGGTTGGCTAAGAAACAAAAGTCACTAATTTTATTGAAAATACTATAATCATGAATGATAGGCAACATTAAATACAATTTACTTAACGAAAATATGATATTCGACCTTTTTTTTATTTATTTAGTTAGGCGTTTCTGCAGTTTTAAAGGCGCAATGAGGCATTAAGACACTAACGCCATCAAAAAAAGACTACGTCAAAATTATGACCCCAATTAGAAGTGAGGTGTTGTTTAGCTGAGCCATCTTTTAGCCTCTCACCGGTGATCAAGTTCTTAATACAATATCATTGGTTTTAATTTAAAGTGATTGTGATATAGAAAACATTAATTAAAAGAAATATATAAATCTTTCAAAGGAGATTGTGAGCAAGCGGAAATTTCGTTGTTACTCGTCTACCCGATACTAGATGGCGCGACGTTGCAATTTCCTACGCCTTGTAACGGTTCGTTACACGCCTTACTCAATAAATAAGAAATTAAAGCTAAACTTACTAACATTAACTTAAACCTAACATTAAATTAAACTAATTATCTACAATTACCTAACTAAATCTTAATCAATTATTATTACAAAAATACTAACACGCAAACTCGAGCGCAGTTGCTAGTTTAAAAATATCTACGCGAGCAAACATGAGTGAACTATGCGTTGAAACTGGTTCGGCCGAATGTGTGACGTCGCCTTCGGAACATACGTCGCGTAGTCCGAGCGGAGCTATCCTAACGCGAGGACGTACTGCGGTCGATCAAAACTGCCAACTCACGGCGGCCTACGAATTCTTTAGACTGTGATTTTTATACTTTTACCAATTTAACTAACTTCAGTGTCCCCCCGATATCGGGTGAGTGTTGTAAAAGATTATATTATATAGTTTTTGTGCTTACCTAGTGCTTTGTAGTATGTACCAACTTAGGTTTTAGATTAGTGCATGCATGTGTAGTGCTTAAGTACGCGTGTTACCAGCAGTAGTGTATGTGCGTGGCTCCTTAGGTCCAAAATATGTACATTAGTTGTTTCAACCATCCACGCACACAAAGGTCCAAAGGTCATGTCATTGCATGACCTTCATGGCTGCCAATGCTCAAACTATTTTGTCATGTCTTCCTATTTATTTATCTTCTTTCATCTTAATTTAATTATAAGATATTATTCCTGCAACCTTTAGACAATTCTTATGAAAAAAAGTAAATTTGTAATTATTTTCCTATTTTGTCATCAAGGTAGCAAAAATGACTTAGTTGCTTAATGCTTAGCTTAGTTCTAGTCTAAGGATAATATTGTTGTATGACTGCCTCATCATTAATTACTATTTCTTGCAATAATCACTCCATTTGATCCGCTTACCACCGCTTCCGGTCTGATGTCGCAGTCATACATATGAATTTGGACTTTACTAAAAATGTCCAATTTCCGGAATTCCAGGGTCCCGGTTTCCGGTTGGGATTCTACACCGCCGCGGAAGCCAGGCTATTACTAATACTGCCTAAATCAATCCCCTTACTGCTACTACCAACGCCACGAGTGCTCAGTCATCGCGGTGTCACCGGTCTTCATTAAACCAGGACAGTGGCGTTGATTATAAATTGAAGACGCGTATCTTTTCGGTTGCCAATTATAAACCTACTCCCTGTAATTTAGATAAGTTTAAATGTGTAAATAGTATTAAATAAGTTTTCCTTGTACTCAACTCTTTCTTTTATCTACATTAGTTACCTCCTCACTAAAAGGGTACGGTACATTGGCGCCCAACGTGGGGCGCCAATGCAACGCATAGTTCACTCATGTTTGCTCGCGTAGATATTTTTAAACTAGCAACTGCGCTCGAGTTTGCGTGTTAGTATTTTTGTAATAATAATTGATTAAGATTTAGTTAGGTAATTGTAGATAATTAGTTTAATTTAATGTTAGGTTTAAGTTAATGTTAGTAAGTTTAGCTTTAATTTCTTATTTATTGAGTAAGGCGTGTAACGAACCGTTACATACCCCCCTTTTTAGGTGCGGTACATTGGCGCCTTACAACGGGTATAATTGCAACCGAAACGTTACCGTTTTTATTTAGCAATTGATGGTTTTTATTGGTGTTGGCTGTAAAACTTACTTTAAGGCTGATTATGCTTATTTTATGTGCTTTCACACTGTCATTGTTGTAATTATTTAGTTTTAGTTTTCTTTTACAACACACACCTAGATATCGACACAATGTCGTATCCTATTAAGTTTTTGTCGTTGCAAAAAGCTGAATTAGAGTATGAAGTTGAACTGCGTGGTGGTTCAGGAGACTCGGTCGTAGAATTACGCAAGCAGATAACTAAATTGTCACAACTCAATGCTACTGAGGATATAACCGAATCACATTTGGAGCCAAGTGATGACCTTAAGTCTGTCAAAGAATCACTCCTGAAAGCACACACACTTCTTTCTAGCCTAAAATTAAAATTTGATAAAAATGCCTTTACAAGGACTGAAGCTCTATTACACCACATTTATCACAGGTTTAATAGAATTACTAACACACCAGAAGTGGCAGATATCTATAAAGTCTGTGCCACTAATTTTAATGCATATTACAAAGAACTCATTTCCTTGAGACCCCTAAGCTCTCAAGCACAACCTACGTCTACACCTTCTACTGTTACGGATACGGAACCTACTACCATATCTGTCTCATGTAGCGAACGAAGTCTATCAGCGGATATTATCAAGCTAAGATATTCTGGTAAAACGTGCGTTCACTCATTCATTCTAAAAGTTGAAGAATTCGTCGAGGCACGGGGTATATCTTTCGATAAAGTACTCTCGTTGGCTTACGAAATCTTTTCTGGAGATGCATTACATTGGTATCGCTACAATAAAAGTAAAATAAATTCATGGCATGATCTAGCTAAACTACTTAAACAAGATTTCAGTAGCAGTGACTACGACTATAGGCTCGCCGCTGAAATTAGATCTCGAACTCAAGGTGAATCAGAAAATATCACAATCTATATTTCGATAATGCATGGATTATTTTCTCGCTTAAATAAACCATTTTCAGAAGACGAAAAATTAGAAATTTTGTTACATAATATTCGTCCATGTTACGCAAGTACACTAGCAGCTACTCACAATATTACGAGTATCGATGATCTTGTGGCAACATGTAGGAACTATGAAAATATCCAATCTAGGTTTTCTCATTTTCAAGAGCCACCAAGAGCAACTAACAGCACAATCGCTCCCGAGTTTGCTTACAAACACAATCATTATACTAACACTTATTATAACAAAAAAGACACAAAAAACGAGGAGCATAAACAAAAACCAAATTATTCTAACTTAAATGCTAATAAACCTAATCCAATCTTATCAAATGCACAGAAACAAACTATGAATTCTAAACAAAATAAAAACGAAACAGTCAATGTCGTAAATGCTGGTACCTCTAAGGCACTTTACTGTCCTAGATGCCGCTCTGACGATCATTCTCTTGGTACGTGTAAAGAAGATCGTATCATAATTTGTTTCAAATGTGGTGAGAAGGACTACCGCTATCCGGAATGTCCTAAATGTAACCCTATTAATGACGAAGATCAAAAAAACTAGATGGAGTGGATTGTAAAGATAGTGTTTCCCGATGCACTTACTCCCATGCAAATTTTAACATGTCAGACTGGCAACAGTGGTTGAATTTCGTCGCTTCATTTGCCACCTACAACGCTGTCTCTTCAATCCACGATAATCACACAAACGTTTCCAGACCTTATGTGTCTGTGACAATTAATAACAAACCTATAATTGGCCTACTTGACACTGGGTCATCGACTACAATTTTGGGTAATGGTGGTCATGAATTTTTGTTACAAGCGGGCTTTGAACTACATAAAACTGATAATATTCAGTTTATAGCTGCTGGTGGGGAAAAATTAGACTCAAAAGGAATCCTACTCCTTCCAGTAACCTTTTGTAATCAAACACATATGCTTAAAATATACGTAGTTCCTAATATTAAACATTCGCTCATATTAGGAATGGATTTTTGGCGTGTATTTGGTCTTTTTCCCAAACACCTGGATAGCATCATCTATTACCAAGATTTCGATAAACCATACACATCTGAACTCGAAACCTCTACACATAATATATGTTCCTACGAACACCTATCACAAACACAAAAAAACACTGCCGACCACGTAAAAGAATTATTCCGTGCCATCTCTTACGAAGAACGTGGCTTAGGGCGCACTTCTCTGATTACACATTCAATTGATACTGGGGATGCTGCCCCCATTCGTCAAAGGTACTACAGGATGTCACCAGAGAAGCAGCGCATCATAAATGAGCAATTAGACGAAATGCTCAAGGAAGACGTAGTTGAGCCGTGCGAAAGCCCGTGGTCATCGCCAGCACTCTTAACGCCGAAAAAGAACGGTGAGCTGCGATTTTGTCTCGATAGCCGAAAACTCAATGCGGTCACTAAAAAAGATGCTTATAGCCTACCCTATATTGCAGAAATACTTGACAATTTACGTGATGCCAAGTATCTGTCAAGTGTCGATCTTTCCAAAAGTTTTTGGCAAATATTAATAAATGAAAAAGATCGACCGAAGACGGCTTTTTACATTCCATCGCGTGGAACGTTCCAATTTAAGTGTATGGCCTTCGGCTTAACGAATGCTCCGGCTACTCAACAAAGACTAGTCGACGCATTGTTTTATGGCCCAGAGTTTGAACACAGAGTGTTCGTATTCATTGATGACGTCATAATCGTGTCCAATAACTTTGAACAGCACATTTCTCTACTTATGCGTGTTCTTGAGAAGCTAAAAATGGCAAACCTCACAATAAACTTTGGAAAAAGCATGTTTTTCAGAAGTCAGTTAAAATACTTGGGTTATGTAGTTGACTCCAGCGGACTTCATGCGGACCCTGAAAAGGTGGAGTCTATTGCCAAGTACCCAACTCCAACTAACCGCACGGAAGTTCGAAGGTTTCTAGGTACTGCGTCTTACTACCGGAAATTCATTCCAAACTTTAGTACGTTAGCTAACCCTTTAAATAAACTAACCAGTCAAGCTAAAACCGCCCCGCCTTTTGTTTGGTCCGATGAAGCAAATAGCGCCTTTTTAAAATTAAAAGAATGTCTCATTTCGACACCAATTCTCTCCTGTCCCGATTATTATAAACCATTTGAAGTCCATACTGACGCTAGTGACTACGGTATGGGAGCGGTTCTTACTCAAACTATCGACGGCACAGAAAAGGTGGTGGCATATATGAGCAAATCATTCTCAAAGCAGGAACGCAACTACAGCACCACAGAACGCGAAGCGTTAGCAATGTTAACAGCTATAGAGCACTGGCGTTGCTATCTAGAGAATGGCCAAAAGTTTACAGTATTTACCGACCATTCCTCGCTAAAGTGGTTCCTCAACTTAAATAATCCAACTGGAAGATTGGCCAGGTGGGGAGTGAGGCTTTCTGCTTTCAATTTCGAAATCAAACACCGTAAGGGTTCTGAGAACGTTGTGCCTGATAGTCTGTCGCGGGCCCTTCCAATATCGATTGTTGATACCGTTACTGACGTGCTTGCTCAAAAGACGAATGACCCCTGGTTTTTAAACATTTTTGAGGGATGTCTGGAATCACATGCATCCTTTCCTAACTACAAAATTCAAAATGGGAGGCTGTTCCGTTATATGAAATCTATCAATCCTTTAACTAGAGAGTTCGAGTGGAAGGAAGTAGTGCCATCGGAGTACCGACAAGAAATTATTAAAAAGAATCATTCAGACCCTACCTCCGGCCATTTCGGTATTTTTAAAACGCACAAGCGTATTAGTTTAAAATACTTTTGGCCTTGTATGCACGATGACATAGTTGAATTCGTTTCTAACTGCAATGCTTGTCTCTCTCATAAACACCCTAATCACTCTACACTAGGTTTAATGGGGAGACCGAAAGATTGCAGCAGACCCTTCCAAATGCTAAGCATAGATCTCGTCGGACCCCTGCCCGTATCAAGGAAGCAAAATACCTTCTTGTTGGTAGTTACTTGTTGCTTCTCGAAATACTGTCTCCTTTTTCCCATCCGACGCGCTACAGCTGATATTATTTCAAAATTAATCGAAGAAAAGGTGTTTCTTATTCATGGTGTACCTAGCACCATCTTAATGGATAATGGACGACAGTTTACTAGTGCTACGCTAAAAAAACTATTTGAGTATTACAATATTCCCAACGTTTTCTACACTCCATTGTACACTCCACAAATAAATACTGTTGAACGCTACAATAAGACAATTATGACCGCAGTCTCCACTTTTGTGAACAGTGATCACAGAGCTTGGGACTCTAATATTCCCAAGATCCAGTTTGCGTTGAATAGTGCGGTAAATGAAGTGACGGGATTCACACCGTCATTTTTAGTATTTGGACGCGAGCTTATAAGCTGCGGTTCCCACTATATCGACTCAGACTTACAAAACGAAATCATATTTACACCACGGGACGCCTATGCTGAAAACTTTGGCGCTCTGAGCAAAATATTCGACAAAGTGCAATTATCGTTAGTCAAAGCTCACTCTAGAAATAGTACTTGTTACAACCTACGCCGTAAAAATGTAGAATTTAATGTAGGTGATATCGTTTGGAAAAGAACATTCTACCAAAGCGACAAAGACAATAAATTTTCTAAAAAGTTGGCACCCAAGTTCTTAAAATGCCGTATTGTCTCAAAGAAATCAAAACTTGTATACGAACTTGAAGACATGACGGGGCGTAATTTAGGAACCTGGCATGTAAAAGACTTCAAGCTTACTTAGTTACCATACAGTAGGTTAGTGGATTTTATAAGTAAAATCCTCACCTAAAAAGGGGGGTATGTAACGGTTCGTTACACGCCTTACTCAATAAATAAGAAATTAAAGCTAAACTTACTAACATTAACTTAAACCTAACATTAAATTAAACTAATTATCTACAATTACCTAACTAAATCTTAATCAATTATTATTACAAAAATACTAACACGCAAACTCGAGCGCAGTTGCTAGTTTAAAAATATCTACGCGAGCAAACATGAGTGAACTATGCGTTGAAACTGGTTCGGCCGAATGTGTGACGTCGCCTTCGGAACATACGTCGCGTAGTCCGAGCGGAGCTATCCTAACGCGAGGACGTACTGCGGTCGATCAAAACTGCCAACTCACGGCGGCCTACGAATTCTTTAGACTGTGATTTTTATACTTTTACCAATTTAACTAACTTCAGTGTCCCCCCGATATCGGGTGAGTGTTGTAAAAGATTATATTATATAGTTTTTGTGCTTACCTAGTGCTTTGTAGTATGTACCAACTTAGGTTTTAGATTAGTGCATGCATGTGTAGTGCTTAAGTACGCGTGTTACCAGCAGTAGTGTATGTGCGTGGCTCCTTAGGTCCAAAATATGTACATTAGTTGTTTCAACCATCCACGCACACAAAGGTCCAAAGGTCATGTCATTGCATGACCTTCATGGCTGCCAATGCTCAAACTATTTTGTCATGTCTTCCTATTTATTTATCTTCTTTCATCTTAATTTAATTATAAGATATTATTCCTGCAACCTTTAGACAATTCTTATGAAAAAAAGTAAATTTGTAATTATTTTCCTATTTTGTCATCAAGGTAGCAAAAATGACTTAGTTGCTTAATGCTTAGCTTAGTTCTAGTCTAAGGATAATATTGTTGTATGACTGCCTCATCATTAATTACTATTTCTTGCAATAATCACTCCATTTGATCCGCTTACCACCGCTTCCGGTCTGATGTCGCAGTCATACATATGAATTTGGACTTTACTAAAAATGTCCAATTTCCGGAATTCCAGGGTCCCGGTTTCCGGTTGGGATTCTACACCGCCGCGGAAGCCAGGCTATTACTAATACTGCCTAAATCAATCCCCTTACTGCTACTACCAACGCCACGAGTGCTCAGTCATCGCGGTGTCACCGGTCTTCATTAAACCAGGACAGTGGCGTTGATTATAAATTGAAGACGCGTATCTTTTCGGTTGCCAATTATAAACCTACTCCCTGTAATTTAGATAAGTTTAAATGTGTAAATAGTATTAAATAAGTTTTCCTTGTACTCAACTCTTTCTTTTATCTACATTAGTTACCTCCTCACTAAAAGGGTACGGTACAGCCTTTTTCCTAATTCATAATCTTTAATAATTCTCAAACTAATGATATTGTGAACACAGGAAAGTCCGTAATTGTACTTTAATTTATTTTTCTTATTCAAATAATTCAACCCAGCTAAAGTGTTGGTATAAAAGTAATGCAAACATTCTTTAAAAGTTTGCGGCAGCCATTTTTATCTATGGAGTTCTTGTTTAGCTTTTCGCTTCCTTCCCGCGAGTGTTAAAAATCTTAAATTTCAAGTAAACAGTTGTATTTCGATTGAATAAAAGTGTTTTCGGGGTTTGTTTATTTTGTATTCGAAACGATAGTGAAATTGCAGTGTACAGTGTGCACTCAAAGTAGTGCCATAAAAGTCATGTTGTGTGTGATGAGGGTTCAAAAGAAGATTCGTTTTGTTTTGAAAGTTTTAACTGTGCGCTGATGCCCTAAATAAAGGCAAGACCTTTGCTTGTGAATACGGAAGGCCAAAATCGTATCATAGCCACTATGGGTATCAGTTAAATGGCATGTCATTAGAAAATCATCCATTTTCTTGATACTTGTGTGTGGTGTAAAATCATCGCAAACACAGCTTGTATGCTTCCTTCATAAATTGCACAGAAAAAAACCTAGGTAAGTTATTTTTTGCTGGTATTACACCGTCATTTTCATATAGCTCTATACTAGATACAAAATCTAAGATCGATATTGAATTTGTTAAGAAGTTCGGAATCAAAATTAGTATACGCATACTCCATCAAAAATTTAATGCACGCCCCTGGTCCGTCCGTATGTCACAGCCACTTTATTCTGTAACTATAAGAATCACCCTGTTGAGAAGATGTATCCTCTTAATTACCTTACGATTCTTATACAAAAAATAATGATATTAAAGAGACTATGGGCTTCCATACATGAAACTAAAACCATTTTTTTTTGTCTAACCTGTGTGTGTAGGGTGTCTATAGATAGGTCTTTTAAAATGACATGGAGGTTTCTGAAACCATTTTCTTTAAAAGTCTAATATTTCATAACTGGACGCATCAAAAGTGGTAAAATAGGCTTCCCTCCCATCTAATTTCTAAACTAAGCGAGGGTTAATTTGAAAAAAATATATATAATGTAGATCATAACAAATACTTTCAACGAAAATTGATTTGGATTGAACATGAAGTTTTTGAGATATAGCACATTTTCAACAACTGCAAACATAACTTTGCTCTTCATACCAACATTATAAAAAACAAAGTTATATTTGTTGTCAACAAAATATTGTTGTATTTTACTCAATGGATGTATGTAATTGGATTCCCTAATTCAGTTAAAGTTGGCACGGAAACTTCAGCGCGCGAGTACGACACGCACTTGACCGGTTTTTTAAAGTTCATTGTGTACTCACGCTTCGCGTTGCAAGCGGTGCAGACGAGGAACCGCTCGTGCGTGTGCTTGCGGTTCGCCTCGAGCGTGCGCTTGCACACGCGGCACAGCTCCGGCTCGCCGTCGCGGCTCTCCGAGCGCGAGCGGCTCTCCGTCTGGCTGTTGCTGCGCTTCACTTTTGTCAGCTTTTTCCGCTGAACAAAGAAAATATGTTGCCTCATTAGATACATATTTTTTTATCTTATTTGTATGGGCACAGGTATAATCAAACAACCAAAATATTACAATTAGAAAATGCTCATATGAAGTAAGAACATTGCCGGATGAGTGACCTCAACAACTCTATATCTAGGCGAAATAATGTGCTGCCATGTGTTTTTTTTTATGAAAGTCCAGTAGTTCTGGTTAAAAAGATCGAGGCTGGACGACAAGTAATAAAAATCGCCACACATCCTGTAAACAGGGTTATTCAAAGGTTTCAACTCAAGGTTTCAAGTTCTTGCCTCATTCACTACTCATCTCGGCCGTTAGCTATTTTATAAATACATTGAATAAGATGATTCACATATGATAAATAAATAAATAATAATTCGCATTCCCTAATGACAACCTAGATACACATTATTGTAAATATGTCAGAAAACAGCACAGCGACAACATTGAAATGAAATTAAGTCACAGAAAAAGCACAACCCTACGCTTTCTTCTTTACTAACTTACTTAGAATCTTTGCTGTAGATCCTACTAGAGATATTTGCATCTTTTAATATAAGTGGCCATCACGTAAGCGGTAAAATTGAATATTAGAATTAATTAATGAAATAATGGTCTTACGAGACTCTTACATTACGAAAGTAGGTCAATAAGTATTGAAATTGTTGGGTTGTCGAAAGAAGAAGCAGCTCAAAATGACTTTTTATGTTTACCAGCAGTAATAAATAGTAATGTGTATACAAAAATAATTATTATACAGCACATATCCATCAATCAATAGATTAATGTGAACTGTAATTATGTGTGACAAAAACAAATATAAGCAACACTTTTTTGCCACAATAACTAACATATACAAACTCACCTTAGCAGGTAATCTGTCCGAGTCCCTGCTCGAATCTGATCGATCCGAATCCGGTTCGGATTCGGAACTCGTGTCCGGGACCGGAGGCGCGGGCGGCGCCTCCATCGCCGTGTTTAGAGGGAAGTACCTGCGGGTCAGAGCGGGGACGAGTTAGATTAGAACATTATAAAAGTCATTTAAAATACCATTTATTTTAATTGACTATACCTACTAGTTTCAATGAGAATTGCCAGATCTCGAAGACGGATATAGTAATACCTGTTATTTATTGTTATAGGTATAAGTGATAAAGTGGTTATTACAATTTGGTGGCGCCCGCCACTTAAATCGGCTACTCGCTAGCGTCCTCTTTCGTGAATCGAACATATTGTCGCGGCATCCTTATTTATCCACTGCTTTGTAATACCTAAAGTAAATAAGGAAACAAAACATTCCTCCTATTATTTGTTATCATTTACATTTATCTACCTGAAGTAGGTACACACATACGCTGAGCTATCCACCTATCAGACTGAGTTATCTTTTACGCGTAAATTAATTACTACTATTTGGTTTTCTAAATACATGTAATTTAGTAATTTATTCTTACAAAACACTACATTAGATGAGGTGAAGAGTGTAGCAACTGGCACTGCGCAATAAATAAATAATAAATCGTTTATTTTCGTACCAAACGTAAACTAATAATTCAGTTTTATTACTAATCAAAATGAATAAATAATAGACAAGTAAGGTATGGTTGGTCGAACTAGGATCTTTGGAAGCGTAATGCGCAGACCGGATGCGTTTTTAGGGTTCCGTAGCCGAATGGCAAAAAACGGAACCCTTATAGTTCCGTCAAGTCTGTCTGTCTGTCTGTCTGTCTGTCCGTCCGTATGTCACACCCATTTTATTCTGTAACTGTAAGCATTACACTGTTGAAATTTTGTAGAAAGATGTATCCTGTTAACCGCTTACTGATTCTCATACAAAAAATAATTAATAATGACATTTAAGGGGGGGCTCCCATACATGAAACTAAAACAAAAAAAAAATTGTCAAACCTATGCATGTGGGGTGCCAATAGATAGGTCTTTTAAAATGACATTAAGGTTCCTAAAACCATTTTCTTTTAAAGTCTAACGTTTCATAGCTAGACGCTTCCAAAGTGGTAAAATGGGCGTCCCCCCCCCCCCATCTAACTTCTAAACCAAGCAAGTGTAAATTTTGAAAAAAATATATGATGTAGATCTTAATTAATACTTTCAACGAAAATTGGTTTGGACGAGATCGAACGAGTAGTTTTAGAGATATAGCACATTTTCAACAACCGCAAACACAACTTTGTACTTCATACAAACACTATGAAAAACAAAGTTATATTTGCAGTCGACAAACTATTGTGGTATTTTACTTAGTAGAAGTAAGTGGATTCGTAATTCAGTTAAAGATGGCACGGAACCCTCAGTGCGGGAGTCCGACTCGCACTTAGCCGGTTTTTTTTTTAAAGTAGACGGCTCACGAAGAGGGGTTTCGTCGGAGAACGCACCACCAACAACGGGCAAACGTTTGCGTTTGCGCTAGCGAGGACTCCGGTCATTACTAGCAAATCTACAACGCCTCTCCTAGGTAGTGGGGTTGTCGCATTGCTGGCGATGAAGTAGAACCGCTAAAAAGCAATCAGCATTGCATTCTTACCAAAGCAGCTCAGCGGTATACACCCGGTACGTGTGCCGGTACTGCCTAGAGAGGAGCGCATGTGGTCAATCATTTGGATGCAGTCGGACGACGAAGAAGATATTTTAGATTATCACTACATTCGAAATCGACCAAAACGACGATTATATTGAACCCATCCATATATAGAAATAAATCTTAACTGTAGATTGTTCATAGCGGCAAGAGAATTATTAGAAGATGACAGTGTATTTCACTTATTCTATAGAATGAGTAAAACAACTTATCAAATTTTACTTATGATCGTAGGTCCATTATTACAAAAACAAAATATATTTTTTACAATTACAAAGTCGTGTGATTACTTCATGTACGCCCCGGCGTACGGCAGGCGTCATGAAGCCTGCATGCAGCGATGCGAGCGCGACGTTACCGCTCCGTCGACAGGGTTACATTGTTTTGTATGTAAGCTGCAGGTAAGCGTACACCAAGCGCGTCTATGAAGCTACGCCTCCGTGGATAGTGGCACTCAGCTAACATAACGTATGCTTTACGCGTCGCGTCTCCTAGATTACGCGAGCGTCGCCCGCCTGCGACCTATGATACAGTTACAAGAAGTGACAATGATCTCACTTCTTGTAACTGACAAGAAGTGATAATGATGAGTCATTCGTCGCGGTCACTGACATCGTCGGTGCTACTGCGCGCCCCGCCGCGGGAAACATCACGAGTTATGACGTCAACTCCGTCACGTGCATATGCTGCAGCTGCCGCTGGGAAGAGCAGTTTCACGGCTGTTCCAATGACGCTGGCATCACAGGCCGATAAGTGTGATAACGAGAGCTTCACTAAGGTTGAGAGGAATAAAAGGAAGCCCTCCACTCGTAATCAGTGCGGCACCGCACCGACTGGACCCAACCACCTGCTTCGGCCCGCAATACCAGCGACGCTGCACTATGTGTCCCGGCTCAATTACTCCACAAAGGTCGAGGAGATTGTTGAGTACATCAGAGTGAAGACCGAATACTTACTGAGGGTTGAACGGTTGAAATCTCGTCACAACACGAATTTCAATTCGTTTGTAGTGAGTGTTCCGACCGAACAGCTGTCGACCTTCATGAAAGCAGAGTTTCGGCCGAAGGGTGTTCTGTATCGTCGGTTTCGAGGACGGTTACCGGACACCAAGTTGCGCAATACTACGCCGACATTATTTCTGTTATGCTGTATGTATGTTAGTCTGTAAGGTATTTATTCTATGGGCCCAATTGCTTTTGTAATTATTAGTAGCCTGATTATAAATAAATAAATAAAATGTGGTCTCTCTCACCGGAGCTGTTCGGGTGTGCAGACGCGGTACGCGTGCTGGTACTGTCTAGGCAGAAGCACACGTGGATACAACCCCGCGAGTGGCGTGTTGAATACATCGACACAGTAAGGTAACATAAATAGTGTACGCGTCGCGTCGCCAGCTCACGCGACTGCCGTGCCGTTCACGACTTGCGATGAAGCTACAAGTAGCGCTATCTCTCTCACCGGAGGTGGTCGGGTGTGTAGACGCGGTACGCGTGCTGGTACTGTCTAAGCAGGAGCACATGTGGATACAATCCCGCGGGTGGCGAGTTGAATACATCGACACATTAAGCTAACATATACGGTGTACGCGTCGCGACTGCCAGGTCACGCGACTGCTGTGCTCGACTTGCGATGAAGCTACAAGTAGCGCTATCTCCCTCACCGGAGCTGGTCGGGCGTGTAGACGCGGTACGCGTGCTGGTACTGGCCGGGCAGCAGCGCGTGCGGGTAGAGCCCGGCGGGGGGCGCGCGGGGCGGGGCGGGCGGGGCGCGCGGCGGCCGGCGCGTGTGCAGCGCCACGCTCTGTCAGACGAGCTACGATACAGTCACAAGTAGCGCTATCTCCCTCACCGGAGCTGGTCGGGCGTGTAGACGCGGTACGCGTGCTGGTACTGGCCGGGCAGCAGCGCGTGCGGGTAGAGCCCGGCGGGGGGGCGCGCGGGGCGGGGCGGGCGGGGCGCGCGGCGGCCGGCGCGTGTGCAGCGCCACGCTCTGTCAGACGAGCTACGATACAGTCACAAGTAGCGCTATCTCCCTCACCGGAGCTGGTCGGGCGTGTAGACGCGGTACGCGTGCTGGTACTGGCCGGGCAGCAGCGCGTGCGGGTAGAGCCCGGCGGGGGGCGCGCGGGGCGGGGCGGGCGGGGCGCGCGGCGGCCGGCGCGTGTGCAGCGCCACGCTCTGTCAGACGAGCTACGATACAGTCACAAGTAGCGCTATCTCCCTCACCGGAGCTGGTCGGGCGTGTAGACGCGGTACGCGTGCTGGTACTGGCCGGGCAGCAGCGCGTGCGGGTAGAGCCCGGCGGGGGGCGCGCGGGGCGGGGCGGGCGGGGCGCGCGGCGGCCGGCGCGTGTGCAGCGCCACGCTCTGTCAGACGAGCTACGATACAGTCACAAGTAGCGCTATCTCCCTCACCGGAGCTGGTCGGGCGTGTAGACGCGGTACGCGTGCTGGTACTGGCCGGGCAGCAGCGCGTGCGGGTAGAGCCCGGCGGGGGGGCGCGCGGGGCGGGGCGGGCGGGGCGCGCGGCGGCCGGCGCGTGTGCAGCGCCACGCTCTGTCAGACGAGCTACGATACAGTCACAAGTAGCGCTATCTCCCTCACCGGAGCTGGTCGGGCGTGTAGACGCGGTACGCGTGCTGGTACTGGCCGGGCAGCAGCGCGTGCGGGTAGAGCCCGGCGGGGGGCGCGCGGGGCGGGGCGGGCGGGGCGCGCGGCGGCCGGCGCGTGTGCAGCGCCACGCTCTGTCAGACGAGCTACGATACAGTCACAAGTAGCGCTATCTCCCTCACCGGAGCTGGTCGGGCGTGTAGACGCGGTACGCGTGCTGGTACTGGCCGGGCAGCAGCGCGTGCGGGTAGAGCCCGGCGGGGGGCGCGCGGGGCGGGGCGGGCGGGGCGCGCGGCGGCCGGCGCGTGTGCAGCGCCACGCTCTGTCAGACGAGCTACGATACAGTCACAAGTAGCGCTATCTCCCTCACCGGAGCTGGTCGGGCGTGTAGACGCGGTACGCGTGCTGGTACTGGCCGGGCAGCAGCGCGTGCGGGTAGAGCCCGGCGGGGGGCGCGCGGGGCGGGGCGGGCGGGGCGCGCGGCGGCCGGCGCGTGTGCAGCGCCACGCTCTGTCAGACGAGCTACGATACAGTCACAAGTAGCGCTATCTCCCTCACCGGAGCTGGTCGGGCGTGTAGACGCGGTACGCGTGCTGGTACTGGCCGGGCAGCAGCGCGTGCGGGTAGAGCCCGGCGGGGGGCGCGCGGGGCGGGGCGGGCGGGGCGCGCGGCGGCCGGCGCGTGTGCAGCGCCACGCTCTGTCAGACGAGCTACGATACAGTCACAAGTAGCGCTATCTCCCTCACCGGAGCTGGTCGGGCGTGTAGACGCGGTACGCGTGCTGGTACTGGCCGGGCAGCAGCGCGTGCGGGTAGAGCCCGGCGGGGGGCGCGCGGGGCGGGGCGGGCGGGGCGCGCGGCGGCCGGCGCGTGTGCAGCGCCACGCTCTGTCAGACGAGCTACGATACAGTCACAAGTAGCGCTATCTCCCTCACCGGAGCTGGTCGGGCGTGTAGACGCGGTACGCGTGCTGGTACTGGCCGGGCAGCAGCGCGTGCGGGTAGAGCCCGGCGGGGGGCGCGCGGGGCGGGGCGGGCGGGGCGCGCGGCGGCCGGCGCGTGTGCAGCGCCACGCTCTGTCAGACGAGCTACGATACAGTCACAAGTAGCGCTATCTCCCTCACCGGAGCTGGTCGGGCGTGTAGACGCGGTACGCGTGCTGGTACTGGCCGGGCAGCAGCGCGTGCGGGTAGAGCCCGGCGGGGGGCGCGCGGGGCGGGGCGGGCGGGGCGCGCGGCGGCCGGCGCGTGTGCAGCGCCACGCTCTGTCAGACGAGCTACGATACAGTCACAAGTAGCGCTATCTCCCTCACCGGAGCTGGTCGGGCGTGTAGACGCGGTACGCGTGCTGGTACTGGCCGGGCAGCAGCGCGTGCGGGTAGAGCCCGGCGGGGGGCGCGCGGGGCGGGGCGGGCGGGGCGCGCGGCGGCCGGCGCGTGTGCAGCGCCACGCTCTGTCAGACGAGCTACGATACAGTCACAAGTAGCGCTATCTCCCTCACCGGAGCTGGTCGGGCGTGTAGACGCGGTACGCGTGCTGGTACTGGCCGGGCAGCAGCGCGTGCGGGTAGAGCCCGGCGGGGGGCGCGCGGGGCGGGGCGGGCGGGGCGCGCGGCGGCCGGCGCGTGTGCAGCGCCACGCTCTGTCAGACGAGCTACGATACAGTCACAAGTAGCGCTATCTCCCTCACCGGAGCTGGTCGGGCGTGTAGACGCGGTACGCGTGCTGGTACTGGCCGGGCAGCAGCGCGTGCGGGTAGAGCCCGGCGGGGGGCGCGCGGGGCGGGGCGGGCGGGGCGCGCGGCGGCCGGCGCGTGTGCAGCGCCACGCTCTGTCAGACGAGCTACGATACAGTCACAAGTAGCGCTATCTCCCTCACCGGAGCTGGTCGGGCGTGTAGACGCGGTACGCGTGCTGGTACTGGCCGGGCAGCAGCGCGTGCGGGTAGAGCCCGGCGGGGGGCGCGCGGGGCGGGGCGGGCGGGGCGCGCGGCGGCCGGCGCGTGTGCAGCGCCACGCTCTGTCAGACGAGCTACGATACAGTCACAAGTAGCGCTATCTCCCTCACCGGAGCTGGTCGGGCGTGTAGACGCGGTACGCGTGCTGGTACTGGCCGGGCAGCAGCGCGTGCGGGTAGAGCCCGGCGGGGGGCGCGCGGGGCGGGGCGGGCGGGGCGCGCGGCGGCCGGCGCGTGTGCAGCGCCATGCTCTGCAGGTCGGCGCACGCGGGCCGCCGCAACACGTTCAGACGCGCGTTCCACTCGGCCGCTGACGCGATGGCGGCCGCCGCTAGGTCCTGCCGACGAGAGTACATGGCTTACGAGTGGACGTAAGACCCTTTACACACTACGTTACTTTTAGCATCGATACAGTTGCGAAGCAGAAATTGGAAATTGACAAATTATGTACAGAATTTTGGCGACTACATCGATACTAATGCGCGTTAGCAAAGATGCAGTCGCGCTTTTGTATCGATGCTAACGCGCCACTGGAGCGATACTAAATAAAAATCTGTGTGCGTGAGCCGCGATTCTGAAGCGCGTTTTCAAAACGCGCGACTGCATCGATGCCAAAAGTCTTAGTGTGTTAAAGGTCTAACATGACAACGAAACATAGAATAATAATAGTCCCCCTAGAAGATTTCGACTACGGTGGCCAGTGACAACGACTAACCGACTGCTCGAGACTTATTATTATACAAGTGTGCAAAAACAGGTGTACTCTCTATTCCTTACGTTCTCATAGCCCTTGGGGACAATCTGACACGATCAGAGAGAAGTCCTTGTGAATTTCTAAAAATAAAAATACAGATACATGTTTTGGCCCGACCCGGGGATCGAACCCGGGACCGCTAACGCAGCCATCGCTTTAAGGTGCAACCCTCTAACCGCTTCGCCACCGAAGCAGCTTAAAACGAGACACATAAGCAGAATGTTACCGTAGCATGATTTGCGGTTTGCCGATTGACAGATAGCGACCTAACAATACACGAAACAAGAGCGCCAATTCAACATTATTATACTATATAAATAAGCGACCACAAGGCGCACGAGCGCAACTGTAGACGCTTACAGTGGTCCGCGCGGAACGTGATTATTTGGCTTATTTACCAAATAGAAACCTAAAGAATAAAAATGCTTTTTGAGGCGAGCCTGAAACCGTATGCGTGCAGAACCTACACTGACTAAACATTCTTACCTCGTACTGAATAAGCTGATTTTCTGCGCGCTACGTAGACTAAACCATAGTAACTTAACCGTGCATAGAACGAGAAGGATTCATGAGGCAAAACTAGTCGCTTCAGCGACAATCCATAAGCGCGCAGAAATCAGACCAATACGTAGCAACCTTTTGGAAATAGTAGACTGTTATACTGTAACGTTGTATATTTTTATGTAAGTTCGCGTGAAACGAAAAGCTAAATGGATGTAGGACTCCAGTCCATATTTTGGCATAGATAAGATGGATGGTGACACTGACATTTGTCAAGTGTGACAGCTGCCGTTTTTCCGGTTCCGCACTGTTGGTCGTGCGTCGGAGTGGAACGTTTGTTATAATAATGTATTAGAAGTGAAAATTATAATGGGGCACGCCCCAAATTATTTTGTAGTTTGATAGTTATTCCTGACGCCGCCAACATGTCAATTTGGATGAATGAATTTCGAAAATGATTTGATATAAATGACTGGAAAAATGGTCTCAAATAGAAAAATTAGCATAAATGTTTAGTAATTAATTCAGAAATTATATGGCGAGCCAGCTTTTGCAGGTTTCGCTTTTGATATGTGTCTGTAAGTTGAACAGTCACAATTTGGTGATCATGTTGTAACCTCAGTGACCTTACTTAGACCTTACTAAGACCTTACTTAGACCTCATTTGGATTAATTTTTGAAGTCAGAACTTCCTTATGGATTGATTTGCTTCTTGTCTGCTGTTTTGAGGATGGATCGGTATCGGTGAAACTTTGGGGTAATGTTGCAGAATTGTTTGTAGTTTGATGCAACAAAGATTTGAAATAGTAACCTCCGTTGAAATCAAAGGTTGGTTTTCCTTGTATTACTTTAACTTTAGTGAAAAGTGGGATAATTTAGCTATTAATTTAGGCATAATTTAGGAATCCCTTTGAGGATAAATTTTGGAATTTATTTAGGTAATTAAACACTTAAATTGGTGGTTTATCTTTATTTAATTAGGAATTTGTGAACATTAAGATTTGTAATAGTATAGATATTGATAACTAAATTAGAACCTAACCTAGTCTCTACTGTATTCTGAGCTATTAAGTTTTGAATTTGATTTGTTTAAAGGTGTTAAAAGGTAGATGTGTAATAGCAAATTTGAATAAACTTTTGTTGCCAAATGCTATACCCGGATTTCTTTATTTCATTCGAATATTAGTACCTTTTAAACACCCTTTGTCCACACTAGCCGGGAGTGACTGCGACAAATTACACTGTAATATCACTGTTAAGTAACATTAATTAATCATGTTAACTATTATTTGGTGGTTTATATTTTTACAAATTTCATACAAAACAATATAAAGTGAATCCAAAATATTACAACCAAAACAACTCAAATATCTCACAATACTTAAACAGATTGTGAGTATTTTAAATGCTAAATAAAATCAAACACAACAAATTGGGATTTCACAAAATAAGGTTTACACCGTAACAATAACTTTTATTTGGTTAGTAAATACAAATTGTTTGATGCAACACTAAACATGTGGGATAATTCCTAACCAGTTAGTAACACAGGCAAAATAAACCTAAGCTAAATAATATGGTGGTTAATTAGCATTCCAAAAAAATTCTAACAACAAAGTGCTCAAAATTGTACTAATAACTAATTCTAAAGTTGGGCGCCATTTGTCGCAGTCACTCCCGGCTAGTGTGGACAAAGGGTGTTTAAAAGGTACTAATATTCGAATGAAATAAAGAAATCCGGGTATAGCATTTGGCAACAAAAGTTTATTCAAATTTGCTATTACACATCTACCTTTTAACACCTTTAAACAAATCAAATTCAAAACTTAATAGCTCAGAATACAGTAGAGACTAGGTTAGGTTCTAATTTAGTTATCAATATCTATACTATTACAAATCTTAATGTTCACAAATTCCTAATTAAATAAAGATAAACCACCAATTTAAGTGTTTAATTACCTAAATAAATTCCAAAATTTATCCTCAAAGGGATTCCTAAATTATGCCTAAATTAATAGCTAAATTATCCCACTTTTCACTAAAGTTAAAGTAATACAAGGAAAACCAACCTTTGATTTCAACGGAGGTTACTATTTCAAATCTTTGTTGCATCAAACTACAAACAATTCTGCAACATTACCCCAAAGTTTCACCGATACCGATCCATCCTCAAAACAGCAGACAAGAAGCAAATCAATCCATAAGGAAGTTCTGACTTCAAAAATTAATCCAAATGAGGTCTAAGTAAGGTCTTAGTAAGGTCTAAGTAAGGTCACTGAGGTTACAACATGATCACCAAATTGTGACTGTTCAACTTACAGACACATATCAAAAGCGAAACCTGCAAAAGCTGGCTCGCCATATAATTTCTGAATTAATTACTAAACATTTATGCTAATTTTTCTATTTGAGACCATTTTTCCAGTCATTTATATCAAATCATTTTCGAAATTCATTCATCCAAATTGACATGTTGGCGGCGTCAGGAATAACTATCAAACTACAAAATAATTTGGGGCGTGCCCCATTATAATTTTCACTTCTAATACATTATTATAACAAACGTTCCACTCCGACGCACGACCAACAGTGCGGAACCGGAAAAACGGCAGCTGTCACACTTGACAAATGTCAGTGTCACCATCCATCTTATCTATGCCAAAATATGGACTGGAGTCCTACATCCATTTAGCTTTTCGTTTCACGCGAACTTACATAAAAATATACAACGTTACAATACAAAGGACGAAAGCGACCCATTTCACTCGAGATGTTTCTGGCGCTCGAACAGGGTGAGAGGGCCTTTAGTTCGAGAGTGAAATGGGTGCTTTCACCTGAGTTAAACATACCTACTATTATTCATATCAACTGTGAGGATAAACAAAAATAAACTTTGTGATTGTAGATGTGATGCTGTAGTTCGGCGAGAGATAATTATTCACATATACATACATATCAGTTTATTTACTATCGTTATACTAAAACACACTATTAAACGGACTAGTAACGTCACGAAAAAAAACAGAATACTTAAAAGGCGGACAATATCAAATAATTCAATCCTTGTTAAAAATATCGATCGATTTTTCTCAAACACAATAATGAATGGAAGAACGCAACCTTACCTTGTCACCAAAACTACCCCAGGTTATGTAAATTTGCAGATTTAATTTTGTCTCATGAGAAAGCGCTATGAGTGACATCTAAAGGTGGGAGTGAGTAAGAAGATCTTTAAATGCACGCCACAATCCGGGCGAGTCGCCTCCACCCATCAGTGTATCACTCGTTTATTGGAAGATGTATTACTTTCTTAAATAAATTGCCTCAAAATATAATTGAATTACCTATATATAAATTCAAATCGACTGTTAAACAATGTTTAATGACTTAATGATATTATAGAATAAATGATTATATGAACGATAACAATGTATGGGTTAGCTTGTAAGAACATTTAAATTGTAATGTTTTTAAAAGAGGCATTGACAATAGTGACTGAGTTTGTTGCGCAACTTCTCAGCACCAGCCCACAATTGTCCCGAAGCTGTGGTTGTTAGTGCCAAAGTTGGGACGTGTATACGTGCTAGCAATAGCCAATGTACAAAATAAATTAATGTTGATTTTTTTTGTGTGCCTGCGCCTGTTTACTAAACTATGCAATAATTGAAAAACAAAAAAAAAGTCAAAGACAAAAAAATACAATGTTAAATGAACTGTAACTATGTATTCATATTCCCCGAATATTTTAATGTTAAAAATAAGACTAAAATATATTTTTTACTTTTCGACATACCTGTCTCGTCTTCTCCGGATCGGGTTTCGGCGGCTCCTGCTTCGGCTCGGGCGCCTTCGGCTCGGGCTTCGCCTCCGTCCTGTCCGGAGGCGCGTCGGCCTGCTGCCGCTGGCGCTGGTGCGCGCGGAACTCCTCGTACTTGTGCGGGTAGTCCGACAGCATTATGTCGAGCACCTCGCTCGCGTCCACCGCGGTTATGCCTGGAATACAGATCGTTAATTAAATGACTGAATAGGAATAAGTGTAACAGACTTTTTCGGATATTGTGAGAGCAATCTCGCAACATTAATGACGTCACGCAGCCAACGCGTTAAAGAAAGCGCTTGCAAAATTCAACAGGCTTGCTAATGTGACGGTGGCCGAATGGTATAGGCATACGCCCGGATTGCGTAAGACACGGGGTCGATTCCTCGTCTGTCACACAGCCAAAGTTGCTTTTTACAAGTGCAATTTGCAATTTATATTATTAAGTTTGTATAGTGACAAAACACTATAAAAACAAAAAATAATTACTTTTTGATTTATTTGTACGTTAGTTTAGTACATTATATAAATTAGAAAAGACAAATACAAGTGGTGAGACCATAATTTTAGCTGTTTTAGAAGGTGGACCAACAAAACAACGCACTGAACACACATCAAAAAAAGTTTGTGATCACTAGCTAAAACAGTTTTTTTTTGCTTAAAATGGTTCAATTTTTTAAATGAAACTGTATCGAGAAATCATATTTATGGATTGTTAATTTTTATAAATAATTATTATATTTGTATGTAATGATTTCATTTACCGAAATGAAAAGTTTGGATTTTTGAAAGTAATCAATAAACAAGCGTTTTGTTCGTCGAATTAAAAAAAAATAAAGAGTAAAAATCTTTGTTTTAGGATAAGTATCAAGCTGATTGTAAAGTGGGAATTTTCTCTTTTTGGATTTTTAATGTAATTTAAGTATCTTTGTATTCGTTTTCTCAAAAATAAACAAAATAAAATGTTTCTATAACTGTAAACAAAACGTACTTACTGCGGACAGTTTTGCAACTCTCTGCTGCACTTGCCAGTAACAAAAGACTTAGATTAAAAAATAAAAACAAAACCTATATCGAAAAATTAACAAAAATGTGCGTTTTTTGTGTGTATGAATTTATTCTTTCATTTGTATCATTTGTTTCTGTTAGTTAGAATTTTATTTTAAGCCCAACTCCCATACAAAATAAGTATTGTCCTTTGGTCAACAAGCCTATTGATTTTAATATAAGACTTTGCACTGACACGACTTAGTCGATAGCACGCCTTAGACTCCTTTTACACTACGACTTATAGCATCGATGCATGTATTACAAACGCGCTTCAGCATCGCGACTCACGCAATGAACAGATTTAATTTAGCATCGATGTAGTTGCGCGTTAGCATCGATGTAGTTGCGCGTTAGCATCGATGCAGAAGAGCGACCGCATCGATGCTAACGCGCGTTAGAATCGATGCAGTCGCCAAAATTCAGTTCATAATTTCAAATCAAATCAAATCATTTATTTGCAATAAATAGGGTTGATAATAGTACATTATGATACAAGTGTGCTAAGTTGGCCATTATATACAAGGCGATATTGTGTGCGCACGAGCGAAAGCGAGTGCGCCATAAGAAAGCCGCGTATATAATGGTCACAGGCACACGCGTATCATACGACGTTTTTCAACACACTTGCGAGGAAAAAACAAGACTCTTCATTTACTAAGTTTTTAATTATTAAAACATTTAGTAAAAATACATTTCACTCGATTTTGATGGCAAAGACTTTCGTACGCGTTTTTTGCCTCTTATGTCCTTACGTATGTCCGGCGGAGTAAATAATAAGTTTTCTTCATTTTCTTCACTTGAAGTAGGCATTTTCATTAATATTAAACTTCTTAAATAATGATGCAAACTTCGTCACAGCCGACAATTATTATTTACGAAAAATGGCGCATTGTTTTTTTTTCTTGCCGCGATACCGATGCTCGCGCAAGGCTTAGGCGCGAACTAGATCGGCCAAAAGCCAAGATTAAAAATGTAATATGTGACCGCGTGTGGGGTGCTTGAATAATAAACACGTAGTACAAATCTCCAAGTTCTTCTCCAATAGTTTTATTCCAACAAAATAGCACAAAGATAGGGCACAAAGTAAGAGTAAGTACAAACAGAGACTATATTCTGGCATACAGCTCGCTTTTATATAAATCAAAACCCTGAACAACGGTAGGAAAACAGTGGGGACGACATCCGTTTCCATATATGAACATTTACTATAATATTTATTTGTAGGGATAAACAATCTGCTAATTAAATATATAAATTCATTAATTATTTAGTTATTCATCGTAATGAATTTAGTAAGCCTTTTAGATTATTATTTTAATAGTTACAATATTTAAAATAAATCTAACCTCCACCAACCAATCAGAGTCAACTTCCTTTTGGCGGCAAAATGAACATTTGTTATACGGCAAACATAAAAATCTAATAAGTGTCCCAATAATCTTTAAATAATTAATTAACAATTAATAAAATATTATTACAATAATAAGATAATCTAAAGATTAATCCAAAATATTCTTATATCATAGCCAAGTTACATTCAACATGGTGGATACTTCCGGCATTTCCATAACAAATATTAAATAGGTTTGACACCTAGATAGGTGTATGAATTATTATGTATTGAACATAATATGAGGAAGATAATGTGTAATTTAGTGAATACAGTGGGGTTACATAAGTCACACACAGTGAGTATATGGTTTAGTGCATAAATCTACTATTACAGAACTAAGTAAATATGTGGGGCAGACTAGGATCGGGAATCATCTTGTAACAAATAATTCGTGTTTAAAACACAAATCACAGAAAATGTTAAATGAGTTTGAGCTATTTTTTAGTAATAAATCTGGATTTACCATTTATTGAAATAAATATGTAGATACTGTTATTTTTCGCATAAATACTGTTTGTTGCTAAAATAAAAGTATTGTATAACCCGGCTAAATTATATCGCTTCTTCTTCTTACTTACGACTTGGTACTAGGGTACAAACATAAATTGGTCGGGTTAATAAACTAAAGGCACTAGTGCAATAATATAATGAAAAAGCACGCGTGTTTAATATCTATGATTATGAGCCAAAAATCGGTGGAATAAAGACGTCGTTATGAGCAAGTGTGTTGAAAAATGTTGTTGAAATACAGTTTATGTGGCTTACTGACCTATTTAGCCGTTTAGTACAGCATGCAATTTAAAATATTACATAATAATTAATTATAAATGATTTTAGATTTAAACATGTCAACAGATAATAGGGATTACAATTCAATTTAATTAATAACAAAAGTCAATAAATAAGGGCAAATCAGGATAAATTTTCAAATTATATCAATAACATAGATTATTGTCGTTCTGAAATTCCTTCACACTATAATAACATTTCTTTAACAGCCAGTCTCGTAAATTTTTAGTCATTAGTTTTAATGGTCCGACTTTAAATTGCTTTGGGATTTCATTGAACAATTTGACACACATGCAGTAGCAACTTTTCTGGCAAAAAGCAGTTATTGGATTTCGGTCTAAGACAAGTCTACCACTATCCCTCGTGTTTCGAGGATAAACGTCGGCGGCTGTTTTAAATAATTCCGGATGTTGCTTTACAAACTTAAATACTTCTAAGATGTACATACTCGGGACAGTGAGTATTCCTAGCTTAATAAATAAGGGCTTACACGTTTCAAATGGACTCTTACCGCAAATAGCCCTTATGCACTTTTTTTGTGCGATAAAGACCCGATTTACATCCTTGCTATTGCCCCACAGAAGGAGACCATAACTGATGTTACTGGCAACGTATCCATAGTAAGCAGACAAAGTAATACCGAGAGTTGTTATCTTAGATAATCGCCTCAATACGAAAACAAATCTATTTATTTTATTACATACCATATTAATATGATCAGTAAAGCTTACATTTTCGTTTACGACTATGCCCAGAAATGTGACAATGCTAGCCCTGTTAATATTTTTTCCACCATATCGTATATTCAGACTAGTATCTGCACTTCCTTTTATATTAAAATCTATAAAATTAGTTTTTGTCAAATTTACATTAAGATTAATCTTATCTAAATAGTTTATTATATTTTCAATTGTGTCATTAATGTCATTTTCGGAATTATTTGAATTGTCATTGCTTGATTTAAAAATAATAGATATGTCATCAGCAAACATAATGCTCTGGTGTATTGTCACTTTTGGCAAGTCATTTATATAAAGCAAAAATAATATAGGGCCCAGAACGCTGCCCTGCGGTACTCCAAATTTATTTACTTTATAACTAGAGCGTTCTGAAACCATCGTGTTTTCTTTGTTTGTTTTATTTATTTCTACACATTGGTGTCTATTCTCGAGGTATGATTTGAGCCAAGAGAGGCAATGGCCTCTTATTCCGTTTCTTTCTAATTTATCTAACAAGACCTCGTGGACTACAAAGTCGAATGCTTTGGACATATCGAGGAAGAGGACAGTTGTGCGCTGTTTCTCATCTAGTCCAAGGATAACATTATGTATTAAATCAAAGCACGCGAGTGTAGTTGACTTTCCTTTTTGAAAACCATATTGTTCCGGGGCGATAATGTTTAGTTTCATAAAGAAGTCAAGTAGTCTCTTATGGATGGCTTTCTCAAAAATCTTAGACATTACCGGTATTAATGTGACTGGACGGTAGTTACCAACATCAGATTTGTCATTATTTTTGTATATTGGTTTTACAATAGAAAACTTAAGTGAGTCGGGGAAGCATCCTGTCTGAAAGGATAGGTTAATCAAAAATGTTAGAACCTCTGCCAATTCATGCTTACAAAACTTTAAGACTTTAGTTGATATCTCATCATATCCACAAGAGTTAGAGTTATTAAGTGACTGAATAATTTTTGTGGTCTCTGAAATGGTTACCGGTTGAAGAAACAGCGAATGCGATACATTCTTAACCGTCGATAGTATATTTCGCTTCTTTTCTGTATCATATGTGTACCTACCATCTGTTAAGTTTATGTAATAATCATTAAATACTTCGGCTATTTCAATTCTATTTGATATTATTTTATTCTCGTATTTTATTTCTGTAATGTCATGGTGGGAAGATCCACTTTCAGTTTCGTCTTTAATAAGTTTCCACGAAGCTTTACAGATATTTTTACTTCGCTGGATATACTTATCATTGCATTTTTTTTGGGCTAATAGAATGCATTTTTTAAGTAATTGACAATTTCCAGCTTCTGCATCGCGAATGAATCGATGCTAACGCGCGTTAGCATCGTGACTGCATCAATGCCAAAAGTAACGTATTGAGTAAAGGTTGACATTTGCGACTGCATCGCAAAGCATAAAGGGTGTCAAGTTACGCACGCTAGCTCCGGGTAGCGACGCTTGAACCCCTTCACGCCGAGGAGCATCGCCACTTGCTTGTCCGCATCAACTGGGTCAAGTTACTCACCTCTCTCGGCGAGCGCGTCCGTGACGAGGCCCCGCGCGATCACGTGGTCGCGCTCCTCGGCGACGATGCTGCGGCGCGCCAGCTCCGGGTAGCGACGCTTGAACCCCTTCACGCCGAGGAGCATCGCCACTTGCTTGTCCGCATCAACTGGGTCAAGTTACTCACCTCTCTCGGCGAGCGCGTCCGTGACGAGGCCCCGCGCGATCACGTGGTCGCGCTCCTCGGCGACGATGCTGCGGCGCGCCAGCTCCGGGTAGCGACGCTTGAACCCCTTCACGCCGAGGAGCATCGCCACTTGCTTGTCCGCATCAACTGGGTCAAGTTACTCACCTCTCTCGGCGAGCGCGTCCGTGACGAGGCCCCGCGCGATCACGTGGTCGCGCTCCTCGGCGACGATGCTGCGGCGCGCCAGCTCCGGGTAGCGACGCTTGAACCCCTTCACGCCGAGGAGCATCGCCACTTGCTTGTCCGCATCAACTGGGTCAAGTTACTCACCTCTCTCGGCGAGCGCGTCCGTGACGAGGCCCCGCGCGATCACGTGGTCGCGCTCCTCGGCGACGATGCTGCGGCGCGCCAGCTCCGGGTAGCGACGCTTGAACCCCTTCACGCCGAGGAGCATCGCCACTTGCTTGTCCGCATCAACTGGGTCAAGTTACTCACCTCTCTCGGCGAGCGCGTCCGTGACGAGGCCCCGCGCGATCACGTGGTCGCGCTCCTCGGCGACGATGCTGCGGCGCGCCAGCTCCGGGTAGCGACGCTTGAACCCCTTCACGCCGAGGAGCATCGCCACTTGCTTGTCCGCATCAACTGGGTCAAGTTACTCACCTCTCTCGGCGAGCGCGTCCGTGACGAGGCCCCGCGCGATCACGTGGTCGCGCTCCTCGGCGACGATGCTGCGGCGCGCCAGCTCCGGGTAGCGACGCTTGAACCCCTTCACGCCGAGGAGCATCGCCACTTGCTTGTCCGCATCAACTGGGTCAAGTTACTCACCTCTCTCGGCGAGCGCGTCCGTGACGAGGCCCCGCGCGATCACGTGGTCGCGCTCCTCGGCGACGATGCTGCGGCGCGCCAGCTCCGGGTAGCGACGCTTGAACCCCTTCACGCCGAGGAACATCGCCACTTGCTCTTGGATCATCATCACCTACGCGGAAGAATAAAAATACAACAACATCAACATCGAAACACAAGACGATGGCAGGGCGTATGTAACTAGGGTCCCCCGCGACTGAGTCCGCGCGTTTTGTGTTTGCTCCTTCCCCTCCCATCGCAGCGCGATGTTTTAAGCTTTCCGCGATAAATAAGCTAGCACTAATCGCCTTGGCGGCGCAGCGTTTAGTGAGTCGCACTTTTCGAACTTTCAGTTAAGAAATTTTTAGTGTAGCCCGGAGTTTGTAAGTTGGCAGTGTTTCACCCTGCCTCGGTGCGCACGTTGCGCCGTGGGTCCTGCGCCCGATCTCTTTCCGGTCGTGTCATCTCTTATCGGTCCGTATCGATTACCTTCCCATCGGGCTACGAGAGTGTCAGCATTAGAGAGTGCACTTGAGTTTGCGCGCAGTCGGTTAGTCGTTGTGACTGGCCACCGTAGTCGAAATCGGCTATGGGGACTATTATTATTAGTATAGATGTTGTTACCAACAACACGCACCAAGTTTTTGAATAGATCTACATCTATATTATTTCCTACGATTCCGTGGATGTTAGCGCGTGTACCTCTCGCGGAACTTCTCGCGGCGAACCCCGAAAACGTCAGTCTTTTGATGCCCTTAGGCCTTTAAATACTTAAATATTTACTACTATTGGTCGACCGCAAAACTGAGACATTTCCAACGTCCCTTTCATCGCCTTCTTTTTAATTTCCCTCCCAATCGATTAAACGATCTTTCTTTCACCTAAAAGGGGAACATTTAATTCATAATTATAATATGAGTACGTAATGGGAGCAGAAGGCAACAAAAGTGACGTCAAAAACGTCTCAGTTTCGCGACTTACATAAAGCCTACACGTTAATAAAAAACATATAAGGCTATAGTCTGAGCAGTACAGTTTCTCATTTTGCCGTGATAATTTTATGACAATACAATACCTTGATTTTCCGCTGCATTAATCCTCTTATGAATCCACGACCAAAAGGAAACAGGGGCATATTTTACCTTTGAAGTATCATCGGGTTTCTCAGCAGGAGGCCAGATGTACTCTTTGACGTCTGCTGCTGTCCATTCCTTGTTACTGTACAAACAATAAACACAAATATCAGAAACTATTAAACTGTAAAGAAACTAACACTTATTAGTAAAATAGTAATAAATTTTAAAATGTTGACAATTTATTATACAAACAAATTTCTACTGCACGCATTACAATCTTTCTGCATGACCTGAAGGTATGACTGGGTGATAATGCTTTTAGCAGGAAGTCCAATGTATGTAGTTTTTTGTGTGATAGTTTAAAAAAAAGAAAAAGTATAAGTTGTAACTTAAGGAATGTAGTACAGAATTAGGAGTAATTATATAAATAATAATAAATATGCGCCAGACAACACACCAATTGTCGTGGTTTCGAAGTATGACGGGGGTGTCTCACATAAATACTTAAATACATAAAAACATCCACGACTTAAGTACAAACGTTCGTGTTCATCCCATAAACATTTTCCCCTTGCGAGATTCGAACCCGCGACGGCCGGCGTAATAGTCAGAAGCGCTAACCACTACACCAAACGCGTCGTGAAACAATTATACGTACCTGTCAAACAGATCTGCGAATTTAGATTTCTTAGTTTTAGTGTTGCTCTCATCATTAGTGGAACTCTTCACGGAGCTCTGTGAATCTTCATCAAGTAGGTCCATGGGTCTGTGAGAGAAACAATTTATGTGAATGCAAATATAATTTTTTTGTTTGCATTTGAAGAGGATTACATTTTTGGTCTTATAATTCGTTTTTGATTCTCAGCTTCAGCAGACAAATGATGTATGCAAATATGTTTGTCATCATCATCATTATCAAAAGCCAAAGGACGTCTGGAAAGCACTGCTGAACAATAGGCCTCACCCACGGCTTTCCACAGCGACCGATCACTAGCGGTCTGCATCCAGTTTGATCCTGCAATCTTTCCAAGGTACCATCTTGTCTGTAGACGTCCTACGCTGCGTCTCTGGTCGAAGGGTCTCCAATCGAGAACTTATCGGCCATCAGTTCTTCGCGCTATGTATAACCTGCCCAATGCCTCTTGAGTTTACGGATTCTCAAGGCTATGTCTGTTACCTTACTTCTTCTACGTATCTCCTCATTTCTGATTCGATCACATAGAGAAAAACCAAGCATAGCCTTCTCCATCGCTCGTTATGTGATTTTGAGCTTCTTTATAAGGCCCATAGATAGAGAACGACGTTTATGTCATAGCTAATTAAATTTATATGTCAACAATAAGATTCAATTTATAATTCATAGATGTCATGAGAATTTAACAAGAACAATTTAAGTGGCAGCCAAGTCTCATGAGATACATGAGTTATTACAATTGTGGTTTAGAAATTTTATCATATCTACAAAACATGTGTGGCTAACCATTTGAACAAACGTCTGTGGAATATTTTCAGTTCTTTTATAGTCTCAGACAATTCAGTATAGACGGTCATGCACATCCAAGACATTTTGGTACAACTGCTGACACCAACATATTTCTGTTCCTTGTGTTTCGTGAATAAATATCTCGTGCCTGTTTAAAGTATTCTACTTTATTTTTAAGTTGCTATTGATAAAAATGACCATATAAAGTCAATATGACCATGAAAGGCTAGGTGCTAGGTGTTTGTAAACGCAAGGACTCGTGGCAGAGCGAGCAATAAAACGTGCAAATTAGACAGCACACATCATTTCCTTTTTTCAAAAGTGATTTATGACGCAGACTGCCACGAGTCTTTAGGTTTAATATAGCATTATTACAGTTGCTTTAACTTTGTCAAAAATTACAAAATATAACTGTTAAAAAATATTATTGTACAAAAAAAATAGGAACACATTTTCTAAGATCCAAATGTTACTTCCGTAACACGTGTTATACAAACATTTGTGTATGTCCATCGTAATATTGTATACTTTTTTTTTTTATTAGATAGACCAGAATGACAGCGTCAATCACACTTTTTATTTTTTAATGTTGCAAGCGTGGTGCTTATAGTGTTGTAACCATTCAATTGTACGCGATTAATAGAATTTGTGATATGAGTTTTCAATAACATCATTTTACTCATTATGATAAAGAATACATGTAAAACATTACATAGAGCTATAAATAAACGTAATACATAAATACTCTGGTAACTAAAACTACTAAAATAGCTCTGGTATGAGTAAACAGTCTAAGTCTTGCAATAGAAATACTCTTGTAAGTTTTAAATACTTTTATTTTTTACGACTTTTTATTAAAATATACTGTTAGAAATAATAATAATACTTGTAGAAAATATGTTATAAAACATAATTGAAATTTGTCTTTTTTTGTCAAAACATAATTACAATTCATGCTTTTACAGTTTTCGCACAACTTAAATTCAAAGTAAAATTATTTATTTATACCATAATCGTATTCTAAACCCATTTGAATGAGAAATGAATTCATCGATTATTTAAATACATCACTATTTTTGAATTATGAAAAAGTGGCAACCCACCAAATGTCATTTTGGTCTATCTAATTAAAAATCGGAGTCTTAAAACCGTGAGAATACAATCAAAGGGTTTTAAATAATATGGTAGATTGTAATCTGTCGATTTATTGTGAACAGCCCGATATGGTTAACAATTTACGCTTTTATTGGTACTTTCATGTCAACATAACACGAACCTACCCTGACCCACCACTTAGTGATTCGTAATTTCAGTTTACGTTATAATATATGAATTTCGCTACAGTTCACGATAAATGGACAGAACTTTCGGATTTAAAACCGTTACATTGCAATCACGTGGTTTTTTACAATATGACATTGACAAATAAAAGTTAGCATAACACAGCTAACTTTTATTTGTCAATGTCATATGTCATGTCAGAGGATTAAATGACTAATGATAATTGACTTTGTATCATTAACCTAAGTATTAATCCATTTTAGGGGTACATATTTTTTTTAATACTTAAAAAGGCCTAGCATTTTTTAAATACCTAAAATGAGAAAGAATAAGAGTAAAAAAGAAAGAAAGAGAGATACACGCGACTCACTTGGCGGGCGTGGCGTTGTCGTCCATCATGCAGGTTTCTTCCTCGAACAACTGCACGGTGGTGGTCGCCGGGCCGCACACGCGACCGTAAATACCCATTGTTTCCTAGGACAAGAAATTTTTAAAATAAGGAAACTAAAGGGCAAATTATTGATGTAAATAGCAAGACCCTGGTCAAGTAAAGGCCAATGCTTTATTACTTTCTTTGCGCGGCCTGTGTTTTCTGGGTGTCTCGGGTCTGGGTGTTGTGGTACCACTGTTGTGTCTGATTCCATAACACAAGTGCATTAGCTACTTACTTCGGGATCAGAGCAATGTATGTGATTGGTGTCCAATATTAAGAATTATGGTTGACTGGTAGAGAATAATTTTAGCATTAAGTCTGCCATATGTACCGTTTGTATGTGCATGAACTTTTAAAATAAATAAAAAAGAAGTACCAACTGATACTGTTAAAGGCGCTGTAAATGTACAGATAAATGTGACTTTTGGGACATAAAAACATTCACTTCAAGCAGTTTCTAAAAACTTTATTGATGACTGGCCAAACCGTCTAAGGTACTATATTTTAAAAAAGGTTGGTCATTTTGAATAAAACATATATTTTATTGTTGAATATTATATACAATGTTTCCTGTAAATTATGCAACTTTTATTTCGTCTAAAAACTTATGTACACACAAGGTATAGTAGAGTATCAGCATAAGTAATATCAGGTACCGTGCCGGCGCTGGGCCGGACTCTGTCCGGATGCCGACCGGATCGCGGTCAAACATCATTATATTGTACCTATACACTTTGTATAAAGTGATTCATGCCTAAACGTGCTCCGCCCGGGCCCGGACGGGGCACGGCGTTGGAATGTCTATGGATGAATGAATTTTTATACACAAACTAGCTTTTACCCGCGACTTTGTCCGCATTAGGTAGTTTTTTGGATAGTAGTATGAAAAAAACCAAAGCTGTACTTTTTACGTATGTTTGAATTGTGCCGAGATCGGATGAGGCCATACTAACTGTGACTATCATAGGGAAAGGGAATCGAAGAAGGAAAGGGAGGGAATGCGTTGTTTTCCCGTAATACCAATTTTATCCAAATGTAATTCAAATCTTTGGTAATTTAGGAGTGAAAGCGATCAGATTCCCCGGAAAGTATTTTTTCCCAGGGGAACGCGTTGTTGTTGTTGTTTCTCCCGCGGTCAAAATTAAGTCATGTCCTTTTTTTAAGTCTCAAACTATTTCCTTACCAAGTTTCATTTAAATCTGTTCAATAGTTTAGGCGTAAAAGCCATCGGCCCACCTGAACTTTCCCATGGGCTTGTGTCATTTTCCCGCGGTAAAAAGTAGCCTATGTCCTTTCTCGGATATTAAAATATCTCCATACCAAATTCAATTGGTTCATTAAGTTAGGCGTGATAGTAACAGACAGACAGACAGTTACTTTCGCATTTATAATATTAGAATGGATGTGGCAACAAAGAACCCGAGCCCTCCAGAAACACAGAGTATTCAAAGTACCTAACGTGAGCCGCTACATACCTTCATGTACATAGCGCCCCGGCCCCCGCCGCGGCCGCGGCCCCGGCCCCGCGGCGACTTGGCCGGCGTGCGTGCCCCGCGGCCCCGGCCCCGCGGGCGGCCGCCGCGCGACCGCGAGTCGCTGTCTTCCGCCTTTACGGGGGAATCCAGCACAACCTGTGGGAGAAACATTTGGTTATTGTTAATATATTATTGTTATTTGACGACCCGTCTGGTGTAGTGGTCGAGAAGTCGCCTACTACGCAGCGGGTTGCGGGCTCAATCCCCGCACAATACAAACATTTGTGTGCATGAACATGTCTGTTTGTATTGGTCTGGGTGTTTTCTATGTATATCATGTATGTATTTACGAACAAAAAGTATTAAGTATTATATCCGTTGTCTGGCATTCATAACACAAGCTTTGAGTAGCTTACTTTGGGGCTAGATGGCGATGTGTGGAAATGTCCAAAGGATATATTTATTTTATTTATTTATTATCTTGTGGTTATTGACAGGCAAGATTACATAACAACTAAAAATAGGCGATGACAGAAAGAAAAAACTGGCCAAGTGCGAGTCGGACTCCCACGCTAAGGGTTCCGTGATAACTTTAACTGATTAGAGATCCACTTACTTCCACTTAGCAAAAATACTACAATATTTTATTGACAGCAAATATAACTTTGTTTCTCATAGTATTTGTGTGAATAACAAAGTTATGTTTGTGGTTATTGAAAATGTGTTCTATCTTAAAAATTACTAGTCTTATCTCGTTCAAACCAAGTCACTTAGTTTAAAAGTATGATGGGGGAAAGAAAGAAACTATAAGGGTTCCGGTATTTGCCATTCGGCTACGGAACCCTAAAGACGTTATACCAACACTAAATAATTTTACACTATTCATTTTTTAATAAATATATTTTTACAAAATTTTGCTTTTTACTCTAAACACTTACTCCATTACTAATAAACGATGAATAACGTAATGATATTTTTTTTAGCATCTAGGCAGACATTTGGCCACAATCTTACCTGATGGTAAGAGATGTTATAGCCTAGGATGATCTTGTCAATTATACAGTGTTTTGTCACTTTCGGACAACTTGCACAACTGGAATATCTGAATAACACGAAACATGATTTAACAATTCTTGCGCTATTCATCATTTATTAGTAATGGGGTTAGTTAAAAACATTTAGCTCTTACTTCACAGATGAAAAAATATTATTGGCACCGTAATTCCCTTCGCTCATTATGTGACGCACAAGATTTAGAGCTCTTTTACACTCGGTTGCAAAAAGCACGACTGCAACACGGCGCTCTATTCAGTATGGAAGCCTTAAGCTATTGGACAGTACGAATGTAGCGCGGCCATCGTGCTGATTTTGACCGACTATGTAAGAGGTACAAACTCTATTGCGTATCCAAAATTATTAAATAAAGAGTAAAGTGGGATCCTTAAGTCTCACCTTCAACTCGAACTCGTGATGCGTCGGAAGCCTGTTCAAAACCTCAAAAAATCTTGGCAGCTTTATCAGTGAATGAGTGGTTCTGTGTCGGTTCAGAAGTCCTCGTCTTTTTCAGGGGAATGAGGGCAAGCTACTCTAAGGGTTCAAAACTATTTGAACGATAGTCTTACCTTCAACTCAGGCCCGTCGAAGTGATCCGTGCTCCGTCGGGACGACAGTGGCGTGGCACACGTAGCCGGCAATCTATCCAACGCTTCGGTCATCCTAGGCAGCTTCACTCGCGAGCTGGTGGGGTCAATGGGCTCTGGGGTCTGGGGCCTTTCAACTGGCGTCTCGGAGGTTTCCTCTGGGGCAGGGGGCGGGTTGGTACGCTCCAAAGGGGTGCTTGGGCGCCCGCGCCCGCGACCCCGCCCGCGGCCTCGGGGCGTGCCTCGAGGCTTGGCTATGATTGCTGGACGATCTCTGTAAAAATATAACACTTCTGTGTGAACATACACTTTTTGTTTGAAAACTGGACTAGAGTGCTTAAGCTAGTCTTTAAGAAAGACAATACATTTTTTAGGCCATTTGATAATCTACAAGATACTTTTTTTGTAAACATTGAATTAAAGTATTACATGATATGACAACTATTTCCAAGTGTCCAACCTAATTATAACACATTTGTAAGATTCATTTCTCACACGTGATCAATTGATCACAATAACATTGTAGTTATGTGATCTAAATGTATTTTACTGTTCATACTACATAGTTGCATATTTATTGAAATAGTTTCATGAATCAATGAATATGCATTTGACCTTATAACTATTTTAAAGTGAGTCAACATGCTTTATGATTTATTTAACATTTTATGTAGCTGGTTTAGTTAACTCAACCTCAAAGAAATTCCAAATTGTCAAAAAGATAGATCAGTTTTTAAAAAAAATCTTTTTTGGGCCATACTTTATACACGAAATGTAAAAAATATAGCAAATTTTGATGATACTGACCTAGATAACCTCAGCGAGCGCTGCGGGCGCTCCTCCAGAGCCGGGACCGGCAGCACGACCGGCTTGGGCACGTCCGTCACCGCGGGCAGCGGCAGCTTGCGCGGCCGCCCGCGCTTCTTCGGCAGCGGCGTCGTCACCGCCACGGGAATGCTGCTCTCCAACAAACTATCGTCCGCCTTCGGCGTCGCAATTTCCAACGGATCCTGCGACACCTCGTCCCCTCCAATACTGAAGTCCCGAAAATCAGAACCCTCATTTAGCATCATCTCCTCACAGTTCTCCACGCGCAACACCTCTATCACGTCCGAACTCCCCGTCGATGTATTCGACTCCACCTCCGGAACCAACGCGTTCTTATCCAAACAATTCATATCGGTGAACGGCAACACCTGAATCTGGTTAGCCTGCAGATTCGACAGGATATTGTGCAGCTTCGAATTGCCGTTCTTGGAGCAGTTCTCGTTATTCACGATAGTATGATTTACGGCCTTATTGGCTTGTTTCGTTTCCGACGGATTCGCGTCCGGCGACTTCTTGAGCACCGGCGTGATCGTCAACGAAGTGTTTGACAGAAGTTGACCGAGTTTTAACCTTTTACTCTCTAGAGCTGTCAACTCGGAGTCCTTGTTCTGGGTGCTGACATCACTGGTCGGCGGCCGCTTGCCCATGATCTTCTTGATTATTGGCGACTTTTCTGGGGTCTCCACAATTCTTGAACTTCTTAACCTTTTCCCTAAGTTCACACTTGGGCTCATGTCCGCCGCCTGCTTACGCCTGCTGTTTGGAACATTCCTCTTCGGACTTAGCTTGTCATTGACCTCTGAAGCGTCCCCAGACTTGTAAGTTTGCTGCAGAGTGTCGCTTTTGCACACCTCTTCAGTTATAATTTTAGCTGAAGGGCCATGATCAGTCTTGTTTATTTTCAGTATTATTCTAGGAGAATCTTGACCTGAACTTTGATTTGTCAGTTTTTCGGGAACACTGATTTCTAAAGGTTTTGTTGCGTTTTCGTTAGCTTCTTTACATAGCTCTTGTATTGGACGAATTTTTAACGTAACTGGTGGAGAATGAACATCATTTACTTTGTCAGGGCTGGGACTTCGAGTTTTTGGGCTGTTACTATGGCATAAATCGTTTACTTTCTCCATACTGCTGTGCCCTGAATCATACTGCTCATATGCTGTAGTATCCTTACGAACAGGAGAATTACTACTCGCATTTGTTTGAGGGTTATTTGATCTGTCACTCAAGGTTTCGGTGCTCTCCAGCAGTTTCTTGAGTAAAGTACAGTTTTTCATTGCTTGTTTATTTACTGTCTTGACAGCACTGACTTCGGCGTTGGTGGAAATATTCTCTGTAGTTGAGGTCATCTGTTTGTTTACAACTGTACTTTCAGATTTATCTTCTGAAGTTGAACTTTCTGCTTTTGCATTAGACAAGGTGACTGTTTTATTAGCAATATCTGAATGTCTTTGTTCTTGTGACAACCTTACAGCACCACTAATTTCAACTAGCTTTTCAACACAGTTTTGCTTAGTAGTTTGTTTATGATGTGAATGACTTTCCTTTTCCAGTTTTGAGGAAACAGCATTTCCTATATTTAGCTCGCTTTCAACACTCTCGACTTGACATTTGGGACTACCAACAGGTTTTACTATGGGTTTGATATTTAGTTTTAATACAGGCACATCTTCACCAATGTTATTATGAAGGTGGTCACTTTCATCTACATTGTTTACTTTCTTATCATTATTACTCAAACTTTCGTTCATGGAAGTATCTACAACAGCTTTCATATTTATTTTCATTACTAATGGTGGATTTTTAACCTTTTCATCACTGTCATCTTTGCTTTTATCTGTTTCTTCAGGTTTTATAACAGGTTTAATATTTAATTTTGTAACAACAGGTATGCTTGAATTACTCTTCAAAATATCTTTCTTAGGTGATGATGGTGAAATACTTTCCTCTGGCTTAAGAATAGGCTTAATATTGAGTTTAGTAACAATAGGAGTAGCATCTTCATTCAATGTTTTATGTTTAGGTGAGCCCACTGATGTTTCATTAGGTTTGAGAATTGGCTTTATATTTATTTTAGTAACAACAGGTATGTGATCATTGTTATCATCACTTGAATTCCCAGTTTCTGAAGATTGATTCTCAGAATCTTTTAAACTATCTTCCTCCACTGACTTTACAATAGGCTTAATATTAAGTTTAGAAATAATGGGTATACAATTTTCCTCACTGCCAGCTTTCAATTCATCACAGTCTTTTTCTTGAGAAGAGTCATCTTCAGGATTCTTCAAGGGCTTAATATTTAATTTTGTTATTTTAGGTACATCATCTACGCTAGTATCTACATCATTCTCTTTAGGCTTAACAATAGGTTTGATATTTAATTTTGAAACTACAGGAACTTTTTCTTCTGGACTTTCTGAGGTTTCACCAACATCTGTAGGTTTCAAAATAGGCTTTATGTTCAATTTTGTAACTGAGGGTATATGATCTGGGCCGTCACAGGAAACATTAGACTTCCTGTTGCTCTTAGAATCTATTTCTGGTTTTTGGACAGGTTTAATTGTTATTTTAGGCACATGAGTATTCTCTTTGACTTCTGTACATGTAGTTGTAAAGCATTCAGTAGATATTTTAAGTTTGGGAATTTGTGGAGTTTCATGATCAATACTGCTGCCTTTACCAATATTTTCTGGTGGCTTCAAAGGCTTGATAGTGAGCTTAGGACTTAGTGGTTGACTGTCAGATTTGGTTACAGTTTTTATTGTCAATTTGGGCACTTTTTCTAAATGCTCTTCTGGCTGATTTATTACTAATGTCAACTTTGAAGGGGATTCTGGATCATCTTTATCACTATGTTGTATTCCTTTTATAGTTAGTTTTGGAATATTTTTCTCTGCATAGAATTTTCCTTCAGATTGAGTGCCAGGTTTCCCAAGCTTGATGGTAACTTTGGGAACAACTCCAGATGGTCCTTGATCTGATGCTGAAGCTTGGTCTGATGTGCTTGTCTCATCATTTTCAGAACACTCTGATTCTGATATTTCACTACTGCTGGATTTGCGATGTATGTCATTTATCTTTTCAGGTGGTTTAGGGATTGGCTTAATGTTCAGTTTGGTTATGTTTGGTATTTGTTCACTACTGTCAGCCTTCGGTTCGCTAACTTGCTCAGCAGATTTCTTGGAACTATCATTTAACTTTTCCGGCTTTACAATGGGTTTGATGTTCAACTTTGTAACGTTTGGAATTTGTGATTGGCTTTCAAACTCAATATCTGCTGGGGGCTTTATGGGTTTAATCGTAACTTTAGGCACAGTTGACTTAATTTCTTCACTTGGTTTGCTTCCCAATTTTATGGTAAGCTTAGGTACTTGCTTCAGTTTGTCAACTTCATTAGTGCCACAACTGATTTCCTTCTCTATGATCTCAGTCTCCGTACTTCCTGTTGACTTGCATGCACTTAAATCTATTTTAAGGGGAGAAATGTTCTTCTCATTGTCAGGTTTGATAACCTCTTTAGGCACCAATACTTTTTCAATGGTACTTTCTTCACTTTTTTGTACAGTATCATTTAGGGTAGGTGCTTCAGTAGAAGATTCTGTAAATATTTGCATATCGGAATCTTGCACACTGGGGTTGTTATTTGATTCAATATTTTCCTCAGAGACTAACTTCAAATTGCTTGAACTTTGATTAATACAGGACTGAATAGGATAAGATGAAGAGCTATCACTTGAAGTAGACTGACACAGCTCAGGCTCTGTCTGGGTACTTTGCTTATCTTGTGAGTTATCTCTGCTTACAGTGGGAGCACTGACCTTTTGTCTAATAAGTTTAATTTTTTTTGGAGAACTTACGGAAGTCTCTGCTTTGCAGACACTTATTTCACTTACATTTGTAATCTCTTCAGGCTTAACATTACCATGTACAGAGGGCACAGCATCAGATGAGCTAGAGACATCTTTGACAAGACTCTCACAGCTTGTCTGTTGGGTGGTGTGAATATCGACTGTGGATGATACCGTGGAGTCTGGCCGTCGATCCACAGGCACTGGACGTATGAGGCGTCGCCTCAGCGGGGACCTTGTTGATTGTTCTGCACCACTCACTTTTTCTTCACTTACACTTATGTCACTTGATGTTGATTCTGCACTTTCTATTGTTATATCATTCCTAGAGTCACTTGATGTGACATGTTTCACTGTCCTCTCGAGTTTCTGGCACTCACTTTCTTCAGACACATTTTGGATAGTTTCTAACACACTGCTGGAAGGAATATTTTGAGATGGACACATATTAGATGCTCCTGGGATTTCACTAGGATCTGAAGATGATTTAAGCTCTACTAAGGGACTTGAGGGTAGCTCAGGTTCAAATTGTGGTTCTAGAGACTCTTCATGCTTCTCACAAGGTTCTCGAGACACTTCAGGGTGTACACATGGTTCTAAATTCACTTCAGGCTGTACACAAACTTCTTGAGGCACATCAGGCTGTACACAATGTTCATGAGACACTCCTGGTTCCACACAAGGTTCCAATCGGTTATCTGGTGGTACTGGTTCATTGTTTGCATCACAATCAGGCTTGGAACATTCTTGTTGTGGTTCCACATTGTCTGTGTTTACAGCGCCCAATGGAAAACTGCTGGGGGCAGAGCACTCAGTTAGCGCGACAGATTCACTCGTGCAAAGATCGGGGTCGTTTTTGGCACTTTTGGCGGCGGACGCGATCGTCGGAGGCGGGGGTTCTTCCTCGAGAGCATCTTTGAATCCTTCTTGTGAAGTGGATTTATCGTCTGAGGCGATGGATACACATTTGGTGGTTTCTTCGGTGGACGCGAGAGGAAGTCGCTTCGGTGCTCCGGGCCCGTCCACAAACTCATCGATCATGTCGAGGATCGCCTCCGTGCTCGTGTTGACGTCCTGCGCCGACGGCGACGGCACGCTGTCGCCGTCAAAGTTGTCCTCGGACATCGCGGGCGTCCGGCACGAGGCTCGCGCCTCGCTATGCTCCTGCAGCGTACTACCAGTTGCGTTGTCGTCCTCCGCCTGACCGATATCCTTTTCCCGCGCCGATACACGGCGGGAAGCGATTGTCGCGGAACCCGCATCATCTTCTGAGCCCTCCATTATCTACTATTTTGCGACGCTGTCATATCTGAAATGCAAAACGCTTACTGGGTGTATTTACGTTACGAAAGGGTAACCTGACGACGTGCGAGATTGACAAGCCACAGGCACCATTCTAATTCACCATAACGCTACAAAAATTCGTTCACGGGGTCCACAGTGTTGATTATATACCTACACATGTAGTTAAATTTCATATTCACGACGTTTAAGACTCGATTGAGTACTCGCGAGGTCTTGGAAAGTATTCAACAGCGTAAACCGGCAAACAAAAAGCTTGTATACGCCATTTTTAAAACCAAAGACATGGCAGGTTGGGATGTATGGGCCAATAAAAAATATCCTATTCGGACAATTCGGCCATTGTCGTGTTGGTAAACTGCAAGAAGCCCATAGATCGCTCCACTTGAGCTTTTAGCGTGTAAAAAGAGTAATAAATATAGTTTTCAACATGTGTTGAAACGAGTCAGACGATATGCTTCGCGTGTGAAATCATTATTTTTTATGGTAACATTTTGTAAAAAACAAAAATGAAATCATTTGAGTCTAATAAAAATTTAATAAAACAATAATAAATGACATGTTTGAATATAATTTTAAGTGATAAATTCAAATATTACAAGTAAAATATATTTTTTCAGGTAGTATCAAAACCGTATTAAACTTCAAAAAATATTAACGGATATTTTTTGACCGCTTCCTTCTGTCGTGCTTCTGTCATCTAGTCTGTGAGGTGAGGAAATAAGTCTATGAGAACAAATTAATGAACATAGAGCTCATTTTTGAACTAGCTTGGCTGATTTTCATCTAGTGTCATCTAGCTATAAAATTCAAAATTATATCCCTCCAATCTAAAGCATGAATTCAATGTTGTCTAAACCCTTCATGATGGTGATGTGATAACTTTTGGATCACGAAAGGCCCGCCGGCATTGCCGGCGGCATATATATATTCACTGTCAGATACTATGAAAAAAGCCGCAGCTGCATCTGCGGCAGCTGCAGCAGCATGAGCGGCATGGCCGCCGGCCCGTGTGCTTCTCTTATGGTGTCCACACCGCTCGGAGCGGGAACGGGCGAGCTTCCCCTTTAGCCGAAATGTTGGCCATAACGTTTTGATGTTTAACGGTGTTGCCATGGCCGGCGGACGTGCCGGCGGCACCTGCCGCCACCTGCCGCAGGTGCCGCAGTGACATTTGCAACATAGCCGGCGGCATTGTGCCGCACATGCGCCGCTGACATCTAGGTAGGGGTGTCTACGACTGAAGTGGTGACTAAAGAAGATTATAGAATGAATGATTATATGAACGACAACAATCTTGTTCTGGGGCTCGGCTGCAGATATTGAAACAATATTTATACTGCAAAAGCGAGCTGTACGGGCTATTTACAATCTTAAATCTGACGATACTTTAAGGAATTTGTATAAAGAAGTCAAGATACTTACAGTGTGTTCACAGTTTATTTATGAAAATTTGATATGTTCAGAAAAACTTGCACTTATTTCCTAAAAAAGTGATTTACATGTTTTCAATACTAAAAACAAGAATAAACTTGCCGTTCCAAACTTCAGACTTCGGAAGGTTAATCACTCGTTTATTGGAAAATGTATTGCTTTCTTTAATAAATTTACTCAAAATATAATTGAATTACCTTTATATAATTTTAAATCTATTGTTAAACAATGTTTAATGACTAAAGGATATTAAAGAATAAATGAATATAAGAACGATAACAATGTATGGTCTAACTTGTAAAACAACATTTAAATTGTAATATTTTAAAAAGAGACATTGACAATAGTGACTGAGTTTGTTGCGCAGCACTAGCCCAAAAATGACCCGAAGCTGTGGTAGGGCCAATGATATTGTATTAAGAACTAGATCACCGGTGATAGGCTAAAAGATAGTCAAGCAAACACCACCTCACGTCAAAGTGAGGTCTAAACTTTGACTTAGTCTGTTTTTGATGGCGTCAGTCTCAATGCCTCAGTGCGCCATTAAAACTGCACAAACAACTAAATAAATAAAAGAAAACAGTCCGAATACCATATTTTCGTTAAGTAAATTGTATTTAATGATGCCTATCATTCATGATTGAAGTTTTTTTTTTTACCCACACATCGCCATCTAGTCCCAAAGTAAGCTACTTAAAAAGCTTGTGTTACGGGTGCCAGACAACGGATATAATACTTAAATACTTTTTTTGTTTGTAAATACATACATAATATACATAGAAAACACCCAGACCAATACTAACAGACATCTTCATGCACACAAATGTTTGTATTGTGCGGGGATCGAACCCGCACCCGCTGCGTAGTAAGCGATTTCTCGACCACTACACCACACGGGTCGTCGAATATTTTCAATAAAATTAGTAAGTTTAGTTTTTTAGCCAACCCACGGACAAACATGGTCGATATTCTAAGACAGTGCCGTACGTGGAGTTGTTAGGTACTATTTTTTTTAAATAATAATTTAACGACTATACGATATAGTGTGGTGGTTTACGTTCCGGACTACAAAGATAAGCTTTCGCGGGTTCGAACCCCGCCCGCACGACCCTTACACATATGTCTATGGACATGTATGTTAATATGTTTTGTTATATAACTATAAAGTACATCTTCAATTTCTTCAAAGTAACAGCGTAGACGCTCACGGATCAAAAGGTCACCGGCGCTCGCGTTATCAAAAGTATAACAAAAGACTGTTGATAAACACATCAGTGAGGGATAAAGATGATCCTCACGATTGTATAAAAAAATATTTACGCCAACTATTGTACTATGTTATTTGAAGGAATCATACTGTTTACATGATGCCAGATGACTATGGTGTATTATTTTTTATTCATTTATTTATTAACAAATATACATGTAGTCACGTGATCGTGAATGCCTAGTAGTGAACGTGACTCTGATATTGGCGCCATAACATTTCATTCAAGTTGCATTTATTAAATAATTATTCAATATTTTAAATGTTAAATAGTTTGAAAATAAAATGTTTTTGTTGATTAATATACTACCGAGCTAAAGTGTGAACTCAATTTTAAAATTAGGTCAACGAGTCTATTGTAATGTACCTACCTACATACTTTAAGAAATATATTAAGAAAGCTACTCTATTAAGACTCTGTTCCGAAACTGATGTCTGATGTGATAGATGTCAATCCATTGACATCCATTAATCAGACGGTGCCATATTTATGAACTCAGGCGTCATCTACTTCTAAATACAATATCATTGGGTAGGGCCAACGTTGGGAGTTGGGACGTGTATAAGTGCTAGCAATAGCCTATGTACAAAATAAAATAAAATTTGACTTTTTACGTATGCAACAATTATATCGTCATTTTTAAGATAGAATACTTCGGGTCTACTTATGCTTGGGTAAAAATATTTATATGTTTCTTCTTTTAAATTATTTTCTTTTTATCCGCGATGGAATGGATAAGGTCATACACCTTTGGGATGAGATAATGTTTTTATGTTTATGTGTTCGCAAACTTATGCTCCCATTTATCTCCAAAACTTCTAGACCGATTGACATGCAGTTTTCTGCAATGGATTTGTAATTTATTAGCGATGGTTTTTAGATGATTATATCGTCCTAGTCTACCAGGACGTGCTGCATCTTGCTTTCGTAAAATTACTATTTTACGAAAGAAAGATAGCAATGCATCATCATGACTATCGAATGTTCCTATTTATCTCTAGAACGGTTTGATCGATTAACACGCAGTTATTTGTGGTGGGTTTTTAGATAGACATAGTTTTATTCCGCCAGGGAACGCTGCAGTTACATATTTTCCGATTCATCAAAATCAAATTTAAAATTATTAATTTAAAAACTTTTAATCCTTCTATTATTTCAAAACTTTAATTTATTTGTACTGATATGAACTCAAACAAAAACTTTCTAATCATCTATCATAGTTTATTTTATACAAATGTTATTGTTTGTCACCAATCCCTTAATAATGAATTAGGATATTGAAATTTCAGGTTAAAACTCCATCTATAATAGCTGTCCAGCCTCCTTTCTCTGGACACAAAACCCGATCCAATGAATATAGCCATCCCTGTCGCCTACCGTCATACCTTTCCGATAGGTAATCTATCTATTTGGTAGACGACCGTCGTTTTACAACACCAAATTTGACAGCCATGAATATCGATAGAGTGCCGCGTTTGCCACGCATGCCGGCGGCTTTTCCAAAAAGATTACATGATCAGTGGCTTTTCCTTTTCCTTTTATATAGCTTTGGCCATGCCACCGGCAATGCCGGCGGGCGGTGTGGATACACCGTAATAGAGTCTGGCTAATAAAAGCTGAACCCGGTGATTTTTATAGCGGCAACACTACCACTGTGAAAAAAAAAGTGTTCATGGCCGCCATCATGGCGTATCTGCGTAGTTGGTTGTCACTGTGTTAAGTTTATTTTGTGCATTCCTTGGTTTTTCTTTTAAAATATGGGTAAAACTAAGCACGGTAGCTCAATTGGTAAGAGCGTTTGGCCCGGTTTGCCAAAAGGTTGCTGGTTCAAGTCCCGCCCGTGCGCAAGTTTTTGGTTTCTTATTTCATCTTTATGTCAGAAATACATATTTTTGGTAATAGGTTCGTGTAAATTTTTTCCTTTGCTGAGATTTTTACACCAACATACACTATTTGTAAACAAATTCTAGACTTGTTTTAAATACAAGATGTATTTTACAGACTGAGAAAAAAAACATCGTTTAAATAAAAGGCTTATATAAACAATGTTTTTTTTTCAGATTACGTATAAGTTCACATAGATTTATATGCAACAAAAATACACAGGAGTGATTAGTTTAAAATTATAAATAGGTTTAAAAAATATTGCTGTTACTTTTTCAGATATTAGTATTTCAACATTGAAAAGGATTAATAATGAAAGTAAAGAAAACAAAGGGGTGTTCAGCACCCCAGGTAAGAAACGCCCTCATAAAAAGACAGTGTCTAACCTGGACAGTTTTGATATTCAAGCTATAAGAAACAAAATAAATGAATATTATGTTGTCAAGAAGCAAGTGCCTACATTAAGAAGCCTTTTGACGGATTTAAAAGAGAGTATTGCATTTACAGGCTGTAGAGAAACATTACGTCAAATATTATTAACCAACGGATTTGTATTCAAGCAAAATAAAAATCAGCGTTCTGTACTTGTGGAACGCTATGATATCGCAGCGTGGCGACATAGATTCTTAAGAACTATTGCTTTAAAACGACAACAGGGGAAGAAAATTCTGAGAAGTATCTGGAATCAGACTTTGATTATAGTGAATAATAAATAACTATGTATATTAGTAAACTTTGTTTTTGAAATACTCATCCCGACATCCCAAATACTATTAACTTCTGTTGGTTTAAATACCTAGTTCAGCATGTCAGATGTATAATCGCAATGAATATCCTTACTTATTGATAGTAAAATGCGAGCCTAGCGGTGCCGGTGACATGGCCACCAGCCGTACCACCGACATTGTGTGTAGCAGCCATAGTACATATATGAAACGTGTTATAACTTCGTATTTCATATGAGGAAAGCCACAGTTGAAATCTACTTTTTGTGAATTTTAAAAAAGTATCAAATATGTTTCTTCCTATTATAGACGGTGTTGCCTAGTTTTCATATTTTAAATTTGCCGCGTTTTGCTAGGTTCAGCTTTTGATGGCCAAACTCTAACTTCTTCGCACGTAACCGTTTCACAGACGCTGTCACCAGATTAGTAGGATTATGCTCAGAGGGCTTAGTTTGAGTTTTTCCACTCACGTTCGATTGCGAGCGCGTTAGAATTTTGTATGGAGAAGTTACAGCGCCATCTACCTTAACTTTGTCTTTCCCATACATAATGTTTCCAAAATCCTAACGCGCTTGCAATCGAACGTGAGTGGAAAAACTCAAACTAAGCCCTCTGGAATAAGTCGCAACAACTCTGTGGTAAGCACCTAACATGATACTCTTACTAATCTGTGCTAACATGTCTCCGACAACAAAAGTGCTTGATAGATACACAGATTAATAAAAGAGTATGACTTGATCTTTGGATTTGATTAGGGGTGGGTCGTTGACGGTTTTCGTGTTAACGAAATGAAACTGTTAATTGCAATCAAATAACCTGTTAAAAAAGCAGTTAACGTTATTAACTGGTTTGCAGTAATGTCAACAGATTTGGACGTAGCAGTTTATAGACATACTCTTACTAATCTGTGAGTTTATTAGTCGAAACAGTTAAAATTTAAAAAAGGAGTTGACGTGAATACACAACTGAAACAACACATACCTGTCTTTTAGTTAGTCTGTTTGAGTGAGCAGTTGATTTTAAAGATCTAAATACTAGAGTTTTTTCGTACCGCTGCCGACATTTTGCAAATATTTTTATTTTATTTTACGTACCTAAAACTATTTATTTACACTTATTATACAAGAACTAAATATTACAACTTAAAACTAGAAAACAAACAGTCACTACAAAATCAATAAACTTTCTCGAAGAAACAAAAAAGCGTTGACCTTAACGTGTCAGTCAAACAGACTAATTCGATTGTTTACAAAACAAATGCACGACACAAACAAACCTGTTCATATTGGTAAGACGGCTCGGTGCGCCGAGCCTTGGAACGAGCAAACATACATAGATCTCTCTCACTCTCGGTCAACTTTGAGCTATTGGCGTCTCGCTCGCTCGTATGGACGCCTCGCGTCCGCTCGGTGTATTCCGTTTGTAAGTCGTTAAGAGAAACAGTTAATAAATTCAACTGGTTTTACGTTACGAAAAAGCAGCTTCGGATAATGTTAAGCGACTGCGCGTTGAATGTTCGTTGAGTTAATCCACGCGTTGCGTTCGGAAATCGTTGAATAAAACAGTTGATAAATTTAACTGGTTTTGCAGTAGACGAAAAGCAGTTAATTCGTTACCATTACAAAAGCGGTTTAAAAAAACAGTTTGTTGAATTACCGCCCACTCCTAGATTTGATATACCTACTCTTCTAGGTAATCTGTCTTGATAGTTTTGTTTCACAGACGTAGGTTCAATACAAAATTTGTATTGCAAATAAAGATTAGTAAAGTAGGTATACAAAGTACTCTGTGGACTTAGGTAGTGATTGCCTGATTGCTTAATTTTTAACAGTACCACTATTAAAAAAGCTTCATTTTTCGATACGATTTGGATTGGGAAAACTGGAGTTTCTGTAATTCCTGACAATGACGACCATCAGACCGTTCACTTGTGAGGACATGTTAAAATTCAACAATGTGTAAGATTTATAATTATTGACAAAAAATATAAACTTTTAGAGGTTATGTATCGGAGGATCTTTTTACTTTTTTCCTTTTTCAGAAACTTAGATCCTCTTACCGAAACCTATGGCTTGTCTTTCTACACGCAATATCTTGCCCACTGGCCCGAATACTTTCAAGTTGCCGAATCACCCAGTGGAGAGATAATGGGATATAGTAAGTCAAGAATCATTAAACAGATTTTATAACTTTGGTATTATATTGCCTATAGATTCTTCTATTAACAAATAACCTTATAGGATTATTTTTATCTTCCTTACCAACCTATATGTTTAAACATCCTTTGTTTTAGTAATGGGTAAAGCGGAGGGTCATGGAGAAAACTGGCATGGGCATGTAACAGCGCTAACAGTTAGCCCCGACTACAGGCGATTAGGTCTTGCTGCTACCTTGATGACCATTCTTGAAGATGTCTCTGAAAAGTGAGCATTTTCAGTGACTATAGTTTAGTCTTAAAATTATCTGTTCTGTACTATTTTTCCCCCTTCATGACATAGAATAATAACACACCTACCTATTTCAATAATAGCAGCATCATTATCTTTAAAACATTGTTATGGAAGTATTTGGTATGTAACATTTATTTTGCAGAAAAAAGGCCTATTTTGTGGACTTGTTTGTAAGAGTAAGCAACAAAGTGGCCATCAATATGTATAAGAATCTTGGATACATTGTGTATAGGACAGTATTAGAATATTATTCTGGAGATCCAGATGAAGATGCCTATGGTAAGTAAAAGAGTATGAAATGATCCTGTTGTCACTATTTCTTATACATGCATTAGTAATAACTTCTTCACTTGCCCTTAAATCATGATTATTTTTTTACACTGTATAGTAATTCAGTAATAATTTGCACGTGGTATTAAAATCAATTTGAATATATTTGTTTTCAGACATGAGGAAAGCCTGCTCAAGAGATGTAAATAAAAAATCTGTGATACCTTTAGCTCATCCAGTAAGACCTGAAGAAGTGGATTAGCAATGTACATAATAAGATTCTTTTTGCTATTGTTTTTGCTACTTTTAAGAAAAAAATAATCATTTGAAAACAAATGTCTTGTACTTTATTTATTTCTAATAAAAAATACAACACAAAACACTGTTTGATATTTCAACTGTCATCATGAGCATTGTTGTCATTTTCTTCATTCTCATTAGTATGAGGTGGTGTATGCCCTTCTTCATTTGTGGGGCTTTTACTAGAGTCTGTGTCTCCAGTCTCTTTCTCTTTGCGCCATTGCTTTGCCATTGCAAGCAGTTTAAGATTTGGTCTAACCATTTCATCCTCTGGGAATATGTAGTCAAACACTTCTTCCCAGCCTTCTTCAATGCCTTCCTCACTGACAATCTTCTGTCTCCTTTTAACTCGTCTTGGCATTTTCGCTAATACCTTTCCTAGCTTCACTTCATCACCAATCTCTGTTTCAAAGTCTTTCCAAGCTTCAAGCAAAAGAACTCTAGCTTCTTTTTCACCAGCACTTCTTAAACTCGTGTTGGCACGCTCGTAAACGCGTCTTGCAAGTTCAACATTAATATTGTCAGGGTTTTCAGCATTTAATTCAAACTTTGCATAAGACAACCATACTTTGACATGCACAGTTCTTTCTAAAAGGCGCCCATACAATTGTCTCGCCTTTTCCGTTTCTCCCTGAGACACTTCAAAGTCTATGTAACTCTTCCAAAGTAATTCAGGCATATCCAATCTTGGCTGGTTTACAGCAATTTCATAAATAGCCCTTGCCCTGTCTATATCTCCTAAAAGAGTTTCCAACTCAGCAAATTTGATCCAAGTGATGCAATTTTCAGGTCCATATTCCAAAAACTTCTGGTAAAGAATTCTACATCTGTCAAATTCTCTAAGCTGAATTTCAAGATCAATATATCCTCTGTACAATTTGTCTCTGGGACAAATTCCTAAGGCCATACCTAATGTTTTTCTGGCCTGTTTTAAATCTTTGCATCTAACTTCAAACTGTGCATACATCAGCCAGATTTTTGAAAATGTAAATATTTTATGTGGTATCAACTCTAAACACGTCCTGTATATTTGTCTGGTGCGTTCAATGTCTTCAGCTTCTAATTCTTCATACAATGCATAGTTTATCCACAGGTAGATGTATCTCCTCCAAAATTGTTTGTCTTTTGATGGGGGGACATTGGCAATGGCCCTCTCATATGTATCTCTGACATTATCTACATTTCCTTCATTCTCCACAAGCCTTATGTAATCAAACCAGGCATCATAGTTTGTAGGATTTTCAATCACTTCTTGTTCATACATGTACTTCCTCTTATTCACTATGACATCTTCAATCCCTGATCTGTCACCATACTTTTTCTCATGTATTGTGTATGCCTTGTACAATTCTTTGTTTCTGTCTTTAGGAATGTGATCCAAAGCATATTTGTAAATAACTCTTGCTCTATCATGTTCCTTTTGGTTTTCCTCAAACTTAGCAAAAGCTATGAACAATCTTTCATCGAGTTCTTCATCACCAAAGAATTCTACAGCTCTTTCATACACCTTTCTAGCTCCATTGATGAAGCCATGATTCTCTTCGAATTTAGCATACTTTATCCAATGTTTAACATCAGGGTGGACCATAACAAATCTCTCATAGATTTGACGGGCTCTGTCTAGTTCTTTGTATCTTAGTTCAAAATTGATGTATGTCTGCCATGCTTGTTCATCTGGCTGCCATTCCATCCAGCGCTCAAAGACCTGAAACACCAATAACATTAGCAATGATATAAATTATATACATTATAAAGTAAACATATGTCACACTTTCATTGAAACTATCAACATTTTTAAGTATGTGAGTATGTACAGCCTAATGCATTACCTGTCTAGCTCCAGCAACATTTTCAAGCATCTCCTCCATGTATGTGTATTTGTACCAGAACTGGGAGACTCTTGGGAGTATAGTAACAGCTCTGTCCCATAAGTTACGGGCATGGTTCACCTGCCTATTCCTCATCTCCATTTCTGTGTATTTTAACCTGAAATTATTGTGAAGACGTTAGGCTGGTATACAGCATTGCAAATTGTTGTCATAAATTAGTGGAAATGATTAAATAGGTACCACAAGGTGACATTTCTGTGGTCAACATCCAGGGCTCTTTCATAAATTGACCGGGCTCTCTGGACCTGCTTCTGTGATTCTTCCCATTGAGCATACTTCAACCAGTTTCCAATCACCTGTGATTGACAATAATTTCAATGTAAGGTCTTAAAAGTTAACTCTATTGAATTATAAATTATGACTCTGTCTCCCCTCTACAAAGCTAGGTAGATCATTCTGTGCTTTCTTTCCATGAATTCTATATTAGCTCTATTAGTTGTCTAAATGTGAAACTATTAAGGTCATGGTTAGTAGAGGCACAATTTTGGTTTTAGTGTTAAAGCTTCTTAGATCAATACCATTCTATTTTTGCGTATATTGTCTTCAAAGGCTTTTCGTTTTCTGTGTTGATAATCGCGGAGCTCTTCGGGGTCAGAAATCTTTTGTTTTGGGGGTGGTGGCAGAATCTCCAAGTCTCGTTCTTTAGCCTCTCTAAGCAATTGCTCTGCTGTGATTTGGATCTCTGCTGGTGCTTTGTTTTTCACCTGTGGAAAACAATGTTTATTTTATTTAGCACATGCGTTATAAATTGCTAAAAACCTGCTGTATTGCAATAATGTTGAATATTTTAAGTAAAATTTCTAATCAAGAGGATTGAGCAATTATGTCCTGAAATAAAATAAAATAAAACCTGAACCACTTTGTGTAGACACTTACCTTTGCCACTTTAGGCATTTTTGTTGTTTTGCCCTCCATGATTTGGTTGAAAGGTCTTTTATTTATTATATAAACAAACCAATATTTATTTGATAAATCAAGCTTTCCTCAATTTCTGCTATGAAATGAAAAGAAGAATGCGCGTCCTGTGGGTTGTGTACTTGTGTCGATAAATTTGACGTTTCGCTGGTGAACCTCTTTTGACATACTCTTACTAATCTGAGTGCTTAGTTTCAGTGACACAAAGTTCATCGAATGACTTTACCATCGCGTTAATCGAGCAAACGTCAAACGCATCGACTATCGAACACACGCGAGTATGAGTTGCAATCGAAGCTAACTATTCGATCCGCGTTTACTCACGGCGAGAGGTGAGCGTTATTTTTATTATGTTGGCCATTTGATAGTGTAGCTACCATAGACATTCACTTCTGAAGATAAACTAACCAGATTTGAGGGTACATTATCCTATAGTAACCCTCATGTAATGTAACGGTCTATTGAAATTGTTCGAGTATTTTAGATACGTCAAATTCAAATTCAAAAACACTTTGTCGCTGCGCGCCTATTTGTTTGTTTGCTTTTTTAAAGTATACGTTTTGAAAGAAAATGAAGACAAGTGCAGCTTAATGAGATATGTTGGTGACGTATATGGAGCAGTAAGTGTGTATAAATACAGTTATCGTGTTTATTTTACAAGGCATTACCTCTTGTATGAATCCCAATCTTTTAGTTTTATTTTATATCCTAACTTATTCATTCACCAACCAACAATGTGCATCTAGTCATGATTTGCTCTATTAAACTTAGCATTTACATTTATAATGCGGTATTGGTCATCACAGATCTACAAAATACAAAGTTTTTCATTAAACATACATTATCTCACATTTTTTATTCAATAGCATATTCTCACTCAGCAAACAAAACACCACATAAATCATCTATAAATTAATGGGATTTCCACTATGTTGTTTGCTCACCAACAATATGTTGAATTATTTACCATCTGTACATTGAGAGAATGGTAATGTTTTCTGCTGTAGAACAAGTGTTTCTCCTCCTTTCTTGGAACCACAATTTTAAAATTGCTACCACCCACACAACCAATTACTCCTGGGATACCATAGAATCTGTAAAATAAAAAAAAATATATATTAGTATATATTGTTAGGTTATAGTACATAATACAAAGGTTTATCGGTAGTTACCTTCGACTGTCTGCCTGTCTGGCTGCAGGTTTGTCCGAAAACTTTATATACTTGTTAATAATATTCGGGAGCGTCAAAGCCTGTGTGGACTCTTCTGTATATATGCACTGCAAATTTTTTGCGAAACGTTTTTTGTCATACCTACAGGCCTCTGGTAAAATCCCGTTGCATAAAAAAGCAGGGCGGTGAGGACCTATAAATAATCAAAACAAAACAGAAGTTTTTACACCTTAAATAGGAAGTAAATCACAGCAATTTTGTAGTGCGCTGTGTAAATAAATCGAACCTTTAGTTCGAGTGAAACCTTTAGTGAAACCCTTTGAGAAGATCGCAAATTAGTTTTTTTTCTTCAGCTCCATAGCGAGCATTTTGAATTTTTTTTTTTGAGATACGGTATCGCGCTCGAAATTGTTTCTCAGTCAGATCTTTTAGTGGATAAAACGATGATTTAGCTATCATATTTTTCCTCACAGTGAAACCACGGGTATCCCTGGATTCAGCTGTGGAAAACATTTTCCAGACGAAATGTAGTCGAACCGCCATTACATATTCAGATTTTTCAATTTTCACGAGTTTACAGTAGTTGTACCTCACCTCTCACCATAAATACTCGCGTGAAAACTTTTCACCTGCGTAAGTGAAGAGCTCACTGACGTTCGTGACAAAAGCTGTCAAAAAAGCAACTCGTACTCGCAAAACGATGTTTTACGTCCTCACTTTCGATTGCGAGTCGGTTTTCACTGCTCGAGTCGAGTACGTAAAAACTCAGAATCGCAATTTTATTTCCTAAAGTGACCGCAAGGTGGCGCTTTATTTTTCCCATACATAACTCTAACGCGCTCGCAATCGAACGTGAGGTGATAAAAGTCAAACTAAGCACTCAGTGCTGTGAACTGAAACGAAACGACTGGTCGACAGGATATTTGACGTTTGACGTGCGAAGCAATGCGTCAGCGTGCGTGAGGAACTATCATGGGCGGTGTATCCACACCACCCGCCGGCATTGCCAGTGGCATAATATGTCTTTTAACTGTCAGATACCGACAAGAGCGAGATGTCACTATTGAACAGCTAAATTAGTCCAAATCAAAATTTCCAACCCTAACAGATACTTGATGACGGCGACACGCTTGCTCTCCCCAACACCTTAAGGACTGGTAAGTTCTTTCGCTGCTGACTCCGGTAGATTTTGCTTTCCAACATTACGAAACTGTGAAACCTTCTCTTATCTGGCAGGGTGACTGAAAGTTCCCGTTTTTATTTGGTGCTAGATTTTGTCCTTCGAAAAAAATATGGTGGAATTCGCCCTATTGCTATTGGCTCAACGTTTCGTCTTGCAGCCAGTCGTGATCTTTTTTCTCCTTTGCAGGAGTATTTTAAATCCATCCAACTTGGTTTCGGCAGTAAGGGAGGTTGCGAGCCTGTGGTTCATTCCACTCGCAATTTCCTCTCCTGTGACGAATCTGAAGTTTTTTGAAAGTTGATGTGAAGAATGCTTTCAATTCTCTCGACAGGTCTGCCTGCCTTGCTGAATGAAGTTCAGATTCACACTCCTCAGATTTAGCCCTTTGTTTTTCAGTGTTACAATAATCAATCAAAATTACTTTACAATCAACATTCGATTGTTTCAGCAGTCGGTGTTCAGCAAGGCGACCCTTTAGGTCCAGCCCTTTTTAGTTTAGGCATCCATCCTGTCATTTCATCCTTAAATTCTAAATTCAATGCCCTGTATCTGGATGACTGCTCCTTTGGAGGCAAACCAGATATTGTTTTCCAAGATATTGTGTCCTGGTTATACAAGGATTTAAGAAATTAGGCTTAGAACTGAACCTTTCAAAATGTGACCTTTTTAGGGTTCCGTAGCCGAATGGCAAAAAACGGAACCCTTATAGTTTCGTCAAGTCTGTCTGTCTGTCTCTGTCCGTCCGTATGTCACAGCCATTTTACTTTTTAACTATAAGCATCACAGTGTTGAAATTTGGAAGGAGTATGTATGTATCCTGTTAACCGCTTTACGATTTCCATACAAATAATAAAAAATGGACTACGTCGAATTTTCTGTATTAAGATCAAGGCAGAAGGAGTAACAAGATAAATGTTATAAGAATTTTATCTCACACTCTCAAGACAATATTAAAAGGCATCCTAAATTATTCTGGAGTTATATAAAGGACAAAAGGGGAGCCAAGAGTAATTACCCAAAACTAAGTCATTAGTTTTGGGTAATTACTCTTGTAATCATATGTCAATATGATACAAAGTTGCTGTCCAATACAAAGGATATATGTAGTGCTTTTAACGATTTCTTTCTGAAGAACTTTACGGAGTCTAATACTTTGCACGCTTTAGATGTTGATGATAGTTCTTGTTATAATGATAATGTAAATAATATCTAAATTAGTAATGAATACATCTTAAAGTTGCTGAAGAACCTTGACCCTGAAAAAGGGCCCGGTAGTGACGGCCTTCCCCCCATCTTTTTTATTAGATGTTGCCAGTCCCTCTCATTACCAATATCACTTATTTTCAACCGATGTTTGTCCAATGGCTACTTTCCTGATTTATGGAAAGTAGCAGATATCGTTCCTGTACATTAAAAAGGCCTAAAAATGGCTATCTCAAATTATAGACCAATTTCAATTCTAAATGTCTTAAGTAAATTATTTGGAAGGGTTGTGCACTACAATATTTATCCTTTTTTAAGTAGACGTATTCCTCCTCAACAGCATGGTTTTCTTAAGGGTCGATCCACTTGTACTAATCTCACTATCTTCACTAACGATGTATTGCACGGCATGGAAGGTTGATGTGATTTACACTGATTTTGAGAAGGCGTTCGATCGTGTGGATAATGTTATTCTCAAGCGTAAGTTGTATGAACTGGGCATCCACGGGAATCTTTTAAGGTGGGTAGACTCTTATTTGCGTAATCGCTGTCAGGCAGTTGTGGTGGGAGGGTATCGTTCTGACTATGTTCAGATATCATCCGGCGTCCCACAGGGTTCCATTCTAGGGCCCTTGCTATATCTCGCTTATTTATATTTCTATATTTATTTATTTATTGCAAATACATAGTAGAGTATCAATTTACATAATCAATATCATACCTATCCTTATATGATATCGATGGCAATATTCTCTTCAGTAGGTTTCTCATGTATGCTGATGACACCAAAATCTATTGCCGCATCAGTGATATTTCCGACTGCGACAAACTTCAGTGTGACTTAGATAGTCTTAATGAGTACTATGCCAATAATAGGATAACGATAAATATTTCGAAGTGCGCACATGTTACTTTTAGTCGCAAAAGAAATCCTATTCAATTTGAATTCCACTTTAACCACACATATATTAAAAAGTTCAACACTATCAGGGATTTGGGTGTTATATTGGATTCCAAAATGACTTACGCTGAGCATGTAGAAAATGTTGTTGACAGAGCCTATAAAAAATTGGGTTTTGTGCTGCGTACTGCCAAGCCTTTCTCGGACATCTCGTGTCTTAAAATGTTATACTTTTCCTATGTTCGCAGTGTATTGGAATACTGCAGCAGTATTTGGAACCCAATATATATAAAATACAAGGAGGACATTGAAGACATACAATTAAAATTTATTAAACACCTGAATTTCCGCAGTTTTCGATGTAGCAGTGACTATGGCCTAAATTGTAAATACCATCGCCTTCTGTCTTTGGAGAATAGAAGTTTGCTTCTTGATATGTTAATGTTGTTTGGAATTTGTAGGGGCAACGTTGACTGTATTGATTTATCTTCTCTTGTGCTAAGATTCCGCGTGCCTAAAAGACGAACAAGGCACACCAGTCTTTTTTCTGAACCAATGGGTCGTACGATCTATGCTCAAAACTCGGTAATATGCCGTTTACTCAGAACTTATAATAAACAGTTTAGTTCTATTGACATATTTCACCTGGGTAAATCGGCATTCAGAAATTTAGTTATAAAAATGTTTGAGGAATAAAACGAGAACTTGATGAGTCGGTACACTCCTCGTTGCATTTTCATGTTTCATATTTATTTGTTTTTGATTTGCTTTGTTGTGAGTGCATGTATTACGCTAATGTGTGGATAGCATGATCTTTATGCGTAAAAGGTTAAAGAAATAAAGTGTTAACTGTATGCGTTTAACTTTTGGCGTTTCGCTATTTACCTACTTACTTATTATTCTAAAAATTACTCTTGCTTAATTTATTTCATTTTTATTTGTTATATAATCTGAAGTTAATAAGAGTTATATGCGTCTTATTGTTGTAAATTTCTCTTTCACAACCATTCGCTGTATTTAATTTATAGGAGCAATTTGTAAAATGACAATCCTTTATTGGCTGTAGGTAATATATATAAATATTGTTTGCTTTCTTAGTCTTAAGAGCTGTCGATTGATGTAAAGTAATTAAATTAAATAAATAAAAATAATGTCATTTAAGGGGGGGCTCCCATACATGCAACTAAAACCAAAAAAAATATGGATAGGTCCGACTCGCACTTGCCGGTTTTTATTAATGATCACGTTTCGTCTGGTTCCCGTCAGGATATCATCAATTTAATTACCTTGCTCCTAACTAGTGATGGGTTCATGAGAAAATTCTCCACGTGAGAATATTCTCCAATCGGTAATATTCTGGATTTTTATCTTCAACAGAGAATATTCTCAGAGTAAGGAGAATTTAAGAGAATTTAAAATTGAAATATTTTTTTATTAATTATAAGGTAAAACAGTATGTTTTAGAGGTACGACGATAGCAGTATTGTGTAAAATAAGTATCTTTAAAAAACATACCTATGAATTATTACATTACTATTATTATTACGCCTTTTTCGCGTTAACCCCGTGAGTAAAAATGACTTTAAAATGTTTCCACTGCAATATTTTTTGAAATATTAGACCCTCAAAATCGATGACCTCAAGTGAAAATATAGATGGATGGGAATTTGTAATTTGTTATTTCCTTGGCTGAAAAACAAAATATTCCAGTTGATCGATTATTTCAAGAAGTATCTGACTACAAAGGTTGATCTGGTTTATGGAGCAAAAATTTTATTTGGGAAACGTCTAAAAAAGTGAAACCGGTCACTTGGTGGCAAACGTTGTTCTCAAAAACTGAATTAGGAGCAATTGCTATAAAAATATTGACTGCTCAAGCTACGTCTGCTTCTGTGGAACGATCTTTTTCAACCTTTTCGAACATACACCCATAAAAACGAAACAAATTTTATACCGAAAGAGGTGGTAAAATTTGTCTCATCTCTCATAATTGGAAAATATTTAATAAGTTAAAGACTTCTGTCAAGGAAACCGACGAACCTAATCATCTAGGTCCGAGTACCTCGGCCACAAGAGCACTTAGACTCTATTAGTGATTCCGAAGAGAGCTATTCTGAAGAAGAACCAGAGGAGGAATCTGAAATTGAAACAGAAAACCGATTCACACATGAAGACGATCCATTGGCAATGGACATCTCATAATTGTTAAACATGTTTTTACTATTTTTTATAGTTTAATAATCTAATATATAATTTGAATTGTTAATTTCTAATTCTAGTTTAATTATCTAATTTCAAAAGTTTTTGTCATGATTAGTCATTATTATTAATATTTTTTTGGTGATTTTGTAAAATTTGAATTATTTAGTATTGTTAAATTTTGGAATCTTTATTAAAGCTGACTATTTCAAAATACTGATATGTTTATTTTATCGGAAAAATGAAATTATAAAACTTTTGAGGAAATTTAAAAGAACTTACGAGAAAATTCTCGAGAAATTTCTTGAGAATATTCTCACTCAAAAGAATTTAACCGCTGGATAAAACAATTTTTAAATTTTATTTGTGAAATATTTAGCAACAAACAAAAATACAATAAAAGTTCTATTAATGTAATAAAATTGATAGGATAGTCATTTAATTTTTAAAATCTCTTCCAAAAGAATACTCTCGAGAACTTAACAGCAAAGTTCTCACTAAAAGAACATTCTCGGGAACAAACCATCACTATTTCCAACATTACGAAACTGTGAAACCTTCTCTTATCTGACAGGGTCACTGAAAGTTCCTGTTTTTATTTGGCATTCGCCCTATTGCTATTGGCTCAACGTTTCGTCTAGCAGCCAAATCAGCCAGTCGTGATCTTTTTTCTCCTTTGCAAGAGTATTTTCAATCCATCCAACTTGGTTTCGGCAGTAAGGAAGGTTGCGAGCCTGTGGTTCATTCCAATTCGCAATTTCCTCTCCTGTGACGAATCTGAAGTTTTTTGAAAGTTGATGTGAAGAATGCTTTCAATTCTTTCGACAGGTCTGCCTGCCTTGCTGAATGAAGTTCAGATTCACACTCCTCAGATTTAGCCCTTTGTTTTTCAGTGTTACAATAATCAATCAAAATTACTTTACAATCAACATTCGATTGTTTCAGCAGTCGGTGTTCAGCAAGGCGACCCTTTAGGCCCAGCCCTTTTAAGTTTAGGCATCCATCCTGTCATTTAATCCTTAAATTCTAAATTCAATGCCTGGTATCTGGATGACGGCTCCTTTGGAGGCAAAGCAGATATTGTTTTCCAAGATCTTGTCCTGGTTATACAAGGATTTAAGAAATTAGGCTTAGAACTGAACCTTTCAAAATGTGACCTTTTTATTAATGATCACGTTTCGTCTGGTTACCGTCAGGATATCATCAATTTAATTCCCTTGCTCCTAACATTAAAAAAATCTGAATTCTGAATCGATTTGCCTTTTGGGTGCCCCTCTTTTTGATCCCAGCATCAAATACAAATAAAAATGCGGTCTTATGTCAGAGAAACAGTGCAATGACCTACTTAGCCATATAAAACAGCGTGCAAATATTCAGGAAATTAATAACACTAGTTTTACATGTTATTTGTCAATATGAATTAAGTACAAGTAATAGCAACAATTTCAACAGTTCCATTATGTCCATCGAACCTTTTCTTGATAAAAAATTGAATGATTTCACCCTTTCATTCAGCCCTCAGATTAGAACACCTAAATTCACACATTGCTTTTATATACTCAAATCTTGTCTTTTTGTGCCTATATTTCCTACGTGCTAGTCCTATCTGGAAAAAAATATATTTAAAACTATTTGACACCACTCTGGATTTTTTTACATTTCGATAATAATTCTTGGGCACAGGCTTCACTTCCTTTTCATTTTGGTGGGATCGGAATTCGCCAAATTTCTAGTATAGCCCTCCCCACTTTTCTCTCCTCTTTGCATAGCACTTCCGTTTTAGTCGGAAAAATCCTTGAGTATCCTCACCAGCTTTCTAAGGTGAGAGACGCGGAGGAGTTTTGGCAAGGTCTCTGTCCTAGAGAAGACATTGCAAAGGAACGTCACCAGCAAAAACTTTGGAATGTCCCTCTTGCGAGAGAGACTTTCAATTCTTTACTTCAAAATTCCGTCAGGGACAGTAGTCGTGCAAGACTCTTGGCGGTTTCCTGCAAAGATTATGGTCACTGGCTTCATGCTTTACCGTCGAAAAATTTGGGCACTCTTTTCGATAGTGAGTCTTTTCGGGTGTGTGTGGCCTCCGCCGTGGTACCCCTGTGAACCATATGTGAAATTTTTACGTGTCCCTGGGGCAAGGAGGTTGACAAAGGTCTCCACTGCCTTTGTTGCCAGCAAAGCGCTGGGCGTCTCGCCCGCCACGCTACCCTTAATGACGCCTACAGAAAATCTCTTGCCACCATTAATGTTCCTTCCACGTTGGAACCACGTGGTTTGGTCCGTGACGATGGCAAGAAACCCGATGGTCTCACGCTTATTCCCTGGGAACGGGGTCGGGCCTTAGTTAGGGATGCAACTTGTGTCGATACTTTGGCCCTCTCCCATCTCAGGGAATCAGCCCTTAAAGATCGAGCAACATCGGAGTTGGCGGAAAACGCTAAGCGTCGCAAGTACGTCTCACTTGCAAGTGATGCTGTGTTTGCGCCGTTTGTCGTTGAAACATTTGGGCCGTGGGGACCCTCTGCTAAATTGCTGTTTAGAAAAATTGCGCTAAAATTAAATTCTGTAACAGCCAATAATAAAGCTGGATGGTTCCTAGCTCAAAGGAAAAGCATAGCTATCCAACGCGGCAACGCAGCCAGCATCATAGCCTCCTTGCCGCAAGAAAATAGTTTCGTATTTGAATAGGTAGATTTTAAGTTATTTTTTTATGTTGTATGTCTAAGTTTTATTTTTTCTGGTTTGTTATTAAAGTCATGTCCAAATCGATACGATTTCTATTTACCAATGCGCGCTTCAAATTTAAAGTACCTACGTAGTTTGATTATTCTGTTAATATTTTGTTTAAAGAAACAGTATTTAGTACACTAGAGCTGCATGTTCGATATTTTGTGTAGACTGTTTATCATGCAGGAAACTAATGTTTAACTTAGGAAGATTGATAAATCACCTGAACGAAAGGTTATCTCATTTTAAGCTACAAATGTTTCTTACTTTCATCATTAATCGGTTTCGTTTGACAGCTTTTACTTGTCCTTCTATTTTCTTCTGATAGGAATAATAATTTAATGGAAAAAAGTAACAAAAAGCCGCAGTGACAACTTCCCAGATTGGTTTGAAACTTGGTTTACACATATTAGCACGTACTCGATTTATTTTAGCTATCACTCGATTCCTCACGCTTCCGCTACCATGATAAAACCCCAGATAATGTACTATACTACTATTACAGATACTACTACTAGTACAGATACCTCATCTCATACAAGAAAACGGTTCCGCCGAAACGGGCGAAAGTAACGGGCGCTGGAGTAGACTACAATACGGACTAGATGGAGCTACTGGAGTAGACTGGACTTGCCGATATAAAAGCACATCGGTTGCTTGCAATACAGTCCACGTTTTTACTTCCTTAATAGATGGCGCTAAACTCACTGCAGTCCACGTTTTAACTTCATCAATAGATGGCGCTAAATTTATTTTTGTGTGCGACCAGTAGATTTCAGCTTCGGCTGTCGATACGATTGCATCCAGATTTAGGTAGGTACCTACACAAATAAAAAAAAATGTGATACCAGCATAAGGTAATTGAATTTTTAAAAGATGTTATTGTATTTATCCCTCAAGCGTATGTGAACGATACACAATAGAAATTCTATTGTTATGCGGTCTCATGCGACCGCTTGGGCGTTGAAGCAGAAACCCTATTTGTTGTTTGTTTTCTTATAATACAGGGTCTAACAAAACTAGTTTTATAGAGTTTTTTCAAAGTTATGCTTCCTAACATACTATTCACTTCTATATAAGGAAACCTGCTGTACTTCTACCTATGTCATGCACACATACGAACCGAAGGTACCTGCTCTGTAAGTCAAATGTTCATGCTTTCTACTCTAGTCATCTCAGTCACCCATACCAGGATAACATGGGAGCAAGCAAGATGGCTTTAGCCAAAATAACGTGCAACGTCTTACAGAGTAGGCGCCCAGTTTTGTCTACCTACTCATTAGACATTTATGAATGAAAGAAACTTTCAAACAAGCTGTGTAAATTAAATGAATAATCTGGGGGTTTACGGAGTTAGTGGCAGATTTGCATACTTACTTTATAGTTGCAGTCTTTCCTTTTTACTCCTACTACTAAAATAATAACAGACCCAACCTTATCAATATGTTTATTAACGTTCCCTAACCAAAATAAATAATCAGCCAGGCAAGAAATTGTAAGACAAAGGCGTGGTAGTATTTACCTACATAAACAGTTAACAGATTCTATTATGCAAAAAATTAAGTCTCCTACCTACCTAAACCTTAAAAGAGACATAAGCAAATGATTCCTTTGGTAAAAGCAGGCTAAAGATATAGATAAACATAAAGAAAATACGACATTGATACAACAATTTATTTTGAAATGTATACCTATCACAAATTTGGCCCTTTAGCCCTCTAAAACAGCCTTCTAAAACAAACATTTTAGCCCTCTAAAACAAAAATTATTCCATGGCGTCTTAGCTAATTCATAAAAAAGTAACCTATTTACGGGAATGTTAGTTAGGGATTTACGGTATGTAATATAACACTAAATGTCTAATCTTTCGATTCATATCATCACGTGTCACTTGTTACACAATTTAGAATGTTTTTATAACTTCTGCGTAAAACGTACGTACGTTGATTATTTATATAAAAATAATAACCATTTGATTTTCCTTCATACTAAGCAGGCTTAGGACTGTCAACCTGGATAAAAAATGTTAATGACAGTTTTTGAATTTAAAACACCTGAAAAGTAACTAACTCAATTTTTGTTTACTAATAAAATCAAGTAGTCACATTCAGTAATCCAAAAACTTGCAATTACTCCGACAGCCGAAGTGCGCCGGCTCTAATCACAAAAGAAACTAAAAAAACGTCAACAAACATTCAACCAGCCAATATTTATAGAACCGCACGCAATGCAAATTGAACTTCATTTCGTTAACACTACGAGAACATACAGATTCTACCGTTTTACCGAGCCACGGTTCGGCCATAATACCTACGCACACTGCGAACGTAGCTTCCCTTCTCTTACTTTCGCTCTAGAAATGAAATGAAGCCGTCTTTCTTTATCACCGGCTTCGGCTCAGTTAGTTGTTTATCTGAAAATTCAACTTTATCTCTCGGATATAGAGATTTATTTAAAACACAAGTGAGCTACGGATATATTAGCCGTTTGGGTGAGATAAATATATTTTTTATCTTTCTCTCGCGAGCTACACAAGTCTACTTGAAATTACCGTCTGGCATCACTGGTCAAATGAAACGCATTCATAAAAATGCGCCATCTATACTAGTTTGTTATCAACTTTCCACCATGCCACATAGTTTTGTCGTATGCCGACAGAGGGTTAGAGGGTAGTAAAAGCATGCTTTTATGCTTTTTACACTATTTTTGCTAATAATGGAAAAAAACAATGGTTATGAGTTTTTTTCTATTTTAAACAACTGAAAAAGTTTAGTAACATATTTTTCGGGTATTATCTTCACGTATCTTAGGATTTTAGTCTATCTAATAAACATTAATTGCGCTAGCTATACACGTGTCGCCATCTATTGACAAATTTTAAAGGCTATGTAACTTATGTACCGAATGAGACCCCGTGATAAAACTAATCTTTATCAATTAGAAAAGAGACACGTGGGTTGGTGACAGCATAAAACTTATTTATTAAAAAAACAGACAAACGTGTGAGTCGGACTCACACTAAAGGTCTGGGCACACAGCCGGCGGGGCGGGACGGCGACGCGACGCGACGGTCACGCCGGCAGTGTGACTGCCTCACAGCGCTGGCGTTCCGCTGGCGTCGCGTCGCCGTCCCGCCACGCCGGCTGTGTGCCCAGACCTTAAGGGTTCCGTGCCAACTTACCACTTTGGAAGCGTCTACCTCTCAAACGTTACATTTTCAGAGGAAAGGTTTTAGAAACCTTGATGTCATTTTAAAAGACCTATCCAATAATTTTAACCTTATTTTTTTAGGTTTTAGTTTCCTATGTGGCAGCCCCCCCTTAAATATCATTTTTTATTTATTTTTTGTACGAGCGGGAAGCGGGAATCGTAAAGCGGGAAACAGGATACATCTACCTACTAAGTTTCAACCGTGTTATATTAATAGTTTCAGAATAAAGTGGCTGTGACATACGGACGGACAGGCAGACTTGACGAAACTATAACGGTTCCGTTTTCTGCCGTTCGGCTACGGAACCCTAACAACAATCGTTGCTATGGATATGGAATGACATGCGTTAAAAGGCAATCAAAAAATACAGAGAGATTTTAGTATAACATAGTCTTTAACAATACCATCTTGTCTTGACCTGAGGCCTTACTCTGGACACAAAACCCGATCCAATGAATATACCCATCCCTGTCACTCATACCAGGCCGTGTACGCGTGTGACAGGGATGGCTATATTCATTGGATCGGGTTTTGTGTCCAGAGTGAGGGGGCTGGGCAGGAATCCGAGACACGACTAAGAACTTATTGCGATTCCCTCAATAAAAAAACCGGCCAAGTGCGAGTCGGCGTCCAGTTTATTTTAGAAGCCTCAAGGCGGAATGGCAAGGCTCGACTAGGCTCGAAGTCCCGAGCCTAGCCGAGCCGCGAACCCTTTGAGCCATGCCTCGAGCCTTCAAAGGAGCTTAAACCTATGAAAAAAAGAGCTCGAGCCCTCAAAATATTTTTTTTAAAGCTTGTATAACTTGTATTGAAGCTGTAAAATGTAAAATAATAATGAGTTGCAAAATTTGTGACTGATTTACTAAAATACGTGGCAATATACAAGGTGACTTTGTTATCATTACCGAAATTTTGTGTAAAGACTCCACTGATGAATTTGACAACTTTAACCATGGGGGCAATAGTGAAATCGAGAAAAAAAAATAAGCTGTTCCATACAAAAGGTCAATTGGCGTGCGGTCAAAATGTATGGAACAGCTGATTTTTTTTCTCGATTTCACTATTGCCCCCAAAGTAAAAGTTGTTCATATTCATCAGTGGAGTCTTTACACAAAATTACGAAGAAGAAAAAGTTAGTATAATTGTTGAACCTTACTTAACGCTTTCTTAGTATTATTTAGTTGACGTTGTAAAAAGACGATTTTGTCTATTTGAGGCTATCTCATTATCCCGTGGCTTAGTTATAAAATAAAAAGTTTGACCACGTGGCCAAGAAAATATATGTGTCTGGACTTATTATTTTTTATCTTTTTACTAATATTAATAAGCTTTTTACTAATTTTGAACTCGATAATCTCAGGAACTACCGAACCAATTTGAAAAAAAATGATCCGGTAGTAAAAGTAAAGTACTTTCGAAAGCAGGAGTAATTATCCAAAAAGCTCGCTATCGAACTCACAGAGTGCTGCGAATAAGACACGAGTCTTCAAATTTAGAAATCAATTAGGTATTCATTTACTAGCGACCCGCCCCAGCTTCGCACGGGTGCAATGATGATAATGCTGCTAATGCTGTCTATAACCAACGATCAGAGTTAGTTTGTGATGTGACAATACAAATAATTAGGGTTCCGTAATCCAAGTAAGTACAAGGTTCCTTTTTAGTTTCGCCATGTCCGTCTGTCCGTCCGCAGTCCAGCACAGATACCTAAGGTGCTAGAAAACTAATTTCGTATAGATATATGTTCTAATCTCCCCGCCAAAGAAGTAAAAGAAAATTAAAAAAAAAAATGAATACCTACCTCTCATCAAAGTACGTGGGGATGTTTTTCTTTTCTCTCGCCAAACCGTTATTGTAGAACGTGTTACGGGTGTCGTTAAATAGGTATTTTAAATGATTTGAGTTTTCTTATCTAATTTTTCAATAAAATGGCCTGTTTCCGTAACATTAAGTTTTAAAAGGTAATTTTTGATCAAATTCCAATATCCCAACCGTCACCAAACTAAACGGTAGTCGGTGGATACGTGAAAAAAATCACAGCAATACTATATACGAGTACAATTCAACTTAGAGGAAAACTCTCACTCTCACTGCTATGATATGTATATGCATGCACAAAAAACGAGTTTATTTACGACTTCACTTAGAAACCTATACAATTTCAATGTTTCACAACTATATTATGCATGTATCATACATAATCTTGAAGCACTCTATCTGTTTAAAAATAACTGCATCAAATTCCGTTGCGTGCGTAGTTCTAAAGATTTAAACATACCTACACAAATATACCATTCAGACAGCGGTACGCGACTTTGTTTCATACTATGTAATTATACGAGTAAAGTGCACCATGAACGCTTTCCCTATTGTGCTTTGCATCGACTTATTTTCATTCATCAGCATCCATTAAAATTGAGTGCAATGCTTCGAGATCGATCGAGTGCTCCAAAGGCCTTGAGCCTTCAAAAGAGATCGAGCCTTCAAAAAAGCTCGAGTTAAGCAAGCTTGGTATCCCGAAAACTATATCTTTTTTCATTTTTAATCTCTTCAGTAAGCGATCTATTGAATTAGGAGTAGGTACCAAGTGTTAGTATTTCCCGCTATCTATGGAAAAGAGTTAAGGCTCCGTCCTCAGTCCCCTTTTGTATGAGACCTGGAAATCTCAATATTATCCAAATGTTCAATCCTTCAGTATGCTGATGACGTTTTTGTTTACTCCGTCAATCATTCGATTAAAGTAGCTGCCCTTGATCATTAACGGCCTTAGAAACTGGTTGATTGGACATAATCTCTAATTATCTACCTCTAAAAGCACTGTTGTAGTTTTTTCAAGAAAAAGGTCAATTCCAGATGTTAGTATAAAAGTCAATAGTTCTGCACTTCCCATCGCTGAAGTGATAGTACTCTTAGGAAAACGAATTGACAGCAAATTTTTTGGGTTAGCACATGTCAATTAAATTATAGAAAAATTAGAAAAATATCCTTAATATCATACTCGTATGAACTCTTGCAGTGTTTGGTGAAGAGCACACCTAGCTTCACATATTAGCTTATTACCTATAACGCATTTAGAAGGAGTATTTTAGACTATCGGTCATTTACGATGCGAGTAGCAAACAAAACTGCACTTAAAAAATTAGATCTTTTACAAAATAAAATCATTCAATTTGTTTTAGGAGCAAAGCGTAGCACTCCAGTGAATGCTATACAAGTCGAATGTGCAGATTCGCCACTTCATCTCAGACGGCAGTACCTTGTTTAAAATCAGTCAGTTCAATTATCACCCTTTGCTTGAAAAGTTAAGAACTTCTTAGAGACTTTATAAATAATTGCAATCCCTTCTGGCGTAACAAATCCGCCCCGTAACTAATAAATAGTAATAAGAAATTTTTTGATTTTGATTGTCAATTAGAAAAAAATACATGCTATCCCCAAATCTTTTTAGACTTTAAAGTGCTAATTTTTGCAGTGGGTATTGATAAAGATACTTGCAATTCAAATAACAAACTCATTCAGTTCATCCCAGTACACGCTTGCAATTATGAAATTTTCTTCACTGATGCATCCTAAGCTATTTCAGATGGTCCTTCGCCCTCAACTTTAGTAATAATGTTGGAGCAGCATTTTAAGACAATCTTCTGGTTATTTTAAATTATTTAAATTTCCTAGCATCTCATCCAGATTTAATAGCAAAATTAGTCATTCTGTAATATTTACAGACTCTTTGAGTTTCTTACAATCTCTCCTCAAAAATCCCTAACAACTCATTTAGTCCTCTTTCATTATTAGTTGAAAGTAAATTATTGGAATGCCATGATAATTATCTGATAGTTAAACTAGCCTGGATACCTGGTCACACAGGTATTCAGGGCAATGAATTGGTCGATGATCTTGCTAAGTTGCCTAGCAAGGGAAAAATAACTTTGACGCTGTTTATTGTCATGATTTAGCCAATGCGCCGCGTATCTTTCTCATACAAGACTGGGTCCATGATGGGCAGAATTCTAGTCAGTCCAAGGGCAAGTTTTACCGTAATATACAACCTACAGTAGCACTACAACCCTGGTTTTCAATAATTCACTTAGAAAAGCGAGTGTCTTCGACTATCTCTCGTTGCGTTTGCGTTTGCGTTTTGGCCATTGTAGTTCACCCTCTCTTAGCAAAATTATACATAGGAGGAAGGAAATATTAAACACATACTTTTTAAATGTCCTCTTTACAGCTCCTTACAATACCACGGCATTATAGTCAAAAACAAAGCTCCTCTCCCATACAACCTTTCATCTATACTATCACTTGCTAGTAAAAAATGTATACAAAATGTAGGTACGTGATGTGGGAGATTTTAGAGGATAAATATAAACTTTGGGTAATATTTATGAGGAATTGATGTAATTTGTATGAAATAAAAGAAACAACTGAGTAAATAGTAAAAACTTCAAAATTTGAAGGAAAATAAGACATAAAAAATAGTGTAAAAACAAAAAAGAGTTCATTTGCCTCATTCTCGCCCCTCGTATGAGAATGCGTAGTTTGTAGGCATTTGGCAAACCGAAATGCCTACCGTTAACAGTAGCTAGGCGATAACAGCAATTTTCTTTACTGGTCTACGTAAAATTCCCCAATTTGTCGCAGCGTCGACGACTCGGATAACAACATCTCGTCCCGGGTATTCCCCTATTAAATTTATTAATTATCATAAAATTAAAACTCTAAACTTTAATATATTATTCATCATATCTACTTTATTATGTCTATTTATTTATACCGTCAAACAATCCCATCCCTATCCGCCACCTTTTTTTACGTCAGGAAATGCTGATTACGCACCGTACCTCGCCGTCGGAGAACGGAGGAGCGTGTGTGGGACTCCCCCGGATTCGGGTATACCCACTAAAACCTGACGACACCCGCCGCGTTTGTTGGCGGTGACCGCGGGTGACAGCAGGGGCCGCGGTGTCTTAACAGTCCCGCGACCCTTGCCAGCAGCAAAGTCCACCCTCTAGCAGGAGGGCGGATCTCCACGGAGTGGGGTGAGGAGATCACATCTCATTCCAGACGGCATACATCCTCAGGAGGGTCCCTGGTGATTGGACAAAGGTGTCTCCACACCGTCTGTCCGAGGCCCTCACGACGAGGTGATCCACCCACGCCCGACAAGTGCACGCCGAAATCACCTAGAGGACCAAATTCCTTAAGACATCCCCTGCCTCCTCTGATAAACCAGAGGGGTGCCGTGAGTCACAACAACTTTTAGTGAGCTGCCGCTCGATGCGAGACAGACGCGACTCACTAGTGCCCCTGCCGCCCGATACAGGAAAAATCGCAGCGGCACGACGCTCCACAGAGCATCTTGCCTTCACCTGCCGCTGGTTTGCGACAGGCTACTGAGCCCTCTCGTAACGACAAGGCGTGCTCTATTTGAGATGACCACCTTACCCAATCCCACACGAAAACTCTCAAAAAACATGAAAGTGGCAATAGTCATCCTCGGTCATCATGATATTATATTATCTGGGGTGTTAGTTTGCAAAGGGTCGTCCCCTTGCTTGCTATAATGACAGCGCTATAGAGATATTAATATGGAGAATATGAAAATGGGCTAGCATGTGCTTTCGCATTTCCGATAAATTTTGAATATCAATAAAGGTCACACTGATTTGTACCGGCAGCAATGACGTTTTCAAAGTTACAACAACTGTAGTCCATTTTGGCCATTCTATACCTTTGATGAAGAATTAGAAATAGATAAATGGGTCTCGTAAACGTTCGAACTGAAATGGCGCCAACGTCAGAGAGGTGATGTCACGTTCATTGATAGGCAATCACGGTCACGTGACCATATGTGTAATTTAATTATTAAAATGTTATAAGTCCTTTTTTGGTATATTCATTACATTATAAATCAATAGATTCTACTAACATTCTGACTTCTGTTCTAGTAGTAGTAGCTATCAAGCGCCGACTCAGCGAAACTGGAGACATCGCCGAGGATTGCCGTCGCCGGCGCTAGCGATGCGTCACCCGTCTCACATTCAACCGAGTTGAGAATGACGTTGCCTGTTGATTCTACGTTACTTGCCCGTGCGTATGCGTCCGCTGCCGCTAGCCGACCTGCCATCCAAAAAAAGCGGCAATCTAAGAAGACTTTGGATCAACCCTATTCTGAGAAGCGCGTTCCTGCGCCGTAAGCTTCTCGTAAAGGGAAAGCAAAACCCTGAGGGCTTCATTACTGTGGAGCGCAAGAAGAAAAAGAAGCCTGCGGAAATGATGGCTACCGAGTGTGGAATGGTTGTCATACTAGCCGATCGAGAGACATAACCTTTTCAAGCGAAGTTGAATTCAATGTATTCATCGGAGCAAACAAGAATCAACAAAATTCTACTGAATCAGAAGATCCCGCAGAAGTAACGGGATGAAGAAAATATTATCATAGAAGAAGCTAGAAACTTTCGGTGTTTTGATCAAGAGGAAGATAGACCTGTGGTTGAAGAGGAACCAGCAGATGTTGATCACGATCAAGAAAGACACGCTAGCTATGATGAATCCGTGTACGACAGTGACGAAGATTTTGTTGATGCAGATGACGGACTTGGGTAGTTCCGTGGGAACCGGAGCCCCGATATAATCTGAGACCCAGATCGAATCCTAAACGTCCGAAAAGGTTTGAAGACTATGTTTGCTTCGTAGATAACCAGAACATACCCGAATCGTATGAAGAAGCGATTAAGAGGGAGGATAGAACCGAATGGCTGAAAGCCACGGAGAGAGAGCATATATCAAGAAGATTTTAGAGCTTTTCCAGATGGCAGAATGCATTCCAGTCGCTACACCTATCGAACGGAATACTGTTGAAACAGGGAAAGTTACAGACGAGAACCCAAAAGAAAATAAATTTCCTTATCGAGAGGCTGTAGGTGCACTCATGTAACTCATGAAAGGCACACGACCTGATATAGCCTACGCCGTTAGAGTAGTATCAAGAACGCTGGAGAATCCAAAAAATGCTGATTGGCTCAAAGTCAAAAGGATATTCAGATATTTGAAGGGACCAGTAACCCATAGTATCAAATATGATGAAACCGCCACTAGAGCAATTATAGAAGGATACAGTGATGCCGATCACGCTGGTGAGGTGTTTATTTGAAAATGGAGTTGTATCACGGCTGAGCCACAGACAAGCATCTGTTGCGATATCTAATACCTCTTTAGTAGATATCTACTAAAGAGGTAGAGATTGCTGCAGCAAGCGAAGGCGCACATGAATTAACTTGGCTTTGGAGACTTTTTTGCCAGTTAACTCATCTTGAAGACGTTCCTACACTAACAGTGGATAATGAAGCAGCCATACGACTTGCAAACAATCCTGAGTTTCATAAGCGGACGATACACATTCGAGTACGACATTTCTTTGTTCGCGAGATGGTCCAAGAAGGAAGACTGTATGTGTTGAAAACAGACACAACGAGCCATTTCACAGATTTACTAACAAAGGCAGTACCAAGACAAAGGCACAACGAATTATGTATTGGTTTGGGACTTGAAGCTTTGAAGAAGTTTTAAGGATTTCGAAGCTTTAATGAGGGAAAGTGTAGTGGTATGTGCAAAAAGTTTGCGTACCTATTTATGAAACATTAGTAGCTTCAAAATTAGAATAAATAAAAAGTGTGTCAGCGAGTTGTCAGATCTATCTATTCAGGGGTGCGATTGTGTGAGTGTGTTGCGATCTTGGTTGCGATAAAAAGAGATAAATGTCAAACCACAGATAAGTGCGAGTATGTGTCAAACTCAATCAAATCAAGATCAGGCTGTATTGCCTTTCCCGTATGAATTGGTATGAATGGGATAAATTCAACTACATGTACCTACTGCTGTCAAGAAAAAGCGCGGGAACCTTGGAGAAAGAAAGGCGCCCAAATTCTAAAAAAAATCTGTAAATATCCAAGTCTCTAAATTTTGTTTAATATTAGTGTGAAAATTCTGTCAATAGTTTGATTACTGTGTGAAAGTATTGGTGTTGTGATGGGGGGTAACAAAAAACGAAAAAAAAACAAGACCCTCCTGATGGGCCTCCAGTAGGCGATTCATCGTCGGAAGAAGAGGACACTACAACAAAATATCAAATATTCAAGGTACCAGGGTACTCCAGAAAGTACCCTGAAAATAGTACAAAATCTGAATATATTGTTTTTGTTTCCCATACAAGAAATGAAAAAGCATTCTCTAAAGACCGACTTGTCATCTCTCACAGGCGTGACAGGTATCTTGCATTTGAAAGCAATTAATAAATATAAAATTGGCATTTCTTTTGACCTTTCTAATAATGCGAATGTTTTTCTACAAAACAAAACACTTTTAGATGAATTAGGTCTCAAAGCTACTATACCAGCAAGCGACACAGAGGTAACTGGGGTCTTACCTCAGTACCTATCGACTTATCGAACAAAATGATTTCAACACTCATTGGCAGTTCCCGAAATGTAATTCAAGTCCGGCGTTTTATGTGACGAGTGCGGAGTGAGGGTGGTAGCCCACACCATAAAATTAGGAATATTAATTTTATGGCCCACACAGACTGTTGCGGTGACGTTCTTTTGTTTGAGTAATAAGTCCATGATTGTACATTGTACCTTAAAATTGTTGTATTTTGTTATCAAACAAACAAAAAAATGAGATTTATAAATGTACTTATCTTGGAAATGACTGAATCTTGGATATAAGACATGTTTTTAAAAAAACTAAAGACTTAACTTTCCCTGAATTTGCTGAATAAATGACAATTCTATGATGTTGTAATCTACTGGATTTTACTTGTATTTTATTATTGTACCAAAAAATACTTATTTACTTCGGAAATGATGTAATTGATTGATATAGACATCTAAAAATATACTGAAGACTTAATTTTCCCTAAATTGACTGAATAATAAACAAACCTATGACAAGGCAGCATGGTCCTAAGACCTTAGCTTGTTCCACAAGGAGAAACAAATAACCTACTGCTGTCAAACCAATTAATCTGTGTGTCAAAAAACTCAAAATTTATATTATGAATTTTGATCGAGTACATACTTTAATTCTAATTTATATAAAGCTTTTATAATGTTCCATACACTAACTCGACTCTTTGTTTCATCTCACAATGCAGGTAATATTTTGATAATGTTTATTTCTTCCAAGCATGGAAATATATGCATGTAATCCTCTTTAGAGGTTATGACTGGAACATCTGTTTACAGGTTATCGAATTTCTTCAAGATTTATAACTTATTCTTCACCAATAGCTAAACGCCGGTTTGCAAATGATCAACTAGAATATATTAAATCAGCAGTGTCAGGTTCTAGGAATATAGAATGGTCGACATTGAAAAAGAACACTTTGGAAATAGGTGGTTCAGTCAACAGTAAAAACATTGATGCAATTTTTCTAAAAGTAATGATTTCTAACAGAGAATTCGATGCTGCACTCTCGTTTGCTAAATATCTGAAGGAAACTAATAAAGAGCTGAATCTGGGATCTATAAATGGGTTGATGTTGTTACTATATCTAAGAAGTAAGCAAGATGATTTAACTGATGAACATAGAGCACTTATTTTAGATTCCTATAAGGATTTGTACAGTAAATACAAAGTGCTTGATTTCACGACTTGTGAAAAATTATTGCATGCACTATGTGCTATTGATGAGTGGAAAAAAGCTTTGAAAGTGTTAGAAGATATCAAGCTTTCCAGTAAACCCAGCCATTCTGCATATAGCACGATAGTAGCCACACTTTTTAAACTGAACAAGAAGACTGAAGCTTTTAAATTGATAGAAAGAAGTTTGAGTGATAATCGTCCTTTGCAACATGTAGCTTATGCTGCATGGATTAACTATATAGTAACAAAATACAAAGATAGGAAAACAATTCTAAAGTATTTAGAGGAAATAAATGAGCATATTGTAAATAATTCTGTGAATGTTACCGAGGAAACTGCTAAGTTAATGCAAGAGACTTATAGCAATTTGAGATGGGATGCACATTTCACCAGGATTAGAAAAGTAGAGTAGGTATAATCCAAAAAAAGTTTGTATTATCTATTTCGAACTGTATTACACCCATGTGCACCCTGTGTGCCGTTCTTTACAATTTTTAGATAGCTGCCCTAGAGCACTGCTATGTAGTCCTGCATGGTCTGGCCATTCTTGCACCCTGATTATGCCTTGTGGCTGGTTTATGGCGATGTATGATGCCACAGTAATATTTTTCAGAAAGAGTTTCATTAAAGCTGCAGGGATCAATAGGATGCTGGCTGGTCTGTAGACATCCGTGAGGGTTAAAGTTTGAAGTTATTTTTAAAAAATAACTTAATGTATCTGTTCTTTATAAATATTCTTGTATTTCAGTGGTCATTGTATGCAGTGTCACAGGCATTTGGACAATCGTAAAGTCACAGGGGAAGAATTCAATAGTTTACAAGAGAATATAAAAGAAAAACTGATAGTAGGATCAGATCTGTTTCTGAAAACATCACCTGAAGAACTAAATCGATTCCTTAAATTTATTGATGCAACAGCACCTTATGATATTGTTCTGGATGCTTTGAATATAGCTTTTGTGTCAAAAAGCGGTTATATGGACAAAGTTGGTGTGCTTAACATGGTAGTAGACTATTTTGAGGGCCAGAACAAAAAAATGTTGCTTTTAGGCAGAAAACACATGCTGCACTGGCCGAGGAAACAAATGCAAAGGATTATGGGTAAAACTCGCTGTTTCTTCACTGATGACTTGTAAGTTAGGTTCTAAGAAACAAATTTATTTTGCATTACCTTCACAATCTCAACTGTTCTTATCACCGTTTACCCTTCCACTGCTTTATTTTATACTGTTTTTGTAAATTTTAGCCGAGCTCTATAATAGGCAGATAATTTAGTACTTATACTAATGAAACAAACACCAAATAACCAAACACGTTTTAGGATTCAAGCTGGAATGTACCTGTATGCAAACAAACAGAAGGCAAAGAAAAGAAAAGAATGGCAATTACTCCACCGACAAGAGCAAAGCTAGCGAAGCTCTTATTAAGTTTAAGAAAAGAGATTTAATCTCTTGAAATTGAAGTTACACAGCCTTCTGTAACTTCAATTTATTTTTGCTTATGTCCAGTGTCTGAGTGGTTTAAATATTCGCCTAGACTAATGATGTGGGGTTCTTTGTCCCACTATAGATAGTAGTAATAAGTGCAAACTTAATAATTAAATATGCGCCAGACAATACACAATTGTCATGGTTTTAAAGTAAGGAATTTTATTCCTTGTAGAATGAACACTAGATGATTATCATGGTTGCATTTGTGTCCCATAAATATATAAATGCACATAAACATGCATGACTAATGGTTTAGAATGTTTTAACACTTAGTGTCATATTTTATGTTCATAAAGATGAAATAGCGGTATAAGCCAGAAGGTTGCTGGTTCGAGTCCCGTCCGTGCGAAATTTTTGGTTTCTTATTTAATCTTTATCCATGACTAGGTACAAATGAAGACAACCTCGGTTTAGTAGGTTACGCACGCTGGGTTTTGAAGGCGTCGCCACTCCGAGATTCCGGGTTCGATTCCCGGTCGGGTTAATATAGGAATCAAAATTTTCTATATTGTCTCGGGTCTGGGTGTTGTGGTTCTACCACCGTTGTGTCTGATTTCCATAACTCAAATGCATTAAGTACTTACTTTGGGATCAGAGCAATGTTTGTGATTGGTGTTCATTACTTAGGTACAAATGTTCCTGCTCATCACATAAACGTTTACTCCTTGCGTAATTCGATCTCGCGACCCCTGGCATTGTAGCAGTTAGTAAGTACATCAATTTGTAACTTCTTTGATGAAGATTTCAATTGCAGGTCACAAGACGATCCGTACTTCATAACGGCGGCAATACTGAGTGGTTCTCATACGGATTTCGTATCCAAAGACTTACTCAGAGGTCACCAGTTTCAACTGAAGGATGATCAGCTGAAGGCGGTGTTCCGAAGGTGGCAGTGGCAACATCAATGGATGGTGTTCTCGAATAAGAACCGAAGACTTATAGTGCAGGTATAATATTTATTGTACATTTTTAGGGGCAAATATGGGTAAGGCCCATAAATAAGACAAAATTTTCGTTTTATTGTTCAATCAGTCTTGAAACAGAAATGTAAGGTACTATATAGTCTGATGATGACGTAATATTTATAACATTATTTTATCGATTCTGTTCTGTCTCATTTTTAGGGTTCTGTAGCCGAATGGCAAAAAAACGGAACCCTAATAGTTTCGTCAAGTCTGTCTGTCTGTCCGTCTGTATGTCACAGCCACTTTATTCTGTAACTGCATCACACTGTTTAAATTTGGTAGGAAGATGTATCCTGTCCTGATAACCGCTTCACGATTCTCATACAAAAAATAAAAAATAATGATATTTAACTGGGCTTCCAAGGGGGGCTTAAGTTTTTTTCAAACCTATGCGTGCAAGGTGTCTGGATAGATCTTTCAAAATGACATAGAGGTTTTTAAAACCATTCTCGATTTCTCGACCACTACACCAGACGACCGTTCGATCCCCGCACAATACAAACATTTGTGTGCATGAACATGTCTGTTTGTATTGGTCTGGGTGTTTTCTATGTATATCAAGTATGTATTTACAAAAAAAAAGTATTTAAGTATTATATCCGTTGTCTGGCACCCATAACACAAGCTTTGAGTAGCTTACTTTGGGACTAGATGGCGATGTGTGGGAATGTCCAAAGAATATTTATATTTTATTTTATTTATTTTCTTGTAAAGTCTAACGTTTGATAGATAGACACGTCCAAAGTGGTAAAATATGCGTCCCCATCTAAATTCTTAACTAAACGAGTGTAAATTTTGAAAAAAAAAAATATAATGTAGATCTTAAAAAATCTTTCAACGAAAATTGGTTTGGACGAGATCGAACAAGTAGTTTTGAGATATAACACATTTTCAACAACCGCACTTTGTTTATTTGCTGTATAAAGTTATATTTGCTGTCAACAAAATATTGTGCTATTTTAGCTAAGTGGAAGAAAGTGGATGCCCTAATTTAGTTTAAGTTGGCACGGAACTCTCAGAGTGCGAGTCTAACTCGCACTTAGCCAAGCTTAGTTTTTTTTTATCTATTTATCAACATAAGAGGGGGAGTCGACCAAAGCCGAAATCAACATCTTTTAATCTTTTATTGATGCATACTAGGTGTTATTAACTTACGTGGTATACGTGTAATAATAATAAGTTGTACTTACAAACCTGGGTTATTGTGTATACCTATTATTGGAAGGATTCCGAAGTCTACCGGAATGTTACTGCATACTTTGGTAGACTACATTGGACTTATAACTATACTAGCGGTCCCCCGCGACTTCGTCCGCACGTTTCGAGTTTGCTCCCTCCCCTCCCGTCGCAGCGTCATGTTTTATATCCTAAAGCCTTTCTCGATAAATAAGCTATCCAACACAGTAATATTTTTTCAAATCGGTCCAGCAGTTCTGAGATAAGCGCGTTCAAACAAACAAACTCTTCAGCTTTATAATATTAGTATAGATTAGCGCAAGCGCACGTTGTACTTAAGCTGCGAACATTATTTTGGTGCGGAGTTATGTTAAAACTGTGATAGCTCCTAAGATATTTATTGAAATCAAATGATATAAAGGGCAACTTTGTTCTAAATGAAATGCTCGTGATGATGAATATATTTATTTTGATAAGAATAAATACCTGTGTGTAGAATACACCTCTAAAAATAATGCATCATTTTTTTACAAATTTATTAACATAAAAAAGGTTGTATTAAGTCAACCATAAAAGGTAGACATATGCTGCCGCGGACTTTATTATAGAAATCTTAATGCTGAACAATCCTGTCATACATGATTTTTGTGTAACTTAAGCGGTTTCCGCAGCGTACGCAGCGGAAGCTCTCAAAAGGAATATCTTTCTCCCGTTTTCGCATCATTTTTCATTGCTGCTGTGGTCTTATGAGTCGTATCTTTATGTTACATAGCCTAAAGCCTTCCTCGATAAATGGACTATCCAACATAAAAATATTTTTTCAAATCGGGCCAGTAGTTTCTGAGATTAGCGCGTTCAAACAAACAAACAAACAAACAAACAAACAAACAAACAAACAAACAAACTCTTCAGCTTTATAATATTAGTATAGATAGGTACCTGCAAACAGCGACGGATTAATACTACTTGATGCCCTTAGCATACATGCCTGTGATGAAATTAGTCCTACAAACTTTCTTTGGTGTGGTTTTAGGTGACGTGAGGATTACACATGATGCCAAACGGACGGATTGTTTTTGTGCTTCTTCTGGTGCCCCCTCAGAAGTGTTGACCTAGGCAATTGCTTAATTTGATTATGGGTAAATCCGTCACTGCCTGCAACAGGCATTCTAATGTCTAAATGCCCGAGTGGTCTAATCGCCCAGTTCTTCACAAGTTTTTTTCGGATGCAATAAACTGTAGCCTGAAATAAAAGACTTGTATTACTTACTCACTTCGCTGGCTTAGCGATCCGAAGTGGATCTTGGCCTCCGACATTATAGTGCGCCATTCTTCCCTATTCTGTGCCGAATCTGACCAGTCGGACACTTCAAGCTCTTCCAGGTCTTTGGTGACTTCATCCTTCCAGCGATATCTTGGGCGCCCCACCGGCCGGCGCCCGGAAGGTTGACCTAGATATGCCTTCCTTACGGCTCGATCCTCTCTCATCCTCTCCACACGTCCTAGCCAGCGAAGTCGGGAAGATTTTATTTCTCCGATGATGTTCGGCTCAGACACTAGCTCTTAGGTACAACCGAGAGATATCTCGGTTGTACCTCCGCATTCAAAATCAAAATCAAAATCAAAAAATATTTATTCAATTTAGGACACAACAATTGTAAAGAATTGTATCAAATTTTTTAATTTATTATTTACTGATAAGTTGTCTGTATCTTCACAGCCGCCTCTGAAGTTCACCCCCTGCGCTCAGTCGGCAGACGGCGCGTGGCATCTGCCGTATGCGCGGCAGCGAGAAGAGGCGCCCTCGGGGCAGATCAACGACGGCACGCCCGACCTCGACTCCTGGCTCTGTTTGCGCCCCAAGCCTGGAATAAAATAAACTAGTTTAAGAGCAAAAATGCTTTTTATTTGTTAGTAGCAAATTACCTACTACGTATTAGTGCGTCTGGACAGCGCCGTTGAGACGCGCTTGGATTAAAAACAACTCAAGCGCGGCGTTCGAAAATCGCGCGCCGTCGTTTAAGGGGAATTTTCGACGCGCACAGTAGCGCCACTCTATTTAAAATAATTATTACTCCTTAAATACAAAAACAATTAAAAAACTGGTAGACACGATTGTAGTGCAGTTTCTATAGTTTATTTAGTACGTTTTAATTGTTTCAAAAGTAGTAGAGTTAGAAAAGGCAATTTTTCCAACTAACTGCAGATAATGGTTTTATTGAACTTAAACATAACTAGAGCTACAATCGCATCAATCAGATTTTCGATTGGTCTTTTATTTAACGAGTTATGTTTTTTTTTACTAAAGTGGCGCGTTAAAAATTCGGTGATCCCCTTAAAGGACGCGCATACAACGTGGCGGGGCCGGACCGTGCCGGAGCCGAGGACAATTTCCACCAACATTCCAACGCTGTGCCCCGTCCGGGCCCGGGCGGAGTACGGTCAGGCATGAATCACTTCATACAAAATGTATCTACACATTAATGTTTGATCGTGCTCTGGCCGGCACGGTGTAACGTGAATAAGCCTTTACTTGCATAAACTAAATAAACTACAAGCAAGCGGATGCGTTATATTGATCGTTGCATTGGCTATTGAATGATCTAGGTTCAGGTCTAGGTCTCTAAAGCCTTTCCACTTTACCAACTTTTACCTACTCTATTTGACCATACCAAATGCAACCTTATTGAACATAAAGGCATACACCCCTGTTTTCTTTAAAAAAATAATACCAAAATGGCAAATTACTGTCAGTGTCATTTTCAACCATCATAAATGCAGGAGTAGCGAGTTGTAACATTTTTTTAAAAATAAATCAACATTTAGGCTAAACGAGTAAAATTCTAAGTGCTTATCACCCACCTCAGTAATGGCACCTAAAGGAGGGAAAGACAAAGATAAAAAGAAAGAAAAAATTAGTCAGGGCACGATCACTCCTGAGAAGACTCCTTCGAAGTCCATACTGAGTAAAAGAAGTACAACCGAGCCCACGCCGTCGGATCAGAATGTCATGGTAGTTAAAAACGTGAACCAAGGTAGAGACTTAGTAGTAATTTTACTACAGTGTTGATTTTTGTCTGGTAGAGTCTTTGGGTCGTGGGTACAAGAGGCCACTTTAACATTTTTTTCTTTAAGGTGCTGTGTACCTTGTTGGTTCAGTAGACCATGATCAAAAGTCTGGTTATATGTGTAGTATTCCTTGTATAGTACTGTGACTACTCTCCCAGAGTAGCCACAGCTCTCTCTCTAGAAGCAGGAAGCGCAGAAACAAAATCTTCGTAATTCGATCGAAGAAACACGATGGTAGCACTGAAAGCGCTGTCAAGTGATTATTTGCGAGAACACGATTACAAACAAAGATTTTAAAATTTTATACACAAGTCCAGTGAATTTGTACCGATAAGATGATAATATGTTTTTTCGATATTATCATGCAATTAACGTATTTACAGTTAGATGTCGCAACGTTACTCTATCTCCAACAAACCTTTGAAACTTTGCATCAAGAATGTACATCTTTCGTTGAATTGAAACTTTGCGCTAAGAACATAGATCTATATTTAGGTTGAAAGCTTTCAAAGCTATGTTCAAAGCTTTCCTACTACCTGCGCAGGCGACGGCCCCAGCAGAGTCTCACCGCGCATGCGCCGCACCATGGAGCGAGTTGAGCGACTCGCGCGCCCGCCTGCACGTCGCTTGCGCTCCCTTTGGGACGAGAAGTGCGCCATGTTACCTAAGGAAAGAAGAGATAAGATCAAGAGCGCGCTGGAGGAGGAGTATTTCTTGAATCCAGAGTACGTTTGGTCTACTTCTACATGTATGAAGTAGTAGATAGTGGACTTAGGGCCGATTTTTCAATGGTCAGATAAAACTTATCATACTGATAATTTATAAAGCGACAGATTTAAAAAATGACAGGTACCTATGATTGCTGACAATTAGGTGACGTTTTTAAATTAGCCATATTGTAATTTGTTTGACGAATATTTCTTATCTGCCTATTGAAAAATCAGCACTTAATAGAAGATCTTGCCGTTTGCTAAGCTGCCGCCAAGCTGCCGGTTCATATATATATATACGAGGGTCAAACTGAAAGTTCTTAGAAAATCAAAAACTGATTACATTAGCCAGTTATTAGTTTTATTATATCTTTTCAAAATATTGTCCATTGACGTCAATACACAGCTGCATGCGATGGAACCACTGGGAAAAGCACTTTGCCCACTCGTCCTTAGGGGTCTCTTCAATGGCATCGCGATACGCAGCCACCGCTTCTTCAGCATTCATAGACCGCTTTCCTTTAAGTTTTTCTTTAATTTTTGGAAATAAATAAAAATCACAAGGCGCGAGGTCGGGGCTATACGGCGGGTGACCCAGTAATTCAACGTTTGATGTCGCCAAATAGTCGATCGTTCGCTTGGCGGTGTGCGACGAGGCGTTGTCGTGGTGAAGGAGGATCCTACTGCGAGGTCGTTTCTTTCGAACTTTTTCCAAGACAAGTGGCAAACAATTGGTAGTGTACCATTCTGCAGAAACTGTTTTTTGATCCTCTAACACAATTGTTGCGAAATGACCTATCCTTCCAAAGAACGAGGCCACCATTTTTTTTCCCACACTTCGATCTCTCTTCACTTTAGTTGGCAACTCCTCGAAAGGAAACACCCACTGAGCAGATTGTCTTTTGGTTTCAGGATCATAACAGTAAATCCAGCTTTCGTCACCTGTTAGTATGTCGAACAAAGCATTTGAGTCACCTCCGTTAAATCTTTCAATCATTTTACGGCACCAATCCACACGATGGAGTTTTTGAGCCTTAGTCAAATTATGGGGTATCCACCGGGCGCAAAGCTTCCTGACCGCTAAATGTTCGTGGAGGATTTTGTGCACTTGACTCATACCGATGCCTAAGCTTGTCCGAATCTGCTGATAGGTCACTCTTTTGTCAGTCTCTATCATACGCCGCACAACACAGATGTTATTTTCAGTCGTCGCCGTAGAAGGCCGTCCCTCACGTACATCATCAGTGAGATTAGTGCGACCACGTTTAAACTCATTAAAAACTCATTAAACCAGTTGTAAACAGTCGCACGAGATGGAGCTTCATCGTGAAAGGCCAATCATAGTCTATCATAACTTTCTTGTTGACTTAAATGACATCGAAAGTCATAAAAAATTATTGCACGAAAATTTTCTCGTGTTAAATTCATGTTGACGTGACACAGACAATTTTCAATTTGCCGCCAAATCGTAAAACAAATGACAAATGAATGAAATATATACTCAGTAATATTGGCAAAGAGTTCTATTTTCAAATTTTAGAATATTTTTTTTATTATATTGTTTATAAGTGGCCAGTTCTAAGAACTTTCAGTTTGACCCTCGTATAGCATGCCGCGGTGTTCAGATGTAGAGTGTCTTTCGATGCTTCATCTTAGCACTGTTTTTGCTCTCATGGTCTTGTCTAGAAGGCCGTGTTTGAGTTTTTCAACTCACCTTCGAATGCAAGCGCATTAGAATGTTATATGGAAAAGTTACAGCGCCACCTACCTCAACTTTCTCTGCCCCATACAAAAAGTTTCAAAGTTTAACAATCGAACGTAAGAAGAAACGATTCAAACTAGGCCCAGGGTGGATTTATTATAGCCTATGGTAAAAGCAGAGCTTACAAGCAAAATTAAATTGAACTTTATTCCACGGACATACTAATCTAAAACCGCTAGTGTGGGCGCAGCCTTTTATCTGCCATCGGCATTTAGGTCCTTGCTGCATCTTGATTTGGAATGAAGGCCTTTTATTTTGTTTTCATAAGAGTTTTTGATGCGGTGCATGACTTTATTAAGGACTAAATATTACACAGACAAACAGAGCAGTACTTTCAAGCGATGGCGGAGTCGTCAAAGCGCTGGGCGGGTCCAGGTGGCATGGCGTCGCGAAGGGAGCAAGGAGGAAGGTCCAAGGATCTGATCCAGAGGCAGAAGTGGCTCGTCAACTTTAGCGCTCAGGTTTGGAAAAACTATCTACCTGAATATTTATGAGGTGGTTCTGACTTCTGAGATTTAATTATCTACTTACCAGAAGTGCAAGGGTCATCATGAATAAGACTTCGTACATTTATTCCTGTTGAGTCGCCTCATGAATTCAGGCATTTTACAAATCAAAGAGTTAAAACCCGTAAGTATGAAATATTGAGTTGGTGTGAGCTTGATTCCATTATTCGAAGTTCCGACTTCTGAAAGCACGACAATCTTTTATTTATGTTAAAATGAATTCATCTTAGTTGCTTGAATTTGAAGAACATCCTTACCTGTATTAGTACTATTACATTTTCTGTGCCTGTATCAATACCAGTCTGAGGCAAACTATCTCTTTAATATCATCTTATTTTTTGTAAAGGTGGCGTATCGTATGTGCGACTATATAGCGAAAGGTCAGAAGGAGATGCTGGTGTCGAACAGGCTTCGGAGCATCGCTGATGTCGTCCTCGAAAGGGTGGCTGAAATATTAGGTTATTAATAACTAATATGTTGTCCATATCTTATGTCTATAGTATTTTAATCTTTGCTGGTCACGCTTTAAAATCTGAATAGCGACGAAACATGGTAGATATTACTATTCAGTGAAAACACCGTAAAGTTATAGTATAATAAAAGTGTCGAGGAGTGGTTCTATTAAGTCATATGCAACTGCCATAGCAGTTAAATTGCTGTGTCTAAGAAAGTCTTCTCACTTGAGGTTGATTCGAGATTTCAGATCAAATACAAATACAAAATTATATATATCTAAAACACATAAACATTTATGTGATACCTATTAGTGCCCGTACTAGGCTATGATGACTGTACCAGACATTACAAAATGTGTTCATAAAAAAAAGTCATAAAAAGTCATTTATTTATGCAAATAGTCCCACTGGGGTACTTTTACACGTACCAATATAAACCCTACCACAGCTTCGGGACAATTGTGGGCTAGTGCTGAGAATAAGCTGCGCAACAAACTCGGACACTATTGTCAATGTCTCTTTTCAAAGGGTTTACTATGTTTGTAGTGATCATGCAAGTCCATAGTTCCATAGGTACATTATTATCTTTTAAATAATCATCTACTTTATAATACCCTTTCGTCATAAGGGTTTCTTTAATAACAGTTTTAAAGTTATTTACCGGTAAGTTTATGTGTTCTGGTAGTTTATTGAAAAATTGTATACCTTTCCCCATGAAAGAATTACCAACCTTTCGAAGCCTAAATTGTGGTATAGCAAGCTTATCCTTATTCCTAGTATTATATTTGTGTATGAATCTTTTCGTGAATGAATGTAAATTAAAGTTAAGTTTATAAGTTCTTATCCACCCCCATCAGGCGAGCCCAAGCCATCCCGTACGCATCCCGGTCGCCTAGCCCGGTTCATGGTGGCGATCTCCGATCGCATAGCAGTGTGGATCGAGAACGCCGTCTACCGGGCCGATGCCTTGGAACCAACGGAGTCATGCATGGACGAGCACATCAGGCTCGACGCGGAGAAACCGCTCATATGTTGATGATGTTATAGTAGAATTTACAGTGTAAGGTGAGTTGTACTTATGACAGATTCAAAGGTCTACTGAGCTGTAGCCCTCTACTCACTCGAGGGAGTCTTGTATGAGTGACGTGTATATAAAGATTGACGCGGAAAAACAGTCATATGATAAGTGTTTTACAGTACAGATTACAGAACAAGGTTAGTTGATGTTTTGTACACCGTAATGCCGAGATGATGCGATCAAGCACAGAGAATCCTCCATGAGTGACAAACATACGTAAAGTAGTGAATAAGTTTCAAGTGCCAGCCATAGATTTTCTTTCCATGTGAATGCCGCCTTACTGTATTGCCTTGTACTAATTAGTTTAGGAGCGTCCTTATAGGTAAGTAATTTTGTCACATAATTTGAGTGACAATTTGTACAATGACAGCGGTCCTCCGCGATTGCATTCGCGCGTTTTGAATTTGCTCCTTCCCGTCACAGTGTGGTCTTTTATAGCCTAAAGCCTTCCGCGACAAATAAGCTATCCAACACTTTTTTCAAAAAGGGCCCTATTCTTGAATCACTCGAGAAAAATATTCAAATATTTTTGTTTGAAAACGTATTAAAAATAATGAAAATCACACGTAATAAGAACGTAAGTACTCACAAAATATAGTTATCTTTTTTGTTATCACGTGAAATTTGTGTGAAATTTTACTAATATTTATTGGAAAATCGTACATTAATCAATGCATATCACACGCCATCTTGACGCGAGTGATTCAAAAATAAGGGCCCTGCACAGAAAAAACGGTATTCTCCAAACAAGTAAAATTTTCTTGCATGAAAGAAAATTTCATTAAACCAAGATTATATAACCTCATATATAAAGGAGGGGAGAAGAAATGATAAGGACTGTATTTAGTAGTTACAGAGTAAACCGTGTATTAGCGAAATATAGTTAAAAACAGGAAAATTAAATAATCTTTTATACAAACCAAGACGTAGCAGAAACACGACAGAACTAATGTCATAAAAAACAAAGAGCTTTCACACAGAAATAATATAAAACTGCATAAAAAAGTATTTGCTCCGCAACATCATATATATATACTTTAACTAATATTTTCTTACATTTAAAAATAATAATATCCTAAATTGATATTTAAAATTATCTTGAATTAAAACAATTTTCGATTGATTTAAAACAATCCTACGTCGGTAGTAGGTAATCCTACTCTAGATTAAAAGGGACTAACGAGTGTTTACGCAGCACTATCGATAGGATGAACAGTTGTCGTACAGTAAGTACTTTCCAGTAGTTGTATACTTCGGTAGTGGGGCATTGCATGGGAAGGAAAGCAGCAGTTTTTAAGACAGCTCTTTGTGCTCTCTCAACTCTTTTTAGGTGAGTTTTGTACGCGCCACCCCAGGAGGAGATGCAGTATCCCAAGAGGGACTGGCACACCGATAAGTAGACCATTTTGATCGTCTTGTGGTCAGCAAGATGTCTCAAGGTTTTGAAGATGTAGAGTGTCTTCCGGACTCTAGTGGAAATTAGGTCAAGATGGGAACAGAAGCTTAGATGTGAGTCAAGCATCACACCCAAATACTTGACGACATCGGAGTGTGCCAGGTTCGGACATAGGCAGTGCAGGTTATTGGAGCATGTATTTGCATGAGATATTAGTCGATAGCCGGTCGGTTGTCCACGAATGTTGATGGAGAAAGTTAGGTAAGTAGTTTTTGCTACATTAAGGGCCAGGGAGTTTGCGGAGAGCCAAGCAGATACCTGGTTCAGTCCATCCTGGGCGTTAATGTAAGTTGATAAGTTCTCTTGATGCAAGATTAAGATGAATTTTAATTTTAAGAAAATATTGATTGCAATTTAGATAGGGAATTTCTTCACTAGAAATAATATACGCTTAAATTTAATAACAAACTTTTATTTCAACAATAATAAATCTTGCTTGAACACAAATTATACTTATTTCAAAGGTGTTTATCTTAATATTAAAAAAAATATGTCTTTAGACCAATGCCTAATATTTTAAGTTATAATGTATGCTACCTTTAATAAAAAAATAATCTTTCTTGTTACGGGAAAGACATTTCTTGATTTAATATTATTAGTTCGCTGGAAATAAGAGTCTTGTATGCTTGTGTTAACCGTGTTTATAGTCTTATACTAAAACAATACAGCTCATGAACTCTCAATAATGTCCTAAATTCTCCCAATCTTGCAGTCCTAATGAAAGTTCTAGAGTTGTTTTCTGAAAAGAAAGTCAAATACAACATATAATGAACCACCATAAAAATATCAAATTGTGTTAGCTTATATGAATTAAAAATACATGTAATTTGTTTCAGAATTTTATCTTTCACAAAATACAACAATTGAGATATTAACCTTATAATAAAATAATAAGTGAACCTCATAAAATCTAAATATTAAGGCGTGTACAAAGGACAAGTGTACATTACAAAGAATAAACTCTTCCTACTTATAGCTGCTGGGGTGCACACCACCGCGACCACCACGGCAAATCCAATGGATTCACCATAGAGTGATTACACTTACCTACATGAGCTATGATAATTTCTAATAACTTTATCCAGGTCCCAAGATGATGACGGCGTTCCTGAGGTGCTCTAGAATGAGTTTTTAGAATAACTCTGTTGATCTGCCATTTGCTGAAATGTAAAATAGAAACTGCTGAAACATCGTGACATTTTACTAAAGAACACAAAAGACTTGACAGCATGATTTTATTTTTTGTAAGAGTGGGTGTCGCTTCAATAACACTATAAATACTCTAATCAAAGATTGGCCAGTAGCCTAATCAGTAAAATCAAAGGTAACTTACACATAAAAGCACCTGTTACTTCTAGAGGACTATAATTTGGCTCGAGAAGAGTAACAAAGTAGTAAGTTTTGATCACACGTCGCGACGGTCGCCTTCTCAAATGCACATACTTCTAGGAATATTGCACTCACCTCCAAAACAAAACAAAAAGTGCTACAGAAAAGAGAACTGGTCATTGGTTTTAATGAATTTTTACTTTTTTCAATATTTTATTTAATTGAAACAAGGTACCTACTATAAAATTTTGTAACAAACCAGTATATTTACTCAAAACAAGATAAGATGCCATTAGTTCAAGAGTTTTTGTTTTTAATTTGCTTAAGATATGATTCAATATGATATTTTCTTCATTGAATAAATTGTATTATTGCAAAAAATGCTTCCAGTTTGAAATAAGTATTTCATTGTATTAAAGTAATGACATCAGAATTTCTTAGATAAATTTAACTTTATCTGAATAGACGAAATCTTTTTCTTGATTATAAAATTACATCAAGAAAATGTATTTTTGGTTTTGAGAATGTCATTATCTAAAAATTAATAAACATTACTTGTATTGAGACAATTTTCCTTAAAATAACATAATATTTCAAGAAAACTATTTTTCTTGCTTAGAGAAACCCTTTTTATCTGTGTGTAGTTCCAGATATTAGCGCATTCCAACAATCAAACAAACTCTTCAGCTGTATAATATTAGTATAGAAAAGAAAATAATTATACTCGTAAACAAAACAAAAAATATGAATGGTGATGAAAGTATTATTTCCTGATTTCGCTAATCCTACTATTCCATTAGGTAATTGTAAAAAAATGTTATAAAATCAATTATAACGTTATTAAATAATAGTTGCAATATTAATATTGCAACATGATATAATAACTGACGACAAAACGTCGCATTCGCGTGATGACTAAATGCATTATACATGGGCACACCTACTTTTGATCCAGTTTTTAATTATTCTCATTGCCACTTAGTAATATTATTACGAGTTATAGCTAACAACTTAGTTGTTGATGAGAAGTACTAAGTAAACATTCAAAATAACCTTATTTTAAAACAAGTAGACGTAAGAAATATAAAACCTAGTGTCAAAATAAATATTGTTTCAATCTGGTTTAACTGGCACGTCAGATAAGGAATATTCGTCGAATATGATACAAAACGGCTATTTTGAAAACATCACCTATTTGACAACAATCATTTATGAAAATGACATCTTAAAATCAGACGTTATATACTTATTCGGTCGGATAAGTCCTATACGGCGTTGGTAAAATCAACTGCAAGAAAAGAAGAGCACGGGAGCGAAAAAATTGCGCTCTATTTTTTTGGCCGACTGCAAAAAAGTGGTTTCCTTTCACTGGACAATTATAACCGTATATGATAAATACCTGATATATATATCAAATACGTGTTTAATATTTATTATTATTCTTTTTTATTTGTATTTATTTTTTATATAATTACTTTTATTATACAGATATATTTCTATTTCACTTATTCAGCTCTTCATTTTCTTTTATGTACCAAATAATTTTATAGGAAGGGGTTTCCTATAAAACTCATAATTTCTTTACACAAAGGTTGTCTGGAAGAGATCGCTAAGACCGCCTTAATTGTACATTTCCTTAAAACGAATTTGTATATCAATGTATGTATTGCATTAAAGAGTTATCTATCCATACATCTCTATGATCAGCTGATTGGTCATTATTATGCAGCCTTTGTGACAAGTTGTCGCAGTAGGCATATCACTGAATATTCATTTATTCAAATATTTATTGGTCTGCATTATTGTCTAGTATTTCTATGTTTTCATTACTTTATGCCCAGCGAAAGAATTTGATAAATAAGTTTCAAATGAACAGGGGCCCTATTTTTGAATCACTTCGAAATGGCGAGTGATTTTCGTTCGACAACGAGTTTTTTCTATGACTTTTAATTCATCTTCGAACGAAAATCACTCGCCATCTTGAAGCGAGTGATTCAAAAATAGAGCTCCAGGGCCTTTATTTTGGAATCACTCGCGTCAAGATAGCGTGTGATATTTATTGTTTAATTTATTTATTTATTTATGTTATTTAAAAACTTCATGCACACAACAAAATATTGTAGGTTTATTTACATTAAGTCCGCCATATTGTATATTTTGTTGTAACAAAATATACATATGGCGGACTTAATGCCAAAAGCATTCTTTACCAGTCAACCATAGGTCAGGACAGAGAAAAATATATATACAGGCGGTGCAAGTAAAGTTATAGAGGCAATAAAACAGAAGAGAATAGCGTGAGAGATAACTATAATACGATGATAAACATACATACTGCCTATTACTTATATACGATTATATAAAAATAATGAAATAATATATTTATTATTTAATGTCCGATTTTGCAATATAATTTAGTATAATTTCACGTGGAAGTGATTTTAAAAAAAAGATAAATGAATTTTGTGAGTACCAACGCACATATTTTGCGTGATTTACATTGATTTTTAATTTGTTTTCAAACGATACTCACACGCCATATTCAAGCGAGTGATTCAAAAATAGAGCTCCTGGAGCTGGAGCTTTGGAGCAAATCACTTCCACGTGTTATTATACTAGTTTTCATTGGAAAATCGGATATTAAACAATGAATATCAAACGCCATCTTGACGCGAGTGATTCAAAAATAAGGGCCCTGGCAATATATATAAAATCAAGTAAATAATCGTACTTTTAGAATGCACTGACGCGTTAAAGTCTTATGTATGCGACGATTTTTTGGCCTCGTAGCACATCAAATATTTGCAAAATATGAAAAGAAAGCGCTTTGTACAGCCCATTTCACAATGTCTGAACAAGTTCCCATTAGCGTTATCTGTCTACTTTATACTAAATGATAAATATATTATTCGTTGATTAGTGCTTGTTTGTCGATGGTGAAACAGGCCCTTATATTACTTAGCATTCATGACACAGATGTTTACGAGTAGGTTTGGCTAGGACCAAAAACATTTTTAAAATTGAAGTCCGTTTTAATTGGTTGTCCAATATTGTAAACAATATTTTTAAAACTTAAAATAATATCACAGAATAATAAGTTTACGTTGAGTAACGATGAATTACCTATGTAATTTGTAAGTTTTGAGTTTATCTTATTTTTTTGTTAAGTGTGAATGTCCAGATGCTTACAATATTTTACTAGCAAAGAAAAACTGACTTTATTTGTTGAGGGCGTTATTTTAAATAAACACTTTTACACTTTCGCGTTGCATTATAAATATCCCAGATAATATAATACCACTAGTATAAATACACTCACATAAAGTTATTAGAAAGCCTGAAAATCTTCCCTAGACGAAAAAAAAAACAAAAAAAAAAGTTACGTTTACCGAATGATTAGTTGTTGTGTGGAACTTTACTTACCTATTGACATTGTATTAAAGAGCCGAGGCATGATTTCCATAAATAATAAATAGGAACAAGAAACGTAGTCTGGTATGATAAAAGCATGAATATTGTTCTATTAATAATGTGGTATTATTCACATTCTAGAAGGAAATGTTGATATTATAAGCTTATTTGTACATACATGTAACAGTCTGATTCACACTATCCTAATAAGTTCTAGTTAGCGTTATCAGTACAAAAATATGGAAATAACGTTCCATATTTAAATCTGTCGTTGGTTAGTGCTTAAATGTCGACGGTGAAACATGCCCGTAGTATTATAAACGATCAAGCCTACTTCATTATGAACGAAACTTTGTGTGCATATTTTATTAACTTTGTTCTAAAATTAACGCTGTTTTGATTAAACACAAAACCGACTAACGGCAGTTCCCCATATCCAATTTAAACGTGGTTTTGCATCCTAGAGTTAGCAATGCTATCTACATTTAGATTTTTGTTTCTATAAAACTTCTGGCAGTACAAAATCCTATCTCTGGTCGAGGATAGTTATTTAACTTTGACTATAGTTTTCATGTTTAGCGAACGGCCCTAAGCCGTTGGAATAATATCTGAGGTTGCCTCAAAGTTATTTATGAATTAAAACACATTAACACGAAATTTATCTTTCCCGTCATCTATTTGCATATTGTTCCGACTTTATTGAGCAGTTTGATAGCAATGCGACCATAATAATGCTCATTAAATTCAATACATAATATTTAGCATTTGTATGCATTCTTATGTAATAAAGCTGTTATGTTCCATTAGTTCTTCATAAATAACAAGTTTTAATTGTAGTTTTGATTTTGCATTTTAATAGTTTTTCAGGATGATGTTTTCAGGTCGCTGATTACATTATTCTGTATGGTAATTCGTTCCATAAATTATCGCAATTAAGATACGCAATGACGTGTGTCCATTGTAGTTACCCAAAGATTATATTACATGACGAAGAGGAACATAAGAAATTAGGGGGCTGTTTTGATATGTTTTGTCAAACTGCAAATATAACATCTTTTAAAGCCCGGTTCTGTGATCGATAGTTAACTCAACTGATTGTTACCTAAATGTCGATACCAACGGTACGATCGTGCGTGGTTTGAAGAAAAAACAACTTAATCAAAGGTTATAAAAATAGCCATTCTGTCGTAACGATATTGTAACAGCTGGTAAAGATATTTAACCATTAGTTGGGTTAACATCGATCACGCAACCGGCTCTAAGAGATTTGAAAAAGTTAGATGTCATTATGTTATCCAGTCTTGTCTTCAGTTTTGCATCTACATTAATGCAAACGTAACATTCCAACGCCATCCCACAAAAGTTTTCATGGATATCCGCGCCATTTAGGGATGATCTGCTTTTGTTTAATTACCTAAATTATCATAATACAGTGTTCTTCAGCCTTATTCCTAGGATAGCCAAGATACTTGACAGCCACCATCTGTGTCTGTTCCTATCATAGCGGGGTCAATTATGAGTCGGACCATATCTGGTCTGAATAATTATCACCTCACTTTTTATCTCGACAGGAATTTTCATTAGTTATTCAGATAGGCGGCCTTTGAATCGTCTAGGTCTAGTACTAGGGCTAAGAACTAGGCGTATCAGCTTTGTGGACGACCTTCTAGGGCAGTATATATGCGGTGAGCTTCCGCAGAACAGTATAGTTTGCACTAAGAAGGCTTCAGAGCAGTTCTAGTGAGAAACCAACCTAACCTACCCTCAAAAATGAAATACGCCGTAAGTTCTGTTTGTTTATTTGCTTAGAAAAGTTGTGCTCACCTAAAGCTTCATGGTAGAATTGTCTTTTTCGACAGTTATTTCAATCATATCCTTAAGTTTCTGAAAAAGAAGGTTACTGACACTTAAATTTAAAAATAACAAATACTTACTGCTTTTGCCTATGAAATTGCATCATCATCACTGATTTGGCTGTGGTCTAGCTTCGAGATATGGCGACTTTACATCTATGACCTTTTAACCTACAATGTCTTCTGTTAATGCCATTTAACTCTATACACTAGACAGGCTGTTCAGAACAAACTTTGTGGTACAAAGAGTTGAGGCCAGATACAGTATCTTTCAAAGCGTTACCATTGTGATTGTGTTTGTGCATCTTTGTAATTATAGAAAATGTGACACAATATCTGTTCAGGTATTGAAGTCTCGACATAACTATGTCCCTGTAAAGCCACCAGGTGGCGCTCGAAAAACGCTGAGACAAAATTGCTGTTTCAAGTATTTATTGATACCGAAGTATTTTTGAATGAAACTCGATTGCTTTTATTTATATTTTTATTATAGATAAAAAAAGTGATGTAAGTTAAAAGGGTATTAAAAATAAAATTGTTTACGCGAAATGGAAAAAAAGTTGCTTCAGAATACGCCCGCAAAACAGCGTGTCTGGTATAAAATACTTAAAAGTCTATGGTTCATGCTGATACCAAATGATAAGTGGTGACCTTAAGTTATAAGAACGAAGGATGCTGGCGCCAGCGATTGTTGAAAGTGACAGAACGATTTCTACCTGTGAAAGTGAAGCGTTAGAAGCGTTCTTCCTTGCGAATTATTTTTCTTATATGAATTTGAATATTATTAATTTAGAAAACCAACACCATAAAAATACGTTAACCAACAGCTTAAACGTAACGGTATCCATCTTCCAGGTGATCTTCCTGCTGTGCTGCGTGGCGTTCGCCGCCGCCGCCCCCCAATTGCTGACCTGGCCCGGATACGCTGGCGTGGTCGCCCCCGGCTACACACCCTACGGCAGAGTGAGTTATGCAACCAAATACTATACAAAACATTATAGGCACATTTGAAAAATATCAATCTTGTTTGTGGCGGAAATATTTAAAGCAATTTAATCTAGATATTGGTAGAGTCATTGAAATATACAGGAGTTGTATTTATTAACATTTCATATAACCTAATGCTAAACGCATTCTCGTTGGGTCTGTTTTTGCGCGTTGGCAACGTTAAGATGACACTTTAAAATATGTTAAGATTAAGACGCAGTAAGGTGTTCCTGAAATATTAATTACTGAATTTATCGTTTTGGTTACACTTACATTGTTTAAGTTGCAATAATAAAGCAGTCCCATACGGGTCTTTAGGGTAAATACGATCTGGTAACCTGAAGCCATGAATATTCTGTAATAATTCACTCGTATTTTTGGATGTCAAAGATCGCGGCCAAACAGAAATGATTTAAGAAATCACATCTAATCATGTTATTAAGACCTCTGCTATAATTGGCTATCTCCAACCGCATTTAATCTTAAGACAGTCTTAAGAATCATCCCTATACCCTAACTGATAAAGCTGTTTTTTTATATTTATATATTTTTTCCAGACCCTTGTGGCAGGCCCAACCGTAGTCAATGGCTTCACAGGAGCGCGCTACGTCACACCAGGCTTCGTCGGCACGTACTATTAACCGCCCACCTCCACCCTCCGTATTTCTGGCACCCCCCCATCGGCACTCCTGAATTTCCTTACGATCTGTAAATACTGACCTTTGTACAAATTATATGTATCCGTTCTATGCTTGGATTTTATTTACACCATTTTACACTCTTTAACAGCAAACAAGGCTTCAAATTTATGGATCACACAACTTAAAAGCTTGCTTTAAAAATATTTTGACTTGCTATGAAAGGTTTCAGGCCGAGTTTAATGAAAAAGAACAATATAGGTACTCATTTCTATGGATAATATCATTACTTAGCCTAAAAATATTCCCCAATGTCCATAATTTGCCAATTTAAACCATATAATTGGCTGTTACAGTGAAAAGTAATCAACAACAAGCATAAGTAATTAGTACAATTTATCAAAGCACTTTCTCACAAGAATGTAAACACGGTAATTTTCCGCACATATTCGTAAGATATGAAGTAACGTTCTATGATTAACATTTCATCTTGTTATCTAAGCGTGTGTCCGACGCTGTTCACGTAAAACACAGTTTAAGATTGTTATAAAATGATGTGATGGACGAAATTACCTAACATTTAAATGTGGGTACGGGCCTGAGAAAGTAAGATTCAAGGAAAATGTCTCATTGCTGAGACATCGCTTGACGCATACATTTACATGCCCGACAAATTCGGTGGTATAAAAAATCTGCTGGGCTTACATAAACGCAAATGTAATTTGTTATTTGAGGCGAATTACTATAGTGTCATTAGACGTAATAATAACCTATCTACTACTACCTAAGTATCATAAGTATATGATTACAAAAGTCAAAACACTACACTATTAAACAGCTCTACTAATGGTTACTGAAATCAACACACTTGAGGGGCTAATGTTTTTTTACCTATGCCATCGCACTGTTGGGCAGAGATCTCCCTCAACACCTTCCATTGATTTCCCTCAACACCTTCCATTCACATTTTTGTTTTTATAGTGTTTTTCACTCTACAAACTTAATAATATAATTTGCACTTGTAAAAAGCAACTTTGACAATGTGACAGACGAGCAATATAAGCATACGCCCGGATAGCGTAAGACACGGGGTTTCTCGTCTGTCACACAGTCAACGTTGTTTTTTTTACAAGTGCAATTTATACCTTCCATTGATCCCTGTCAGCTGCTAATGACACCTTATCGTACGCGAATCTAGAGGCCGATGAATAGAAATAACATGGGTTTGTTTGGCCACGTAACCAATAAATGTTTGAATTTACTTTAATTTTGGTCCCATGATGTTGGCTGTACCTATTAACATAAACTTTGAAGACGCATGTAATCCTTATTGTAACTGGTTCGCATAATACGATAAGAAGTTTAGAGTGGCGGTGATTATGCGTGAGCGGTCGCTTTGCTGTGATCAAACAATAATAATCTACACAACTGTCGAAACTTACTTTGTTAGGGGCTTGGGAACCGGTATTTTTTTGAACCAGTTTAACGAAAATACAGGTGGAACTTTTTGAAATAGGTTATGTTCCTTTGAACCGGTTATTAAACCGGTTCGTAAAAATATGGGTATTTTTCATTAACCGGTTCAACTTTTCGTTAAGGCAGGACAACCACCAGGAGGCCGATTCGCGCGCCAATCGAACTTTTTTCGTGTGGTAATTCGATTGCGAGTTAAACCGTTTTAGTTCAAAAATCAAGTAAAATATCTACACGTAAAAAAACTATCGCACAATCCAAATCTAAATACATAAAAATCATGACCCTGAGAAATCGAAAACATTTTTTTCTTTGACAAAGAAAATTCGATCGGTGAACTTTTTTAGTATACGAATTGTGCGAGATTGCCCCCCTGAACTTCGTTAAGATCTGCGAGCGGTGAGTGAGTCTTAAGTTTGTTTTTATTCAATAAAACGTATATTGTTTATATACTCGTATCCTAGCAGATACTGTCGTGAAGCGACAAATGTGAAGAAGTAGAAGGTAAAAGAAAGAGGTAAAAGAGGGAATAGAATTTATATTAAAACAAAAAAAAGAATAATACAGTACCGAAAAATGAGATGAGTTGAAGTATGTATGAATGTAAGTAAAGTGCAGTGGGCGTGAGTTAGTGTCTTCAGATCTTCTTTGTCCTGGAGGCAGTAAAGGGCGGCGTCGGAGTGCAGGGCCGACACAGCGGAGGTAGCAGAGGGCGGCGTCGGAGTGCAGGGCCGACACAGCGGAGGTAGCAGAGGGCGGCGTCGGAGTGCAGGGTCGACACAGCGGAGGTAGCAGAGGGCGGCGTCGGAGTGCAGGGCCGACACAGCGGAGGTAGCAGCGACGCCGATGTGCAGTGGTGACAGGCGCCGTGAAGGAGTAACTCACAGCAGTGATGAGGGTAACGGGAACTATGTAGAAAATGTTATGATCAGTTGGAGTGCCAGAAGTACTTGGTCTCGGGTCCTCTTCCGAGAAGGAGACAGGTCCCTCCCCTAGAGCGAGGAGGTGTTACTGCAGTCACCGGCGGTTCTTCAAGACTTCTTGAGGGAAGATGTAGAGTGTTTAAAACTTGAAGTATAATAGAACTGTTCGAGCTTAGAACTCGGAATCGAATGAAATGAATGAAAAAAGTAAAGGCTTATATAGGAGCCTGGGCCGTTCAAATTTAGATCGAGGTAGGTTCAAAAATAGAACATGAATACTGGTGGTTTACAGAGGATTAAACCCGAAAAAGTAATAGACTTTGATAGAAGTTGCCAGACTTTGAAAGATATTGTCATAACAACCATGTCAATAAAGATAAAAATATGTCAAAAATCAAGCAATTTAAATAAATAATCTGAATAACGAATCATCGCCCAATGCAAATTAAAGGAAAATTGCAAACAAAGGTAAAACACAGCTATTTTTACAGTATTATGTACAGAAAAGTAGCATAACAGAGCTTCGAAAGTTTGACATTTTTAGATTCACAATAAATATTGTTCAAAAAAAGGATTAGAAAACATCAATAATCCAAAAATACAGAGTAATAGTATAAGAAGAGTAGAAAGGCAGGTAATGCCTATAGTTTAATGTCTACAGTACGACTTTTTGGGGAGAAAATACGAACTGCGTTATGGTAGATAGAATCTATGATTAACTCTATGTTCGTGTTTACAGCAAATGAACCAGCAATCATTGGATGGAAAAAGGAAATGAAAGCATGGAAAAACAAAGATAATGTGATGAAAATGTTAATGTGGGTCCGATGAATACTAAATATATTAAGGTACTCAATTTATTACACGTATACATGTACAACGGTACATTTCCCCCACAACCCCAGAAAAATTTTCGACTTAGAGAAAATTTTTGAAAGAAGACCTAAAGAAAACCTAGGAATCTATTTCGCCTAATATACAACCTTACATAAAAATATTTATTCTTCTTCTAGCATTCTATCATCTTCATACCGTAAGGGTGGAGTTCACATTCAATGACTGCCACTCTAGAAAAGAATTCCTCAATAACGACAGGCTTATTTAGGGAGTTGTCAACCGCTCTATAGATGGAAAAAAAAAAAGTTTGATCTAGGCCTACTTAAGGAGTAATCAACCGCTCCAATCTAAGGCTTATTTAACGAGTAATCAACCGCTCGGACCTAAGGCTTATTTAACGATTAATCAACCGCTCAAAAGAACGTACTAGTTAGTACTAAGGGGTTTAGAGTCCCTTAAGTAAAGAGAAGAGGTTTAGAGCCTCCCGAGTTAACGTAAGGGATTTAGAGTCCCTTAAGTAAAGAGAAGAGGTTTAGAGCCTCCCGAGTTAACGTAAGGGATTTAGAGTCCCTTAAGTTAAAAAATTAAAAAGTTAAAAAGTTAAAAAAAGTTAAAAATAAAATTGAGTACCTTAATTCCTCTTCAAATAGTGTTTAAAGTGAATTAGTGAAGATATAGGTTGAGAAAGAAAATCGGAGAGTAAAAATAAATAGGTAGAGAGTTTAAGAAAAATAAGAGTTCTCGGTTAAGTTAATTAGAGAACAGTTATTTAAATCAAAGCTAAGTTAAAAGAACAAAGTTAACTTAAGACCAATTAAGGTAGATTTAGTTAAGTTAATAATTCTCAAGTTAAGTTAACTAAAACAAAATTTTACTATCTCCGAGTTTCAAGGGGTTAAGTTCTGAGATGATAGTTAAGGTGTTAAGATTTAGGATGATATGAGATGGTAGTGAAGGGGTTAAGATATGAAAATAGTGAAGGAGTTAATAATATGTTATCCAAAAGAGATAGCCAAAGAGGGTGATAAGGTAAAGAGGGTGAAAAGGTAAAGAGGGTGAAAAGGTAAAGAACACTAGATAAAGTGTTATTTTTGAATTTAGAAAAAGATAGAAGATGAAAATAATGAGATGTAAGATAAGAAAGAAAGAGGGAAGACTGAAGACTAAAAGTTGGGCGCCAATTTGTCGTGAAGCGACAAATGTGAAGAAGTAGAAGGTAAAAGAAAGAGGTAAAAGAGGGAATAGAATTTATATTAAAACAAAAAAAAGAATAATACAGTACCGAAAAATGAGATGAGTTGAAGTATGTATGAATGTAAGTAAAGTGCAGTGGGCGTGAGTTAGTGTCTTCAGATCTTCTTTGTCCTGGAGGCAGTAAAGGGCGGCATCGGAGTGCAGGGCCGACACAGCGGAGGTAGCAGAGGGCGGCGTCGGAGTGCAGGGCCGACACAGCGGAGGTAGCAGAGGGCGGCGTCGGAGTGCAGGGCCGACACAGCGGAGGTAGCAGAGGGCGGCGTCGGAGTGCAGGGCCGACACAGCGGAGGTAGCAGCGACGCCGATGTGCAGTGGTGACAGGCGCCGTGAAGGAGTAACTCACAGCAGTGATGAGGGTAACGGGAACTATGTAGAAAATGTTATGATCAGTTGGAGTGCCAGAAGTACTTGGTCTCGGGTCCTCTTCCGAGAAGGAGACAGGTCCCTCCCCTAGAGCGAGGAGGTGTTACTGCAGTCAATGGACTCGGATACTCCTCCGAGTATGTGTCCGGTCCCTCCCCTAGCGTGAGGAGGTGTTTCAGTAGTCACCGGCGGTTCTTCAAGACTTCTTGAGGGAAGATGTAGAGTGTTTAAAACTTGAAGTATAATAGAACTGTTCGAGCTTAGTACTCGGAATCGAATGAAATTAATGAAAAAAGTAAAGGCTTATATAGGAGCCTGGGCCGTTCAAATTTAGATCGAGGTAGGTTCAAACATAGAACATGAATACTGGTGGTTTATAGAGGATTAAACCCGAAAAAGTAATAGACTTTGATAGAAGTTGTCAGACTTTGAAAGATATTGTCATAACAACCATGTCAATAAAGATAAAAATATGTCAAAAATCAAGCAATTTAAATAAATAATCTGAATAACGAATCATCACCCAATGCAAATTAAAGGAAAATTGCAAACAAAGGTAAAACACAGCTATTTTTACAGTATTATGTACAGAAAAGTAGCATAACAGAGCTTCGAAAGTTTGACGTTTTTAGATTCACAATAAATATTGTTCAAAAAAAGGATTAGAAAACATCAATAATCCAAAAATACAGAGTAATAGTATAAGAAGAGTAGAAAGGCAGGTAATGCCTATAGTTTAATGTCTACAGTACGACTTTTTAGGGAGAAAATACGAACTGCGTTATGGTAGATAGAATCTATGATTAACTCTTTGATTAAAGTAAAATAGCGGAAGATACGGCACGTAATACTGATTGTCAGCTAAAATATGGCACTACACACCACTACATACAAGCAGACCCACACAGCTATTGAATTTTACGCTACTGAACGACGGAGACAAACCGATTTCTTACGACCGTAGTGCGAGCGAAACAAACGCGCGCTTTGAAGCGAGTCTTGTCATGTGTCCTTGCAATAAGAATCAAGAAGCGTCAGCAGACAAATCGGAGTAAAATTGTGCACCAATTTTTTTTTTGAAAAACAAAATAAATTACATATGATCATTTACTATTTTGAAATGTGGAGCGATGTTTAGTGTAAGTAGGATTACCAAAAAATAAACAAAATATAACTTTCTTTTTAAATATTTATTGTTTTATTTTTAAACTAAATTATGTACTTACTATAAATCTTAGACCAAAATTAAGATATTACGTTATAAGTAATTTGAACAGTCAACAGCATGTAAAACGTAACAGTTACATAACAATAACACTACTTACAAAATCTGTCCTCGTATTTCGTACGGGATAAAGGCGTTCTCAGAGTAATAATTTAAACTTAACAAAGTTTGATGTTTTCGACTGTGCTGAAAACTTTACTTTCCTTCGAATAGAGACAGTTTGTTCCTTTTTTGTCGCTGTGTAACTGTCGATAAAGCTGGGTCAATCTTATGTGCGTAATGTAATCGTACATTACAATACTTGTCAATTATTGCTCTGAGAAGATGTGTGCGGTGATTTAATATTACTGGATGATCTTTCGAATGAGCAATCAATTGTGAGAAAACATCTGAATCAAGAAAATCTTTCAATATAATCAATTTTAACTTCAAGAATTCCTTCTCACAAGTAATATGATTCCCTTGGCTAATATAATTTTTTCTAAGAACATTTTCGGATTTTTCACATATCAAAAAAGTGTCATAGGAAGGATAACATAGTCCACCCATATCTTTTATGGTTATAAGCTGATGAAAAAACATTTTTTGTGTGGTTATGAGTTCTGAAACACAAGTTTCACACTTGATAGTTGTAATGAGTGCACGTGCTACCCAACCAGCTACGTAACCAACGATTTGCTCAGCACAACTAGACAGCTTATGTTTATATTTATCATTTAATAGACTGCTCAATATATCAACATTAGAATCTACAACCAAATCGCTTTGTAGAACCTTGTTCTTTTTGATGAGTTGTACACGCACCCTCGATTTAAACTTTGTTACAGAATATTTTTTTAATATTTGTGATTGTTTGCTTAAATCTGAACTGGAAATTGTTTCCTCTTCGTCGTCAATTTTTTTTCCATAGTTTGATTTATACATTCGATAGCCGAAGTACATGTAAGTAGAGGAAAATTGTCGAGAGGGATACAATTTCCTGAAAAAGAAGACCGCAATTCTAAATGTCCTAATGTCTTTCTATAAATGCCCCGAAACTGCTTAGTATTAGGATTATTATTGTAACCACCCTGCCTGCGAATTAGACCAAAAAACAGCTCTATATGATCTTGGGAAAGTCTATAAGTCGCAATGTATTGCAACAGTTTCGTCTCCACGAGAGCATTATATAAGTGCTTTAAACTTTCTGCGCAAATAATAAATCCAATGAAGCCAGTTTTACGAGTGGTATTCACTAATTTTTTTTTCAATATTTTCATAGTTACTCTTTTTTTGGCGATCCTCCTGTATTTTACAAAGTATTTTAATCCAGAAATATATTGTTTAATTTCATCTAGGAAATTAAAAATTGTGTCTTTATTTTCTGGACATATAGGCTTTTTAAATCCAAATTTATTCCGTTTGCGTGAATTCATTACATCAAAGATATTATTAACGTTTTCTATAAATTTGACAGTAGCATCTGTATTAATGAATCGTTTTGATTTAAGAATATTTTCGCACAACGTTAGAGATTTTGCGACGCTCATACTTAGCACCTGTGTCGCTAATTTTACTTTCATAATTTGATTTCTAAAGTGTAAATGTCTTGGCGTCAACTTGTTAGCAAACCTTAACGTTTCACTTTTTTGTAAGTCAAGTAAACTGACTAAGAGTTTCCACTTCACTTCTCCTCCCATAGCATCGAAAAAAATTTTTTTTGATTCAAATGTGTTTCTGACTAATTTCACCATATGACACGGATCTGGAAAAACTGCCACCTCCATGTCACATGATGGGTGTGTGAAAGTTGTTTTCAAATCATTAATGTCATTTAACCTGCAACCTAATAAATTTGCTGCACTAAAATTTGACCTACAGCCATCAAAAGTTAGTGCCACTACAGTAACTCCTACATCGTAGCACTTTGCTAAACATGTCCGAATTAAATTCGCTTTGCATTCTGCCGCCAGTCCATTAACAAAAAAATACGCTACCGGAAGCTTCCAATTTTCGTTTAAACTAACTAGCATCATAACAAAAGCTTGTGACGAGATTTTATCAGTTTCTGTCGATCCAGTTCCGAAATCAACCAATCCTTCTGTTTTTTTACCATTCCATATAGGTTGTTGTCGTATGGCCATTTCGTCGACAACAAGTGTGCATATAACTTTTGTTTTCGATGCCGAAACTTTTTTTTTCAATACTTCGAAAGATTCGGCAGTAAAACCAGGAGCCGCATCGACCTTTTCGTACCATTTACCTAAAGTGCGTGGATGAGGCAAAGCATCTTCAAAAACTTGGCGTACATATTTGTACCCAGTTGGACTGTAAAAGTATAAGGTTAATGCAAATTTGCGCAGGCTTGGCGAAAAAGTTAATCTTGGATTTTTATTTCCTTTTTTGTGTCTCAACAACCTTTTAAATAAGTCAACAGATTCTGCCTTAAAGCAGAGCTCCGCGAACTGGTCTTCTGTAACATTAATTTTCTTTTTTAGTTGAATCACAGTCTCTCTGAGGTTTTTGCATGTATTTGTCAGTCTATTAACTTTCTTCTTTAAATTATTGTTACTTTGCATTAGTTTTTTCTTCTTCAGTTCCACTGTACGCAACTTTTTCTTTAAAAATGTTTTTCTTGGTGACTCAAAAACCGATTCTAAATCGGAAATATTTACATCATTCAGGGAATTCGGTGTCGTTGGTCTTGAATAAGTGTAGGACGCTGCTAGCATCGCGGCCTAAATAAAAAAAAATGTAAGTATCAATGTTACTGGATATCAGGCATCAGATAAATACATATAGTTACTATGTGATATTTATTACCCGAAAAAAAGGCACTGCTGTTTTTGATAATCTTCTATAGCCTTTGTTGGTGGTATAGATGTCGTTCTGTTTAAAATGTATTGAACATATGCGACTGTGCTGATTTGGCGTCCAGTCTGGCTCTTGTCGTTGTTTACGCACTACAAGAAGCCATTTGTGTCTTAAAAGTTCATCTCCAGGAAACCTAGAAAACATTTGTTTTCTGAGTGAATTAAAAAAAAACGGGTTGCACCGGGAGTGCCGGCAGAAGTGAAAACTTAAATATTAACGTTGTGCATTTTTGATATTTTGGAATGTTTAGGGAATAATTTTGCACGAATTGCTTTAATTATTAATATAAAAGTACTATCATTTATGTGGTACAATACAATATTCATTTATTGCGCTATCGTACGTAAACAAACATGACAATTCATATTACATTAAAAATTTAACACTTCAGAACCATTACAATTATTTAACATTAAAAAGTTTATCTCTCAGAAAAATAAACTTACATCCATAATTTCAACGACTCTTCCAACATCATTATTACTAAAACCATCATCGCCAATCTCTAAAACTGATACCATAGGTTTATGTTTATGTTCACTCCATCCCACCTTACATCACAAAAAGTTCTCAGCGCCGCTAAAGAAGTTTTCACTTCAAAAAATCTTGACGATAAGACAAACATTTTTGTAACAAACTTTAGTAGATAATTATTTTATTATTTGCTTTTATGAGGACAAATATCATTTTACAAAACATTAATAAATAAGCAACAATCAATATCAGGTAAAAGTTAAATTATATAAATTTATTATGATAGACATTTTATGCTGACGCTACTGCGAAAACAAATCTCAACAGGCAGCACATGGTGCGTTATGCGTCATCATACCTAACTGGTCGCACATCAATGAATCGTATATTTCTATCTCGCTCTGCAAAATGGCCGTCAAAACAAAGACTGAATTTACAAATCATCTTAGAAAATTAAAGTTTTCATGTACTTACGAATGAAATGTGATTCCATGCGATTTGTTTTTCTTTTTAGAATAGTTCGTGCAGCGTATAAAAGCACACGAAGGCATTTTGGTTACGTTTAACCCGTCAGAAATAATTTATAATATCCTCACGTCACACGTCTAACGCGCACGCGCTCTCGATTGCAACTGAAGGCAATCAGGCTAAGTTGGCCTGATATTAGCGGGCCACATTCGAGTGGCGCGTCACCTATCTTCCGCTATTTTACTTTAATCAAAGGATTAACTCTATGTTCGTGTTTACAGCAAATGAACCAGCAATCATTGGATGGAAAAAGGAAATGAAAGCATGGAAAAACAAAGATAATGTGATGAAAATGTTAATGTGGGTCCGATGAATACTAAATATATTAAGGTACTCAATTTATTACACGTATACATGTACAACGGTACAATGCGTACAGTGGTAATTGTTCGACATATTCTTGTAAATTTTAATTGTATTATTAAACAATATAATGTTCCAAGAATTAATTATGGAGAATCTGATAATAAGCATAACCTCTTTCGAAGAATATTCGGTCAAAAAACGATTCGCGTTGCGATCGTTGCAAGCTGCTAAGAATTAACCGGTTTATTTAGGTTCACAGTACCGCTCTTATTTGCTTCCGTTCCGGAACGGAATTTAAAGATAAAACCGGTTTAACCGCTATAATACCGGTAAATCTTGAACCGGTTCCAAGCCCTAACTTAGTTGAATTACATATTAAAATGAATGTAGCGTGCGGGGGACGATATTCGTTTTACATTAAATATTTAAAAAAAGTATGAACATCTTTAATTATTTGTTGCATCGCCCACAATCATTTCTGTTTTGCCACAAGTATGACTGGTAGAGAATGCCATATGGCGTAAAGTCTACCTTTTGTAAAAAAAATACTTTACAGTTTTTTTTTCATTGTCGCTCTTTTCTGGTGCCACCTTTATTAGTCAGGCTCTATCAACATATCTCTCTTCAATCGCCTAGGAAATAATAAATCAGTTTCTCGACTGATGTTTTACAACAATAATGTTCTTATCTAAATGTAACGTGTGAAATTTTGTTTTTTTAATTGAGTTATAACACGCGTCTATTAATCATAACACTCATCCTCAAAACTTGTTCATTAATCACAACAAAGGAAGTGTTTTAGTTGAAGTTGAGTGAAGAGATTGTTTCATAATAGGCTATACAAGTGGTTACAGAGAGAACAAGATATAAAGGTAAAGAAGCGATTAATTATCCAAATCCAGTTTTCTGACATAAAATGTTAGGTGAATACAGTAAGTTGTTATGTGAGTTGTTATAACTACGTATTAGTCATTCGTCTTATGGCGAAATTTCGTCGAAAAGCTGCACTTTATGATTAAAGCAAGCCACTTTGCACAGTGATAGTAAGAACCGAAATAAGCGATTTTACCCGCAGCAATAATTAGAATTAGCAAAATACGTACCCAGTCATATATATTTTTGATAAAATGAAGTAAAAAGCGACGAAAACTTTTTTTTGTACACTAAATAAATATATTTGTGCGTATAAGGAAAGTAATATCTTGACGATGATTTTTCCTATGATAGATGATATAATCACCTTTTATTTGACACCTGTTTCATCAAAATCGGTGGAATAATTAGACTTTTAGAATTTTTAATTGTTTTTTTAGAAAAGTGGCGCCATCTCTGTTCCTCAGGGGTGGAACTGTCGCTGCTGCGGGTGAAATCGCTTAGTACGGTCCTTACTATCACTGTGAAAAGTGGCTTGCTTTAATCACAAAGTGCAGCTTTTAAGTCATAAGACGTATGACTAGTATAGAAAAGCTATACCAAGCAAAAATGTGTCGCTGAACTCGCAAATACGATGACAAGATTGTGACGTTTTCCTTGAAATTTGAATTTCAATTAAGGGCCTTCCCCCCGTAGGTACCACAACCATATCACATCGCAGCGTCAAAATGTGGTCAAACAGTGGTATGTGTGAAAAGTGTCGCTGTAGCTTTTTGTAGTAGCGTTGTGTTTCTGAAAATGTCGATGTGCTTCTCGATTCTTTTTTGGCCATTAGTTCTCAGTGTCACTGGTGGTTGCGTTGCGATTGCGATGTCATTGCAATGTCGTCGGCATGACACAAGAAGTCGATAACAACTGCAAAATGTGGTACGTGTGTATGGTCCTATTCATTTTCAATACAAAATATACGCCCGACTACGTGATGTGGTTGTGTCGTTGTGGTACGTGTGGGAAGGCCGTCCGTATGAGTTGATGACAAGTGGCATGAGATTTTTCGTGTTGATATTTCCATACGTTAGTTATAATAATTATTATTAATTATGTTTTATCTACTCTCATATCGTTAAATTCAAAATACAAAACTCAAAACGAGTTTATATAGACGTACTTTATAAATAGTATATCGAAATGAAATTAAAAAAAATAATTATGACACTATTTCTCTAACAAAATAATGTTATTATATATTTTTTTTCATTACGATACAGATTACAGATCATAGATACATCTATTTATTTTTTTATCTGTGGCTGCGCGCGCTTTGGCGCATGCGCGGTGATAACGGGAATTTTGGCGTCATAGTACGTTTGTGTTTCGGTAGATAATTATTAGTGTTTATTAAAATGTCTGATAGTGAAAGTGCAGAAAATTTGACGCCGCCCGACATTTTAGAGACTGCGACAGCTGTCTTAATCTACTACCAGTAAAGTCAAGAAAATTATACGATAAATGTTATCAAGACTTTTTAGCATGGAAATCTTTATCTTTTATTTGATATGTTCGTGTTCAATGAGAGTAGATAAAGTAGTGTATGAAACTGCACATAACTAGGTATTATACACTCGTGTGATACTTTTAAAAAACTCGCTTCGCTCGTTTTTTAAACTCACACTCGTGTATAGTACCTCTCATTATGTACCAGTTTCATAAACTACTATTGTACTTTTGTTACAGATACTTAAATTGTGGTTATATTATGGAATGTTTTAGATTTTTACTATAATTTGGGGCGAAAATATTGAACTTTGATAAATCTTTGATATTCATAAAGATGAAATAAGAAACCAAAAATTTGCGCACGGGCGGGACTTGAACCAGCAACCTCTTTGCTGACCGGGCCAAACGCTCCTACCAATTGAGCTACCGTGCTGTCAGTCCGACCCTGCATTTGTGGTCTCTTTATGGATACATCATTGCGTGACGCTTAGCGCCATCTAGCCGTCTCTTTATGAAACAGAGGGCTATGAAAATATGACACTGTGAGTGTTAAAAACATTCTATACTATTAAATCTTTGATACTTTAAAGTAATTAAGGAAATTTCAACAGGAATGTTACAGTCAACTGATATCAGAAAAAGTATTTTTTTGCAAAGAAATGTAAGTAGGTACAATAAGATTTTAATCATACAACTTTTTATTGCTCTTGCAATGATGTAAGTTATAAAAAACACAGTATGATTACAGCACCTAGAAAAAAAACAAAAACTCAAGCACGCAACAAAGTGCTTTCGGGCAAATTAGGTAAAAAACTAAATAATCTTGTTCAGTAAATTAGCTAAATCTTTTCATAGCAATTATTTTGGGTGATTGGGTCTCTTAGCAATTTTTGTTTTCTTTATCATTTTCCTGGAACTTTTGAAGTGAGCAATAAACATAGATGAAGAGACTACTCTCAATGCTTCAAAACAAATAACTTTACTGTATTAATTAACAATATCACTGTTTAGGCATAGAAACTAAGAAAGCAGTAATAATTATCTAAAAGACATTGATACTTTTTTACAGACTTAAAGATAAAGGAGGTAGTCAATTCGACCTGTAAATGTGATATCAGCAGAATTGAATAAAATTTTAGTGTATTGATCAATTAAGGTTTTCTAATACGTGTGCAACATTTCGTACGTGTATGTATGTATATGTTTATTTTAGGATTTCTCAAAAACGAGAAGACATTGTGAGATTATTCTTAGAATGTTGTAGTTTAATAAGGTACATCCCAACTTAGGGTTTAATGTAAGTTTTATCAAATCAGTCTAGTATTTTTTGAGATATGGGTAATAAGGAATCACTCGCGACAATATGGCGTGTGATTTGCATTGATTAATGTTCCACGACAGTGATTTGAAAAAATATATCTCAATTATGTTACTACCTTCGTCTATATTGAGCGTTATTTAAGTGGTATTTATATTGATTTTCGACCGAATATCACTCGTAATAATAACGCAATTCGAAAATAAAGCTCCTGCTTAAGTAATATTTGAATTCTTGTGTCCAATTCACGTTTCAAAACATTCATTCGAGATTGAGCGTAGAAACGATAAAGAAGATTTATAGTAACACACATTGAAAATAACAATAGGCATTGAAGACACTTCTTTAGCACTAGTTGGTCAACCTAGTCACCACGAAATGGAGTGTGTGGTCACTTTCGCCTGCAAGTTTCTAATTTAATTTAGTACATTTCACTAAATAAGATGGTTTTCACTGATAAGACGTTTAATCTTCTAAGCTCTCATGGAGGTGTTTTAAGTTTTCGGTTAAAAACATACTCATATTAATATCATAGACCTAACATAGCTAATTCGAGTTTGTATACTGCAGGTAATCGTAATCTCCCATGGTTGATGAGATTTTAATTATATGGTTGCTGCTTAATTAATTAATAGTCCCCCTAGCTGATTTCGACTACGGTGGCCATGCAGTCACAACAACTAACCGAATGCGCGGGACATAATAGTGCACAAGTGTGTGCGCAAACACAGGTGCACTCTCTATTCCTTTCACTCTCATAGCCAGGTATATATTTTAAAAACCCAGGTATATATTTTTTCCCGACCCGGGAATTGAACCCGGGACCTATGGCGCAGCCGTCGCTTAAAGAGCGATTCTCTTACCGCTGCGCCACCGAGGCAGTTTATTAATATATTTATTATCAGCCAAAAGTCTAGCAATGCTGAACGAAGGCCTCCCCCAAAGTTTACTACAGCGGTCTGCATCTAGAGTGGCACTTAATTTTTGTTTTTCCTTGATATCTTATCTTATTTCTCGCGACAATTTGTCGGAACGTGTGCTTGTTATTTTTTTTTAAAGTTTGATTTAAATTATACACTGGTTATCTTGTTTAATTCGATTATGTCACCGTAAATAATCCGTAGTACAGTCAGCATCAGAAACTGTTATAGCATATTTTTCGGTTACCGTTTAAAGCGCAAAGAAAAGAAACTTTCATTAAAAATTGTCTTCGACAGTACATTCCGCAAGTGATAGTAAAAGTTCTCCGAAAAAAGACTCAAAAAGCAATCCAGTTCTGTGACGATAATAGTCTTCGGACCACATTGACAGCGATCAAGTAAATGTTGGTGTAATTATCACCTTAATGCTGAAGTAACAGGGTCTAGAATTCTAGATTGTAGGGCTGCAGGTATCATCATCCCAGTTAGGTAACTTGGGACTGGTTGGAAAGGCTTTGGAAAGGCTATCGGAAGTCTCATTACGGCCTACATACGTATAGATGTAATGAAATAAACTACAGAACAATTGTGCGGAAGTACGTCTGGGAGTTATTGTCTTTCTTTGTTTTGAATCAATAAATATGACCTAGAAACCACGATGCTTGTTATTTAATTTTGTGATCTAAGAGTCATAATCTTTAACCACAATAGGATCAAACGAGGTATTACTCACTAATGATGCTAATGATCTATCAAACACATTATTCCTCACGGATGTGTTTATCAACAGTCTTTTGTTATACTTTTGTTTATGCGACCGCCGGCGGACTTTTGATCCGTGAGTGTCTATCACACTGTGTGCAAATTTATGTTCATAAGAAAAATTTAAAGAAAAAAGTATGATGATTTTTTCATTGTTCTTATACAAATATTTATGCAGTTTGCAATTACTAAAAAAGGTTTTTATTTCGTTTTTTAGTGGAAATTTACTTAGACAATATAAAGACAAACTTACTCAAAGTTAAAAAAAAACTTTGATATTATCGTATTAGTATATTAATGTAAGATTGGTTTTTATAAGATTTATTACTCCTACCTATCTATTAACGAGTAAATTGTAAGCGAAGTTAATCAGGCAAATTAAGACAAACATACCAATCAAACAAGATTGCTATAATTAGCATACATACCATTTCTCACATATAATAGCCAACATATTTGTAGCATATATTGAAAGTGGCACTCAATGCTTCCTTTTACTACTGTCTTTTATGTTTTTTATTAAACTGGTTGTAAGTAGAACATTCAAGGCGTAAGATATTGACATAATGCAGACAAATGCAGTAATTCCACTCTCATGAAAATCAGTGGACTTAATGTTTGCTCTTCATGAAACTCTTAAGAAAGTATTTAGTTGACAATGTTATTTTTTTTCCAATCATTTACCTAGAAGTGCAAAAGATAAGTAATTTTCGTTGATGTTTGATGAGGGTGAGGGTTGTTTCACAGGGTGTGGCCTGTAATAGGGCCAAACTTTTTTTATATACGCCCTTTAAGTACCTAACCAGTAACGAATTCTACATGGTTTTAATTTATTACAATGAAATTTAAATAAATCGTTATTGTCCAATGACGTAAAAGTATAGACACGTTATACACCAACATTAAAGCATTTTAAACTGGCGCAAGGATTACTCTATACACGAACGTATAGATGTGTATTACAACACTAAGCGCTAATAAAGACAACAGATGGGGCATAACTGTTGATAGAAAGAGATAAATATATAACATTCGTTACGTATTGATTGCTACTGAGCGCTCATTGGCGCGAGCGCGTGACATCTCGCTCTTTAGCCTAATGTCAGCCATTGCTAAATTATGGTAAAGCATAAATACGTGTTTTAAGTTTTAATACTTTTAAATGAAATAACTATACTAATGAATGTAATGACAAGTTTTTTTTTGTCTCTAACAGTTGCAGTGTAATTGGTACTACTCCTAAACCCACAGGAAGGCATTTTTACCGGTAAACGAGAAATAATTTAAGGCGTTGTCAGGACGTAAAGCCAAAAAGAGAAAGCGTGCCCAACTAAATGCACTCCGGGCAATTACCTGCCTTTTGTGTTGCAATCTTTGAGCGCATAGGACGTATCTATACAATTTAAAAACATCTTAGTTATTGTCTTACAAAATAAATCGAACCAGCAATGTATTGAAAACAAATGTGTCCTGTCATAGCACTTGACGTTGTCATTCACTACAACGAGTTAGCGATTTGATATACATTGATTATACATTTCGATTACTATATCTCTCAGTAACAATTATCTATTTCATTTTAGAGCACTATGACCTGGTCACGTGACTGAAAAATTTTGCTCCTATTACCGGTCATACGCTGTATTAGTGCATTACCATTCCATCGCAAAGGATATTGACCAAAGCCAGACCAGATTTCGTCTTTGTAGTTTATATTTCAAAAATCATGTTTGAATTATAATTGACCTGGTATTTTAAGGATACCTAACTATTACTTTGTAATAGTAAGTATTGAATTACTTTAGTAAAATATAACAATTACCTTCTGAATGTATCAAAATAAATGTAGGTGAGGTGCTTTAACTCTGCAATCACAAAACATAACCTCAAAATATCTAATCTGTCATTGACATCCTCGTCAACCCCTAAATATTTTTCAAAATTATTTTTTGTCTATATTCTTTCAAATATTTATATATTTTATCCGAAAATTTTGTAGACGCAAAGTGGTCCGAGTTTCTATAGAGTTTTGGTCAAGATCCTTTATAAATACAAGTGACGTATTTACAAATTGGTAGACACAAGAGCCCTCACTTAATTATAATTGTACTAGTAGTAATAAGAGTAAGTAATAATACCACTGTTGTTAGAATTGCATTATCACATCATACAGACACTATGTATATTTATAATGACACAATTAAGCAAGCCTACTGGATCTTAGTTTCCATAGTATTATGACCTGCATCCAGCGATCACATAATATTTGATTGATGCCTACCGAATGAGTTCAGTTGCGTTCGCTAACTTTAGTAATTAATATCCGACTACTTCTGTTACATTTGCAGACCTGGCAACTTTGTAGCAGGCCTGGGAATCGAACCATGTACTTATTAGCCGCCAATATCCTTTAGCGAACATGTAATAATTAGTAATGTCTATTGACATGCGTTATTACTTTAATTATTTTGTAATGCTGGCGATATTACCAGCGGATAATGTTTTCACTTTTGCTTGTAATAACTGCTTGATAGTTATTTTTACTGTGTATCACAACTCGTCAAATAAAATGTATGATTCATTAAAATGAACAATGATGACTTTAGTGATGGAAGATTTCTACAGATTGTTGATGAGTTTCTAAACCATTTACAGAAATTGTATTTATGATCACGATTCTCCAAATTTGTGAAGCCCGGTTTTAAAGAAAACTAAATAAATGATATACCTGAAAATTTGCAAGAGGGGCCGTCCATTAATCACGTAAAGTTCTCATTTTTTGACTCCCCCCTCCCCCCTGGTGATATTTGGTGAGGTTTGGGACCACCCCCCCCTCCCCCCTAGATCACGTGTATTTTTTGGAAGTCTATGTAAAGGCTATTTTTACTGGAAAAAATATTTTAAAAAATGGTGATTCGAAAAACATTTATATGTATTTGCAATAAAATTATATAATTAAGCAAGAAAGGAGGTTTGTACAACAAATCGTTTAAATTTTTGCGCCGTTCAAAATTTTGGTTCAGAAATAGCGATTTTGACAAAAAATAAATAAAATTAATACACGTGATGTCTAACGAGACCCCCCCTCCCTCGTGATGTTTCGTGATGTTTTCCTTACTTTGTATTTTTTTACTTTTGTTCTTTTTTCTCTTCTAATTTAATTCGTTGTATGTGTGTACACTTAACAAAATCAAAAGGGTTCCCGCAGAATATCAGTCCGTGACATGCCTCGCGCTGTCACGAATCATGCTGAGCGGAACTTATTGACTTATTGACATATGTACTATTTGTCGTTATTGTCCTAATTTTTAAGTTACTTCATTTGTATCATGTCATAATTCTTTTTTTAACCAGTTTCTACTCGTAACGTGCATGATGTAGGTACATGTGTAATATAAACTACTTTTTTATTCCTTTCAATTCACAAAGTAAGTTACTATTGTTTAATTGACACGCAAGAGCTAGCTCTAATAGAATGAATATTGTTCAAATACATGATCAGTTTAAATGGGATGTAGAACTAACTACATGTAATGTAAGTTACAAAAACTTGAAATACGGGCGCTAACATAGTTCTGCTATTTATCCTTTTCAGCCCTGCATTGTTTTTTTTATTTAGGTTTAGGTTAAAAATAACATAGAGGTTCCTAAAACCATTCTCTCTAAACTAACGTTTGATAGATAGACGCTTCCAAAGAGGTAAAATGGGCGTCTCTACCCTTAACTTATAAACTAAAAGAGTGTAAATTTTGAAAAAAAAAAAACATGTAGATCTTGACAAAAACTTTGATTTGAACGCGATTGATTAAGTAGTTTTTGAGATATAGCACTTTTCAATAACCGCAGACATAACTTTGTTATTCATACAAATAAAATATTGTGTTATTTTGGCTAAGTGGAAGAAAGTGGATCTCTAATTTAGTTAAAGTTGGCACGGAACCCTTAGTGTGCGAGTCCGACGCGCACTTGGCCGGTTTTGTTTCATTGTCTCATCGGGTAAAAAAGTAGAGTCAAGTACGGGCCCTGCATCAAATCGTTTTGTTCTTCTTAGTACCTCTACAAAAACTGCTGGCAAATCCAGCTAACAAAAGCCAGATGTGGGCCGATCTTACGATCGTTCCGGTAACCGCATTCGATCAGCACCGAGTCATTCTCTATTACTGATAACAAAAACAGCTGTTACACCTGTGGTGAAAGTCTCGATACAGCTTTACCTGTCGAACACCAGATGGCAATCGGAAAACGCTGAGACCAAATTCGTGTATTCGTGTTTTTAGACCCGACACAAAAATAGGGGTAGGTGTTATAAGTTTTATCGCTATGTGTCTGTCTGTGTATGTAATTGTGTGTCTGTGTGTGGCATCGTATAGCTACTTAAAGAGAGAACCGATTTGGATTCTGTTTTATTTTTTAAAAAGCTGGTTTTATAGCTCATCGAGCTAGAATGGTGGAAATCAAAGCAGCTGACTCGAAGATATTAAGTTATATGTTTATATCTATTTTTTTGCATTTGCGGTTTATATAAAAATTCAACGATGATTCATGATTGCATATACATAGATCTTTAAACAATCTAATACAATACTGGGAAAAACACAACACACATTTTGATAAGCAATCAATAAAATTACGAAAACTTTTATCCCACCGTTTTCTGAGCAACATTTGGTATTCATAAGGTAAAACTACGTCGAGACTTCCACGCTTCAATTAGGTATGCATTCTATTTGCAGAGCAATTTCCGTCAACAATGGTTGGCGCTTATAGTATCAAAATGAGATAAAAGTTATTCTCAGAAGAGTTTTTGCTGATATTTTTCAATGATTTTGTAGTTATTATCTATACTAATATTATAAAGCTGAAGAGTTTGTTTGTTTGTTTGTTTGTTTGTTTGTTTGTTTGAACGCGCTAATCTCAAAAACTACTGGCCCGATTTGAAAATTTTTTTTTACGTTGGATAGTCCATTTATCGAGGAAGGCTTTAGGCTATATAACATAAAGATACGACGCATAAGACCACAGCAGAAATGAAAAATGTTGCGAAAACGGGAGAAAGATATTCCTTTTGAGAGCTTCCGTTGCATACGCTGCGGAAACCGCTTGAGTTACACAAAAATCATGTATGACAGGATTGTTCAACATTAAGAGTTCTATAATAAAGTCCGCGACAGCATATGTCTATCTTTTATGGTTGACTTACTACAACCTTTTTTATGTTAATAAATTTGTAAAAAAATAATGCATTATTTTTAGAGGTGTATTATACACACAGGTAATAATTCTTATCAAAATAAATACATTCATCATCACGAGCATTTCATTTAGAACCAAATTGCCCTTTATATTATTTGATTTCAATAAATATCTTAGGAGCTATCTCAGTTTTAACATAACTCCGCACCGAAATAATGTTCGCAGCTTAAGTACAACGTGCGCTTGCGCTAATCTATACTAATATTATAAAGCTGAAGAGTTTATTTGTTTGAACGCGCTTATCTCAGGAACTGCTGGACCGATTTGAAATAATATTTCTGTGTTGGATAGCTTATTTATCGAGAAAGGCTTTAGGATATAAAACATGACGCTGCGACGGGAGGGGTGGGAGCAAACTCAAAACGCGCGGACGAAGTCGCGGGGGACCGCTAGTTTAAGATAAAGCGAATATGCATAATTGTATGGTATTTACTGACTTCGAGTTACTTTGCGGTTCTGTACCCCAATCACGAACTTTTGAGGTATTAGTCACGTTAGCGTAGCGAGTTTACGCAGTACAACGTTAGTCGGCATCACGAAGCACTCTCGTGTCGTGTAGTAAACTCGATAGCATTGACGGAGATGACGTCATACTAACGTAAATATGGCCGTTGAATGACACGTCCAGAAACAAGTTAAGCGATCTTTTTTATGAATATTAGTGAAATATATCATGATATTCCAGTAAAATCTAAGAGAAATCAATTACGGCACAAAATTACGATCAACATGTTTGGCAGGGTTAGTAAATGTAAAATTTTGGTGTATTAAATTAAAATATGAAAATATATGTTTTTTCTATAATCTTTAGATTTTTGAACTGTTTACAGACTTCAATTGACAGATTGACGTTATGCCATCATATTGTGGCAAATTCAAAAGTTATCCAAAAGATTTCGTTAATGATGTTTTTTTTTAAAAAATAACGAGGACAAGTCGATTGCAGTAACAATATGTGATTTTTTGAAAAAGTAAGTACGTAAAAGTAATACAAGGACTTGTGATTAAAGTGCTTTTATTCATTGGTTACCTATTATAGCCAGATAAACTCTAGCTAGATCTTATTTCTCAAGAAATTGTGATTTATCTAAGCCCTCACCTCTCTAAAAGGACGCCGTTTCTAACAAATAGAATGAAAAACATTAACGTCAATATAAAAAAATATACATATTATTTTTCAGAATGAAGACTGATCAAAATACAATGCATAGAAATACGCCTACCCAGCTAGAAGTAATAAGTCTTCGTTACTCCCATCTGATGATCATGATCTGATTATGACAATCAGAGCAAAGATGAACACAACAAGATTAAAATCGATACACCAGTTACAAGTGTCCCTGTTCCTGATTTCTTTTCAAGTTAAAAATAAACACTATAAGATAAAAAATATTGTAATAAATTTCATTTTTCTACTGCAATGTCTTAATTTTAGAATTATGAATATGACCACAAACGTATTCTTTATTTTACACGTTTCTTTATTTCTTGCCAAAAGCTAAAGCTCTGTCTGCTGTTATATATGTGAGATTTTGAGCACATAATAAGGTAAGAAACTATGTATCGGATCCGTACGTTCTCACTAGTACACACACAGCCGTTGAAGACTTTCGTCTTCAAACACTGACGTTAATGAGACGAGAAGACGCTCTTGCGCAGTTTCCCGACCTCTGCCTAGCCGGCCGCGTTGGATTCGTTGATAGACTTCTTACTTGGAACCACTTGTTGTAAGGCTCGGTCAAGACTTTCGACTTTGTAGTTCCAAAATCTCATCTTTGCCTGCAGCTTGAATCCATCTTCAAATGCAGCTGTATGATAAATTTAGAAAAAAACAAGGCGGTTAGATCATCACCATGATCACGGAGTAACTCCGTGATCATGGCGCTTGCAACAGTGCCGAAATATCGGAAACTCATAAATAATAAGGTACATGGTAGCAATCCCGTATCTAACTATTCTAATGTTAGTGACCATGAAAGTTTAAAACATTATATAATTTAGGCGGTCTTATCCGTAAAAGTTACCTAGTTTCTTTTTGCTCATTGTTGACACTCAGAATCTCAAGTAATCTTGTTGCAACTCACGATACTATACCTACGTCAAAGAAAGGTTCGTGCTCGCAAATCCAGTTTAACACAATAGAAAATATTTACGTACAATAAATGTCAGGTATTTGAGCTGCCAATTTTAGTTTGTTTTACGTCCAATTACGGGCGGTTTCAGATTATCATACAAATGATTAAGTTACTAAAGGAATACTTTGACGCAAATGATTCGTGACTGATTTCCTCAAATATAATTACGAGTGAATTAGTTTTATCGACAATTTTATTTTCAGGGTTAAAGGCACCTGCGTTCCATAATGGAATGTGGTTTGTCACTCATTTCATGTACGTCTTCGTCAATAAGTCATAAACATGATTTTTCCAATACAACAGTACCTTAGCTAACGGAAACGCACATAAATAACGATGAGTTGTATGATATCTTACGCATAAGTGGTGATTCACATATGATAATCACTACACCTCGTAAGCATTTCACAACTTCATAGGCATCCACTTTCTCAATGGGAGAAGTTGATATCTTCAAGTTGTTATTATCAATATGATTTTACTATCATAGAATATGATGTAAGGTATATTAAAGCACAGATTTCTATACGTACTAATTCGGTATCAGTTTCATAAATAATGGGTTGAGATTTTTTTTAAAAGCTACAGTATTCAGTGACGATCCTTTGTCATGGCTTATAAACGCTGCCATTGAATAAACGGTGTTGGCTAGCAGCAATATCAGTATTTGCAGAAAGCTAAAAATAATAATATACACCGTAATATTTTAGTGGTTGTTATTACGCAACAGGGCTTTTTAACTTTAGTAGTACTATCGGATCATGCAAGTGGTTTTTTGAAAATAAAAATGATTTGATCTCAACTTATCAAAAAAATAATCATCACCTCGAAATTATTTTTTTATTTCCTAATTAAGTAATGAATTATCACTTAAATATGTTATTTGAAAATAATCTTATTAATGTTTTTTATTTTCCTGTTTAGTTAAGGGTAGGTAAATGTTAGTTAAGGTATTTATGACAGTTCTAAGCCCGTTGAAAAACGGTTGATAAACTGCTGTTTTATATACAAAAAAAACTTCACAAACCTATTGAACTACTAAGATAGAATCATTTTTCTCAGGCGGGAAACAGCCACTAAAATGTCACAGTGTAGTATATCAGGAAAGACTTTTGACTGATAATTAAGAGGCGGAGTACCCGCTTTATTTCTTAAACTATCGTGTGGAAGGTAAGAGGAAATCTTCCACACTATTTCTACTGATTTGGATTTTTTAAGGAAAATAAACTCCACCAACAAGAGGCTGCTGATGATGCCCTTTTTTTTACTGTTGCATCTTCTGCATCAGCCGTTATATACCGCTTAATTAAGACGTGATGGTCTGATTGTACCGTAGATATTATGAACGCATAAAAGCCTAAAGTAACAGTGGGAAAATACAGTAACCGGATATTGATCCTCATTGAATAGTTTTTATGAATTTTAAATATGTGTAGAGTAGGCACATGTCTTCGGTATTATTTGGTTCTATTTATGCTTCGTCATGCAGCTTTTTCGTCCATTTCGCCATCCAGTCATCCGTTGGATGGCCTGGGCGTTGCACGACATAACAGACTGTTTTACTTAACACGTCAACTTATACTTATACGTTTTAATTTTATTGATTAGTACAAGATATTCGTTAAAATTACTCGGACTCTGTAAAGCCAGTGAATCATCTTATCACGTGCGTATAACTGGTCTAAGAGTAGATTTTACCAACGTCAGATTAGGTATATTCGTTGAATATGATACAAAACGCACTAATTTGAAAACGTCACCTATGTGACAGCAATCATTTATGAAAATGACTTTTTAAAATCAATCGTTTTATACTTATTCGCTCGCATAAGTCGATAGGATATGGGTAAAATGGACTTTAAATAAAAATAAATTTAAACATTCATACGTTTTTTTTCCTAAATGGTCTATGGAAGCTATGTCTATTGACTGTCACCCTGACGTTCTATAAAAGGAACACCTGTTAATATATCTTTCGTTGCATTCGTCAGTGTTAATGGATTTGTTTTCTTTGAACTTACTCAGCACCTATTGCCTAGATCTAGCTGATTCATAATTACATAACCCGCGAAAACCACTTTAGTAGGACGATCTACTTTCAGAGTGATACAATCGTTCAATTTGCTCGTTCGGTAATAGATAAATCAGTTACATGGAATAATAATAGAACAATTAAAATTATTCAGATCTTGAAACATTGAGGGTAGAGTTTGCATTTGTATGTTATGAAAGAAGCTATCAAATAACTCAAAGGTACTGAATGTGTAGTTGTCATTTACTGTCAAGATTACTCGATCATGTAGGTGTTACTAACATAGCAGTACCACATACAATTTAAATAAAATGGGGTCGCTCTTTTCACCAGACTAGACCAGACGTGGCATAGACTTAGACTACAATGGAGCGAGCACACTCAGGAGAAGCCTGTTCAGTCTGGGTTTGAAAATTTTAGGGTTATAATCCATTAGAAACAGATTTGGGTAGAGAGTTACACATTTTTGCTGTGCGCATTATAAAAGTTGACGAAAAGCGCTTCTAATCAGTGGAATCTTATTTTTATTTCCTTTCTTGTTCGTTAAGAATTTGAAGGAGAGTTGAGCACATGTTTAATTGAATGTATAAATGATATAATTTGGCTTTTAGAACACCTTTTGTACTTCAGTTGTACAATAAATGATCGTCTTTTATTTATTACACAGTTTTTTCAGTTTTTAATCCAATAAAGAGTTTATCTTAAACTTAGTTTCACACTTAATGCTCTTATTATTTAAGATGCAAAAATAACAATTACTTGAACCCAAATTATAATTACCAGAGTTAAGACAACTTACACAAATGTTCATAATAATTTGTATGCATAAGCCGTTACCGATCGAAGCAGTGGTTACACCTACATTCGACATCGTAATTATGTATCGCTATGACGAAACTGATTAAATCTAGTGTATTATGCAGTTTTAATTTATAGTTGAACAACGTCGCCAGACAAACATACATTATTTTGGAGCTTCCTGTCTGCGGAGGTCTGCGACCCGTAATATTACCTGGGTCAATCGATTTGTGAATAAATTAAGATAGCAACAATAACACTCAATAAAGATATATTTTTTTAAAGTGTGATGGGCTAATTGGCAAAAACAAAAACTAAAAGGTAGGTACAGCGGAAAAGGCTCTTGCAAAATAACGGACGAACTACCACGACGATAGGTCACAGAATTACGCTTAATTTATACTAATATTATAAGGATGAAGAGTTTATTTTTTTGAACGCGGTTATCCTAGGAACTACAGGAGATCTATAACTAGAATCGCTCACTTGAATATAGAGCGTGAATTTCGTTCGAAAACTTATTAAAAATCAATGAAAATTACGCAAAATATAGACGTTCGTACTCCCAAAATTCAGTTATCATTTTTCAGATCACTTTCGTGTGGAATTATACAAATGTTCATTGTATAATCGGACATTAATCAATGATATCACACGCCATTTTGACGCGAGTGATTCAAAAATAAGGACCCTGGACTGATTTGAAAAAAATATTATTGTGATGGAAGGCTTATTTATCACGCTGCAATGGGAGGGACAGGAGCAAACTCTAAACGTGAGAACATAGTTTCGGGGACTGCTAGAATGTACCTAGCCTAATTCTAGGATGTACCTAGCTCTCTCACCCGTTAGTTCACGCTGAACTGTGGGTTCGGTTGGGCAAAAATGGATTTCCACATAACCTCTAACTGCCCCGCGGTCGGTGGGTATGCAAAACTGCATTTACTGACGCAAAAAGAAAATACGGACATAGGGTTACAGAAGAAATGCGTAGCCAGTTTGAAAATTCATCGGGGAACTAAGTATGATGTCAGGAATATTAGATATTGCATTGACTACGACGATGGGCTTTCTGAAGAGGATGCGTAGTTTTTAATGATCAATTTGTCAAATTATTCCAATCAATCAACGTAGTAGCTTACGGCCTACCTGTTAAACGCTATTTATAAATTAGGTACGTCATTAAAATCTCGCGCTTGAGATCATTCTGAAATGATAATTTGCCTCATTAACATGCGATGCGTATATCATAACGCTGGGTGAATAATAAAAAGTTACTGTGTTAAGGTAGGTAAGTAACTGGACTCGGATAGAGCGCTTTCTTGAAAGTTATCTGCGAGAGTTGGTAGTGGTGGTTGGTAGGTACGAGTATGAGAGTATCGTCAAAAAATAAGGATCTTGACTTCTAGTATATTCTTTCAGATCGCATGCCATAAGGATAGAAACTTGACGACACGTCTGGCGCAGTGATTAACGCTCCTGTCTACTGAACCAGAGGTGGCAGGTTCGCTCTGATGAGCGAACCTGCCACTCGTGTATGATGAGCACGAACGTTTATACCTAATGGATGGATGTTATGTGTATTAAAGTATTCAAGGGATACACCCTCGTCGAATTCATTGTCTATTATTGCATATTTATTTATGTATTTTAAATATCTTTTTATCGACTTTATAAAAAGAGGTAATCAATTCAATGTGTTTGTATGTACTATTATAGGAATTTGATAATAATGAGTATGTTGATCTATACCTAAAGACTTCCAAACACGTGGGCAGAATTGCATAAGTGTATGTATGTTTGGCCAAAGATTTCTCGAAAACAATAAGTCATAGCGTTATCATTATTTTTTAGTTCAATCAGGTATATTACAACTTAGGGTACAGTGGAAGTTTTATCAAAATTGGTCCAGTAGTTTTTGAGATATGTTTTTTTTATATGGGTGCCTCTCCAAATGTCCTGCAGTGGGCAAACACGTGCTGAAGAGGAAGAAGAAGATATGGGTGATTAAAATAATAAACCATTTTTAAAAATCGTAAAATATAAAAAAATGAAACGCCATCAAAAATCTGTCTTAAAAGCTTAAAATAACGCATTTGTCCCCTACTTAGAAAAAACAAATTTATGTGGACTTGGTGCATGATGGGTGTTGACTGCTGGTGTAGGTAAGCTTGACATCATGCACCGACTCCAAATCTATTTGTCCCTATTTTTTTATTTATTTATAAAAGTCTTAATTTTAATACTTGTGTTTAATTAGTATACCACTACGTCTAGCGCTGTAGACGCTGGCCGAGAAATATATTTATAAACGAATGGTTATGTTCTTAGTTTGTGCTCAGCAGGACATTGTATGCATTATTCTATTACTGCAGGGGTGGGTCGAGTCAGTTAAGTGCGGAACATTTACTCCAGTAAATTATGTTCCATTAGGTTAAGATTGAAAATCAACGTACCTATTACCTACTACTGAATTGAATTTCTTTTCCATTGCACTCCGGAACAAGCCTTTGTCACAATAAATTGTAATCAAAAGACAAAACAATGGGGCAGGCGTTACAGATAGTAAATTATAAGAATGTGGTGCGCGATCAATGTCAGAACACAATGGCGTAATCTTTGTTATGTTGTACGTTAGACAGTACGATTAACTAATTAGTTTAGGGCGTGTTTAGGCATAAGCGTCATTTGTTTTATTAGAAAAAAGAATAATGCGTGCAAAATACTGGCCAGATAGAATTCTTTGCGGCATTATCACTACATCCATCAGGCGGACTGACTAGACTGATATGCGGCTACAAGTATGACAATGAAAAAAAATATCTTAGATAACGCTTTAGTTGCTTGCCTGAAGGTAAAACAAGGAGTGAATAGAATCTGAATGCAGATGAGTGGTGAATGAATCATATGAATGATTTAAAACCATCAACACTTTTTTATTTTGTATTGTATAATCAGTTTCATAACAACCATCTTTTGGACATATTTTGCGCGAAAACGCTAAAAATAATAAGACTTTAGTGTCAATCACAATGACACGACTGTGGATCAATCAGTTGCAGTCAAATTTAAAGACCCAGATAGAATGTGCGCGTGTTAAATATTTTTGACTCTCATATTTTTTCTTATTATAAAACACGTGTACATATTTTGATCTCTGCAAAAAAGAAAATATTGAAAATGTAGGTTGTCCTAATAATATTATCATCATCACATCACTTACATTATTTATTAACCATCATTAAATTATTAATAGTGTTCTATAACCAATCCTATTTCATGGTTATTGTTGCTCGGATCAGGACTTTATCGGGACAAACCTAAACTTGACTAACACCAACCTACAAAACAAATTGTAAACACCTACCCTCGATTCACAAAGTCTAATACAATTCGAGACCAGTGTCAAAATATGTAATAGTCTTAGCATTCACCACACGAATTGCTTTCTCATCGCGGCAAAATGTGCAAAAAGTGTGGGTGACGACGTAACCGCGAGCTGCGTCTGCGCAGCGTTGAGTAATGTCAGAAGGATGCGTACGGTGCTGACGGAAAATGGGATAGTATTTCCTGTCTTATACTTTATCTTCTTTTTCTAACACAATTTTCACACATCCATCTATCTATACTAATATTATAAAGGTGAAGAATTATTTTTTTGAACGCGCTAAACATAGGAACGACTGCACCGATTTAAAAAAAAACTTTTTGAGTTGGACTTATCTATTATATTTTTAACGGGGAAAGTTTAGGCTATAAAAAGCACGCTGCGGAGAAGAGGGAGCAAACTAGAAACGCATGGACGCAGTCACGAGGGATCGCTAGTACATTACCTATATATCATAGGAATACAAAAATTACATTCGTGTTATTTACACCACTTATATCTCGAAAACAGATTGACTGATTTTCGTGATTTTAACTTTGTTGGATTTGTATTGGCCCCGAATAGGAAAGTAACATTAAAGAGGGTTCGGGGCGGGACAAGACCGGGGGCGAAAGGCTGGTTTTGATGAAAAATGAGGACAGTTTTCCGAAGACAAATTATTCTTTATCGTTGTTTTGTTTAACAGATAAGTAGTATTCGTCGAATATAATACAAAACGTCAAATTTTTGAAACGTCACCTATTAGTTGGCAATCATTTATGTGTATTTAACTTTAAAAACTAAATCAGTCGTTTTATACTTATTCAGTCGGATAAGTCATATCTTACGTTGGTAAAATCGACCCTAATGTCACCTTTAATAACTGATGCTCTACATCTATTTAATGTACATTTGACGTTAGACTTCGAAAACTAAAGTTCCATTTCCAGTAGATATGGTTTATTTTACCCTAAATTAAAAAAAAAAACAAGACGAATAATAATAAATATTGGACACCAATCACATACATACATTGCTCTGATCCCAAAGTAAGTAGCCAATGCACTTGTGTTATGGAAATTAGACACAACGGTGGTACCACAACACCCAGACCCGAGACAACATAGAAAAGATCGTTTTCTACATTGACCCGACCGGGAATCGAACCTGGAACCTCACGAGATGGCGACGCTTGAAACCAACGTGCTAGCCACTCGACCACGGAGGTCGTCATATACGAATACGAATACATATACGAATAAATAAGGTGTTTCATTTTCAAGTTATGTACAGTCGACAGCACATCAGGTTACCCACTTTTGTTGCAAACTAGCCCTTATTACAACCGCATAAGATACCGCAGTGTTTGCCTTCACGTGCTGTTCTCCATACATACAAAATTCCACTAAACTAACACCTCATGATGGTTTCTTGACGTGACTTAAATCTTCCTTTTTCCGTTTCAGTCTATTACCCGTTTTTGGCTATAAGTATATTATATAAATGGTATATTGAAGATATTGCATTGATTACCATTAGATAAGTTGTGTTACATATATGACATAAAAAAATTGTAACACGGATGACATTCTACCGTCCGATCTCTTACTTCCTTTGTATCGGAAACTAATCTACTCACGTAATATTGATATAACTAATGGAAAAATAATTCACGGTGTTGTGTAACGAGTGAAATGTAATTAACGCCATACTGTATTGTAATTAATTAGTTATAAAACTTTTCTCTTACAATTTTTAATGTTGTTACTCGCTATTATTAGGATGGACGTAATGTAAAGATGTTTCTAATGTATGTTTTTTTATGTTATATGAGTTATGTGGTCACTATTTTTCGTTAAGATGAGATTTGGGAGACATAGATTAATATTTAATAGTTAATTATTATTGTTTTTGTACATAATTTATGTTATGTGAAAGTTTTTAACAGCTTATTTTACAGATTATACCAATTAACATCTTATCCAATCGTAAAATAATAAATATTTCATAGCCTCACCGAACAATAATCTACACTTATTAACAAGATAGACTTTCTGTGCAGTTTCCATTATTTATTAAGATGCACTTAATTGAATATTGCATGATTGTTTTACAGTTTCTTACAAATTTAAACGCTTTACAAAAAAGTAAAAAACTGTAAATTATATTTAAAACAGTAACAACTTAAATAAATATGCTTGGCTTAGTAAATAGCAAGCTCTTTATGGCATAACGGAAAACTACAAATAATTAATTAGGCCGTAGAATTAATACAGATAAATCTCTAACTACAGCGATCCGTATTGCCGGTAAGTTTAGGTAAAAGTTAATTATTTTTTGTGAAATGTTATGGTAAGACTAATCCAAAGTATGGTGTCGTGGACACCACAAGATGAGATTAAGAGAGAAGATGATAGAGAATATGACCATTACAGTAACGTATTTAGCTCAATTATTTTCAAATGGAAATCGTCATTATTGCTTGTAGTCTTTTGTTGGTATGATATTAATTAAAATATACTAAAACTAGCGGTCTCATCGAACTTGGTTTTGCCCCGGGCCTCGTTTTGTGGTAATTATCCTGTTTGGGGCCAAGGCAAAAAAAGATAGCAAGAAACTTCAAATGAAGACGACAAGATGATGAATACGTATGTATAATTATAATAGATATAGAAGATACTAAGATATTGATAGAGCCTGCGTTTTTCGCACCAATGTAAACGGGATTACTAATGTTTGGCCAAAAAACTTTATAAAGTTGGTTAGTTCCTAGCTCAAAGAATGAGCATAGCTATCCAACGCGGCAACGCAGCCAGCATCATAGCCTCCTTGCCGCAGGGAAATGGTCTCTTTTTTGAATAGATATTAAGTTATTTTTTTATGTTGCATGTCTTAATAATTTTTTTCTTGTTTGTTATTAATAAAGTTATTTTAAAAACGTTTCCCAAAATATCACATCGCAAACTATTTTACGCAAAGTTTTATTTGGCAAAAAACATTTCTCAGAACAACTTAACGCAATTTTTTTGATAGCAAATCTCATTTTGTCAAATTATTGTACGACAAATAATTGTTTGGTCATTTTACCAAATATAATTTCATCAAATGTTTCATTCGGCAAAACATAATCTTCTCATAATATTGCATGGCAAACGATTTCGTACACTGGGTCCGATTTAGGGATGAATGAAGGTTAATGCAAAAGTGTCCCATGTAAAAATTTTCGGCAGTAATCCACAGCCAAAATTACGTAAAGAAAATAAAGTGGCATACAACAACGTAATTAAATATTGTGTCGAACCTGGCGTTTATGGTCACTGTTCTAACCTAACCTAACCTAGAGGATTTTACTGAGATGTACTTTTTGTTTTAGGAATGCAAAAGTGTCCCATGTAAAGATTTATCGGCAGTAATCTACAGCCAAAATTACGTTACGTAAAGTAAGGTGGCAAACAACTAGGTAGTAGTAGTATAAACTCATTTACAAATTATTAAGCCAATGGAAACAATATTCCGTAACTCACAAACATGATTCTAAGAACTCATAGGCACTCACTCAAAGCGTAGAAGGGGATGAAAGTGGAATAGGTACCAAGTCATTAATTTAACAACTATCTGTTTATGGCTGATGTTACTTGCGAAGCTTACAAAATTGTAATGGGAAAGTTTATCAACGTGTTGATACACTCAAAGTCACGCAGCATTATTTGAAATTAAGGTTGATATAATTTGACCATTGCAGTGTAAACGATTAAAAATTATATCAATAATTCTTGACCATCCAAATCAAACAGTCATTCAGTGTGTAGAGTGAGATTAAACATAATGATGTTACGAACATTTGGATGATAGCCAGTTTCGATTTCACTGCTTTGCATACCTTATGTCAACATTTTAACAAAGCGTCATTGAGATTTGAACTAATGATAATCCTGTAAAGTAGTGTTTTGGTTTGAAATGCAGAATGTGAATTGGCTTTCTCAGAAACTGCCAAATCTATTTAAATAAAATATAATTAGCGGAAAACACATTCAAATCGAACTTATTCGATAAACTCGACGTACGTACTCATTCATACGTTTTAAAATTAACTTTTAATAAAGCTTGCAGTTTCATAAACTCAATTCAAACATCAATCAACATCTCAATCTGCACATTTATGCACCTTTTCATCCTCACCGTCACCTGAGTAAAAGAGCACAGAATAATCGCATGGTAAAACTCTCCGAAAATGTAACTAAATATCCAGGATACCAGAGATTCACTAAGGCTCAGTATTGATAAAGCCCGGAGACACGAATATTACACCGAAAAGTAGCAACACACTCACTCATCTTCATTAGTTCAAAACAAGCACTATACGGTGACCTATTTCCTAGCACAACCGCTCCCGACTGAGCTCCTAATACCTATCCACCATGCAAAAGCACAGAGCGCCGTATGATGCAACTGTTCCAACCGCTGGGCCCGCTCGATCCCATTCTTTCAGCAGTGAAAGGGTCCTCCGATACACTTTTACCCTCCCTGCGGGCGCCGGGTGCTATCGCTTTATAAATTCGGTGAAAACACAGCGACAACACATTACGAATTCGGCGGCTGTGCGAGCCAGCCGATCACATCTTGTTTACGTTTTACACAAACCCTCGTGCAGTGGTTTAGGTCCGCTCAACGCTTCCGGCATTCCTAATAAGCATCCAAAATGAAATTCACGGTGAGTGCGTGCGTGATTGTGTCGGTGATAAGTGAAGTGATCGAAGGACCTTTCAGTGATAATCCCTTGGATATTATACAGTAGTGGAGGACATCGAAACACTTGCTAGCTGTGTTTGTGTTAGGAATGCAATTTATGCAAATGAGAGATCGTTAGAAATGCGACTGCCGGCAACGCCGCTTGCTGATCTAAATAATTGTCTCGAAACAGTGACCACAGTCACGTGACTTCGTACAGAAGTTACACATGTCTCCGAGCAAAGTAAAAGTAGTAAAAGTGAAATCAAATTTATAATGTGGGCTGTAATCTTGCCTGGGCCATGCGGGACGCCGTTAACGGGCACCGCGGCTGCAATGTTTCCATTTTTTCCGAAAACCTGTTTTGTGTCCTCCTATACAGTCATTTGCATCAACGAAAGCGAATCTTATTGTGATTCTCCATAAAAACATTCGCTTTTGTTTACGTATTTCGTTGCAATATTTCAACATTAAAGTTTAAAATCCTATATCAGCAGATAAGTTCGAAGATGCAATTTAAGTGTTAAGCTTAAATTTATTTTTTTTATTTACAGGTCGTACTCATTGCCGCGTTGAGCGTATCAGCATCTTGGGCTATAAAGGTTCAGAAAGCGGACGAGCCCAAAGACAAGAGGGAAGCACCAATCGGATATGCGCAGTCGACTCACAGTTTCCAAACGCCCTCTCTTGGGCATGGTGATGCCAGCGCTATCAGCGTCGGAGCAGGATACAGCGTTGGAGGAGCCAAGCCCAGCTACAGCCTTGGTGGACACGGAGGTGAAGGCGGATACCAACTCTCGTCTGAAGGTTTACCAGCAAGCGGACACGCCACCATCCAACTGGCCCCTATCACTCTTCAGCCAAACCACGGATTCGCATCCTCAGACCTATCTCAATTGATGTCTCAGCTGTCCCATGGTCTTAACACTGGAGCTCTTCAGATCCAGACTGGTGAAACATATCAGCAACCCGAGGAAGGTGGTCACGGAGGTCAAGAATATTCACTCCCTCAGTACACCTTTGGAGCTCAAAAGGTTCAGCAGTATGCAGTATCTGAGCAGCCCAGTATGCCTTCATACGCTGCTGGTACTAAAGGGCTTGGTTCATACTCGACTGGCCCTGTCCTTTTCTCGCCCTCTGATTCCCATGGCAACGCACCTACCCTAACTTACGGTCAGTCGCTCTCTGGCTCCGGACACTCTTTTGGTGGATCTCTCGGTGGTGCTCATGCCTTTGCTAGTGTGCCAAGCTCCGGTCACTCATTTAGCGGTCTATCAAGCGGTGGTCACTCATTCGGTGAAGGCGCTATTTCTCTCGGTGCTGGTCCCTCTCACAGCTACCCTGCCCTTTCTCTCAGTAACGCAGGTCACTCGTTCGGAGGTCAATTCAAAGGATTCGGCGCTACCTATGGTGCTCCTTCAAAAACATCCTTCAAACCTTCAGCTTTTATAGGTGCATCAGTACAAGGTGAATCAGGCCACGGTCTATCTGGTCACGGTCTATCTGGTCACGGTTTGTCAGCTCTCTCTGGTTCTTACGGTGCACCCTCGTTCGGTTCCTTTAGCGGTGGTAACCACGGATTCTCTATCAGCTCGGCTGGTCACGGCGGTAGCCTCGGTGGATCTTATGGCGGTAGCTTCGGTGGTGGCTCATCTAAATTCGTGGCTCCTTCTTACATACCTCCTAAATCTGAAGGATTCGGTTCTTCTCTTGAGTCCGTTGCATCTTTCGCGTCTGATGGACACTTAGGATCTTCAGCCGGTGGCAGTTATAGCGCGCCCAGTTCTTCATATGGTCACCCATCCACAGCCAGTCACGCTGCATCATCATCCAGCCCTCAGTATTACGTGCCTTCCAAATCATCGTTCCCTAACTTCAGTGGCAGCAGCTCCTCTTACAAAGCTCCTTACTCTGGACATGGCGCGGCTAGCTCATTCTCCTCCGGTCACAAAAACGGTTTCGGTGGCCGCAGCAGTCCCGGTTCTCGGTACGGTCATCCTAAGGGGGAGCTCCAGGGCGCTCACAGCGAGACCTCATATAATACTATTAAATACAGCGAAGAACTGAAGCCGCGAGTGCACTAAAGCTTAAATTGTTTGCTTGATGCTGTTGTTATGTACAAAGTCAAATCTGGTTGTAAATATAGTTATTACGTGAGGTAGTGCGGTGTGCCGTTTAGATAGAGCGATAGCGATAGAGCGAAAGTATTGCCTTTGTTGTTATTTATTTACGGATGTTCCGCTAATTAGGTTTGCGAGAGCCGCTGGAGCCGACTTTTTGAATACTTGGGAGGTGCTTTCATTTCTGTATGTCGGAATAATTAGCTTATTATGTTTGCGCATGTTACCATTGTAAATGAATGAATCATAAATGAATTACGACAGTTTCAAACACTATCACTAACTTTTTTATGTTTGAACGCCGTGAATTTCTGTAAATATGTTAGGTTAAATAGCTTATTTATTATATGAAGCTGTAGCATAAGATTGTTGTTGTTAATAATAAATGTTGTATTGTGATAATTGTTGTTTTTATTTAACTTATCGTCAATATTGAATTTGCTTGTAATTGCTAAGTTGGTTACTAGAGCACAAAAGGTTTTATGTATGACGACGTAATGAACAGGCTTGATGCAAATTATGACGCCGAGATTTATAACTGATAGATATTAGTTATATCATAGGAAGATTGTATGCCTTACAAAAACATCATTAAGTAAACGACACCTATATGTACATTACAAGCGATTAGATTGTCACAATATCATAATTATCATTGTTTTGTAAATGAAAACAATTAGCGAAGAATTTGAGGAACAATGGCGAGTGAACTAGATTCAAAAGATAAGGCTCAATTATACGACAGTTCGTTCACATTAATATCGCGTTACGTAAGAAGATATATGAAGGTAATTGTAGAATCTAGCTCTAAAAATAGATAACTTTAGCGACCACGTAATGTTACTCTAGTTTACTTTCTGATTACCTGTTCCGGCATTCCGGTCGAGATTCTTTTAAGCAATCGTCTTAAATAGAAAACAAACAACACATGTAACTGAGGTAAAAAAAACAGATAGGAAATTATCTCAATATAAAAGGAGTAATAACCTTATGGTAAATACGGAGTAGTAGATTGTGTTACTGGATATTGGATATAAAAATACAGTCAGTTTGGCTTTGTCAAGTCATACCCACTTTTAAATTGAAACTTTGGACCAATAACCCCTGAGATTAGCGCGTCAACCCAACAACCAAAGTATTCTACTTTATTACAATAGGAAAGATATAGCTAATCACTGTTTCAAGATAAACCGGTTCTATGAAAAGCAACATCAAATCCTGTACATCACATAATTACAGCTTCCTTTACCGTCTCCCAACCACCTGGCACACGATAAAGCATGGTATTAAGAGCAAAATTCACATAGCATTCTTATTACCAGGTAATATAAGTGTATTTGCTCATCATCCTATGGAAACTCGATACGTAGCGGTTCTCACGTGCGATAATTTCACTCGAAGAAAGTGAAGGAAATTCTAGACGGGTGGACACTCGGACGGGCGGCGTCATTCGTTCGCACATTTTATGATCTTTATCACTTAATATTCTTAGCAGGAAAAGTTATCCAACTGATCCAGTTGTATGTAACTACCAAGGGTTACTCAACTTGTTCATAACCGGAGATTATCCGGATACAAAACATAGCTCTCTAATTTTCCCGAAAGAACGGCAAACAATATTTAATGGCAAGGCAAGATGATCATAAATACGAGCATAGTACTTATTGCTATTGTAATTATATCTAACACGTAACTATAAGGATTATATCTTGTACCACGCTCTTTCATTCTTAGTTACAGCTGTAAGTCATGATGTAATCTGTTATGTTGTACAATAAATAAATGACTTACATTCCCATGCCTATTATTATAATACACAGTAGAGAGACAGATAGAGAGAGAGAGAGAGAGAGAGAGAGAGAGAGAGAGAGAGAGCGAAAGAGAGATATTGAAGAGCTTTTAAGCGAAATAGGTACGTGAGTAACTTTTGTTGTTCATTAAATGGATAGAAACACTTTATATGAGTACATCACCACACGCGCAATAATTATTTTATATATGTAAGGAATACCTAGTAAGGTATCCCTTAAGGTATTTATAATTATGCCGTGCTTTTCGTTGATGTAGTTTAGTACTGTTATTTAGGTTACTGAATAGATGGCGTTAGATGTCATTCATTTAGTTCAAAATAATATTTTTGCTTCTGCATAATCTGTGCGATGACTGTCAGAAAATGCAGAATTTGTCATTGTATAATTTCAAACAAGAAATAATTATTGTGTACAAAAAGATCGACAAATTAACTTTAAATGTCGTTTCTTTGTTATTACAGACAGAGCAACACATTGTTTAATTTGTTGGAGAATAAAACAAAAAGCCTAATTGGAAGTGATAATATTATAAAACGACATTTCTAGTATAGAAAATGGACAAGTTGAAGTTCACATTTGCAGTATTGGCAGCATCAGATGGCAAAACAAATGTCATCTGTATAACGTCAATTGAGACACCAGATGGCCGCATATATGATATACCTGATGAGATGAAACCCGCGATTAAACACACCACCATAACGTCAATGGATACTTATACCAAAGTCAAGAATTCATTGAAAAAAAGGCATCAGACACGTAAATTGTGGATACCTCTTACGGAGGATTTAAGGAAAATTTACCTAGACGAAGGTGAGAATTTACAATTTGGCGATCAATATCTGGATGAAATCACAACTGAAGCTGAGCTCACTGCTAATAATACTAAAAGTGGTACAATGGATACAAAAAATTTAGGAAAAATTGCTGAAAGATTTTTACTCGTGAAATTTTCAGGCAAAACATCAAATGTTAACCAATGGATCGGTGAATTTGAGAGTGAATGTACACGTTACGAGATATATAAAGATGAGGAAAAAATTGAAATATTAAAGCACTTACTAGAAAGACAATGCCTAGATTGGTACACCAGTATGTTAATAAAATGTACTGTAAATTCAGACTGGACAATTTGGAAAACAAACTTTTGTGAAACATATGGAAACAAAGGTTGGTCACAAGTTAAATATGCATTTACATTTAAGTTTCAAGGAGGTTCATTACTGGAATATGCCACAAAAAAAGAAAGACTATTATTAGAAGTCAATAAAAAGATTGATATACAGACACTGATTAACCTTATTGTTATGGGTCTACCAGATTATATAATTTACAAAATAGACAAAGAATCGATAGCATCAACTGCAGGGCTTTTTAATGAAATTGGTAAACATGAACAATCATTCAATAAAAATAACTTTAATAAATTTAAAAGAAACACAGTAGACAGTAAAGTAAAAATTGATAAAAACAAGCCTTGCAAAATATGTGAAAAATTAAATAAAGGTAGTCGTTTCCATCCAGAAGATAAATGCTGGTTTAAACAGACTGATGATAATGAAAACAAGAGAAACTTTAGTAAACATGTAAACAATACAGTATTAGATGTTGAATTGAGTGAAAATGAGCCAAAAAACGAGTAATTACACCATTAATTAAAGTTAAACTAACATTAGAAGAAAAATTTGACATATTTGGTATATATGATTCAGGATCTAATGTATCTCTGATAAATTCAAAATTGGTAAGACTGAAGAATGAAGAAAATAAAGGATATAAAAATACAAATTTGGTAACAATTAATGGTGTAAAGAAGACAAATGGTTTTACAACAATAAAAATAAAGATATTTAACATAGAAAAGTATATTGATGTTTACATAATAGATGGAGAAGAATTTAGGTATGATTTTCTAATTGGACTTGATATTATAAAAGAATTTAATTTGATCCAGAATGAAAATCTAGAAATTGAGCAGACATCAAAAAAACACTATACTAAAGAACAACAAGTTAAAACCAAATGTAATGAAAGAGAAGATGAAGAAATCTTGCATTTTATTAATTTTAACGAGCATATAAAAGAGGAAGAATTCATAATGGATTTAGAACATTTAAATGGTCAACAACAATATGAAATAAATGCACTTATTAATAAGTATAAGTCTAGTTTTGCAAGGGACAAGTATGATATTGGAACAGTAAAAGATTATGAAGCTCGAATTGATCTACTTGTGGACAAATACTGTAGTAAAAGACCTTATAGATGTTCAATAGAGGATAAATTAGAGATAGAAAAACAAGTTAGTAAATTACTGGAGAGAAATCTTATCGAAGAATCATACAGTCCATTTGCAGCACCGGTAACCTTGGCTTTCAAAAAAGAAGACAATAAAAGGACAAGATTGTGTATAGATTTCAGAGATCTAAATAAAATTGTGGTACCTCAGGCTCAACCTTTTCCAATAATTGAAGACTTAGTAACAAAAACTAGAAACTGTAAGTACTTTTCATCATTAGATATTAACTCTGCGTTCTGGTCTATTCCGCTACGAGTAGAAGATAGAAAGAAGACTGCTTTTGTTACACAGGAAGGCCACTACCAATGGACATGCTTACCCTTTGGTTTGAAAACTTCTCCAGCTATATTTCAAAGAATACTAAGTAATATACTGAGAAAGCACAAACTGACAGATTTTGCTGTCAATTTCATTGATGACATATTAGTATTTTCAAGGTCATATGAAGCCCATATAAGCCATTTATCACAGCTTTTAGAGGCAATAGAAAAAGAAGGTTTTCGATTAAAATTCACAAAATGTCGATTTGCTACCAATTCAGTTAAATATCTCGGACACATAATACAAGATAATACAGTCAGACCAGTGAGAGATAACTTGACTTCTATACGGGATTTCCCAACACCAAAAAATCAAAAAAATATACGACAACTTTTAGGAAAAATCAATTTTTACCGGGAATACATACCTAATATTTCGATAATTTTAGAACCACTACATAACTTACTAAGGAAAAATCAAAGGTTTGTTTGGTCAACACAATGTCAAGAAGCTTTTGAAAAGATAAAACTACTGCTATGCTCACAACCAATCTTAGAAATATATGATCGAGATTTGCCAATTACAATTTATACTGATGCATCAATGGAAGGTATTGGAGCTGTGCTAAAGCAAATGCAACCAAACGGGAAAGAAAAACCTGTAGCATATTTTTCAAAGAAGCTAAATGATTTACAAAAGAGAAAAAAAGCTATATATTTAGAATGCTTAGCAATTAAAGAAGCAATACGATATTGGCAATATTGGCTAATAGGAAAACATTTCACGGTATATTCTGACCATAAACCATTGGAGAATTTAAACATTAAATCGAGAACAGATGAAGAATTAGGAGAATTATCCTATTATTTATCACAATATGACTTTACAATAAAGTATGCACCCGGAAAGGACAACTTAGAAGCAGATTGTTTAAGTAGAAACCCTGTTCTAGAAGCGAATAATGATTTACATGAACAATTACAAGTAATCAATTTGATTACATTAGAAGACATAATAAAAGATCAAGAAAACAATAAAGATATTCAAAGATATAAAAATGTAACATACAGTAATAATATATATTATAAAACATTGAAAAAGAAGAATAAAATTATACTATCGGAGGAATTTAGTATAGATTTTATAAAACAAATACATGAAAATATGTGTCATATAGGTATAAAACAAATGCAAAATAAAATAAGAAAATTTTATATGGCGAAGAACTTATCAAAAAACATTAATGATCTATGCAAACGATGTGAGGTATGTATAAAAAATAAGACGAGAGGACAAGCTAAATATGGTTTAATGTCGCATTTAGGTCCCGCCACAAAACCATTTGAGATAGTCTCAATAGATACAATTGGAGGATTCGGTGGCTCTCGATCTACTAAAAGATATTTGCACCTTTTAGTCGATCATTTCACTAGATATGCGTATATAGTTACCTCAAAAACACAGAGTGCAAGGGACTTTATTAAACTCATAGAAAATGTACCAAATTGTAATGAAATTGGCATGGTTCTTACCGACCAATACCCGGGAATCAACTCAAAAGAATTCAAAGATTTTTTAAGAGAAAAATCAATTCCTCTAATTTTTACTGCAGTAAATTCGCCGTTTTCTAATGGACTCAATGAAAAAGTTAACCAAACACTTGTAAATAAAATAAGATGCAAGATAAATGAAAAACCAAATACTAAGGCATGGACGACTATTGCTCATAATTGTGTTGAAAGGTATAATAACACAGAACATTCAGTAACAGGCTTTGCGCCAAGATACTTATTGGATGGTACTGATGTTTCATTTATACCAGATGAACTTAAACTGGAACTTGAAGTAGATAACTGGAATAGAGACAGAGATATTGCTTTAAAAAGAACAATTAAATCACATGAATATAATAAAAGGATAGTTGATAAAAACAGAAAACAACACAATTTTAAAGCAGGAGATATGGTATATGTTGAAAATGGTCATAAATTAAATAGAAAGAAATTAGATGAGTTAAGGATTGGTCCGTTTAAAATCGAAGAAAAAATATCAGAATCAATATACAGAATAAATACAGGCCACAAGAAAATAGAATCAAATCTATTCCATATTACAAAACTTATTCCTGTTGTTATGCCCACATCAAGAGAAAACGAAGATACGGATGAAGAAGTGGAGATAGGAGATCAACTCCAGAGAACTTTTCTACCCTAGGGGGGGAGATGTAAGGAATACCTAGTAAGGTATCCCTTAAGGTATTTATAATTATGCCGTGCTTTTCGTTGATGTAGTTTAGTACTGTTATTTAGGTTACTGAATAGATGGCGTTAGATGTCATTCATTTAGTTCAAAATAATATTTTTGCTTCTGCATAATCTGTGCGATGACTGTCAGAAAATGCAGAATTTGTCATTGTATAATTTCAAACAAGAAATAATTATTGTGTACAAAAAGATCGACAAATTAACTTTAAATGTCGTTTCTTTGTTATTACAGACAGAGCAACACATTGTTTAATTTGTTGGAGAATAAAACAAAAAGCCTAATTGGAAGTGATAATATTATATACATACAATTTGTGAGAGGCGATATTCGTGCTAAGCAGCAATGTCTTCCATTCAACGTTAAAGTAAAGAACAGCTTAATAAAGCTAGTAATAGCTAAGCCATCGAGTAGTTTTTTACAAAGTGATATTAATATCTTAATTCTACAACTTCTTAAGTACATACATATAAGTATACATGAAAGTAGTAAAAATTTACAAAAGCAAAGTGTTTGTTCGAACACAGCTGTTCTTCGTGGAGAAACTATAGTCGTGCGAGGAATACAGTCAGAGCTAGATTTTATGAGGTTTTATTTGATGTTACCGAATAGGTCCGCATATTCTAGACAAGTAGTTGCTTGCATGGTGAATGTTAAGGTAGATTAAGTATCCTAAAGATGTAGTCTGACGGTCGATAAAATTCACGTAACATCGAGTAGTAGCCTAAGTTACTACGTGATTGTTGAACATAATAACTAAACATGTATGAAGGTATTTATTTTACAGGTTTATCCTTAACGTGTACTACAATGATCGTAAAACATTTTTATTGACTATATTTTTCATAAATGGAGCCTATTTTTTAATCACTCGCGTCAAAATGGCGTGTGATACTCATTACTTCTTTTTAAACGAAAAACAGTTTAATTTCAGATAGGAGCGATTAAAAAAGATATTACTCAGTTTTGAGAGTATTCACATTATACCTCTATACTTTGTTCGGTGGTCGTTGATTTTTAGTTTACTTTCGAATAAAAAATCATCGCTATATCCAAGCTAGTGATAAATAAGAAAATAGTGTCAGGCATTTGACCACGATACACGAAGTAAGTGATGAGGTGGTCGATGATGGCTTATGCGTGATCAGTAACCTCTATTCACTTTTCTTTTGAAAATATTTCTAATATGTATTTCACACAGTTGTTAAGAAGCTTCTTGATGCTCATCTATACTAATATTATGAAGCTAAAGAGTTTGTATGTGTGTTAGTTAGAACGCGCTAATCTGAAGAACTACTAGACGGATTAAAATAATATTTTCTGTGTTAGATAGCTTATGTATCGAGGAAGGTTTTACGCTATAGTACATTACGCTGAGACAGGAGGGGAGGGAGCTAACTCAAAACGCGCGGACGAAAACGCGGCGGACCGCAGGTGTTTAAATAAACAAATCTAGATTAAAGGATCTTTATTTAACATAAGAATTACAAATAAACTTACCAAGATAACAAAATTTTCAGATTGTTATAATTGAACACAGTTTGTGGACCTACGAACGGATGCAATTGAAAGAGCCTGTAGTGAAGTATCATTTAGACTAAAAAGCTTCTACATAAAGATCTAGAAAAAGATAAAGAAGGAACCTAGATATTTTTATATCGACTTTAATTATCATGATTCGTTAAAGATGCTATCATTATGTTTCAGCACATTCCAATAGAGGAATCTAACTTTGCTATAAAAAAAGTAAAAGTAATTTAAAGGTAAAGTAGAGAGCTAAAAATATATATTTAAAATAGGATGAAATAAAACATCCTCGTTAGTGCATTCCACGACTCTTTCTCTTAAGTTTAATCTGTATTTCATTCCTACGGCCAAAGTCTGGAACACAACAAATGTTATATTTTTGACATTTCTCCATCAAATTTTCTGCTGCATCAAATATCATTGTAACTTACGTAGCTATTATCTTTAACACCGCAATTTTTGACGAAAAAAAAACAGACTAAATAAAAAAATACTTCTCAATCAATAAATACACGAAAACACCAATTTGGTCTCAGTGTTTTTCGAGCGCCACCTGGTTGTTCGGCAGGGGAACTATGTCGAGACTTCCAACACTGGTATTTGAAGAAATCTTTGTTAGATCTTCATTGCTGAATAATTAATACGAGTGAATGTAGACATTACTCAAAGTCAGAATTGATATGCATTGGCAAAATAATATATTTTAAAATAGTCTGACATTAGGCCGCACGTAGGTCGGATCATGTCTCGGTTATAATTAATATTAATTTTTGGACACCGATCACATACATTGCTCTGATTCTAAAGTAAGTAGCTAATGCACTTGTGTTATGAAAATCAGAAAATTATGATTTCTACATTGACACGACCGGGAATCAAACCTGGGACCTCGGAGCGGCGACGTCTAGAAACATAGCGTGCTTAGCCACATACACCACAGAGGTCGTCAAGTAAAGTCTATATTTTTTACACTTTTCTTCTAAACGTCCAAAGCATAATCTAGGCATAGTTTATGGTATAATTTCGCTGGGCGCAAAATAATTGCAGATCGGAAGCTACTTCGGAACACTTTTGTGTCGAAATTTTCTATTTTAAAAAATAATAATTTTTAGAGCATGGCAGACTAAAGTCTAGGCTAAGTGAGTTGCCTAACCGAACCATGGGTCTGGTGACTGGTCACGGTCGGAGAGCATGTGGGCCGCAGCCGCGGGGAAGTCACTTACTTCCGAATTGTTATGTCACCTATAGAACGGTAGACGGTAAATGGGTTACTTGAGTATTCATCAGTTTGGGGATCCGCGGGTCAGGCGAAGGCGTTTTACAAGACGGGAAAGGTAAGAAAGCACGTCTCTAGAATAAGGAAGTTACAGTGGGCCAACTACGAAAACGAAATCCATCATACGGTCATCGTTTTGCGGATCCGAACCATTAATAGTAAAGCCACTGTTAAATAATAATAAAAAAATCCTTTGAATACCAATATTTATTGACAAGAAATTTAAATTACAGAATTATTCAAGAATTAATTAAAAAAATAAACTAAACAATATTAGATAAAGCCGGTCTAGCCTACGGCAGAACACATTGAGAGTTGTGGGAATAACTAGAGTTTTCCTTTAGGGAGCAATCACACTTTAAACCGTTTATAAAAAAGTGTTGGCGCCAGGCACTGCTGGATGCAGCACCCGAATTATAAAGAAGAGTAAGGTTCCTTGTACGGGTTACCGGGTTAGATGCCTCGGGCCGGAGAGAAATCGGAGACCCCTGGAGCGGAATTGGCAGGCCGGGGTCGTCCGCAAAGGTAGAACCCGAAGGCACCCGGAGTGAAGGCAATAGGATTAAACAAAAAAAAAAATTCCTTACTACGTAATGCTTCGGATCCACAAAAACAACTATCTTCACGACGGATGTCGTTTTTCGTAGTAGGTCTCTAGCTGCCGAAGTCTTAAGCGCAAGAATTGTATTTTTTTACATTTCACGTAGATATTTTTTAACTTATTTTCTACTACATCAGATTTCGGACGTCCACCAACAAGATGGATAGACGACCTTGTAAAGATCGCAGGATCAAATTGGATTCAGACCGCTAGTGATCGGTCGCTGTGGAAAGCCTGTAGGGAGTCCTATGATCAGCAGTGGACGTCTTTTGGCTGATAATGATGATGACATCAGATTTGTTAGATTTTGTTGAGTCCAAAAGTATTTCGTAACCCATTCGTTTTCATAAGCCGTTCTTCCTGAATTAATATAATTTGTACGGAACCACCTTTAAATAGGTTTAAATCGTGACCGGCTCTGGCGCGATGCATTTTTTGTTCGATCACGTTTGTGCATTGAGTTTAGCGATCGTCACTACAACCTAATTGATGCAAAAAATACACTGTCGGTGCTTACCGGTGTGCCTTTTAAACTGTTATGGTTCTGAATACTATTCTAACTTTAGGCGACTTTTTTTGTAAAAAAAAAACGGTTAGCGTACGAAATAGTGGAGAAATTCTCGTGCAGTTCGTTTATGAAAAAAGGTCATCAATCGAATTTTCTTTTTTGAAGAAAAAATAGTTTTGGATTCCTCAGGGTCATAATTTCTATGTATTTAGATTTAGTTCGTGCGATAGTTTTTTACGTGTACATATTTTACTACATTTTTTTAGGTAAAACGGATAAACTCGTAATCGAATTACCACACTAAAAAAGTTCGATTGCCGCGAGAATCGGACTCTAGAAGTCGAGCTTAATACCTAGACTATGGTATTTTATGCGATTGTTATTTAATATGCAATATTTTTTAAAAAAAGTGTGAAGTGTGATATGTACATAAGATTATCCAAAGAAGCCGATATTAATGGTAAACGAAGGTAGGTAGTAATACGAAAATATTATATGTTTTTGTCATACGCCACGCAAACATAATAACCTATTAGACTGATGACACTACTTATAGTGTTTTATCACGAGGTTACTTATCTGCCTAGCCATGCAGTTTTGGGTTTATTATAGATTTTAGATTACAACACTTTTTTTTTCAAATCTGTTCAGCGCTTTCTGAGACTAGCTATTCAAACAAATATAATCTTCAGCTTTATAATATTAGTATAGACCAGCGAATAAGTTAAGTATATTGTATGTAACGATACCTACTTAAGTAACCATAATTATATAATTATAAGGAGTTTTTATTCATAAAATATTTCCACGGAAGCTCCACCTATCTTGACGATGACGAAGTTTTGAAAACTTTATCATTAAGTAAAGCAAAGCAACCAATGTGGCTGCGCTCAATATAACAAAAGTGAATGGAAAACTGCAACTTCGTTGCCGTTGGACTACACAGATGGCGCTTTAGGTGTTTAAAGTTTCAACTCTGTAATTTTAGCTGGTGTTTATTAAAACTATATTATTAAAAAAAGAAATTCTAAGTTATGGAGATACATTGCCAATCATAAGTAGACGTACCTTAACGGTTGGTTCTAACAAACCTCACACCATACTTAGTATAAAAGTTAAGTCATGTACAGTGGCCAGCACATCAGGCTACCCACTTTTGTTGCAAACTAGCCCTTATTACAACTGCATAAGATACCGCAGTGTTTACCTGTGTTTTATGATCAACCCAAAACTCATAGATCTTCTGTGCAATCGTTTCAAACTGTATTTCCGACAGCACGGTAGCTCAATTGGTAGAGCGTTCGGTCCGGTTAGCCAGAAAGTTGCTTGTTCGAGTCCCACCCGTGCGAAAATTTTTGGTTTTTTATTTCATCCTTATGAATATAAAAATCATCTTGTTAAAAATACATAGAAATAGCCGATAATTCCTTTTCCCTGTATTTTCAATATCTTTCACATTCTAACTACCCTTTTAAATACCGTGGGAAAAACCATTGACTTTCATTAGATCTCATTAGGTATGCATGCCCTAGTTCTTCTTCACAGGTTAATTTTCCAGTAACTTCAAATAAGTTACGTATATCTGTAAGAGTCATCTGATTTGTAACATAATATTACACTCAGTTACCTCGAGTTTCGAAATTAGCACAGTTGCAATTAGCGATGATAACTTAAGACATGCGAAATGGTTCTTTGGACGGGAATGCGAAGAACGGTAGCTGCATTAAGTGAATGAGTAGTGTCATTAATAAAATTTGATGACAGCTGCTGACTGGGAGAATTGATAAAGGTTGTATCCACTAAAACTTTGTAGAGAGTGCTTAGTTTAATTAGCTAGCTCTCTGATGTACTGGGTAGGTATATATAACACTGTTCGCCTGATTTTGATCTTGCTTTGATTCGTTCAAGTTCCAGGCAGTTTCATTCCCACTTAACTAGTTGAGTCGCCAAATTGGCATTGCAATGCAACTAAGAAAAAATAAAAGTATTTCTATTTCACTCACTCGTAAAGTGCTGTTCCACGCAAATCTGTTGAGTGGATTATGCGAATTTGCTGATTCGTTTAAGAGCAGAGCCGCTTAACTGTCATAGCGACATCGCAATAGCACCCTGTACGTATGTAGGTACTATGTACAATAAGCGAAACACGTACAAATATGCGTCCTAAAATAAAACAAAAGGTTTAAAGATATCAGTTAAATATGTCTCGTACGTTTAGTTATAAATGGAGAAACATTTGCACGGCAAAGACATACACAGAATAGCATTGCTTTGAGTCTGGTCGATAGCCCTAACTGAAAGGAACAAAAAAAGACAAATGTTTCATACAAAAAGATTAGTGGAATGCGGATCGCGTTTTACAAACTGAGAGAAAACAGGAGCTGTCAGATAAGCATCCAGACAAATCATTCATATTGTATCTTAATTGTTTTGGAAGATAAAGTAGCACTTATGATAAATAACAGAAGGATTATGGTACGTAACTCTTATTTGGGTAGAGACTGCAGGTCGTACTTCATATGTTTTGAGGGTCCGTGACTTTGTAAAAATGATACTTAAAGTATTAATTGATCACAATATTACATCAAGCAATATAAACGCCTTCAAAAAAACTGAAAGAGCTTAAAATAACGCATTCGTCTTCTATTTAGGAGAAACAAATTCTTTTGGTGTCGGTGCATGATGTGTAAAGACTGTTAGTGTACGTAAGCTTGACCATTTGTTTTTCCTTAATAGAAGACGATTGCGTAATTTTAAGCTTATTAGACAGTTTTTTGCAGGCGGTTTAATTTTTCATTTCATGATTTGTAGTTATGACTCATATCTCAAAAACTCTTGGACCGATTTTGAGGAAACTTACACTGTACCCTAAATTGGAATAAACCTGATTGAACTAAAATCATCGCTATGACTTGACATTTTCTAGCAATCCGTGGACAAACATAAAAAAATCAAATAGACAAACATACCACACATGTATAAAATTGATCAACATACTTAAATATTATAAAATTCCATAGATCACGTACAGCCGACAGAACATCAGGTTACCCACTTTTGTTGCAAACTAGCCCTTATCACAACGGTATAAGACACCACAGTGTTTACCTGGACATGCTGTTGTCCGTACAAGCATATTGATTGATTGATTGAATTGGTTTGACCCTTACTTCTCTACTAATGTCTCTCTATGTATTGTGGCGAATTTCATGTCTATGGAAAAAAACCTATACGAGATACATTACTGAAAACATTATGATTAGTGCTCCGTTAGTGCGTCAACGCAATCGCATGCGGCGGCGATACGACAAGGATGAAACTATTTTAACTAGCTATGTTAGAGCGAGATATGCATATGCCCAATGCCCATGTTACATGCCGCATGCGGTGGACTATCGCCGTAATACTCTACCCACCCGTTTGGTGTGAGACTTGAATACCAATAATTTCACTCAGTCTAGGAATTACAGAAAGCTGGAGCATATTATCTGGTCTAGATTAATATTCGCTTGGGTAGTCGTGAGGTGGACGGGATTAGCCTGTGATTATGTGTAATTCCTGTGGCTGAGTACAGGTATGTATTGAAGAAAAACAAACGGGGCTTGGTGGTGTCTGAGGTAGGCTATTGCATACGAGTTTTTTTTAAATGTTTAGGTTTAACCAACGATTCGGTAACGATAACGATATATATTCGGTCTTCTTCTTCTTCTTAGCGAGTCGATGGAACACGAGAAATTACATCGTAGCAGCCCAGAATTCAGCCACTTGTATTGCGGATCGACTGCAGTTCATTAAATCCGATATATCCGAAATATATTTTGTGGGAGATCATTAACTTACTTACTCAGCTAAAAACAATAATAATTCGTTGTTAGGTCATTGGTGATCAATATTTTTGAATTACAGTTTTCAGCCAGTGAGTGGTAATTACTAGTAGTCCTTTGCTTTACCAAATTTTATATGTTTATAATATTTAGGATTAAAATAATTATTTCTAATATTTCTTAAATTATATAGCCAACTATCGACAATCCACAACTGAACACTGAATGAATAATGACAAGTGCGTCATACCTACATACATTAAAGTTCTTTAACATGATTAGAAATTTCTTAATGTCAAATCCTTTTAATTTTTAGACCTAAGTCCGTCCCTGTTAGAAAGTCTCAGGTTCGACTGACTAGTGCCAAGTACTCAATCCAATAGGTCTCAGGCCGCGAGCGGTGTGCATAATGACTATAATGAACAACTAGGAGTATCTCTATGGCTTTATTATACAATTATGGCTATGGTAAACATTAATTTACTGCTTCTTTTTACGACGGTTAGCTTAACTTGTATTTGACGTTTTCTAATTAATTAGTCACGTATACAGGGTAAATCATTAACTAAATTAAGACTAGCAGATATAGCTTTGGGTATAAAGCCACCTTAGTTTCATTACAGATTAATTAGGTTAGGTTTTTTTTAAATTTCATTAATTTATAAAGGGACAAGAACAGCTATAGCTTTTAGGTTCTTGTAATGTGTGTGCGTGAGATAAAGTGACGTTATGAAAGTACATACTTAACTTTTAAAAATTCGTAGTGTCTGTAAATCGTTATTTTTAGTATTGCGTAACACAAGCGTCTCTAGTGAGCTCTACATTTCGTAAATATGTACCTACCCAACTCAGTAGTAACATTACTTAGTTTTGTCTTTATTTAAAGTCCGTTTTTCTTTGCTAGTCGAAAATTATAAATAATCTTTTTACTACTTTTAAGACAATATCAATGTCAATAAAATTAATTTGTTATTTGATTTAATTACATCTCAGTATTAAATGATTAATCACCTGTGTAGGTTGCGAGTTTTGCGGTTATCCTAATTTAAAATGAATCATTTTGTTAAATAGGAATGTCAAGATTGTTTACATTGTTTGAAAGAAAAACGCAGTTTTAGAAATCATATCAAACGCCGAGGAATGGTTGTTTGTATAGAGGTATTTTGGAAACCCATTCCTCCTCCAGCGCTCGCCATTCCGTTTTGTCTTCAGCCAGTCTAGTCCAGGAGCTCTATTTTTGAATCACTCGCGCCGAAATGGCGTGTGATTTTTATTGATTAATGTCCGATTTTCGTATGAAAAACAGTTTGGCGCAACAGTGTTAGGAAGGCAAAGGGAAGCGCTTCCTACCGACCGGGTGTTATGGCCGGGGACCAAGGTCCAATGATCACCGTCTTGGTTTATTCCGCTTTAAATCTTTTATATCGCGGTTCAATCTCCATACTTCGACTACAGCTCCATCTAGTCGAGTCGAGCCGAGTCAGCGTGTTGCGTTGAAATGTAGTGACAGTGATTGATCATAGATGTCACTACAACAGTAAACTTAATTTCGTGAGTATTTACGTATATATTTGTCCGGTTTTCGTTGGTTTTAATTTCGCTTTAAAATGAAAATCACACGCCATATCCAAGCGAATGATTCAAAAATAGAGCTCCAGGTAGGTCCAGCAACAGCAACGCTGTCGTCCGCTCAAGTATTCAAAAAGATGAAATAAGAAAACAAAAATTTCGGTTTCAACCAGCAAAATATGACACTGTGAGTGTTCAAATCATTCTTAACTATTAAATCTCAAGTACCAAAAGTTTTCATACTTTACAAAAACATTATAAACATATACTACCCTATATTGATTACAGTAATGATATCACGATAACGTAACCGATTTGCATGAAAGCGCTCAACATGAAGTTCTTATGAAATACTTATATGAGCAGGGCGGTGCAAGTTACTTGCTACAGTTACAGATTGAATGCGTACGAGTGCTTCCGGTGAAGTAGGAAGCTGGACCCGCCAAGATGTAGGGCTACCCCTTGATTAAAACCGCAAAACTTATCATGAAGGTTCACTGAGAAATATAATATGTTATATCTCTAGCTAAAATATGTTTTTGAACGATTCGAGAAAGATGAATATTCTGCCCTCCCGCACGCCTTTTCGCCCCCCAGCGGCGGTTCCACCAGCACCGCTCCCATCCCGTCGATCCGATCCGATAGCCGATAGATTTACTACTACTATTAAATACTATTTCTGCGCCTGTGATGATGCTAAGTTGCTCAGTTTTAGGAATTTGCCTTATCAACATCTGTCGATTTGTATATGTGGAATTACTTACGGATTGCAGTACAAATCAACACACGATCACGCTTGAAAATGTAATACTGAACGTCAATAATATATAAATATTTTTTTTAAATTAGAGTAACTTTGTTTGAAGTTTAACCCAGTTTGCTGGTTATCATACTTTACTGTTCTTTTGTCGTCAAAATTCTTTGTTTTCCTTAATCTCATATTTCATCTAATCTAGTTACAGTTCATTCCCCAGCCCTGCAAAGGACAAAGACCCGATGCGATCACTTCCCGCACTGGACATAGGAAAGTGGTCCCTGCCACCATATAAACGCGTGAACTTGATACAGCCGACCACTTTTCCACGAGATATAGACCGGAGCACTTTTCTTTTACGCATTTTCTCATTAGAATATAATGTGAGTTTGGTGGTTAACTAAGAAATAGACATGACGAAGATTGAGCTCTTGGTAAGTAAATAAAATATTTTCTTTTCTTTTGAATATTAAGAAATATGATTCTGTTTACTCTTGTACCATTTGTATTTTAATTCAGTTTGCGGTTACTTTAAAGAGGTTAAATTTGCTTACCCCTACACTATAATAACATAGCTATTGGGCGTCAATTTAAGAAATTTCTAATTGAAGTCTACGATACAAGAAATGTAATTGCAGTTTAATGCTATTTCTGCTTAAACAGTACCTTTTTTCTTATCATTTTGGAAAATAAATATCTATAATTGTCAATCACATGTACTCGTACCTAACGAAGCATGTAATCAAACACACCAGAGTCATCCCATAATTAGCAGATCACAATTAACTATTTGATAAATGACTTCCTATAATACCGTCTTGTCTATCAATTTGTTACCATAACGTAAAGATGCACTCGTTGCATAACGTTAACGATATGATCGATCGGTCTTCACAGAACGTTTGAGTTAACTATGACGGATATGTTAAACGCTCGTTTATTTTACATTTACGTAAACTTACGTTAGGATGCTAGGTATAGGCTGTAATCAAATTTAGTTTCCAACTAGGATGATTTATTAGAGTCTGTAGTATGCTATTCTATGATTTATGAGCTTATTACAAATGCAATTTTAAAATTTCATATTGTTAACCATAAGTTGAAATGTTAATTGTGGGAATTACAATCTTAAAATTATGTACATCAATAATAGTAAATGGTTTCAAGATAAGATCAACAAACGAAATAATATCCAGCACGAAAACTTAAACGCATACAATTACATCACGCGTATTTTTAACTCAACTATCAACATTTTTTGCAGGTTTTCATAGCGTTCGCCGCGCTGGCGTGTGCGAGCGAGACAGAAGAAGTGGAACAAAAGAAGAGAGGAGCAGGCAAGACCACCAGCCTGAACGCCATCCCAACTGGAGCTCAGAAGCCGGAGTACACTTACAACATATACTCAAACCCAAGCACACAGTCACAGACTCCGTCATACCAGTCTCAAGTACCGAACTCCTTCTACCCGAGTCAGAACTCTCAGTATTACTCACCAAGCACTCAAACAGAGCAGGCGCCATACCAACAACCGCAGAGCTATCTAATCCCACCGACAACATCGTCACAGTTCGTACCATTAAACTTCGTGCCTAACCCTGGATACCAAACTAAATACCAGATCATTCCATCGAAAGCTAACGGCAACTTCCATCTCGTTCTCCAACCACCTCAGGGTTACCAGCAGCCGATTCTGCAGTATCCTCAAGCTCTGCTATCAAACCAGTTCCAACATCAGGGACTTATTAATCCGATCTCTCCGCAAGGACAGTACAATGTAGCTCCAAACTACCAACCTTTGCAGCTAGGCAACTACAACTTGGGACAACCGTCAATGTTTCTGCTAGCTCAGCCTAACCCATCAGTGTACAGCAATCTCCTTTATCCAAACAACGCTCAAAGTCTTTATAACTATTATCCAAACTCTCAGACTAAATATGCGTCACCTTATCCGTCGACTTCTCAGTCGAATGAGTATGAAAAGTCACAGCCTCCACAACAGAGCATAGCTAAAGAAGACAATGATATTGGACTGCATAACACTGAATATGTATCAGCTCCGGGTGATAACAGCTACAAGAACACATACGCGACCAGTCGCAGCTCCTCGTACACCAAACTATAGTAACAGGATTAGCCATTATGCCACCTCTAATTATAGTGTTGCCATTGTATGTTATTAATCTTATTTATTACAAGACTGTTGTTTAGTGTAAGCGGTTATTGTTTTTGTATATTGTTGTTAATAAATTGTGCATGGGTTGAAATGGTGTTTTGATGTATGAGACATGTCGATTGCAACGATAGTCATGATTAATAAAATCTCATGCTGTTATTATTAATCTGTTATGTTTAGAAAATAAGCCGTGGCAGTTTATTATCGCAATCTTCTTTCCTTTAAAATTGCTTCTTTTTTTCTTTTCTTTTTTATTCATATAGGCAGACATTTGGCCACAATCTCACCTGGTGGTAAGCGATGATGTGGCCTAGGATGGATCATGTCTGACTAGTAATAGCTTATTCACTCTCTTCTTAAACTCGTCCAGATCATAGTGGCTAGGAAACACTTCTGCCGGCAGCGCATTCCACTCCCTAGCCGTGCGCATGAGAAACGTAGATCGAAATCTATTAGTGCGTGCTGCTGGTATGTCTACGACGTAAGGGTGGAAACTGCGCCCGCGTCTTGTGTTTCTCTGGTGAAAGGGGGCTGGTGGAATCAGGTCGTGCAATTCTCTCGCACACTCTCCGAAACGCAGCCTGTAGTAGACAGAGAGACACGCGACTTTACGTCTATGCTCTAGGCTTAGAAGCTTACGCTCAAAAAGTGCAGTGTCTCCAATTATCCTTTTGGCTCGCTTTTCAATCGAGTCTAAGGCAGCCAGTTGGTATTTGGCAGAACCATCCCAAAGGTGGCAGCAATACTCCATACATGACCGGACCTGAGCTTGATAGAGTTGAAGAAGCTGCTCCGCGGTGAAGTATCGCCTGACCTTAGAGAGTACGCCTAGCTTTCTGGCTGCAGTTTGTGCCACAGACTCGATGTACCGGCCGAAGTTTAGGTTTGATGATAGCTGTATGCCCAGGAGTTGTAATCTGTCTGGATAAATTAATTAACCTAGGGACAGTTAATACTTAGCTGAGTCGTTTACTATCTCCGTGAATAGGAGAATCTAAAGTCTACGGAAATCAAAATATTAAATATCAAATTAAATTCAACACATTAAAAAGAAAAAAAAACGCTTTCTGTTCATAACCAAAGAAAATAAATTAAGCTGCATAACCTTAATAATCTAAATAGAATCTAAATAGCTGAAGCCTCAGAAGCCTGATTGATCTAGCAAAAACTATCGAACAAATAGACCTACCATTAGCATATAAAGGTCTTTCTTGATTGCTTTATTCAATTACTCCCCGATCCCTGAGAGAAAGCTTACAATTGTTTATGGTATAGATCGATACTGAGATTACGGATTTGCATACACGATGCATTTGTTAGACGTGACTAGGTAAGTTTCTAAATACTCATGTATCAAAGCTATTCGTTTGACCGCCGTGAGAGTTCTAATTTATAAAATATTATGTGTGACTTGTACCATAGGTATAAGTTGTCTTATTTAGCAAGCAACTTGTGGACCTACTGGAAATTTTACGTGAACCAACATTGTAAAATATTTACGCTTAGGTTAAGAAAAAAATTGTAGAGTTGAGATCATAAGTATTTTGGTATTAAAAAAAATTAAAGTAACAATAAGTAACACCTTGGTTTTTGGTAAAGATAATTTTCTGTTTGGTTTTGCTTGAGTAATTTTGATTCTTAGATTTCGTTTACCTTCCAGTTTCAGTTGTAGGAGGCTCGATGTAGTTTCCCTGTCTAACAACCAGGTGGCGTTCGAAAAACAGTGTATTTTTATTTTACGGCAAATATTTTTTATTGTTTTTTAAAAGATTTATGAAAACATTTTAAAAAGGTTTAAAAGGATATTTAATGCAGCAGAAAATTAAAAAAAAAACCTTATAGAAACGAAAAGTCAATTCTTTGATTTTTTTTTTGCTTCAGACTCTGGCCGCTGGACTCGCAACCGCAAAAAACTACATCACCAAAAGTAATTAACATGACAAGTTTTGTTCCCGATCATTTTTTATCTTTCGAAAATGCTAATAATCAAATCTTTAAATTGAATGATCAAGCTTTTTAAGTATGACCTATTCGTTATATGATAGATCAGTTATAGGGTCAGACAATCATAATGTTTCTAATATTTTACTGTCTACGAGATTTCGTCTGTACAAAGACGGTCTGCTGTCATTATTTTATGGTAGCAATATCTTTTGATCGATAGATTCAGATAGCATATCATAAGAACAAACTATTCTGCATAGTTATTTAAGCAAACTATTGCGCAACCATAGTTTCTACCGTGCCTGTATTTTCGAGTCTTCCTAGCATCCAGAACACTTAAACAAAGTAAACAAAAACAGAATTCGCAAAGAATTATACGTATGGGATTGGTTGGGATTAGTAACTATCTTATACGATTTGGTATGGTAATGAACCGTTAACGATTCCAAAAACATTCAAAAGGTATCTTCAATTCGTCAAATAAGGCTTCTGAATTGAATCAATTGGTTACGTACTGCCATTTCACCTTAGTGACATCATTAAAGGTATAATGGGCACCATAACAGTATAAGGAACACTATATAAAAGCAATAAATAAATCAGTCCACTTGGAAATGTGTTATTCTGATGGAGTCAATCAGTTATCGTGAATTCTCGTCCACTTGTGACGTAACTTTTTATATTTATCTGCTTATTTTATGTTTATTAGAGATACAAGTGCGTTTGTAACAGTGCAAAGTTAGAGTAGTAACTCAAACTGTTATTATAATATCCGAATAAATTATATAGGTATTTAAGAGACGCGCTGTGAGCGGTTTAGACTAGAAGATAAACCACGACTGACTCCAAAAATGACGAAGTTTCCTGACTTAGTAAAAACAGGTAAGGATAAACCTTTCTCAATAGAAAACCATTCAACCACCAAACTCAAAGTCGGGTCTAATTCCTATTCTTTTCTTATTTTATCTTTATTTTGCTTAAGAACTCATCCGTACTAGATACCATTAATCTTATGATGTCAAGCCATAGTGTTTTTCTTAGGTAAGTCCAAAATATTTAACTATTATAAGATGAAATAAGAATCCAAAAATTACGCACGGGCGGGACTCGAACCCGCAACTTTTGGCTAACCGAACCAACGCTCTTTTCAATCGAGCTATTACCGTCGGTCCAACCGCGCGAAATTTTTGGTTTCTTATTGATATCACTACGCATGACGTCAGCGCCATATCCCAAACTTTTTGCAACAGCAGTAGATCAAGTGGTTATTCATTACATAATAAATTGAACTTACAAATTGATAAAGCTTCGCTGTTCAATGGTTTTGAATGTTTATGACACTTACAGTGTTATTTTTGTATTCTTATAAGATGAGCTACCGTACAGTCCGTACAACTGCACGGAAGCTCGATTGGAAAGAGCGTTTGCCCGGTTAGCCAAAAGTTGCGGGTTTGAGTCCCGCCTGTGCACAACTTTTGGTTATTTTATCTTATAAAAAATAAACTTTAAAAAAAAAGTAAAAACCGACTTCAAAACCAAAATGCACTAAAAAGTCTTAAATAAACTCTTAACCATTGAAAGAAAAGGTATCCGTTTTAGGCAAACAATTTCTTTTTGGAGTCGGTGCTGTGATAGTTGATGCTTGATGGTCAAATTGATGGCACCGACTCCAAAAAGAAATTGTTTGCCTAAAACGGATTCCTTTTCTTTCAATGGTGAAGAGTTTATTTAAGAATTTTTAGTGCATTTTGGTTTTGAAGTCGGTTTTTACTTTTTTTTAAAGTTTATTTTATTTCTTCATTTTTAGTGATTACATAAGAGGGGGAGGGGGTGGGGAGTTGCATGATTATATTTTTTAAGAAGCTACAAATTACCTATCATAAGTTCCGTCATTATAATTACTGAACACCTAAGCGTTAAGGAGTTCCACCACCAGCTCAGCCCCACAAGATGTTGACTATCAGACGTAACAACACGTCAACATTAAGATTCTAGTAAAGAAACACTATACGTGCCTTTAAAATTTGAGGGTTTCCCTCGATTACACCAAGATCCCATCATCAGATCCCAAAATGGAAAAAACGGGACCAACTAGAAGGTACACCCTCTAAGTAGGCGAAAAAATTTTTCGATTCGGTCGACAAACGACTGAGATATGAGGTAACATACATACAAAAATAAAAAAATAAAAAAAACATACAGTCGAATTGATAACCTCCTCCTTTTTTGAAGTCGGCTTACAAAAATAAAACTATGTGTATTAAAAACATTCCACACCAAATTATTTGACATCACAAAGTTAAGATTAAAGTTTTTAGTACAACTACCTACAAAGACAGGTATTGTGTTTGTACAAACATCTACTACTGCTGTTCACTTGCACTGTGCCCCGTGGCCCAGTGAAAGGAAACAGCATGTAGTTAATTACCTCGTATTATGTGTATCATTTGTGGGATGCGCAATCGTATCGTACGCACCTGCCGCACTTATACAGGGTGTTAGAAATACTTAAATTGCCGTATTTTATTAGCGATCGTAAAACAATAAACAAACTCAATTATTATTTCGGCTGAATGTGTCAGATTTTATTGCGTAATTGGAAGGGCAGTGTCGGTATTCCGACAATCAATCCGACGAAGCTATTGCTTATAAAATAAATACCTTTTTTCGATTAAATAGCGATGTGTTGGTGAGAAACTAGGTATTTTTTTTTCTGTGATTCGTTGTATATCGCGTATAAATTTCGTAGCTTTCGAACAGATCAATTATTGTTAGGAAATAAAAAAATAAATAAAAGAGTAATTGTCATGCAGGTAAAAGTTCTGTGCCTATGCGAAATACATGTAAACATAGTAGTGTATATTCGATTTATCTCACCACTAATTTATAAGGGTCAGTTTCACCATACTTTTGGTCACCGCCAACTGTATTATATCTTAAGATTTTATGTTTCAGAAAATGAAATTGAGTTTTATTTTGATTAAGAAATTTTCACCCTATATAGTGTTCTTCCTTAATTATTTATTACGTTTATTGTGATCGCGCAATTGGTTGCGTTTGCGCACAATTTTAATTGACTGCCAATCACAGTCGAACAACTCAGTACTCGGAGTTAATCTAAATAGAATTGCTGTCTATTTGAACTGACTGATTGATCCACATCTGTCGACACGTGCATATTAATTTGTAGTTCTAATTTTTAGTAGCATCATTTAAATTAATTTATTGCGTAACTGCCAATTTACATGCAATAATTTATATTGTGTTTTCGTCCTTGATCTGTATTTTTGATCTTTGTTATCTATTGGCAAAGATGAAGTAATTATATTAACATTTATTTTTGTCTAAAAGATATTTACAAAATTTCAGACTCACGATTTCACCTGCTACGTTACAAGTCTCTCATTTTTGCAGAGCTGAATAATATGCCACAGGATTTTTACTTGAGTGTATATAATATACTGAATAAATTATGTGGAATTTGAGGCCAAACACTTAACACAAATAATGGAGCTTTAATTTGATAATTTACATTCACTATACGAAAATATTTCAATTCAAAGCTTCTATGTTTATCTACTTAATATTAAATTCAAAATGAGATTTTCGATACACATCATGGACGGTGTACCTATTAATTATTACATCCTGTATACAGAGCCGGTTGGCGCATCCCGCGTGTAAGCACGTAACACCCATTAATTGTCTATTACTTCATTTTATTGGGAACGACATTTACTCAGTGGAACAACTTTTCGAATTGAGGTTAGAGATGAAGGACATCATAACTAAATGTCGGATAAATGAGGTCCGCAAATCAAGCAAAATACTCAAAAATAAAAATAAAAATATATTTACTTTATTAACATTCAAGTAACAATTTTAAATTTTCTTCCCATAGCACAATCTGAGTAGTTTTTAACACTTATCAGCACTATTATAGCTTAAACAGCTTATCATTGTCTTTTCTACTAGTTTTATATATGTATAAAGATAATATAATAAATTATTTAAAATACTTAATGAATAAGTATTTTATTCTTGCTCTTTTTCGTGATATAAATCTCAATTAGCTCTACAATCTTTTACATCTCCGCTCCTCCCATGAGTTGATTCAAGCTCGATAGCAAATTTATGATTACAGGTTTGTTCAGGAAATAGTGAACTAGTTTCGACGTATATTGTTATAATTAACCAGATTCTTTACAATAAGTCTGCGAATGTGCTAGTATCGGTATTCACATAGAAACAACGGATGTTTCTCACAAACTACATGTAAATAGCCGCCGATTTGTCAGAACTTGATCTGGTGGATTTGTAATTTATACTTGCCAAATTGTGTTGCTCAAGCGTTTACAACTGATAATGGTAGCCATAGGGTAAAACAAACGGGCAGGTCTAAGAGAAGAAAGACAGGCTATGTCAGCACGTTCAGCAAATGAGTTTCTATTGCAAAATAGCAAACAGCTATGCCTTAACCAAGACACTAGGTTGACCATTATTATATATATCCTGATCAAAAGTAAAAACTACTTTGAAATCTGAAGAATTAAATTTTCTAATGGACAAGGCAAGAACAAAGGCGAGGATGTCTGAATTATCGCAACTGATTGTTTTTTTTTCTGACGAATATTAAAACAAAATTATATGAAAAAAATCAAGCTTTCAAATTGCCGCTATGTGCGTCCACTTAAAAATTAACATGAAGCCTTGCGAAAGCAATGTTATCAACATCATCATCAGCCAAAGGACGTCCACTGCTGAACATAAGCCTTCCCGATGGTTTCCTACAGCAAACCTCCTGCGATATTTACAAGGTCGTGTGTCTATCTTCTCGGAGAACGTTTTACGCTGCGTCTTTGGTTTAAGGGTCTCCAATCTAGAACTTTTCTGCCCAATTGGCTATCAGTTCTTTGCGCTATGTACCCTGCCCATTGACCCTTGAGTTTACTGATTCTCAGAGCTATGTCCGTTACCTTAGTGAAACGCCGAGCATTGCCTTGTTCATCACTTGCTGTGTGATTTTGAGCTTCTATATAGGGTCCATAGTAAGAGACCTTATTTCGGATCCATATGTCATCACTGGTGTATACACATTGGTTGAAATCAATGAATGTATAATATAGTATGGCAATAAACAATCTTATCCGTTTGGGCTGTGACATGTTTTATAGTGGACAACGTGGGAAGATGTGTTTACACGCGGATTAAATAATCACTTGTTAACTTGCTTTTATGACTTCCATTAGCGTTTCTGTTGAGATTTGAAATATGTGGTCCAGTTTGGCGAATACGACTGATTCTGGGATTTTGTAATATGAGAAAACTAGTAGTCTTAATCGTTAAGTGCCATCCTTTTGGGTCATTGATAGCAGTTTAATGCATTAATTTGAAATTGATGTAAATATCTCTTCATATACCTAGATAATTGTGGGTAAATTTTGTAGTAGCTACTACACGGAGCGCAGATAAACAGGTTACTTTTGAAAATCATTTATTTCTTAGAACACAACACGCGATGCCATTTTTTACGGCGCAAAAGAGAGACAGAAGATACATGATATGTCACACTTTTGGCGCGAATGCACGCCTAAGCTGGGTAAGGAGTTATCTTTTTATAAATGCCTTACACTGCCTACAATGAGTTAAACGGAATTACTACACACAAATACTAAAATGTCTTAGATAAGAGTACCTACGTATTCCGCTTGACCATATTTACTTTCTTTATCCTTGTGATTTTTGACAAATATAAGACCCAGGCAACAATATCCAAAACAAATCTTATGTGGTGGTGTAAAGAATCCTGCGCAACTTCCTACCACTAGGCCCTGCGCCAGCGCCGACTTAACAGGAAGTCAACTGCGCCGGACCCTTTTCCTGTGAAAGCCACGAGTCTAGCTCTTCTAACTGTCACATTCTCTTAACACGGAAAGATATTCTAGTGATGTGAAGTCTGATAATACTGCAGACAAAAAGTGTTTCGTACTTACGAGTCATAAACGACAAATCTTACTGAGAGTGTACTACTTCTTCAATACATTACGATTTTCATTTCCATACCTTACGATCTTTTTACTAGGCAGATTGTGAAGGTATGGAAATTTATTGATATTTAAGAATCATTGCTTCATACGGAATATTACTGCATGTTATTAAACGTTTACCTCGATAACGAAAAATATTACAATATCTTTCATCTTCTGATAGATACTCACAGAACTAGGGATACTCTTCTTCCCATGTTTCAGTCTCCTCAGGGGTGCCACAGGGTTCCCACCTTGGGCCCCTTTTATTTGTCCTTTTTATCAATAACCTGATAAACAGACTCTCGTGCCCGGCTCTCCTATATGCTGATGATCTTAAAATATACACAGATATAATTAATGAAGCTCAGTGCCTCGCCTTACAAAACGATCTCCGTATTATCTCAGACTGGTGTTTGTCAAATAATATGAAACTTAATGTCGATAAATGCTGCGTAATATCTTTTACTCGTAAGAAAAATAACCTAAATCGAACATATTTCGTGCAAGATAAACCTCTTTGCAGAAAACAAACGGTCAGAGATCTGGGGGTTTGGTTTGAAGAGGAATTGTCTTTTCGGCCTCATTATGAACATATCATAAAGAAAAGCCAAAGGCTTTTAGGCTTCGTTATTAGATCCACTAGGGATTTTAAAAAGCCAAGCAGTGTTCTGTCACTTTATCAAAGCTTAGTGAGAAGTATTTTAGAATACTGTTGTCCTGTGTGGTCTCCATTCTACGTGACTCATGTGGAAAGCATAGAAAGGGTTCAGAAACGCTGCCTAAGGTATCTTGCCCGTGAATGTAACCTAGGTAGAGCATTTAAGAGTTACGATGAGAGACTTACTAAATTTGGTGTGCTCCCATTAAGTGCTCGCCGAGAGCGATATGACTTACTTTGTCTGCACAAGATATTGCATTCTTCTATTGATGCTCCGGATCTGTTGTTCACAGTAAACATCAACACAGCTTATAGGACACGCTGCCCTAACACCTTTGCAATGCAAGTCTTTAAAAATAATACCTCATATTATAATCCTGTGGTCAGAATGTGTAGAGCCTTTAACGAGTTAAAAAAAACTAACAATGATGTGGACGTGTTTGGCAGGTTTTCTCTGTACAAAAAAAGCATCTCAGATATCATAAAAGCCAAGTATTCTCAATCACCCTCGAATACTGAATAACTGTTGATTTGTTAAATTATTCTCTTCTTATTGTTTTGTTTCTAATATTATTTCGGTTTTGTCTTCTAATCTCTAAATTTCACACTACGCTGCGAATTGTAAAATCATGTTATGTACACTACAGTTTCGTCTGTAATTTGGATCTTTTAGTTATAAGCAAGTTAAGACTGTATTCTGTTTGTAGACTTAATAAATAAATAAATAATAATACTACTTACTAGTTATTAATTAGTTTTAGTAAAACTGGTTACCAAAATGCGTACACCTTCTACGTACCGGAACCAAGTTATATAACACATTGCGTTAACGCTCCTCTTAGGTGAGTATTGACTGATGCCTCGCACCTTTGTTTCCTAAATGAGAGACAGGTGTATTGTGTGATAAGGCATCTTCGAAATATCAAGTGTTTTATTTCGATCAATGAAATTACATTATGTAGAGCATTTGTAGATCATGATGGTAGTGAAAGCAGCAGTCATGCAAAGACAATATAAAGTTTGTTTTACTTTGCTAGTCGAATATTGTAACAAAAATATTCTTCTGATCATTCATTTTATTTACTGATCAATATTATTTTGAGAGCCGATTTTTCAAACGTCAGATAAGACTTATCCGAATATATATGAAATGACAGATTTGATAATGACATTTACATAAATGATTGCTGACAAATAGGTATATTGTATTTTATTCAATGAAAACTCAGGCCTAAGTTAAGTTACTTATTCGCACTTACTAAGGTCGAAGAATTCAAAGTCGTTCACCAATAGTTATCAAGATAACTAGGCAAAGTAGTAGCTACTATACGATTACTACATAGTAACATTCTAGGCATCAACACCCTAAGAGCCATAATAAAAGAGATCGGATTGTGGTTTTAAATAAATCAGTGTGACATCACTGGACCCATCTCTAACGAGCTACAGTCGCGGTAATCAAACTTATATGCCTTACATAATTGGAATTATAAATCAGATAAATAGACAGGCGGCTCTTAGCCGTAGGCGTGGTATATTCTACATTATCTTGCGAGAAAATTTCACACCTATCTCGCATCGAGATCGATCTGATTTCGAAATCTTTCTCATTACATTTTTTTAGGATTTCTTATTTTAAAATTTATGAAATTCTACTCTAAGGTGGACTTGCGTAGGATTACGCTAATCCTGGATTAAATTTACCTTCTGCCTCTGTCAACGTCAAATAAACTGACCGAAACATAATGATAATTTAATGAGACAGAAGGATTAGCTTAATCCTGGGTTAAATCATCGTGCGAAAGTGGGCCTTAGAAGCAAACATGCAAGTGTGGCGATCAAAAGGAATGAATTAGGTCATTTAACAGTATTCATTTGAGTTTGAATCATTGACCTACTATAACTAGCGTATGGAACTGACAACACGAACAAATTTCGTGCCTTATGAATTGATGACACAGACATCAAGTCACAGTACAGATTCTAACTCGAAAATCAAATTTCAAGAAAAAATCACAATCTTTTCGTAGTATTTGCGAAACATTTCTATTCGTATTAATAACAACTCAATGGTCTGAATAGTGTTCTTACTAAACAAAGAAACCTAAAGCTTCAGAGATAAAGTTATGACAGTACTACTACAATATTACAATATTAATTTTCCTGACTTTCCGTCTAGACATAAGGTTAATTAATACCACACAAACCACATCATAAATAATTAGGTAATGGGTTACGTAATATTTTTTGCTTAGGTGACCTACCAGGCCCTAATTAGATATTCAAGCGGGAGAATCTGTAGGAGTAAATGGGCGTGATCTAAAATCAAATAACTGTTACATAATTTGCCTAAACTGTATCATCAGACAAATGAGATATTCTTTTCGAAATCGGCCCGATAATCCATTGTTTTTGAATATAATACATAAGTATCTGGGTTGTCGAATTGTTAAGTATAGAAAGCGGTCATTGCTATAATTTAGTAACGTTTGCAGTTCGGAACGATGCGTTGGTAAAATTACGTAAAAGAATAACTTTGTCTTTTTTTCACTTGTATTTGGTCGCTAGGAATGTAATCTTCATGCAATCGTGTAATCTTTATCAAAATAAAAATAAGGTTGTGTTAGCAAGGCGTAATCGTTTTAAGTGTATAAGGTATTTAATCAAATACTCTTTTAGAAAGCGATTTGATTTGAATCATGGGATTATGTATCGAATACGACAAGTAAGTACCAAATTTTGTGAATATTCGATTTTTATATTTTATCAAAACTTTATAAGATCGAGTCAAGAGATATGATCATATCTCAAAACGTTCCCACATGTCAGTATATCATTTCTTATTACGATATTCACATGTTACAACTTTTACTTTCCGCTGCTTAAAAAATCGTTGGTACTTAAACTTAAGTAACACTTACATTAATTGCCTTTTACGATAAATGCTTGGGCTAACTAACAAGTTCTATCAATCTGTGTAATTTGTAGGGTTTTGATTAAGGTACCAAAAAAATGACAGACGTTTTGAATACCGAACATACTATATACTTTTTCAAACGAAAAATAATAATTGAAACATTATTTATGTCACTTTTACTTTTGGGTTGTAGTAATAAAAAATAAGTTTGTCTTTATTTACTTTTTTCTACAAAAAAGGTGAAATTGTGAGATGGTTTGATTCAAAGCAGTGAGTCGTGCTTATAATTTGAAGCGTGAACAATTAATTTGGAAGCGAAGCGTTGCATCTTACCAATTATGCAAAGTTTGACTTTTGGCTCTAATCGACACGAGCCATAGAGCAAGAAGAACAAAAAGTCTAAACACAATATATACTCCGATTTTTAATTAGATAGACCAAAATTACATTTGGTGGGATGACACGTTTTCGTAAACTAAAAATAGTGATGTGTAATGGTTTAGAATGTTTTTAACACTCACAGTGTCATAATTTATATACAAAAAGATGAAATAAGATACCAAAAATTTTCCCGCCGTGCGCAAATTTTTGGTTTCTTATTTCATCTTTATGAATAGTGATGGGTCTAAATATTTAATAAAATTAATTGTTATCAATTGTTGCTTATAAGTGATTATAGAAAAATTAATTTGATACTTAAATTTGTGTTGTGCAGAAGTTTATTTGCATACAATTCAACAGTGTTCTTACAAAATATCTACAAAACAAACAAGACCTGATTTAAAATCATGTTTTCTACAGCTAACATCATGATTTCTAATACCTTATGTTTATAAAGAGCAGTAAAAAGTCAAAATAGATTGAAGCCATACAAAATATTGCTATTGCATGTAAGAGGACTTAAATTATTTACTCATTAGAAAATTTTATTTATGTATCCAAAAAAGTAGAATCACTAAATTGAAAAATCGTATCACAAATTAATTAATCACTCACAATTGAATCGTTATAACACTATTGTACGTACGCGTACGCTTGCAACTTTAAGAAATAAAAATTGCAATTGAAGCTGTCATTCTGGTCTATCGATTTAAAAATCATAGTATAGGTAGCTGTTACTTATTTGTCTTAAAATGTTTTGTTAGCTTTGGCAAAGGCCTCAAAATATTTACTCACACAAACTAGCCCCAAAACTTTATTTTTGGCATTCTTAAGACTATTTACAAGTCTAGAGTCCTTAGCTAGAAATTAAATTATTATTAAAGCTGACATTAAAAAGGTAGAATGAAGCCTTACTTTACTACCATTTGCCATAACCGCACAAGTTATATCACCAAAGTACCTACCACTTAAATATGTATATAGATTTAGGAGCAACACAGGCTGAAATTTTAATCATTTTATGATGACTGACATTTCACTGATGAATATGAAAAACTTTTACTATGGGGGCAATACTGAAACCAAGAAAAAAATGCGGTCTAAATGTTTGGAGAAGCTGTTTTTTTTTCTCGTATTCACTTTTTCCCTCATAGTAAAAGTAGTTCATATCCATCAGTGGAGTCTTCACACAAAATTTGGTAACTGATTCAAAATTTAAGCCTGTTTTTCACTTATACATTTAACTTTCAAACTGATATTAAATTGGATTTGAGTGACTAGATTCTTTGAGGGTGAATTAGATCTCATTGCTTAGATGATTCAATTGATGTGGCCGCTCACATTGAGCTATTTGAAATCGTTTAGCGCACCTATTACTTTCCCGCTAATAAACACTCTCTGAGAACCAATTTTAGAATTTTATTATAATTACTGTAGCGTATGTTTACTTACGCAATGATTAATATTTTCTCATGAATCATTTTTAGAGTTCTGTAGCCGAATGGCAAAAACGGAACCGTTAAAGTTTCGTCAAGTATGTCTGTCTGTCCGTCCGTATGTCACAACTACTTTATTCTGAAACTATCAGCATTGCACGGATAAAACTTAGGTGGATCCCGTTAACCGATTTACGATGCCTATACACAAAATAAAAAATAATGACGTTTGAGGGTTCCCATACATGGAACTAAAACAAAAAAAAAACCTTTTTTGTTTAAATCCCTCTATGCTTGTGGGGTGTTTGTAGATAGGTCTCTCAAAATGACATCGAGGTTTCTACAACAATTTTTTCTGAAAGTCTAACATTTGAAAGATAGACGCTTCCAAAGTGGTAAAATGGACGTCCATCCCCCTCTACATTTGAACGAAGCAAGTGATAAATTAAAAAAAAAATGCACAGTGTAGTTCTTTATATATACTTTCAAAGAAAATTTGTTAAAACGAGATCAAACTAGTGTTTGAGATATAGCTCATTTTCAACTACCGCAAATATAACTTTGTCCCTCATACAAATACTATGTAAAAAAATTTTTTTGCTGTCAAATAATATTGTGGTATTTGAACTAAGTGGAATCGTAATTTAGTTAAAGTTGGCACGGAACCCTCAGTGCGCGAGTCCCACTCGCACTTCGTCGGTGTTAGTTCTTTACGAGAACCTTCTCTTTGTTAGAGAGTTTACGCAATCAAAAGTAATATAAGGCTACTCTCTCAATCAGTAGTAATAAAAATATACAAGTAGTATACATTATGTACTTAAGTCAAAGTAGTATTTGCTGGCAACTGCAATTTTGACAACTACAAGAAAGTGACTAGGCTATTACTAAACAGACATGGTCCATCTTAGGCCGCATTGTCACTTAACATCAGGTGCGATCGTGGCCAATTTCTGGATGTGTAATAAAAAAAATGCTGAATGGTAAAATACTAAGTCCCTCTACACACTTCCTTTTTTACCATCGATGCAGTCGCGTATTTTGAAATCGCGCTTGAGCATCGCGACGCACGTAATGAACAGATTTAATTTAGAATCGATGCAGTCGCGCGTTAGCATAGATGCCGAAGCGTGACTGCATCGTTAGTGTCGATGCAGTCGCCAAAATACAGTACATAATTTGTAAATTTTCAGCTTCTGCATCGTGACTGCATCGATGCAAACGCGCGATAGCCTTGCGACTGCATCGATTCTAGAATAGCGCAGTGTGTTAAGGCTGACATTTTTCGACTACATCGATACTGCATCGCGACTGCATCGCTGCTAAATGTCAAAGCTCTAAAGTTGAATGATACCTACTTGCAGAATCATACTAATTCTGAGAAATGAAACTATAAAAATTCAAACCCAAAATTCCAAAAATAACGGTTACTAAACAAAGTCAACACCACCAAGGATTATCCAATCTTAAAATGCATGCAAGACATACAACTATCCAATGATTTTAATGGACACATTTCACCAAAGTACCCTTTGCATGACCAATCTCAAACCCAGCTGCATAACTGACAAGACTGTAGCACTAACAATACTGCACTTTCTGCCAGCATAATGATTATGATATTCTCCTTTTCAGTTCAGCCGACAGGTCCATTACCAACTGCCACAGATTACCCAGCAGTCAATCAATCAGTTGGATTATCATCTTATCTGGTTCGCACGTCAGCGTTGATTAGAGAACACACGCACAGATAATGTTAGAGCCTTCAGTGAGCTTTGCAGACGAAAAAAAGTTGTCTGTGTTTGGTGAAGGCGGTGTCTGCGTGTCAGTATGCATTCATGCAGAAATATAGTTACGAATATGTGCCGACAAGCTTAGATTATCGCCGTCACAGCGCAATTTCTACGAAAGATTGTTAACTTATAGCAATAATGACACACATTGTAAGTAAATGTTGCATTTGAACTTTATTTAAAACTAGCGGTCCCCCGCGACTTCGTCCGCGCGTTTTGAGTTTGCTCCCTCCCCTCCCGTCGCAGCGTGATGTTTTTATACCCTCAAGCCTTTCTCGATAAATAAGCTATCCAAAACAGAAATATTTTTTCAAATCGGTCCAGCAGTTCCTGAGATAAGCGCGTTCTAACAAACAAACTCTTCAGCTTTATAATATTATTAGCGCAAGCGCACGTCGTACTTAAGCTGCGAACATTATTTTGGTGCGGAGTTATGTTAAAACTGTGATAGCTCCTAAGATATTTATTGAATTTAAATGATATAAAGTGCAACTTGGTTCTAAATGAAATGCTCGTGATGATAAATGTATTTATTTTGATAGGAATAAATACCTGTGTGTATAATACACCTCTAAAAATAATGCATTATTTTTTTACAAATTTATTAACATAAAAAAGGTTGTAGTAAGTCAACCATAAAAGATAGACATATGCTGTTACGAACTTTATTATAGAACTCTTAATGCTGAACAATCCTGTCATACATGATTTTTGTGTAACTTAAACGGTTTTCGCAGCGTACGCAGCGGAAGCTCTCAAAAGGAATATCTTTCTCCCGTTTTCGCAACATTTTTCATTGCTGCTGTGGTCTTATGAGTCGTATCTTTATGTTATATAGCCTAAAGCCTTCCTCGATAAATGGACTATCCAACGTAAAATTTTTTTTTCAAATCGGGCCAGTAGTTTCTGAGATAAGCGCGTTCAAACAAACAAACAAACAAACAAACTCTTCAGTTTTATAATATTAGTATAGATGCTTTTATTAATATCATCCATATTGAGCGAAGTTTAAGCAAATCAATCTGCAAGCGTTTTTTAGGAAATTAGGTGAAACCCTAATAAAAGGCTACTCCAATAAATATCCAGTAGACCGTCAGTCATCATCATCATGTATTTTAAAAAAAATATTTTTGCATGGGTAAGTTTCAAAGTAAGGTAAGGTAAGGGTAAGCTTCAAAATATATTTCAATTGATCCACGCAAAAACTATGAAGATTGAATTGCATAAATATATAATAGAAACTGTATGGTAATACTGCTCTACTTATTTATAATTAGTATTCTACACACTAATTTGTCTTACGTAATTCGGATAATGCATAAAATTAAAATCTTCAAAACAATGCGCTTACGCAATATCGGATATTACACATTTTATTGATAAGGTGTAATATCCGATATTGCCTATTGAGACGTCGAATTTACTCGTAACTGGTAACGGCAGGACCGCTACTCTGTGAGTCATTGACTGTGTTTTCTAGTTTCAGATTTCCTATATTAGGCACACGGAAACATTATCTTCTCTCATTTACGCAAAAATATTCGTTAAATATTTAAGTACATTAACAACTTTGATGTATTTGAACCGAGCTTTGATAAACCGATACTTATGACTATTTTCAGATTTCTTTTATAGTAATGTTACTTTCATCGCCTTTACAAATCATTGAATTTTTATTCATTCTATGTATGTAGTATGTATGTATGTATGTTTATGATATTGCTATAAATAAAATTAAAAATAAAACTAATGTGTAATAATATTTTTATTATGTGTAATAAAGAGTTTACTAATCTAATATTTTTGCACAATACATTTTTTTTGTACCACTCTCCATTATTATTAGTCTTCCGCCACTGATTAGACTCTGCATTCCTAAGCGGTTGACTCGTAGAAAACGCCTTATGGAACTGAGTCTGCCAATTGTACAACTAAAAGTGCAATAAATCTTAACTATTACCAAGCCAAGTTTTTGCTCACGCTGAAAATGATTGTGGAGGGTATAATAAAGGAGAACAGCGCATCAAAATATAAATAGGTTTACAGGGTACACCCCTAGGTATCAGTTACTAACGCCTTTGCAGGGTGCGGTCCAGTTAATACGAGGGTCAAACTGAAAGTTCTTAGAACTGGCCACTTATAAACAATATAATAAAAAAAATATTCTAAAATTTGAAAATAGAACTCTTTGCCAATATTACTGAGTATATATTTCATTCATTTGTCATTTGTTTTACGATTTGGCGGCAAATTGAAAATTGTCTGTGTCACGTCAACATGAATTTAACACGAGAAAATTTTCGTGCAATGATTTTTTATGACTTTCGATGTCATTTAAGTCAACAAGAAAGTTATGATAGACTACGATTGGCCTTTCACGATGAAGCCCCATCTCGTGCGACTGTTTACAACTGGTTTAATGAGTTTAAACGTGGTCGCACTAATCTCACTGATGATGTACGTGAGGGACGGCCTTCTACGGCGACGACTGAAAATAACATCTGTGTTGTGCGGCGTATGATAGAGACTGACAAAAGAGTGACCTATCAGCAGATTCGGACAAGCTTAGGCATCGATATGAGTCAAGTGCACAAAATCCTCCATGAACATTTAGCGGTCAGGAAGCTTTGCGCCCGGTGGATACCTCATAATTTGACTAAGGCTCAAAAACTCCATCGTGTGGATTGGTGCCGTAAAATGATTGAAAGATTTAACGGAGGTGACTCAAATGCTGTGTTCGACATACTAACAGGTGACGAAAGCTGGATTTACTGTTATGATCCTGAAACCAAAAGACAATCTGCTCAGTGGGTGTTTCCTTTCGAGGAGTTGCCAACTAAAGTGAAGAGAGATCGAAGTGCGGGAAAAAAAATGGTGGCCTCGTTCTTTGGAAGGATAGGTCATTTCGCAACAATTGTGTTAGAGGATCAAAAAACAGTTTCTGCAGAATGGTACACTACCAATTGTTTGCCACTTATCTTGGAAAAAGTTCGAGAGAAACGACCTCGCAGTAGGATCCTCCTTCACCACGACAACGCCTCGTCGCACACCGCCAAGCGAACGATCGACTATTTGGCGACATCAAACGTTGAATTACTGGGTCACCCGCCGTATAGCCCCGACCTCGCGCCTTGTGATTTTTATTTATTTCCAAAAATTAAAGAAAAACTTAAAGGAAAACGGTTTATGAATGCTGAAGAAGCGGTGGCTGCGTATCGCGATGCCATTGAAGAGACCCCTAAGGACGAGTGGGCAAAGTGCTTTTCCCAGTGGTTCCATCGCATGCAGCGGTGTATTGACGTCAATGGACAATATTTTGAAAAGATATAATAAAACTAATAACTGGCTAATGTAATCAGTTTTTGATTTTCTAAGAACTTTCAGTTTGACCCTCGTATAGAAAGCACTGCAGTGAAACCGACGACAAGCTAGCCTCACGCACTTGTCAGAGGCAACGTATTAGTTAACAAGCTTGTTCAAGTCAGCGTTATAAGTAGGAGAACACTTAAGTATAAATTTAGAATTACATTTCGTCCATTCTCCTTAGAAATTGAACATACAACGTATTATAGTGTTGTGCGACGCATGATGCAGATTTTTACAAGCTTTAAAAAAACTTATAATAATAATAATAAATATGTGCCAGACGACACACATATTGTCGTGGTTTCGAAGTAAGGAATTTTCTTTCTTGTGTTACGAATACCAGACAACGATTATGACGGGTGCGTCTCAGGCACAAATGTTCGTGCTCATCACACAAAAATTTGCCCCTTGCGGGATTCGAACCCGCGATGGCCGGCGTAATAGTCAGGAGCTCTTACCAATACACCAAACGCGTCGTCGTTAAAGGAGGATATTTTGATTGCCACGGTCTCGACTCATATCTGTTGTCACACATAAAATACACATATCAAGGACGTAAAAAAATACTTTATATTTTTTTTACCGAAAAGAAAACGATTAATAAATAGATGTTCATTATAAATAATGCAACATCTTCTTATAAGTATATTGATGAAATTCAACTGTTTATGACCTCCTTAAAAATGCATCCATTGATTAATTTGGTTTTAGTAAGACAAAAATCTTAAACATTGTTATAAGGCTGTGCTACTTTACACCATACCTTATTGTTAAAGGAAAGTACAAGAATCGGAAACAAATAGGGTAGACCGGGGACAATGGTACCATTTTTTAAACATTGGTTGATAGCGACAAATCTACTGAAATATATTTTATTCTGCATTTAAATTTCACTACCTACACTCTTAAGCTGCAAATGTATGTACTTAAATAAAACCTACGGTACCGAAAAGTCAATGAAAACCACATCTGAACTGAATGGTGTCGTGTGTTACAATTGACCCCTAGCATGGGTTAATTGTACCAAAAATAAATTTGGTAATAAAACTCTGTTATATGTGTTAATAATAATGTTTTCACTAATGGTTGCTAATTTTACGTTGTAATAAAGCTACAGTAACGGGCTTTACTCTTAGGAATCAAAATACTTAATAGCAATCAGTCGAAAAAGACAACACATCATTAACTTAAATAAAAACAAATATTCTACTCCAATAACAAACAATAGTCAACTCTTGCATAATATACTATTCTTTTGACTCAAACATTAAGTAATTATCTTACTAACAATTTCTCAAATCACAAAAAACAAAAACTATCAATTTGTATGAGGGTACTATTGACCCCCGTTACAATTAACCCTGACAGGCAGTTCTTAATATTATGATATTTATATTTTAATTTTTAATCAGAATCGCAGTTATGGCAAACATAATTGGCTTCTTGTGCCTTACATTCTTTGTGTACCCATTCCGCAAATTATGCACTGAACCCAAACTTCGTTTGGACGGCTGGCACTATAAGGTTCCATACACAAAATGCAAATCTTTGATATTTGCAGCTCTTGTTCTTCAGAGAAAACTTACATTGGGGGATTATATCTCATACTTATGGCACCACCAGGATTTGTTTCCTTTTTCCTTGTATATTTTATTAGTGAAACGTGACAAAGATTGAACATCGCAGCTGCAGCCCGAATTGATCGCACATTTTCAATTTCTTAAAATGCCTGTTCATAAAGGAACAGGTCCTTGGAGCCTCTATCAGTTAACTTCGCTCTTCGCCGTGGCATATTAAACAAAAAGTCCAAATAAGTATGTGCCTAAAATCATTCACCCTAATTAATTTTAACTCATTCTAATAAAATTAATTTTAACTCAGAATAATTAAGAATAATTCATAACTTCTATAATATCGGGGTTAATTTTACCATGGGGTTAATTGTACCGCTACAATTGTCCCCACCTTCAGTGGTACAATTGTTCCAAATGGACAGTTTGAATATTAACCAAAAAATCACGGCATTTTATCAATTAATATACCAATAATTCATCACTTTTACAAAGATTGAAGTGTTAGTAAACTAATGAAAGCCATGATTTGATAAGAAAGCAAGTATAATCGGAATTACAGACTTAAACTTTTTACTAAAATACTTACTGTGACTGATCGAAAACAAAAAATCTCCCGTGTACGCGTCCGCCTAAGCACTGCCGTGCCGCCGACTGGGGAGCGGGAGGGGACGAATCGAGCGCGTGAACTGACGCTACAAACACATTCAAACATTGTTTGTGTTTGGAAATATTGGCAATGGTATTTGCCCCGTGGTACTTTTGTACCCGGTCTACCCTAAGTACTTACGCTCGTACTACCATTTCTTGCTGATTAGCACAGTTTATTCACATTGTTTTGAGACACCCTATAAGCTGTTTAGATCAAACAGTCCTACACAATGTCCTTTCCCGTGCAATTGAAATAAACCTTTATTAACTTTAAATAAAAATAGAGCTTGAGATATTCTTCGTTCTCATACTCTATTTTGTTTGAATAAATACAATCGCCAATAAAACCCAAGCTTATGTAATAAAGCATATAAAGATGTTACTTGTCATGATGATGAATTTATAAATCAACCATCCTCTCACTGACGATCTTGAACTTTATAAACGGTTACGGTTGCAAAAACCAAGTCTAGACAGCAACTCAAAATCTCATCCTTGATGTTTTTGAAACCACTGGAAAGTTGAACTGATTGCGTTTGCCATAATTGATTTTTTGTACAGTATGCGTAAACTGTCTGAACTCATGTCGTCTTCTAAATACGATATTAGGTACTTTTCCGTGAGGTTCCGGGTTCGATTCCCGGACGGATGTAGAAAACGATCTTTTCTATATTGTCTCGGGTCTGGGTGTTGTGGTACCACCGTTGTTTCCGATTTCCATAACACCAAGTGCTTTAGCTACTTAGCTTGGGATCGGAGCAATGTATGTGATGTTGTCAAATACTTATTTATTTTTTAAATTTGTAAAATGAAACCGTTGTTCTATACACCATTTTCGCAAATTCGTGAAAAGCGCTAAGAAATCCAAATTGATTGATGATCAAATGGCGGATACTCGTTTTGATTGACTGAATGAAATAATCTGTGAATTGAGTCACAAGAAATATACCGGTTGCGTGTATTGTTTCCCAAGATACCTAAAAGTTTAGTACCAAAATCAAGCTGAAGAGACAATTTGCTATTGTTTTATTAGGTGTTACAAGTAAGTAAAAGCTTGCGTCTAAAAAACAATGGACAGAAACATTCTACAATAAGATTAACAGAAGCTCAGGCTTCGATTCATACTATACACGCCACATTTTTTATATCATCATTTTTGTAGTATTGTTGTGAGTAGCTTAAGTAAGTACCAATTGCGCCAGACTCCTTAGGAACAGTAATGAGCCAGCCAGTCAGATGCTAGTTTATTTGTAACATACATTATGTAACCTAACGAAATTTGTTTAAATCGTTGACAGGTTGAGTGGAAGCAATCTAAAACAGCATCTGATCCAATTCAGATCTGAATGGAGTTAAATAAGATCAGTGCTCGAGAAAGGGTTTGCGATTTGATAAACATAACGAATTAATGGTCAGTATCACCAAATTCATAATATTTTAAATAACAGTTTTCATCTTTATGGAGATGAAAGGATCTGTATGGAGAGTATTTTTATATACGCATGTTTATAGGAGTAGGAGAAGGATAAGTTACTGATTCTGAGTAGCATCCTTCATTCTGCGGGTTGTTTTGAAACACCTGGTCCAACCAAAGGTAAAAAAATCTGAAGAAATCATCTAAGAAACATATGGTACAAAGGTATTTAAGAAGGAGTACTTTGTTAGTTGACATCTGCGGGTGATTCTTTAGTTTTAACACAACAAGCCTACTGGATGCCAATTTACTGCGAGTGAAATGATTTTTAAACTTTCTATAGTCTACGTTCGTCATAACAATAAAGCGGTTATAGTTTATGCACTCGTAATCACCAATACTTGAAGTTCTAATGATTACTCTATATTGTGAGAGACATGCGACTTAAATTACTTTCTGATTTTTAACGGCCAAACGGTCATCCTTCCTTTCAACCTTCGCAAATATTTGGTTCAAGTCGAGTACCTATCAGAAACAAATCTGCTTGGCAGTTGATACAAGTTGTCACACACAAGTATGTATTATAATTATGTCAAGTACTCTAACAAGCCATTTGATAAAAAAATATTGCTCTACTTCGTCCTACTCATTAGCGGATCAGACCTTCGATGGAATCGTGAGTTGCATCACAGCTCTAAGTAAATAGACTTCAAATGGAAACCACTCCAGTGTGGGTTCTGGAGACATAAAACAGTACAATGGTTAAGGCATAGAAGCTTCTTGATTTTGTATTTAAAGAACATTAAGATTTATTTAGCAGGATTGGTAAAGCAAATAATCATACATGTAAGATAGGTTAATGTTCAATAGCTATGTATTTATTTGGGTGTATCAGTTTTGTTTATTAATGACTTCAGATAAAGGAGGTAATCAATTCGACCTATATGTATGTGATATTGTCAAAATTGGAAAATTGGTCGGGTCAATGTAGAAACCAAAATTTTCTATATTGTCTCGGGTCTGAGTGTTGTGGTACCAGCGTTGTGTCTGATTTCCATAACACAAGTGCTGAGCTACTTACTTTGGGATCAGAGCAATGTATGTGATTGGTGTCCAATATATTGACTATCGTATATATATTATATATACACAATCTGGCCATAAATACTGTTACAATTAAAAATAAGAAAGATATTACATTTGAATTTGGAATCTGTCATTTTTATACGATTGCTCATAGTGTTTTATAATTTTGGCGCCAATAAATTTTATAACATTTTGCGATATTAAAATGGAGTGGGGTGATAAAGAGATCGGAATCGCTTTGATTGCATTACACAAAGTTGGTATTAGTCAAATGTTTGTGTACCGGGCTATCAATTGATACAATGAGATCTCCTCTGTTTGTGACAGAAAAAAGATCTGGCCGTCCACGTAGTGTTCGTACGAAAAAGGTGGTCAAAGCAGTAAGGGAAAGAATTCGCAGAAATCCTGTCTAAAAGCAAAAGATTTTATCTTGGGAGTTGAAGACAGCACCCAGAACCATTTCACGTATTTTAAAAGTTGACTTAGGACTTGCAGCCTATAAGAGACGCAATATTCTTTTTTGAACTGATAATTTAAAAAGGAATAGAGTGGTAAAATCGAAAAAACTACTGAAGCGGCAAAGGGAGGTCACAGAAAAGATTTGTTTACGGATGAGAAAATCTTTACAATTGAGCAACATTTTAACAAACAAAATGACCGTATTTATGCTCAAACCTCAAAGGAAGCTTCCTAATGAGTCGGCAGAGTGCAACATGGGCATTATCCGACTTCAGTGATGGTTTGGTGGGGTGTTAGCTATGAAGGAGTGACTGAGCCATATTTTTGTGAAAAAGGTATCAAAACATTGGCACAAGTGTATCAAGATACCATTCTTGAGAAGGTAGTTAAGCCCCTTAACAACACCATTTTCAAAAACCAAGCATGTTCTTTCCAACAAGACACGGCGCCGGGTCATAAAGCTCGGTCCTCGCAGACTTGGTTCGAAGCGAACGTTTCGGACTTCATCAGAGCTGAAGACTGGCCGTCGTCTAGTCCCGATCTTAATCCGCTGGATTACGATTTATGGTTCGTTTTAGAGAGTACGTCTTGCTCTAAATGCCATGATAATTTAGAGTCCCTAAAACAATCCATACGATTGGCAGTGAATAATTTTCCCATGGAAAGAGTGCGTGCTTCTATTGATAACTGGCCTCAACGTTCAAAGGACTGTTTCGCAGCCAAAGGAGACCACTTCGAATAAGCTTTTTATATTTTAAATTGTTTTATATTTATGTATAAAACTAACACACTGTAAAAGTAATAAATATTATATGCATTAAAAAGAAAGTTTTTTCTTTGTAACAATATTTATGGCAAGACTAGGTATTATATATATTGACTATTGTATTGGATAAAATGTAAGTATTTTGATATTTTTTAAGACTTACTTACGCGTGTGCCAAATTTCGTAAGTGATGTATTATTGTCTAAGGATTTCTTGAAAACGAAAAATATTATCGTTTTTGTTCTTGTATATCTAAGAATCATCTAATCATCTATGTCTAAGAATCATCCCGCTATTCGAGAATTATTTCACGATTCTTTTTTAGTACAATTAGATTTAGCTCAACTTAGGAAACAGAGTAAGTTTCATCAAATGTTGTCCAGTTGTTTCTAAGATATAATTAATATAACTAAAAATCATGAAAAAAAAATATAAAAAATAAAGCAATTCCAAATATTAGTATAGCAATAGTCTTCTATTTAGGACAAACAAATTCTTTTGGAGTCGTTGTATCGGTCCTGTGCACCAGGTACAGGAGATACTTACACCAACAGTCTATACACATCATACACCGACTCCAAAAGAATTAGTATTTTCTATATGCGTTATGTTAAACTAATTAGTCCGTTTTTGAAGGCGGCATAATTACTCATTTTTAGGGTTCCGTAGCCGAATAGCAAAAAACGGAACCCTTATGGTTTCGTCAAGTCTGTCTGTCTGTCTGTCCGTACGTATGTCACACCCATTTTATTCTGTAACTATAAGCATTACACAATTGAAATTTGGTAGGAAGATGAATCTTGTTAACCGCTTACCGATTCTCATACAAGAAATAAAAAATAATGACATTTAAGGGGGGGGGTCTCATACATGAAACTAAAACCAAAAAAAAAAAATTTGTCAAACCTATACGTGTGGGGTCTCTATGGATAGGTCTTTTAAAATGACATAGAGGTTCCTAAAACCATTTTCTTTGAAAGTCAAACGTTTCATAGCTAGACGCTTCCAAAGTGGTAAAATGGGCGTCCCCCCCCCCCATCTAATTTCTGAACAAAGCAAGTGTAAATTTTGAAAAAAAATGTAGATCTTAATAAATACTTTCAACGAAAATTGGTTCGGACGGGATCGAACAAGTAGTTTTTGAGATATAGCACATTTTTAACAACCGCAAACATAACTTTGTACTTCATACAAACACTTTGAAAAACAAAGTTATATTGGCTGTCAACAAAATATTGTGGTATTTTACTAAGTAGAAGTAAATGGATTCCCTAATTCAGTTAATGTTGGCACGGAACCCTCAGTGCGCGAGTCCGACTCGCACTTGGCCGGTTTTTTTTGTAACGTACTCTTAGTAATCACAAATATGAGTACATCGTTGCGCAATCTTAAAACACTTACTGTTTTCAATCTCAAATACCTATTGATTCTCATGTGTTTACACTTCTATGTTTTAATTCTTCTCTACTTTATGTGAGACGATATTCAGTTGTTTTATCCATATAAACTCTGCAAATTGTGTCAAAATATTCTGCACTGCTTTAACATGTGCTTTTATGATAATGTAAAAGTATATTGGGAAATTTGAGACAATCTAGTGCAGTCGATGTCAATTTAACCGATTTAAAAGGGGATTGCAAAATGTGTTTTCTTCATATCAATTTGCGATTTCAATGCTGCTCCCATATTGTAAATGTATTAGGAACTACATAGCAGTACTCGACTTAGAGCATCGTGAAATCAATTTATTTCATGGTGTTTTCTATGTATATCATGTATGTATTCAGAAACAAAAAGTTTTTAAGTATTATATCCGTTGTCTGGCACCCTTAACACAAGCTTTGAGTAGCTCATTTTAGGACTAGATGGCGATGTGCGAGAATGTCCAAAGGATATTTATTTATTTATTTATTATTATATTCATTTACAATGAAGACTCATTGGATTGAAATACAAAGATAACTTCATATCTAGGTCAAGTATGAAAAACTAGCGGTCCTGGCGAATTGATTTCTAGAACCGATCTAAAGTTTTTAAGGTTTGGCAAACCCAAAGAGACGTAGGGTAACCTTTTTAAGCTTAAGTAGTATTATATTATCTGGGGCTTTAGTATAAAAAAATAAGTTATTATATACAAAATCACCACATGTAGGTAAAGCACTCTCATAAGAAATTTATGATGATTGAATGTAATTCATTAAACCGATTTAGATCATTCAGAATGACAATTCTGATTTGCTTTTAAGATTAATTATGCTTTAAACAAACATCTTGAAGATAACGATTACAAAATAAGCTCGCCCGCATAAAAGTAACGTCAGATTCTTGTCAGACTGGCATAAGAGCCCTGTCATTAAAATAAAATCGATCGATTTTCGATTCCCTCTCCGATTGCGTAACAGCAGATGAATTTCAAGTGAATTATCCCATCCGAAGAGATCCGAGGTAATAACTGCTATTTGTTTATAATTGTATGCTTTAGAGGAAATTATATTGCGTTTATGTAATTTTAAAAAGGTTTGGTTATTTACGAATTAAGATTTCTAGAGCATAAAGTTTGATAATATAGATTTGGATCCGTGAGATGACATTAGTATTGACGCAATTTGATATCAGTCATCATGTTGTTGTATTAAATACATCTTCAAAAAAGGAGCTTATTGTACGACGCAATCTGTCCTCTTTTTAATCATCTTATAGTAATTAGGAAACTGATTTCATCTCTTATTTATAGTGTGCAATTGTATGTTTGGTGCTTAACCCTAGAATTATTAATATGGTTACAACAGCAAGGCAGTGCAAATGCTGGCTAAAAGTGACCACATTTCTATAGTTTATGTGGCTCAGTATACAAATACGTAATTTGCATACTGAGCCATAAACCACACGCAACCGAAAAAGCACAGTCACGTTACACGTTACATGTTTTACGGTAACCAACGTAACACATCATTCTATTGTTTCAAAAAACGCGGCCGCTTTCCGCGGCATGCATCTACGCCGATTCAATGGGTATGGCCGAAAATGGCGCTAACTAAGCATATAGCACCGACCGGGTAGCGTATCCATGAAGCTGAAATGAGAGTTTTGTATAGGTACGCCTTATTGATTCATCGTTATATTAGCCTCTAGACTTCCACTATTAAACATAGGCCTTTATTTTCCACATCGACCGTTTGTCTGCAGTGTGATTCTGCTATCTTTTCAATGTCGTCTGACCATCTATACGGTGGACGACCTACGCTACTTGAACACTTTTGAACGAAGGGTCCCCAAAAATATTATGATACCTATATATATATTTATCTTTTAGCAAAGGTCTATCAACCTAGAAGACTTCTGCCCCAACCGTCATATATTCCTTTTTGCTTATTATTTCACCAACGAACAGTTATAAAAATTGCACTTGTAAAAAGCAACTTTGGCTGTGACGACAGACAGACGAGGAATCGAACCCCGTGTCTCACGCTATCCGGGCGTATGCCTTGGTATGGATTATATAATTAAGTTTGTATAGTGACAAAACACTATAAAAACAAAAAAGTAATTACAATGAACAGTTGTCAAATTGATAGACTGTAACACTTAGAACTTAGCTGATAGAGCTGCGCCGGCGCCATTTTTCTTGCAAGCGTTTTTTTCGGTTGCCGGCTTCTATTGAAACGGTGAGATGGCGCGATTCTCACTAATTCCTAGCATTACAAACTGTAAGTTTTTCGGTCGAGTTGCCTCGGAGTTATTGAATTTAGTTACAGGTGGTGATGGGACTATTATTGCAAAGATATGCAACATCGTTTCGAGAATGGGAACTAGGTTACGAGTCCTAAATGTTTGTTTTTCTAACAAATCAGCTACTATATTATAAAGAAAGATGAAGGTGCTTCTTCTAGATTCCAAAAAATACATATTGGTTAGTATTTTGTACGATCTTTCAGAACAGTGATCTGTTTGATAGCCAAGGCATTTAAAGCACTCAAGTTTTTCAGGTGGTTCACTATCCATTTGCATAAAAAAATAGCCATAAAATATTTCGACATATGTTAATTTCATCATCATCATTATCATCCAAAGGACGTCCACTGCTGAACATAAGCCTCCCCCACGACTTTCCACAGCGACCGATCACTAGCGGTCTGCATCCAGTTTGATCCTGCAATCTTTATAAGGTCGTCTGTCCATGTGGATGAGGATATGGTAATTTAGACTACTATATTTCTACATATATTTTTTTCCAAAGCAAATTTATCATAATTGTCTCAATGATAAAAAAATAGCATAATTATATTTAAGCATAAAATTTAAAAGCATAGCGTTTTTAAAGGCACACACTCTAAAAGAAAAGGTAAACTTTTTAAATATTTTTAAAATATTTTTATGTTTTATTTTAAATTAAGTAAAAAAAATGGCGGCTTAGAGGGTGGCCCAAGGACCACCAACGCCGCACTTATACTTACTTACTTTGACACTATATAATATCGGGAATACTGGTTTTAGTACCTTTTTAGGGTTCCGTAGCCGAATGGCAAAAAACGGAATCCTTATTGTTTCGTCAAATCTGTAAATTAATTAAATATTGAAAAAAATATGTAATGTAGATCTAAACAAATACTTTCAACAAATATTGGTTTGGACGGGATCGAACAAGTAGTTTTTGAGATATAGCACATTTTCAACCACAAGCATAACTTTGTTCTTTATACAAACACTATGAAAAACAAAATTTTATTTGCTGTCAACAAAATATTATATTTGTGGAAGTAAGTGGATTTCCTAATTCAGTTAAAATTGGCACGGAACCCTCAGTGCGCGACTATGACTCGCACTTGGTCGGTTTTTTCTTTGTCAGATTCAAACAACCATAAATCAGATAAAAGAAGATGCAAAATCGAATCCAACTTAAAGGCAAATTCAAGTTATAGCTGATACACTATGACTACAGACGTTGTGCAAAATATAACTATGCATAAATAAATTAGACCGAAATATAATTAATCCACAGTACATATACTGCTAAAAATCAATTATGACCAAGTATAATTATGCAAAAAAGTATGTCTAAATTATTGTGCCATAACATTTTAGGAATACATACACAAATATTACGTTAACGAAAGGGATCCCTTTTTAAGTATCACAAATTTCTAACTGAAATTTTACACAGACAACATTCAACATGACCTTAGGTTGTCAGCCTGCCTCATAAGCACATTAACTAATGCAGCTCATTACAATATACATTTTACTTTAAACTGATGGGTCACAAGTTTCACTTTCTCGAAACCTTTGTGTTTTCTCAAAATGAGCTAGTAACACATTACTTAACACGTTTTTATTTAATTTGCAGAAACTGCAATCTCGATGATTTATGCAGATCATAATAACAGTTGATAATATACAACACCTCCCGCAATAAAAACCGAAATTGGTATGCGCAAATATATTTTTAATGGCGGTGAATCCGGACTGGAGATTGCAGGTTTAATACAAATTGAGTTACGCCTGTTCGATTCGTCTTTTTAGAGTGCTCTCACTGGAGGATGAGTCTCATTGGGGCAAGTGTAGTGATACCACTATCACTGACGCCGATATGTAGAGTAGTGCCGTATTTAACAACAAACAGCTGATACGCGCGATCACTCTCATACCGGCCACTCGGCCGAACGCATTTGCGCTTAGCGATCACTTTTAAAAAAGTTAGTATCCGCATGCTAAACTTTTTTGATAATCCGAAAAAAATTAAATAATTGGCCATCTCTTTTCGAATGTCACTTTTCCCGCGCATTTTCTGTTACAAATAAATATTTTGTGTAATGTACCTTGGTGCTAAACATTCAAATGTAGAACAGTATTTCATAAACGTAGTTTTTGTTTACTTTTCACAAAATGAGGTTCATATAAAAAGAAAACTTGGAAAGCGCTCGCGAAGTTTCCCGCGCGAAATAAGTTACGCATTGTCGCGACCGTTCAATTATCGAGTGTAATCATTGGTGAAGTAAGAGTTTTTCTTTTTAACCTGTGGTTTGTTCAAATTATAGGATTTCCTTCGGCCAGTGCGGACAGTTGGCGTTCGCAAGACCGGATGTGAGGACATCGGATCAAATGCGATGAGCGGTGTTTTGTACAGTGACTGACCGTAGACAATTAGTGCTATTTATGGTGTGTGATAAGACTCTTGTTCGTCCTCCTTGTGCCACTATGCTCGTGTTTAAGGTGAGTGTGTATAGTTTTATTTATTTGCTTTTGACTTCACAATAATAAAAGATTACATCGTCAAGAGGACCTTTTTTATAGATTTGTTGTTAATTAAGAATTAAGTTCATTGTTTCATCATCGCCAAATAAGCACTAACGCCAATTATCATTTCGTATGAAGTATTGAACAGATTACGTTTACCGGAACTTATGAGGACATTGTGAAACAGGCCGTACCAAAATGCGGCAAAAGGAAAATAGAAGTAAATATTCTTATAAGGGTGTTGAAGCAGTGGAGTTGTTATTACTATCTACGTATATAAGTGCAAGATGAATAACAGAAGTAGTTATTATAACGAAAAAAGCGACTCTAATATTCATGATGAGTGCAGTTTTATTGTGGTCATTGAATTAATTAACCGTTAAGATTAAGTTGGCGCCGCTCTTGCTGCAATCTGCTCTGAATCAGTTTAGCACCTCATTTTACTCAATTTATGAACTGGTTTGGAACTTGGATTCTGTACGTTACGTTTAAAATTACATTGGTAATTTTTGATCTTACTTCTTACTTATTCCAATCATTTTCTGCAATAAAACCGTTTAAAACCATTACATTAAAATGCTTTCGACGTGTTTATCCTTAATATGTGGTCGTGTAAGTAAAAATGCCGCAAAAATCTTGTCTCTATGTACATAGTTTACTTACCTTAATATATAAAGTTAAATATGTAGTTTGTAAAATCATCTAAACATCACTAAATTGCAAGTACAACATTTATTAATTTATATATTTTAAATACATTGTAAGACCCTCTTTCGCATGATGGTTTAACCTAGGATTATGCTAATTCTGGATTATATCATCATATTGTGGCAGACAGTTTATTTGACGTTGACAGAGACAGAATGAAGATTGAGTTCAGGATTCATGCGCAAGTCCACCTTAGTTTGGTAAACAAGATTATAGAAGCTGTGATCTAATGGTACCAGTCTAACAAAGTGAAGTTTTGAGAAGACTATTTAGCTAATAAGTGTGCTATTGTATTAAAACGAAAGATGCTTCTCAATGTATTATGTATTCCATCTATATCTTTACTAATATTATAATGCTGACAAGTATGTTTGTGTGTTTGAACGCGCTCCGGTCTGGGTTTTTTAACGTTAGATGACCCATTTATCGAGGAATGCTTTAAGCTATATAGCAAAAAGGAACTACTGGACCGATTTGAAAAATATTTTTGTGTTTGATAGCTTATTTATTGGGAAGGGCTTAAGGCTAAAACACAACGCTGCCATCGAAGGGGAGAGAGCAAACTCAATACGCGCGGACGCAGTTGCGGGGAACTCCTAGTTTCTAACAATCTTGAATCGGTTGATATGACCACGTTGAATTTTTCATGAAATTGTATTAGGTAGGTAAATTTCTTATCAGCTTAAAACAGGTTTAAAAAGGAAACCTGATTATAATTATCTACTTTATTATGCGTTGTCGTCGCCTCTTAATGTTCAAAAACTTACGACCCACTTGTGACCCACTCACGGAGTATAATGACATTGTTTTATTACACTAAAGCTAACTACGCAAGTGTAACAAATATTTTAAGAGTAACGTTTGAGTTTAAGGGCCTACACTTGCTTAACATTTACGTTTCGAGATGGTGTCAAATTCCTACCAAAGTTTCACTCTGTCTTTGTCTTTTTTTGGGTCTTGTACTTAGTTAAACGTTTCAAAATATTTTTTTTAACGAGTTATATGCAGTAAAAGTCTAATGAAATAGTAATGATCATTCATGGTCGTCAGCTATGTGGTATGTAAGTTTTAGATTCACAATAGTATAATCCCGCGAAGTAAGTACGTGTTGGAGCTTATCTAATATCTCTAATTCAGTACCTTAAGGCGACGCATTTATAAACTATTATGTCGATCCGTCTGGTGTAGTGGTCGAGAAATCGCCTGCTACGCAGCGGGTTGCGGGTTCGATCCCCGCACAATACAAACATTTGTGTGCATAAACATGTCTGTTTGTATTGGTATGGGTGTTTTCTATGTATATCATGTATGTATTTACAAAAAAACGTATTTAAGTATTATATCCGTTGTCTGGCACCCATAACACAAGCTTTGAGTAGCTTACTTTGGGACTAGATGGCGATGTGTGGGAATGTCCAAAGGATATTTATTTATTTATTTATTCTGAAAGTTACGAGTATTGTCCGTATTTCCGGGGAGCTCCCCCCTCCGAGCACCCCCACAGTAAAGTAAGAATTACTCTAATTGTAAAGGACACTAATCAAAGTAATAGTATAACAATAAATGATAATTTAAATCAATTCTTTGAGGTCTCACGCTTATTGTACATTTCTTCCCACGATCAAGTCAATACAAAATTGTTTTTTTTAATATCCATTATATTAAACTGTGTATCTATACTAACATTATGAAGCTGATGAGTTTGTTTGTTTGAACGCGCTTATCTCAGGAACTACTGGATCGATTTAAAAAAAAATATTTTTGTGTTGAATAGTTTATTTATTGAGGAAGGCTTCAAGCTATAAAACATCACACTGCGATGGGAGGGGAGCCAGAAAACTCAAAACTTGCGGACGCAGTTGCGGGGACTACCTGGTATATCATGAAGTATCTGCTTTAGTAAAATGTACTAGATATCTGATATTTACTTATTTATTTATACCCACACATATAAACTTTATTGATCGATCGTGAAATCGTTTTCGACTGTGGGATACTTATTTACTGTGACCATGGTCAATCATGGTAATAGTTTATTTATTATTGTAGGTAAACAAATTCCAAACAAATGTCAAGCGTAGGAGACAAGTGTGTGTATTATAATGTAGGTAGATTGAGATTGATTGAGTGTTGATATAAATCCAAATAAATACATAAGGGGACCGTGAACTTACTCAATCGGTTTTAAGGTGCACTTGGAAAATCGATCGCCCTAGGCGGGAATTGAACTCGCGGCCTCCGCATAGTTCTCATAAATATGTACAATTAATCATGCATTCGAGTACATCTCTTCTATTAGTATTTCTATTCGGCTAAAGTCTAATTAGTAACGACGCCAAGTCAAAGAAGAGCCGGGAACAAATGCTTTTAACAGAGGGCTGTAAACGCTATACAACTTGTGGCCTGTAATAGGAGCAAAAATTAATTAATGGTTCTAGAGAGTATTCGTAATTACTTAGACCTGTGTCGGAAGTCTCGACATAGTTCCGTGTAAAACCACCAGGTGGCGCTTGAAAAATGCTGAGACAAAATTGATGTTTTCTTGTATTTATTGATTGAGAAGAATTTTTGAATGATGCTTAAAAAACTACAAATATTTTTTAAGTTTTATTAAAGATGAAGCTACGTAAGTTAAAATGATATTTGATGAATTAGAAAATCATAAAATTGAATTTGTCGACGCGAAATGTCAAAAATGATGCATCAGACTTCGCCCGCTGGTCTTAGTGATTTAAATGCTTTAACTCAGAATTATAGTAATCCAAAGTTATAATATCTTATATGTGTATATAAAATTCTCGTGTCACAATGTTCGTTCCCGTACTCCTCCGAAACGGCTTGACCGATTCTCATGAAATTTTGTGAGCATATTGAGTAGGTCTGAGAATCGGCCAACATCTATTTTTCATACCCCTTAGTGATAAGGGTTGTCCACCCTTAACATTTTTATTTAATTACGTTGTTGGGCGGGACGAGGCCGGGCAAGACGAGGATGGGGGCGAAACAAAGTTCGCTGGGTCCGGTAGTATCCTATAAAATATTATAGAATCCCCAATCAATGTAAATCAAAATCGCTAATTCGTTGGTAAATGGCGATACCAAGTTCTATAACTGGACTCATTTGTTAATAATACAATGCTGGTTCGATTTATTTATTTTTAATTATTATAATTAATTAAACCCATTTACAATTGATCACTGGTTACTTAAAACCTATATTTAAATTTTTTGCTCCTATTACAGACCACCCGTTGTATATCGTGTGTTTATTAATAAGCTATCACAATATTATAGAACCTACATACAGACATCAAAAAAAGGTTGGGAAAAGCTGATTTATTTGTTTAATGTAACTATCAAGATAACTTATTTGTTGTTTGTTTTCTTAAAATATAAAAGTCCCAACGATATTAAAAGTTCAATATTGTACTGTTACATAAAAAGTTTTGTTTTTTTCAAAGTACACGCAATTTTTTTTTCAAAGTGCATGCTCTTCTACGGCCTGATTGGCTTGTTTCACAGTTATGTAACATTTACGTTAAGACAAATGCATGCATCTCGACTATCATTTAGCGCATGCAAATCAAATCGCCAGTGTCTGATACATTGATGTGTTACGAAAAGGAAAGGTGCGAGCGATCTCGTTACTCATCACTCGTCTCGACTCGCATGAGAAAACCAAAAACAAAAGGCGACTCCGTTTCGCAACAGCCTTTTTTCCGGACTTCAATGTATTTCACACCAATCCACTTTTATGATACTTCACATATAATGTTGCAGATACAATTGAGTTAGATGTTTGCAAATACACAGCTGACGAATTCCAATTGGAAAGTTTCGTAACCATGTAATAATAACTTAATAAATCGTCCACATTTCGTAATAACGATGATGATACATACATGCGTCGATGCAACCGCCCGTAATACGCCATGAAAGCGTTGGAATCTGTTAACCACATGAATTACGAGTAAAAGCTAGTTTGCACTCCCGTTTCAAACTACGACCGGTTTCATAATAGGCTCTGTTTTTTTGCCGCTCACCTGCCGCCAACCTTATAGCCATCTAAGGCATCTCGGGCATGCGCCTCGGACAACCACCCCGATTAATCTCACTCGACCGCTTTTACTTTCAGATAGCTCCAGTTTTCCTTCTGGTCCTCACCGTGGGAGCCGAGAAGAAGATCGAACTGCAAGACATCGAGGAGGACAACTTAAAGAGCGAGAAGGAAAAGGATTTGGAGAAGTCGGAACCGCGGTCTGAGACAGCTCAGACTGGGTTGAATTTGGAATTCTTGAAGAATGGGTTACTTCGGTATTTCGAAGCTCCAACGCATCAGCAGCAGCCACAACAGCCAAGATATGTTCAGCAGTATGCAGTGACGGAACAACCGGAGCGACAGCCAACTGCAGCACCTAAAGCGCAGTATGGACCTCCCACAGCTCAGCAAGCGATGGTCGGGTATTTGTCCAACGTGCCTATGCAGATATATCTAGTCCCGCAATACTACAACGATCAGACCGAACAGACAGTTGGTGCTCAAGGAGGTGTTCAATACGCAGCGCCTGCCGTAACTCGGGTGGCGTATCCCACAGCGCCTGAAGCAGTACAAACTCAAACCAACTATATCGAAGTCCCTGCTTACTTAGCGCCGACGGGGAAGACATTTCTTCAACAGTACTCTCCTCCAGTCACATATGTCAGTTATACTCCTCAGCCAACCATAGCACCTGCTCCGGCCACTGTCGCGCCGGTGTTCACTTATCAGATGCCGGTGGTTCAGTATCCAACGGCAATAGCAGCGCCACCGGTGTCTAAAGGCTACTACCAAAACGTACAATACGAAACGAACTCAGTTGACGACACACTAGAAAACGAAGAAGAGCCGCAGAAACAGTACTCGACTCAAACAGAATCTCCACACAAGGCTCAGGACTATCCACGATATTACTCGTCTCGTCAGCCTCTCAGAGAAGACTACAGACACAATTCAGTATCTGAGCTGCCACCTCCTAACCCCCTGCTTTTGAAGGGTCATCCACCGCACTTATCGCATATTCCTAAAGCTTTGCCCATGTACAGACCTCTCAACAAACCAGTGTACAGTGGGACTGGTTTCATCCCCAACTACACATCCAGACCGACTGAAGCTTACAACTTGCCGTTCAAACGTCGCCCAACTTCTTTACTGGATTCATATATTCCGTCTAGTCTTCAGATTGAGTACCTAAAGAGAGGATATACGAAAGATCCACTGCAAATTTATGAAGCATTGGCGACTGGACGTCATTACCCACCCGTCACTCCTAGGCACTACGAAAGAGGTTTTCTTCCCAATCAAATGTATCACACAGCGGCTGGGGGTGTCACCTTCGGACATTATAAAAGAGGAGCGCCGAAGGTTGATAAAACAAATTGAAAGGCTTGAAGTCAATATTCTGTTTAAGTTAGGAACCAAAATGATGTTAGAGGCTATTTATGATGTCTGACTAGTTTTGACAGCGATTCCCATCGATACATTTTCAGTAATCACTAGAAAGTACAAACAAAACGCTAAAAACAGTATACGTTAATCAGTATGGTCAGTATTGTTATTTAGAGATAGAGTTAGTCGTTATTTATGAAATAATAAACATGTTGTTTTTGTAATTATTTCGAATATTTTAATTAAACCCTAAAGTAAATAATGCCCTCCCGTATTCTATAAATAAACGTTCTCATAGACAAGAAGAAACGAAACTGTGGCCCTAACTTTAGTAGTAAATTTTGCGTTTCATTAGCATATTCTAAGAAAGGGCTGGTGATTGTAGTTTGCACTGACTGGAGAAAGTCTAGCCAGTCTAATCGACAGGCATAATAGATACATTAAAGTCTAGGCTAGATTTAAATCTAGTTTAGAGCGTTTATAGTTTCTTTATGTTAAGCATAACGTACTTTATGAGTAGAAAAGTAATTGAGCATGAATTGTATTTGTGTACTGCCGTAATTGATACAACGACATTTATAGACTCGATAGGAATTCAATTGCAGCTCTTTCTATAATAATGAAGAGCCTTTTCGTTTTTCGGTCATCAACATTTCACTACTAAACGCACGCCCCGAAAATATAACTGTAAGTACGAGTTATTATGTAAAACGCACTGAGATAATTATTTTTAGGATGACGAAAATGTGTTAAGAAAAAAAACTTCAGACAACATATGAAACTGGTTTTTGCCAGTTTTGGAGCACTTTCGAGTACCTACTTCTCTCGCTTTAGTTTCACAAGGCAAAAAGAGTTACATAACAAAGGTATAAAGATTCCTAGCTACTTATTATAAGAGGTCTTTGCTGCAAATCCAGTACTACGGTCACCGGGCCATCGTCCCATCGGGTCACAGTTCAAGTACGTTCAAGACTACTTTAGTATCCGAGTTTACTTTCAATGGTAACAGGTTACTGGATTTCTGAGCACGATCAGGTATTGCATTGAAGTAGAAACATAAGTATAAGAATCACTTTGCAAAAATATACAAATTTAATTATACATATCTCTAACAGGATTATGTATCATAAAAATATATCCAGTGAAATATACATATGTATAAGATTTGAGGACATCGTGGTGTAGTGGTTAAGCACGCTGGGTTTCAAGCCGTTTCCGCTCCAAGGTCTCGGGTTCAATTCCCGATCGGTTCAATGTAGAAATCAGAGTTTCTACATTGTTCTCGGGTCTGGGTGTTGTGCATTAGCTACTTACTTTGGAATCAGAGCAATGTATGTGATTGATGTTCAATATTTATTATTTATTATACGAGGGTCAAACTGAAAGTTCTTAGAAAATCAAAAACTGATTACATTAGCCAGTTATTAGTTTAATTATATCTTTTCAAAATATTGTCCATTGACGTCAATACACCGCTGCATGCGATGGAACCACTGGGAAAAGCACTTTGCACACTCGTCCTTAGGGGTCTCTTCAATGGCATCGCGATACGCAGCCACCGCTTTTTCAGCATTCATAAACCGCTTTCCTTTAAGTTTTTCTTTAATTTTTGGAAATAAATAAAAATCACAAGGCGCGAGGTCGGGGCTATACGGCGGGTGACCCAGTAATTCAACGTTTGATGTCGCCAAATAGTCAATCGTTCGCTTGGCGGTGTGCGACGAGGCGTTGTCGTGGTGAAGGAGGATCCTACTGCGAGGTCGTTTCTCTCGAACTTTTTCCAAGACAAGTGGCAAACAATTGGTAGTGTACCATTCTGCAGAAACTGTTTTTTGATCCTCTAACACAATTGTTGCGAAATGACGTATCCTTCCAAAGAACGAGGCCACCATTTTTTTTCCCGCACTTCGATCTCTCTTCACTTTAGTTGGCAACTCCTCGAAAGGAAACACCCACTGAGCAGATTGTCTTTTGGTTTCAGGATCATAACAGTAAATCCAGCTTTCGTCACCTGTTAGTATGTCGAACACAGCATTTGAGTCACCTCCGTTAAGTCTTTCAATCATTTTACGGCACCAATCCACACGATGGAGTTTTTGAGCCTTAGTCAAATTATGAGGTATCCACCGGGCGCAAAGCTTCCTGACCGCTAAATGTTCGTGGAGGATTTTGTGCACTTGACTCATACCGATGCCTAAGCTTGTCCGAATCTGCTGATAGGTCACTCTTTTGTCAGTCTCTATCATACGCCGCACAACACAGATGTTATTTTCAGTCGTCGCCGTAGAAGGCCGTCCCTCACGTACATCATCAGTGAGATTAGTGCGACCACGTTTAAACTCATTAAACCAGTTGTAAACAGTCGCACGAGATGGGGCTTCATCGTGAAAGGCCAATCGTAGTCTATCATAACTTTCTTGTTGACTTAAATGACATCGAAAGTCATAAAAAATCATTGCACGAAAATTTTCTCGTGTTAAATTCATGTTGACGTGACACAGACAATTTTCAATTTGGCGCCAAATCGTAAAACAAATGACAAATGAATGAAATATATACTCAGTAATATTGGCAAAGAGTTATATTTTCAAATTTTAGAATATTTTTTTTATTATATTGTTTATAAGTGGCCAGTTCTAAGAACTTTCAGTTTGACCCTCGTAGGTAACATACAGGCTGTTGTTTTGGTCAGTGACATCAAACTCAGGGATGATAATATGAGTTATGCTTATTCAAAAAAAAATGTTTTTTTTTAAATTCTGAGCAAGTTTTATACAAGAAAACCTCTTCACAACATTAAAACAAATGACAAAACGAATGGAAAAACTCGCATCCTAGCACGTAGCTAGCGCTTATCTACGAAATACTACGCCGTAGCTAGTAAGCTTCGAAGAGGCTAACTGGTGATGGTAGTTTTGACTTTATATTATTATTTTTAATATATTTTTTGGCATCAGTATCGTTTGTACAGCCAACCCTGAGTCGCTCGTCGCTGACCAAAACAACAGCCTGTATAAGTCCAGCTTTGAGATTAGAGCACATTAAATATGTATGCTATAAATAGTCACATGTAATTGGATAACGTTGCCTTATTTTGGAATCGAACTTCATTACTTATGGGTCCTTTTCACTTTGATGAAAACAGAACTTGGTATAAATTACAATGACCAGTAAATCTGTGACTTTAAATTAAAATTCGCTTTATATATTAGTATTATTCTTTTTTGACTATCTGATATCAATCAGTATTAAGCCAAAATATTTTATTTTCAATGGTGCTACTTAAGGCGCTACCCGGATTTTCAACGCGCACACTAGCGCCACTTTAGTAGAAAAATCATAACTCGTTAAATAAAAGACCAATCAAAAATCTGGTCAACACGATTGTAGTACAGGTTCTATAGTTTTATTAGTAAGTTTAAATTGTTTCTAAAGTAGTTTAATGTAGTTAGAGTTAGAAAAACTGCTAAATATGGCCACTTTTGGCAATTTTTTTAACTGTAACTGCAGATAACTACTTTAGAAACAATTTAAACGTACTAAATTAACTATAGAATCTGTACTACAGTCATGTTAACCAGATTTTTGATTGGTCTTTTATTTAACGAGTTATGATTTTTCTACTAAAGTGGCGCTAGTGTGTGCGTTAAAAATCCGGGTAGCCCCTTTTTAGGGTTCCGTAGCCGAATGGCAAAAAACGGAACCCTTATAGTTTCGTCAAGTCTGTCTGTCTGTCTGTCTGTCTGTCTGTCTGTCTGTCTGTCTGTCCGTCCGTATGTCACAGCCATTTTATTCTGTAACTATAAGCATTACACAATTGAAATTTGGTAGGAAGATGTATCTTGTTAACCGCTTACCGAATCTCATACAAAAAATAAAAAATAATGACAGTTAAGGGGGGGCTTTCATACATGAAACTAAAACCAAAAAAAAAAAAAATTGTCAAACCTATGCGTGTCTATGGATAGGTCTTTTAAAATAACATGGAGGTTTCTAAAACCATTTTCTTTTAAAGCCAAACGTTTAATAGCTAGACGCTTCCAAAGTGGTAAAATAGGCGCCCCCCCCCCCCCCATCTAATTTCTAAACCAAGCAAGTGTAAATTTTGAAAAAAAAATGTAATGTAGATCTTAACAAATACTTTCAACGAAAATTGGTTCGGACGGGATCGAACTAGTAGTTTTTGAGATATAGCACATTTTCAACAACCGCAAACATAACTTTGTACTTCATACAAACACTATGAAAAACAAAGTTATATTTGTAGTCAACAAAATATAGTGGTATTTTACTAAGTAGAAGTAAATGGATTCCCTAATTCAGTTAACGTAGGCACGGAACCCTCAGTGCGCGAGTCCAACTCGCACTTGGCCGGTTTTTTTTTTAAATTAGGTACCTTTAATTGTTTAATTTAGGGAATGTTTACGTTTATATGGGGATAATGCCGACACATTGTGCATGACACTAAAAACTAGCATAAGTAAATTGATCGTTTTAAGAATGATTTTCTTCCGTAATAAATTCCATTTTAGGCAATATAAAATCGTAGGTAGAAAGGAGGGTAAAATTTAGCAATATTTCATGATGTCTAATAAATATGTAAAGTACGTGCAAGCAAATAAGCTATTTAAAAGGATTGAAAGCGGAAAGCAAGTGACATTTGATATTAACAGATTTACTAATTTATTTTGCACGTTTTGTCATGGTTTTGGAGGCAGAATAGAGAGATGGAGTTGCCAGGATTTTAAAAGTTTATTTTTTTATTATTTATAGTACCCAGCTAAAATTTTTAATAAAATTAAGATTACATATAGTCTGCCTAATAACCTGTATTTTAAGCTATTTTGAGAGAAACTGTACTTGGTCTTGTATTTTTATAAACATCTCCTATAAATCGCTTGACCGACAACATGCTAAGAAGAGGAAGTGTGTAATGAGTGCCCATCCTACATTTTATTATCATACAAAAATATTTTGACTGACACCAAACGGACAGTTATGTCAGCACATCTGCAGATAATTAATAACAGTTCTCACCGCGTACGATCGCCACGTTCAATTAATATCATTTGGTTTGAGCCTTGTCGACCTGTCATGTTCTACCATACCATAGAAATACAAACCTTTAGAAACGGTAAAAGTTTGTTAGCAATAGTCTTATCAAGGCTACTAGATTCACGACCCCGATATATCTCAGAAAATATACTTTAACCACTAATGAGTGGTTTAAGTATTATCTTAATTTTTACAATGAATTTAGGTGTGGTACGGTATCTAATCGTTACTCAGTCTATGGTGTAATAAAACGATTCCTATTCAAACGCTTTTGATATTAATTCTTTACAAACGGTGGACCATTGAATGGTCTTCCTTTCACGTGCTTTCAATTAATAAAATGTAAAAGAGTAAATCAGAGTGGTACAAAGATGTAATACATCAGATTATAATATGAATATCTTGTCAAAGTATTACAATAAATTAAATTCTTAATAGGAACTTTATTAGATACACCTAGAACCATACTAAAGATCAGAAGAAGTCCGACGAATTGTGTTTCCGTTTTATTTTCTCAAATATGCCAGCTTTTATGGTGACAGCTAGACAAATAATGCCAAGAGCATTAAAGTTGTACACATAGATCATAATAACACGTTATCGTGACCGATCACTCTGTAAAACTTCCGTAGCAGATAACAGCAGACCATGAAGGCTCACAGATTATTCCCTAGCTATTACTCGAGATGAAAGCTTACTAATGCGAGGCGAGGCGCTTGGTCGGCGAACTAATAACAGGGAAGTCTGGACTACTTAATTATATAATGAATGGACACCCTACAGGGCTGGAGCGTGAATATATTAAGATAATAAACTAAGATGAATGGAGTATATTTAATAGTTATTTATTTTTAACCAGCAGTAAAACCCGTAAGTGACGCGTTGATGTCTAATGTATGGGTGGTAATAGTTTCTGCGGACAGTCGGTAGATGGCGTTAAAATAAGTAAAGGCCATTTATCTTCGCTAGACCAATATAGTAAACAATATTTTTATAACATTTAAAATAATATAGGTGACATAAACTATACTACAACTATAAATATCATTGTTCAACGATTAATTACCTTTGAAGTGTTTGAGTTTTGTGTTTATCTTATTTTAAAATGAATTATTTCGTAAAAAAGAATGTCAAGATTGTTAACAATATTAGAATAATAAAGAAAAACGGACTTCAGAATTTTGCATTGATTAATTAATAGTCAAAATAAGGAAAGATTGGATTTGTGTCGTTTTAATGTAATGTTGTGAACTTTGTATTCCTTTTAGTTGAATTATGAGTGATATGATACCGTCTTTTAGCACGCCTTACCAAGACTAACTTAATACATAAAATCATTAAACGTCAATTTATTAGAGTAGATTGTTACGGGATTGCTACCATGTATATACCATTTATTTTCGAGTTCGAATTTTGAATTGTTGAATTTTAATAAAACGTCGCTCGTTTCGAGTGCAGATACTGTAAGTGTTGTGTCGAGAACAGGTGCGAGAAAATAGTGAGTTTGTGAATAATGGTACCGCAAGAGATCGCAATAAAATACTTCTTAGAAGGGTGGACGGATATGTTTGCCAATATAACATCTTACCCGAAAAAACTTCAGTTACGGCTTACGCAGTGACCATGGCACTTGCAACTGTGCCCGAATCATCGGGAACTCGAAATTAATAGTTACATGGTAGCAATCCCGTTACAATTATTCTAATGTTAGTGACCTTGCAAGTTTCATTCGATAATCCCTGTATGTCATAAGCTGATATCGGATTGTGCCCTTTGTGTCTTTATCAAGTACATGTTCCCAGTCAATTTGGTTAGACCTAAAGCAATTTTTAATTGACTGTGTCTGGCAGGAGAAAATACGATCCATGAACCCGCTGATATCACAAGTACCGAAAGGTGGTCTGGAAGAGATCGCTTAAAGTGATAAGATCGCCTTAGTGATACTTTTACTTTTAGCTGACTGCTGACTGACTTTTTGTATTGTGCAATAAAGAGTTACATATTTATTATTATTATGACCTGGGCCCCTATTTTTGATTCACTCGCGTCGGTGTGGCGTGAGTTTTGATTTGACTAATGTTCTATTTCTAAATGGAAATCAGTTGGACTCCACACGGAAGTGATTTAAAAAAGGACAACTTTATTTTTGAAGCTGTTCTTGTCTATATTTAGCGTGATTTTTGTTGATATTAAATGTAATTTCGAATGAAAATCAATCGTCATATTGACTCGAATGATTCAAAAACAGGGCCCCTGATCCCGCATTGTTTGTTTTTGTAAAGGAGCTAACCCTATTTTCTAGGTGAAAGACTCGGGCAGCAGCGCTGCGCCATCTAATTGGGTTCCTTCAAACTGGTCATGAGCGCGACAGACGGACACTGAAGTATAGAGTAATTATAGAAAACCTGAAAACAAGCACCTGTTTTTAATGTACTATGTAAATGTACTCTTTGATACTGTGAGCAGATATCTTAGAAAGTAGCAATTGACTTGATTGGAGTTATCAGTTTTCTGTGTAACGGTGATACCAGGAGAGGAAGTGATATCAGAAGGTTTGATGAATTGTTATAAAGGAAACAATAAAATCTTTATAAGTAGAAAAAAGAATAGAAAATTCTTCTTCTATTTAAGAGAAAATTCTTATATTGTCGGTGCATAATATGTCAGACTGTAGGGAAGCTTGATATCATGCATCAACACCAAAGGAATTTGTTTTCTTAAATAGACATATGCGTTAATTTAAGCTTTTTAGTCAGTTTTTAAGTCGGCTTAATAGTTATTACTTATATGTATTTCAAAAACTACTCGTCCGATTTTTATGAAACTTACCACTGTAGTTAGTCTAAGTAGGACCATACATAATCGAAAAGAAAGAAATAATCTTCTCGCTATAACTTTTCGTTTTCGAGATATCCTGAGACAACTAAACATACAAAGATACAAACACACATACACATATAAAAATTTGCACGTGTTAAGAAGCCTTACTAGATCAACATACTAAAAATATATCCAATTATGACGATATTACATACATAATTGGAGGACCTGCGTGGTGTAGTGGCTAACCCCGCTGGTTTCAAGGCGTCGCCACTCCGAGGTTCCGGGTTTGATTCCCGGTCGGGTCAATATAGAAATCGTAATTTTCTATATTGTCTTGGGTCTGAGTGTTGTGGTACCACCGCTGTCTCTGATTTTCATAACACAAGTGCAATTAGCTACTTACTTTGGGATCAGAGCAATGTATGTGATTAGTGTCCAATATTTATTTATTTGTAATTATAATAGTCGAATTGATTGACCCCTTTTTTTTAAAGTCGGTAATAATTCAGAGTAGTAGGTTGTTCATTTTATTCCATTTAGTAATAACTTAAGTCTACTGTTTATTTATTTTATCTGCACTGTGAAAAACTGATCACGTTGTATATAATGTCCCCCAGGGACAATTTTAATTAATTGTTATTTACTATGTAGCTTCCATAGAAAAAATAAATAAGGTTAGAATGGCCGCGGTCGGTGCGGCAGCGTGCTAATATTGTAGGCATATGCCTGCATTGAGCCGTAGCTACTTCAGTCGCGTGACAAGAGCGTTGCATTATTTTTTGTCAAAAATGCCGTCTTTTGCTATAATTACTTGAAGAGCGTGAAGCCAGGTCATAAAAAATGAGAGAGAAAGTGTATTTTTGCACCAATGAGTAATAATACGTAGTTATTTCGACATTATTTGCAAAAAACACTTTTAATTATGATATTTCAAATGATAGCGGTTTTCTTGCACTAAGTTAAAAAAATATATTCATTGATGACTGTCCACGCATGTTTTTAACAAATCTGCTATCTTAGTACGCAATGTATCGCGTCCAATTTGGTTGGTTCGCTTGCATACGCATCACTAGGGATGTAACTCATAGCACAGTAAAAATATCGATAAATGGTAATATCCCTACTGTTGTATTAAGAGATTAACAATAAATATTTGCAAAAATAAGTAACGTTTATATTTTTTTTGAAATACAATAAATAATTAAATGCAATTAATCTGAAGAGTTTGTATGTTGGGACGCGCTTATCTCAGGAACTACTGGAGCTATTTGAAAAAAAAAACTTTATTATATTCTTATTCATGCAACCAAAATAACGTATTCCTGCAATAAAAATATAACTCGGCAAAAACGCACTGCTTAATTCACAACTTTTGTACTTTCGTTGTTATTAATTTCGATTTTAATTTATCGGTTGATCTATTTATTTGTAAAATAGGGTACGACATTTTAATAAACACACAGTTTAATAAATAAATAAATAAAATAAAATGTATTTAACAGAAACATGTCCATAAGTGTAAGTAACATTTTCTCTTAATAACTATGTCAGTGAAAAGTGATTATAATTATTTTTGGTGTCTTTGGTGAGTTGAACCTGAATCCAGTGTCGTATAATGACACTGGATTCAGTGCAACCTCGCCGCGACCGATCTCAGGAGGCTGTTGGAGCTGCCGCTATAATATCGATATGTATTCTATACTCTTTCACAAGTTGTACATTGGTTTACTGTCAACAATGTACTTCCTTCGGTAGTGATATCGAAGTTAAACAACATACGGCTCGCTCGTGTTTTTAATGGGTGACCATTTCGACCATATAAGTGACTCCATATAAGTGCTCGTGGTTTACCTCGAGCATCTCCGTGCTTCAAAAAGCACGTTATGTTAGGTTAGCTAGTATCGGTTGATATTTTCTTACACCATCAAAAAGAAAATTTCCTCAGAAATGGTTGAATTTTGACAGTACTATGGGGTTAAAACTGATGAAATACTTTTGTAAGACAGTTATTTGAAGTCAGTACCTACATATACATTTATTGTTAGTTTGCATATAATTCTGTAATTTTTCAAACCCCTACAACGCTCCTTTGGTGACATGATTAAAACACGAACAAAAACACTGCAAAGTTAACTGTTAAAATCATGCAGTTGTACATTTCTTAAACTTAACCACCATACTAACTTGAGTCATATTTATCATACTTGGCCTACTGTTTCATAAACAAGACAGGTAGATGGCGCTAAATGTTACGCGTGATGACATATCCATGAGAGACCACAAATTTCGCAAGGTCGAACAGACACCACGGTAGCTCAATTGGTAGAGCGTTTGGCCCGGTTAGCCAGAAACTTGCTGGTTGGAGTCCCGCCCGTGCGCGAATTGTAAGCATTGTAAGATATAATACCTGAATAATTTAGACCATGCAAATATCTTTGAACACTTTTCTTACCCTTTCTTTACATTGGAATCTATATGTCTTATATAAGAAATATTACTTATTTTTAAACATAGAATGATTCAATTATACTAATAACATTATTTTTAGATACTACTCTTATGTTTATGCGTATTAGTTACTATATTTCAAGTAACGTTTAGCAACTCATTTTTTTCTTTTATTGTTTTTACCGAAAAGCAATAGTAAAACCCTTTCCTGCAGTCCAATGAGCTGTGAAATCATCCAAATTAACTCAAACTTAAATCCTACATGTTGTTAATATTGAGAAACATCATTACACCGGTAATTGAGTTTATCAACGGAAATAATCGACTTTTACCACATCACTAGTATTTTGACATAAAAGAACGAATGTATCTGAATGAGGATTGGTGGTTTCACCGCTAGCAGCTCTGTGATTGGTAGTTGGTTTCAAGTACTAATGACACCAATCACAGAGCTCCTAGCGGAAAATGTGATTGGTTTGTAATATAGATGCGTTGATTCTTTGATTGGTACTTGAAACACTGCAGCAACAGCGCGGTAACTCCCACCGGCGACAGAGGTTCCCATACAAACGGGCCATCAAGCCCATTCTAACCTTATTCATTTTTTCTATGGTAGCTTCTATGCCTCAGTCAATATGATCATTACGATACGCTGACAGCTTTAATTATTATCTATTTGGGTATTCTTGTTTGTTAAGTAATAAATCAGGGTCGATTAAAATGTTACTTATTAATCATGTTGCACTTTCATTTTTCAGCCTATAACAGTAATAGAGGCTGTCCACAAAATATTATTTTTTTACTCCAATCGACTGATGATAAACTTGTTATTAATTCTTAGATGTTGGTATGATTTGTGTCATTGTAAAATTGCAAATAGACTATCTGACAATACATTCACACACACTCTCTCTCCTTCTCATACACACTCTCTGACATTTTTTTTTTATCTTGTCTCGTAATTATTTTCTGTGTTTACTTTTACTCTTCTTTTAATATTATTTATTTCGTAAACCCCCTTTAAGTTTTATAACCATATTACTATATTAAACAACACATTTACGACGAACTTTGAGACGAAAGTGGCTAGTGCCTACGTTATGAGAAATTTTAGAATGGGAACTAGTGTACCTTTTATCTTGTGTTGTACTTATATCATAAATAAATTTATCTTTTCAACACACTTGCTCAAAACGACGTTTTTATTCCGCCGATTTTTGGCACATCATCCTGGATATTAAATACGCGTGCTTTTTCGGTATATTATTGCACTAGTGCCTTTAGTTTATTAACCCGACCAATTTAGGTTTGTATCCTAGTACCAAGTCGTAAGTACGAAGAAGAAGCGATGTAATTTAGTCGGGTTATAACTTTTATTTTAGTAACAAATATTATTTATGCGAAAAATAACAGTATTCTAAATAGGTATTTATTTCAATAAATGGCGAATCCAGCTTTTTCATTTATTTTTTTCTGTAATTTGTGTTTAATACACGAATTATTAGATTTTTAATCTTGGCTGTTGGCCGATCTAATTCGCGCCTAAGCCTTGCGCGCGCATCGTTATCGCGGCATGAAGAAAACCTATTATTAACTCTGCCGGACATACGTAACGAGGCGAAAAACGCGTGCGATAGTCTTTTGCCATCAAAGTCGAGTGAAATGTATTTTTACTAAATGTTTTATTAGGTAATTAAAAACTTAGTAAATAAAGAGTCTTGTTTTTTCCTCGCAAGTGTGTTGAAAAACGTCGTATGATACGCGTGTGCCTGTGACCATTATATACGCGGCTTTCTTATGGCGCACTCGCTTTCGCTCGTGCGCACACAATATCGCCTTGTATATAATGGTCAACTTAGCACACTTGTATCATAATGTACTATTATCTCTTATGTGTTGATTTCTATACGTTACCTGTGATTGCAAATAAATTTACCTACAAATGCAGCCCATCATTATTTATTAAGCTTACATTGAAGGTAATGGGTTTTCGGTTTATAACTTATTTTATTTGACATAATCATTTCTGAGACACCCTGTGTACTTAAGTGTGAAGTAGAATGTAAGTGAACGGTAAAGTACAGAAACCAGCCGTCTGCAAATAATATTATTAATCATTCTGATTTGAACGTCAACCGAGAGACGGATTTGGCAATACATCAAAATGGACAACCAACATCCTTTTGCGTTCGAAACAGTGCTATATAGTTTAAAATCTTTTATTTTTGACAGAACCCATAATGTGTGTTAGTAAAATTTAACTTAAATAACTAGGTTCATAAATAATTCGGTATTTACAGACTGAAACAAAATGGAGGTAATCAATTCAATCGACCTGTATGTGATATCAGAATTTGATCAAATGTTAGGATGTTTATCTAGTAACATGTATCCAAAATTTCGTATGTGTATGTGTGTTTTTAGCATTAATTTATGATGTACCTTTACAAAACGTTTTAATGAGCTGCCAGTAAGGGCAGCTGGAGATAAATGAGTTACAACCCAGTGTCTCATGATAGGACTATCCTCTCTTACAGCTATGGTGTTCAGGCTGCACATCAGGGAGCTGATTCTTTTGCACACTACTGTATGGAAGCCACCATCAGAAGTGGGCTCCATCAAAATTATGATATAAGCAGAAAAATATGTATCTCTTAGATAGAGTCATCAATTTTGATAAAAGCGATAACACAAATTTATATAGGACGACCTCTATGGTGTAGTGGCTAAGTAGGCTGGGTTTTAAGGCGTCGCCTCTCCGTAGTCCCGGGTTCAATTGCCCGTCGGGTCAATGTGGGAATCATAATTTTCTATATTGTCTCGGGTCTGGGAGTTGTCTCTGATTTCCATAACACAAGTGCATTGGCTACTTACTTTGGGATCAGAGCAATATAAGTGATTGGTGTCCAAAATTTACTGTCAACGATACGAATTCTTTTTGCAAGCTTTTATTACTAAGCCTGGATCTACAAAAAGATTATCGAAACTTTTCTACCGGACCGCCATCTAACGGCAAGGTACATTATTATTTATATGTTAGCTATAATGCTGGAGAAAATCGAAAGTAAACGATCATAAAGTATGAATGCCTCTTAGTCTTCTAGATGGCAGCACTTAGCAAAGTGTGCTTTGACTTGTTTGAGTTAGTGTGGTGGCGAAGTGACTTTGTCAGAATAGAATAGAATAGAATAGAATAATTTATTTGTATTTGAATAGGGTACACTGAAGTTCTTACAAATTAAAGAAAGTTCGGCCTACTCAGCCATCAACAATAGCATACAAATATTAAAAATTACATTCGGAATTAACTATTATAAAATTAATTAGTACATTATATCAACTTATACCACATGTCACAATACATATCAAATATTAATTAAATTTTCGATAATGTCATAGTAGGATGTATACAATCTAACAGTTACAAAATAGTCAAATTCACACGAGTCAAATCGAAAATGTCAACCATGATTAAACCTATATTTTTACATTCATTAATTATCAGTGCAAACTAGTTTAAAATTTTGACGCTAGAGAGCATATTCATATTTCTTACCCAGATAATATAATACCCCAGATAATATAATACTATACTACGTATGTTACATCATCTACATCTAGTAGTATTATAGTATCTGGGTCTACATCTAGTTTATTATAGTTATATGTTATATAGATAGCAAATAGATATAAGATTTTTCATTTATTAAATTTAATTTTTACTACGGAACACAAATTGGCTGAAAAACTTCAATAGAACACCGAAATTCCTTAATTATTTTGTGAAAGTATAAGTTTGATTTATTTTATTGCATTGCTGTTTAATTTTAATCTATTTCTATTTTATGTTAAGACAAGTTCAATATTAACATTTGAGTTCTCATATTTGAGAAGACATATAGTACGAGTATGCGTTTAATAATTATGTAACTACGAGTACAACATAAAATATATATATATATTTTGTAATATTATGCAGAGTTAGACAGCACACTATATCCTATTAATAAAATCATACATACCCTTCATCATCATCTGTTACCCCCAATTCACGCATGCAACGCGCTGTGAGATGAATTGGACAAGAGATGGTCATTTTAATTGTAAGATGGACCCGTACATTACTTATTTACAAACGACTATTAAGATGGAAAATTTTGAATCAGATTTTCATTATCAAAGCAACATTACATAGCTAACGACTAAGCAATGCCAGTTTTACTCCTAAGGTCGATATTTGGAAACTAGCGTGTGCAGTTATAAAATAAATTTTAGAATTATAAGAAGAAGATTAGAAATATATGTATGACACTGTGAGTGTTAAAAACATTCATTTTATATCTAGGATCTGCTGCTGTATGCAGTCTGCACCAGATTCTTTTGTTTTCCATGTTTGCTAGCTGTTGCAATAGAGAAAAATATAGAAATTGAACACAAAGCCTACCTAGTACTAATCCACCAAATCTTGATTTTTCATCGATTATATAGGAGTGTACTTAAGACCCTTTACACACTGCGACTTTTAACTACAAAATTCCGTAAATAATTTGCAATTTCCAGCTTCTGTATCGCGACTGTATCGATGCTTACACGCGTAAGCATCGCGACTGTATCGATAATAAAAGTCGCAGTGTGTAAAGGGTCTAAGTTTTTACAAAAATATTATATTGTAAATGGTTACCTAACACTTTTGTTGTTACCTTTGATTATGCCTAAGTTAACTCTGACGTATACCTCACTTAACGGATCTCTAAAAAAGTGAAAATCCAATGCGCATGCGTCGATCTTGCGCACGTGCGTTCAACTCGGCGCGGGCGCATCATCTGGATACATTACACCTTGGGCTGATCTCATCGCATCCTTCTTCATAATGCATACAATTATTTACGATTTCCGATGATTTATATTACTACAACACAAAAATATATATTTAAAATTTTATGTTATGTTTATGCGTAAATCTTGTTTACCTACATGTCATACGAGATCTCTTGAGCTTATTTTACTTTCATATCATAGTTCGTACACTTTTGAAAAACACATGGTGGCATTTTATGGGATTTACAATCACTATCAGAGACGTCACATTTATTGTATAGCTATTCGCTAAGGGTAAGATGTCCTTATTAGGATCTTTTCGCGTCTTCACATTCCGCACACAGGTAACAAATCTATTCTTTTTAAAATCATTGGAGTCGGTTATGATGTCAAGCTTACGTATACCAATAGTCTACACACATCATGCACTGACTCCAAAAGAATTTGTTTCTATTATATAGAAGACAAATGCGTTATGATGATGATGAATATTTATTCTGAATTCAAAAAAGGAGGTAATCGATTCGAACTGTGTGTGATATCGTCGGAATTGGATAAAATTTTAGTGTTGATATGTTGATTAATTACGGCTTTCTACACAAGTGCAAAATATCGATTGTGTATGTATGTTTGTCTCAGGATTTCTTGAAAGCGAGAAGTCATAGCGAGATGATTCTTATCTAGTTTAATAAGATGTAGTTCAACTTAGGGTACAATGTAAGTTAATCAAAATCAGTCCTTTCGTTTTAGAGATTTGATTAATAACTAGAAATCGTTAAACACCCACATAACAAATTTTCGCATTTCGCAAGGTCGGACCGACAACACGGTAGCTCAATTGGTAGAGCGTTTGGCCGGGCCAAAAAGTTGCTGGTTCGAGTCCCGCTCGTGCGCAAATTTTTGGTTCCTTACTTCATCTCTATAAATATAAAATATGACACTGTAAGTGTTAAAAACATTCTAAACCATCATTAAAAATCGCCTTAAAAACACTAAAAAGCTTAAAAATCATGCATTCGTCTTCTATCTAGGAAAAAAAACTCAAATTCAAATACTAAAATAAACCTTCGGAGTCGGTGTATGAATGTCAAGCTACCTTACACACAGTCTACACTCATCATGCAACGACTCTGCAGAGTCACTGCACGCTCCATAATACATACTTGTACCTTAAAATATTAGGCACAAAGCCGTAAACCAAGTGACATTTGGATGAAACAAACTTTCTATATTTATTGTTTCGCCAACATCCAAGTTTATTACGCGGTTCAGCAAAAGGTTTATCGATAACTTTATCGTTTTCGGTTACGCTTCTTATAACAAACATTCGCTAACTTTATGTGTCCTAACAAAGAAGTTTACGGTTAAAACAACTCCCGTTAATTATACTTGTAAAATGGCATTATTTATGACGTTATTTACAAGCGTCTATGAAATATGGAAACGTGAGCCTACGAGAATATTAATTGAAGAAACTTTACCGGGCGTTTAATATTATTACGTAAGTGTATAATTAAGATCTAATGTTTTAACTATATTACGTGGAAATAAATTGGCCATTACATAAAGTTATCAACATTTTTTATGCTAATTTATTCAATTCAAAAGGATGTCTTATGGAAATAGGCATTTCTTATCACTATGCAAATGTTTAAAAATAATTATATAAATATTATTAAATACCAACCACAAAGCGTAACTAAAGCACACATGATGTCAACCAATCACAAAAGTATTATTTGGTAAGTATTGTTAAAACATAGTATTATCTGACAAAACAGTATCTAGTAACCAAAGGTTGTCTGGAAGAGATCGCTTATAGCGATAAGACCGCCTAAATTGTACATTTGCTTAAAACGAATTTGTAAATCAATGTATGTTATGTGCAATAAAGAAATATCTATCTATCTAGTATCAATTAAAAAAAATATTATAAATATATATATCAATTAAATGGTGTATAAAAATTACATATTTTCATAAATCATCAATCGACTATTTTAATATACACGACGTAAGGGTCTTTCTCATAAAAGGTATAAAGAGATGTTAATTTGCAGATAACCATAATTTACGTATGTGTCTACGCCACTATATTTCTTATTTTATTGGTTTTTTAACCTGATTTCGCACCTTCAGAATTAGAGAGACCTAATAAATAAAAAAGTTTTTAAGTCTGTGAAATGTGTATTTATTAAGAAATAATCAGCTATGGTATAGATATATCGAAATATTTTTTATTGTACTTCAAAGTTTACTTATTTACCCAAACTCTGAATATTAGTTTTGATTAAAATAAGTAATAATTAAAGTCTGAAAGTGGTTGTTTATAGCGTTTATGACCCAAAGTCAAAATTTTCGGATTGGGTCTATTTAATTCTGAAGGTGCGATTTAATCTATTCTGTTTTAAGGTGCCGTCACTATTTTGACATTTCTATAAAAATTAATCCTTTTTTCCCGTGGACATGAAATCACGCGTGCTCGGCTGGACCGATTTCGTAAATCCTTTTTTTCTTGTATTTATTATCGTCAGGAGAAGGTTCTTATGTTAGAAATAATTAAGAAAATTAAGGGGCTCGGCGATTTTAATTATTTCTACATTTTTAGAGGGAAGCAAAGTTTGCTGGGTCCGCTAGTATCACAGGATGTTGTTTTGGTCAGTGACATCCAACTCAGGGATGATAATATGAGTTATGCTTATTCTAAAAAAAATGTTTTCTTCAAATTCTGAGCAAGTTTTATACAAGAAAATCTCTTCACAACATTCAAAAAAATTACGAAACGAATGGGAAAACTCGCAACCTAGCGCGTAGCTAGCGCTTATCTACGAAATACTACGCCGTGGCTAGTAAGCTACGATAAGGCAACCTGGTGTTGGTAGTTTTGACTCGATCGCTGTACCGCATAAAAAAAAAGTTTTTTTGGGTTTTTTCCATTTAAAAAAAATTTTTTTTTGGCATCAGTTTCGTTTGTACAGCCACCCCTGAGTCGCTCGTCGCTGACCAAAACAACACCCTGTATATTGTATTTCATGTATTCTTTATAGACTCCATATTTTTCAAAATGGTATTTTATGAATCTCTGCTTTATTCAATATTTTTAATGAGAGTAAATGTGCATATTTCAAAACAATCCTTTTTTAGGGTTCCGTAGCCGAATGGCAAAAAACGGAACCCTTTATAGCCTTTATAGGCTTTATAGCCATCAACGGCGCCACGCTAACCACCGAGGAACCCACTAGTGCTGCAACAATCATCTACAACAGATGCTGTGGCCAATGATGATATAGTTTCGTCAAGTGTGTCTGTCTGTCTGTCCGTCCGTATGTCACAGCCAATTTATTCTGAAACTATTAGTATTACACGGTTGAAACTAAGTAGGTACATGTATCCTAATAACCGCTTTACGATTATCATACATAAAAAATAAAAAATAATGATATTTAAGGGGGGATGGGGGACAAACCTATGCGTGTAGGGTTTCAAACTAACATCGAGGTTCTTCAAAAAAGTCTAACGTTTAAGAGATAGACGCTTCCAAAGTGGTAAAATGGGCGTCGTCGTCCCCCTCTAACTTTTAAACTAAGCGGGCGTAAATTTTGCAAAAAATACAGGATGTAGATCTTGACAAAGACTTTAAACGAATATTGGTTTGAACGAGATCGCAAGAGTATTTTTGATAAAGAACACATTTTCAGTAGCCGCAAACATAACTATGTTATTCATTCAAATACTATGAAAGACAAAGTTATAATAAAAATAATGTAATAATAAAAAAACGTTTATTTTCAATTTGCTGTTAGCAAAATATTATGGTATTTTGGCTGAGTGAAGTAAGTGGATCTCTTATTCAGTAAAAGTTGGCATGGAACCCTTAGTGTACGAGTCCGACTCGCACTTCGCCGGCTTTTTTTTATATTGGACACCAATCACATACATTGCTCTGATCCCAAAGTAAGTAGCTAATTACACTTGTGTTATGAAAATCAGGCACTACGGTGGTACTACAACACCCAGACCCGAGACAATATAGAAAACTTTGATTTCTATATTGACCCGACCGGGGATCGAACCCGGGACCTCGGAGCGGCAACGCCTTGAAACCAGCGTGCTTAGCCACTACACCACGGAGTTAAAAATAATATTTATTTGTTCACCTTATACGCCAACAGTATCTATATCATAACTAAAGGAGGAAGTAGATGATTTATACGACTCTTCATGCCAAAAAATGCATTTAAATTCATAAGCTAGCTAAAATTACTCAATTTTTGTCGGACTCTTGTTAATTTGTCGATGATTTATGTTTATGGTGCCATTTGCGTTTGATCATATATATTGCATGAAAGCAAAAGAAGCTGTCATATATATTGCATGAAAGCAAGTCTGTTGTTTAAGAAAAAATAATAAAACGTTCTGTTGTTTAAGAAAAAATAATAAAATGTTATTGAACGTTAAAATGTTTTCATAAATTTTACATATCTGAAGGTAAAAATTAAATTACGTTGATTTCTGAAAATATTTTGTGTCATATCAAGAAACAAGTTTATACTTATACTTGGTATGAACAGTACGTCAAAGTAAACATTGCGGTATCTTATTCAGTTGTGATTAGAACTACTTTGCAACAAAAGTGGGCAACCTTATATGCTGGTCTCTGTACACAAATCAAAAAAAGTTTGCGTTCTTTTTAAAATTCAAAAAAATTTGTATTGCTGTAAATGATAACATTTAATTTTATAATTATTATTACAGGGTTTTTTATTTCAACAAAAGACAACAAATTTGTTTATTTGAAATGATTATATTTAAAAAAATCATTAGCTTATGATTGTTATTATTACAACTTTTTGTTGATAGATGTGATATTATTAGGACTCAAATCTACAAATAATAAGTGAAATAGACACCTAGCGTAACGCAAATTATATTTTAGAACAGTAATCACTGTTATGTGATATTTCACAGCCTTTCATTTGACAATGACAGTGAGCGTTCGGTTACGGAACCAGTTTCATAACAACAAGATAACGACAAATCCGTAACACAACACTGTCTTATTTTTTTGTTTTACGCCTTTAGTGCATCAACGCATTCGCGGCAGGCGAAATTCGCATATGCTATGCTCTATCATACCAAGTAGCCGAATGTGGCAGCAGGCAGAATGCAAACATTCTGCCTTGTCGGCATCGGTCGGCCGTATCGCTGCTGCATGCGACTGCGTTAGTCAGGGTGTTATCACTTAAAATAGTAGACTTGCGAATGAATATAGGATATTTTAATAGAGACACAGTATCATGTTAAAGTTTTGGTTTGTTCTAGTAGTATACTTGCCTTCTATGATTTTATCGTTGACCAATAACATTCCCATAATTTTTGAGTAACGTTTACATCAATCAATAACATATATGAAACAATCTGATATAGGTAATGATAATGTGCATTTTGTAAAACATCAAATTTACATTAATTATTTTACATCACTTCAAAGAAATGTATGCTCTCCTGAGACTTGTGATTGATTTGGGAACAAAATCAGAATGGAAATATAATGTTTAATTAGCAAGTAAAAGTGAACAGGAATTATTACAGGCAATTATGATGTTATCATTTAGTTCCCAGTTCGAGCCGCCGTCCGTCTGAGCTAGCTCCCACGATAAACTATAGTACAGACAGATCCAGCAGGCTCGCTTATAAGGTACCTACATAAATTTATAAATATAAATTTTATTTAACCACGAGTAAGTAAAGCAACAAAAATATTACCAAAAAATCATAAGTGGTGGTCTTATAGCTGAAAGCGATCGACCATTGGGTAGAGTAAACAACGTTTATAAGAGAGGTAGAAAGCGGTGTGCAAAAAGATAGCTCATATTGTAATATAATACTTTAAAAATATTTACAATAGTTCTATATATTAAAGTGATTCTTATTTACACTAGTCATACATTGGAGTTTAGTTCCGTTGAGTAGGTTTCTCATGTATTGTATTGTATTGTTAGCTATCGGCTGCGACCTGTATAGGTATTGCAAATAATTATTATCTTTACTCTAATAGGTGTAGCATTGCAGATGATCTGCTAGTGGAACTCTCTTATCATCATCATCATCATCGGTCGGACGGACAACTTCCGTGGTCGAGTGGCTAGCACGCTGGTTACAAGCGTTGCTATCTCGTGAGGTTCCAGGTTCGTTTCTCGGTCGGGTCAATGTAGAAAACGATCTTTTCTATATTGCCTCGGGTCTGGGTGTTGTACCACCGTTGTGTCTGATTTCCATAACACAAGTGCATTGACTACTTACTTTGGGATCAGAGCAATGTATGTGATTGTTGTCCAATATTATATTATATATATTATTGTATTATATATATCATCATAAGCCAAAGGACGTTTACTGCTGAACATATGCCTCCCCCACGGCTTACCACAGCGACCGATCACTAGCGGTCTATATCCAGTTACTTTACAAGATCGTCTGTCCATCTTATCGGTGGACGTCCTACACTGCGTCTTTGGTCAAAGGGGCTCCAATCTAGAACTTTCCTGCCCCAACGGCCATCAGTTCTTCGCGCTATGAGCCCTGCCCATTGCCACTTGAGCTTACTTTTTCTCAAGGCTATGTCCGTTACCTTAGTTCTTATCGCAAAGCAAACCTTAATAACGATTAATAGATGATTGCGCCTTCTGACTGTGAGCGGCTTTGTACGTATGTTGGTCGCGAGCGCGACCCAGTCACTTGATTTGTCGCAGTGAGAAATCTTTGTAGAATTATGTCACTTGTCTCATAGCATTAAGAAAATAATTTGCTTTTTTAAAAAACTACCAGAGAATTACAATTCAGAGAAAACCGCTACAAAGTATTGGATCATCTTATGTATTTAGGTTTTATTTTATCATCTAGATCTCAAAAAGCGTCAGACTTGAGTAAACTGCGAAGATGTATTCAACAAAGTCACATGTATTGCGCACTTATGTAATCAGCTCATCGCAATATGTTTTCGAGTATAAGTTCACATGTTTATCGGTGTGTTGCAAGCGCTATGTTGGTGGCAAGAAAATAGGTCATCAGCTTTTTAGACTGGCACCCCAATACTATTAAAAAATATGTGTTAGACGGTCGGTTAGGCGGTGAAGGTCTGGATTAATAATGCGTTAAGGAATCTCAAAAGGTTCCTTGTCTTGTTGGCTCTTGGCGATTTAAGCTTTTCATTCTTTCTAGAATATCCTGATATGGTACTAAGAGTCGCTGGTCACCGATAGAGATAGGTGAAGGAGTTTGAAAGAAGCCTTAGTCCAGCAGAAGAATGAGATAGGCTAACAAGCTAACAAAAAATACAGTACCTATACGAAAATCAATTTCATAGGACGTTTGCTTTCTACATTAGTTCAAAACCAGGTCAAAAACGTCAGATAAGTCTCAATTAAGAATTTCTGCCAGACTTAGCGAATTATTAGTTTGATGTTCATTAAATAATAGTTCTATCTTTATTCTTAGTAGTTACAGATACTATGCGTTATCATTTATCAATTTACTTGTGAGTATAATTTGGCTTTAAAAAATGATTGTTAACCTACTTAAGATTAATTAACTTGTTTAATTAATAACAGTTAGAGCAAGGTTATGAGAGAATAAAGCACTTATCTAAATAATTTGGACATGATTAATTTGATGTAGCCGTATGTTGAAATACCTTGTTGATGGTGCGTCTTTTTAGAACGTAAAATAATACCCAGTATTTTATATTTTATACACATCATTTTTTGTAAGTACATATAGTCAGTGTGAGTTGGCAGTATACATATCTTTTCTCTACAAATCATTAAGTAACTACAATCTACAATGGGTACGATAATTACCATGCATCTTAAACAGATAACTAAAAATATTATATAAGAGATACTGTAGTACCCTTCTTTTTGGGGCTACACAGGACACAAGGTTAAGATTTGGCAATCGGGTTACCGCGGTCCGATCCATACGAAATTGTCTGGATATGGTCAATATTATATGCCGACCGACGCCGACTGCACCAGGGTGACAAAGCCCAATCTTTGCCGATGTGTGGCGCTTTAGACGTTTGCAGTGGTAGCTACTATCTAAGACCCATTATACCATATACAATGCACTTTTAGCATTGATGTAGTCGCGCGTTTTGAAAATGCGCTTTAGCATCGCGACTCACGTAATGAACAGATAATTATTATTTCATACGAGTAATTATGTATTAATGTATACAGTATTTATGTAATAAGTAGTATGTATGTTTATTTTTTGTCTAAATACCTATCGTAGTTTCAATCAAGCTCTCACTTTTGCCCTTCTATCACTTCCTTCGCGCCGCCAGCAATTTCTCTGTATAGACCTATGGTTGACTGGTAGAGAATGCTTTTAGCATTAAGTCCGCCATATGTACCTTGTGTTTGTGCATGAAGTGTTTTAAATAAATAAATAAATAAAATTCAGCATCGATGCTAAAGCGCGTTGGTATCGATGCAGTCGCCGAAACTCAGTACATAATTTGTCAATTTCCAGCTTCTGCATCGCCACTGTAACGATTGATGTAAAGGTTTACATTTTGCGACTGCATCGATGCTAACGCGCGGAAGCATTACGACTGTATCGCTTCTAAAAGTCACAGTGTGTAAAGAAAGGGTCTAGAACCGTCTTATTATTTGACATGTCTTTTTATCAAATAGCACTGTTGACCTGTGCTTTATATATGTTAAGTCATGTATGTATGACTTAACTAAATCCTCACCAGTGTTGAAAATCTCGACATAGATTCTCTGTCGAACAGCCAGGTAGCGATTGGTGTTTTCAAGTATTTATTAATTAATAAATACTTGAAAACACCAATCGCTACCTGGCTGTTCGACAGAGAATTGAGAAGAATTTTTAAATAAAGTTTTGAATAACCAGAAATATTTATTACGATTATAAAAGAATTCTCAATTTCAATGAATATTTGATGCAGCAGAAATCAGAAATTGGTCTTGTTAAGGCGATACGAATTTTTTTTCATTTCTTGTGCTTCGGACTGTGGCCGCAAAAAAAACCTCATTACTACCACAGATTTCTAAATGGTGGTCAATTTTAATTTATGGACGCATCTTCGATCGACCTCCGACCGGAAAAGGCGAAAACTTATCCAAATCTATGCGCATACATTATTTATTACATGATAGCAATTGAATAAATGCGAACGGAATTGAGGACGAAAATAGTTAGGATTTGGGCATCATTAATTTATACTGTACCATTGAAACTATCTTCAAACTAGTTAGAGTAGTTAAGTGTAGGTTTGAATTTTATAGTTTAGGTAAAAATAAGTTCATTTATTTTAAATACTACTAAAAATGTACATCCTCATAAAAGCTTACAAAAATTGGCAAATTTTACAAAGCAAAGACATTACTCATTACTCGTGAGATCAAACTGAGTCTATTTAAATAGTCAGGTATTTTCATAATCTCACGTCTAGCAAAATGTAGAGAAGAGTCATAACGTCTGGATCCTTCTAGCTATCTCTAGAAACCTTGAGAATCAAATCAATGCAAATTTTGGTAAAATGTCATCATTAACCATTATTATAGCTAACATTCAAAATAACTCGTTTTGAGCAAGATATCACGGAATATTAAGTATTTTCATGAAGTTAACAGATGTTAGGAACATGCACCTTATCTGCTCCCCGATTCAGAAACATTCGGTAACGATTCAATAACTTTTACATACTAATAAAATTATAATAACGCGGATTTATCCGATGCAACCATTTTATTATGTTCTTTTATCATATTCGTTACCGAACTGACATATCCGATCAAACTGCGATATTTGTTAAAAAAATATCAACAATTGTAGCCGGAATCCAAGTAAATGGCTTATCGAACGTTCTGAATCGGGGGAGGTCACAATTATCGTAGTATTTTTATGATATTTACGAGATTGATATCCATTGTAGTGAGTGCAACACAAATCAAACGACTTGTTCCTTCGTCAAAACCTGTTTTAGCGCGAACATGAATCTTATGGATACGGTATAAGAGCGAACTAGCTTGCAATCTACTTTTATTGACTTACTGAACATCTTTTCCCGAACGCGAATGACTATTTTATGACTATTTATATTCGTTGATTACCCGCTTCGACGCATATTTTTAGTCTTACTTATTATGTTAACTTGTTTGTTATCTTAAATTTTGTATTCTCGTATAAGTGAATAATGTAAATTCGTTATGAGAATAAATGTCTTTAAACCTAAACCTAGATTAATAAAGTGCCTATAATTTATGTCAGATTTAAAATGATACAAATTTTTAACTCCATAAGGCTAGTTAAAGTTTCATCAGTTTTATGATGACATTAAGTTGCAGGTATAGTACTATAAATAATATTGTGTGATTTTGTAATCTTCTAATTAAAAGTAACATCACAGAGCGCCGCTCCATATTTCATTGCTTTTAATTCTGCAGCTGGTTTAGTACCTTCATAATTTGGGCTATTGGTATTGCTTTGACAGTTCATTGGGCAATTGAGTCAGAAAAGGAGATGAGCATGTTTGTAATTCTCTGTCATTGCGACACTAAAATCAGAGGCAAATAAAAATTGCCAATGCGTATTCTGAGTTATGGTTTCCAGTCTAATCAGTCAGATGTTGTAAGTTTATCACAAAGCGAGGAATGAAAATAACAGAAAAGATGCCTCTTTTGACAATCATTTTACAAATCTTTATTTAACTTCAGACACAATATAAATTTTATTTTTATGACGTCTATACACGTTCCTGTCCACGAGTTAAGGCCGAATTGTCACATACCAAATGGTACAATTGCGGCCGTAGTCTGGCTCTACAATAAAAAAGGTATGTAACTAAGTCAATCAGTAAGACCCTTTACACACTGCAACTTATAGCATCGATGCAGACTCCTTGGTCTTAGAGTGTTTTATCTATTTCAGTATACTCGCAGGGCCGTTTCCCAAGGTAGTCCCAGTTCTGCGGAATCACTTCATTATTGGATCTCGCAGTAAAACTTTGGTGTGTTCACGGCAGTTATTTGCAGGTTCGCTAGTCCGTCAACTGAGTCATTTATAATGGTGTATCGACACAGCCCGGCGGCATGGTCCGGCGGCCGTGCCGGCACTATTGCCGTTCATACCGCTTCGTCTGCCGCAGATTAGGGAAAAATAATGCAAATATATATATATATATATATATATATATATATATATATATATTAATTTAAATGTAATAATAAATACGTTAATATGAGTTTTAAGTACACAGAAAATTATAGTTTGTTACCAATTTGGATTTAAAAAAAAAGTGATAAATTGTAAAACTATTTTAAATGATGTAGTTAAAGATATTTATTTATTAACAAACAAGAAAAAACTATTGTATTTCTACTTGATAAAACTACATGTCTATTCTTATAACTCAGGTGTTGTTTATAAAGAACAGTAGTAATAACTGGGTTAATTGACATATGCCACCAGCAGTGCCGGCAGGGGCGGTGTGGATACCTTCCTGTATATTCCTATCTTTCACAGCGTTGCCATGGTACCTGTGTTTGTGCGTACTGTCATTTTAGATGTGGTAATGATTCAGTTTAATGACAAAATAACATGTATAAACCATAAAATTAATATTTCCAAAGGGATAATAATTTTATGGTATAAACAAACAAATCATTCAAAAGTTAAAAACAGGGTTCGGTTTTTTGCGGGTAAGTACAAACGGGATGTTCATGTCAACATTAAAACGCGTATGCTACTATTAAACGGCATCTAGCAGCAAAACAGTACCTGCAGAATACGGAATAGCAATTGCACTATAACAAAATACTACATAGATTCCATGATCATGTTTATACGCTTGTGGATCGGAAAAACCCCTAAGAACTTGTCTCGAGATAACCTTCAGATCTTAGCTTGTACGTGGATCATCTCCAATCTGTAAGTGTAACACATAACGCAACATTGAAGGTTACGTCTGATGATACTGAGAGATGTTACGATGCGTATATTTTGTAACTGTGGCAAATGAGCCGACACTCATGTGATCATCATCATACTAAATGTTTAGACATAAAATGTGGTTTTAAAGCCCTGTCGGATATACAAATGGATGGTTGAGAAGTTAAAATGCAATAACTTTCCTTAATAGAGTAGCTCGTAATTCTTAGTCTCTATTTACGGAAATGAAGCTTGACTTTGGATAGATAATAGGATTTATTTAAAAGCCTATATCAAAATAGGTTAAAGATTTTATGAGTACTTAGAAGCTATTTAATTAGGCTGATTTCACATTAAATTCTTAATGTTGTGTTAAAGGACGGTTTAATACCTAATTAAAATTAAATACGATGGAAGTCGTATAAGTGACTCAGCTTACCTTCCTATTTGTTTCTACTTACCTATACTTTTCACAGCAGGTACCATTTTCAATCCCCGCGTAAGTTTCATAGGTTGAAATTCTAAAAAGCTTAGATTTATCCTACCTGTGTAGTTAAATATAACCTAATAGCTTATTTGGTAAGCCTTATGAACCATAGCTATTACGATAGATTATAACTTTGTAATTTAGCGGTTGCTCAGGAAGCTTTACCTACTTAGGGACGATCAAAATTAATACCAACTTTGATTGACACTTGAGCTACTTTTTATCATAATTATTGTTATTATATAAGTGCCTCTGCCGATAGGAGCACTGCACTATACATTATATTTAAAATTGCCTTGTTGATTGATGGTTTGTAATAAAAGGTTGTTTTTAAGTACTAGGCAGTTTTGTTCATCGATCAACTTATTACATATAAGCGTCGATGAAAAAACTCATCATTGGCATTGAGTACAGTGGTTATAACACCTGTTTCATGATTATTGCAGGCAAATTGTGTAAAACATTACATACAAAGGTACAAGTAAGCTAATATATTAAGGAAGCTACCAATTCGTCTGCATTCTTAATAAAAGTGAAGTTGGAGCAATGTTTTGGTCTAGATGAACTAAATAGGGTTACCATATTATTTTATAGGTGTGTTTGATGGAATCTTTCGCATTACAAACAAAAAACACTATAAATGAACACTTTGTGATATATAAAACACATAAAAATATTAAAAAAAAACATTTGGAGCCAGTTCATGACCTCAAGTTTACATCAATAACTATGCACATCTTGCACCGACTCCAAATGAATTTTTCTTCTACTAAACACAGGGCAAATGTGTTATTTTGAGCTTTTAAGTCAGGTTTTTGAAGGCGGTTATTTTTATTTTATTTTTAAATCTTACCCATATCTTAAAAACTACTTGACCGACTTTCGTGAAAGTTACAGTGTACCCCAAGTTGAAATATACCTGATTAAACTAAAAAAGAATTATTTCGGAATATCTTCTCGTTTTTGAGATATCCGTGGACAATCATACAAAAATACAACCATACATACCCTTAAGGAATTTTGCACACGTATTTGGAAGCCTGAACAGATCAACATAATCAAATTCTAACGATATCACATTCATGAACATTGTATTGATTACCTCCTTTGTTGAAAGTCAGTAAAAATATACCAAGTCTATGCCGGCACGAGGTTTAATACAAAAAACACAAGCCGGCGCAGAGCTTGCAACACTTTTTCAAAAGTTATCTTTATGATTGCAGCCGTACAGATTAATGAGAACGCCTTGATTGCCAATTTAAGTACTGCAGTATTAAATAATCATAACATTCAATTAATTATACAGAAGACAACCCTAGCCCAAATGCTGTGAGCTTAGATGACGCAAGCGCACGAGAGAAGTATCATTACATTCATTACAATAGCACTTGTTCTTAAAATGTGCGAAATGTAAATAATTGCCACAATAAATCTCCGATAATTCACCTTCGCTTCATATCCGCGATTCAAATTGTTTCCAAATTTAAAAATAGTTAAAATAGACAACTAGTTTCACAGGTTTACTAATATAAAGCACCTTCGCATAAAAAAATTATGGTTTAGTTAGCGAATGTGTGTTTGCAACTGGAGCGCAATATGATGGTCGTTTTTTTATCATGATCTCAAACATTCTTCAAATATTCTGGTCTAGTCCTTCAGGCTCCTTAATTCCACTCAGCCTTCATTAAAGTCACCTTTGTTTAAGTGCCTAAGCAATCTTTTGGAGCCCTAGACAGTGTAACAATTTCTAAACGACATTTTTGACTCATATATGCGGGAACCGTTAAGCCACATGTATGTACATTTTGATGATGTCAAACTTCGTAATCATTATCATCATCATCATTATCAGACAAAGAACGTCCACTACTGAATATAGGCCTCCCCTACGGCTTTTCACAGCGACCGATTAAAAGCTGCATCCAGTTTAGTCCTGCGATCTTTGCAAGGTCGTCTGTCCATCTCGTCGTTAGACGTCCTACGCTGCGTATTTGGTCGAAGGGTCTCCAATCTAGAACTTTTCTGCCCCAACGGCCTTGAGCTCTCTGATTCTCAGGGCTAGGTCCGCTACCTTAGTTCTTCTATGTATCTCCTTATTTCTGATTCGATCTCGTAGGGAAACACCGAGCATAGCCATCTTCATCGCTCGCTTTGAGATTTCAGCTTCCTTACAAGGTCCATAGTAAGAGATTATGTTTCGAAAGTACGCAATCGTTTCAGTAAAAAACGATGTTCCTTTTTTGACCTCTGTTTATGCGATAAGCGAGGTCAGCAAAACAAAAAAAAAACTAGCATAGTAACTCCAGGAAAAGCTGGCGGTACGAGTTTTGTAGTCTGCTGTTAAGAATGATGTAGGCTGCTTGTTTTATTTTGTTCCCAACACATCATTCTGTACAGCTCACCGTGACTAGTGTCATTCAAAGTTCTCGTCGAATGTCTCAACTTTTAATTAGTCCATCTCATTATGCAACCCGTATTTGTCGAGGGAAACTGTCTCTTTCTCCGCTAATTGTTATGCGAGCTGTGGCCTACTCTGCAAGTAAGCTATGCAAACGTGTGTAGTTTCGACTCTAATCATCCCTGTCACTCATTTAACCATGACTGTGTGTATGATGCCATAGAATAGAATGACCTTGGGAAATATACATGTAAAAAGCTTGGGACGAACCAGTCAGTATCAATATTAGAGCATCAAATGTTGCCCACAGATGCGCTTTATTTTGTGAAGAAGCAAGCTTATTTTTACCCCAGCTTATTTGAACATTAGCGGTGATTTGCGCATTTTATTTTTCTTCCTTCTCTCCAGCCGTAGCGTTATGTTTTAACCTATAGCCATCTCCGTTATATAAGCTATTTTATAACTCAATAAAAAACAAACAAATCGTTCCAGTAGTTTCTGAGATAGGTAAGTGCCTTCAAACAAGCAAACATACTCTTCAGCTTTATATTAATAGTTTAGATATCAGCGCTGAAAAGTTATGGCAGACCGCCGAAAGAATCTGTAAGTGAATATGATATTATTTCTCTAGCTAGGCAAAAAAGTCTTCTTTTAGCCAGCACCTAATTTCATGCGCATACTTTTCTTTACTTCTACCGGAGTAGAGGCACTATTTAATGGCCGTCGCATTCCCGCTATTGTTTCGGATGCTTTGCGTCATAGAGTAGCGTTTTGTTTCCATGTTGTCTGGTTTGAGCGTGTTTTAATTAATATGTAAGCTGATGAACGTCTGTCTTGGACTTTGGTGTTATTGTTTGATAAATAAATACATTTAGAAGAGTGAGAGGCAAGTAGGACCAAAAACATTAGGAAAGAAAAATATATATTTGTCTCCTTGGAACAATATTTCTCTTTACATTTTTAATAATTTATTTATTTAGGTACATCAACAGCACGACGTGCAAAGTAAACTTAGTTAAATACATAGTTTAAGTCTAGTACATTACACTAATTTACAGATACACAGAATTTGCCATAACATAAAAACAGCGGAAAGCGAATTATTTAAAAATCCGTATGGCCATGTTTATGCATTCCCAAACTTGTCAGTTTACAAAAATGATATTTATATATCTATACTCACTGTGGATGATGCATACCTACTAGGTAGAACTTCGAAAACTTACTAGTAGGCCTTATAATCACGAAGGCTGTGACGGAAGGAAGTGAGCATAATATCCGACACTAGTGGGTCAAAGTTGCACAAGAACATAGCTTTAATTAATTCAGAAATGATTGGGTTGCGATTTAATTGATTGAACTTCATGGGAACTATGCAATTTTAAAGTTCCTTTGTGACATAATATTTATTTAATAAGTCGTTATATAATGCAGATGCTGATAGTTCAAAAGCACTACTTCAATGTGTATTTACATGGGTCATACCTACGTAGTTTCGATTTTTTTTATTCCAATGTAATTTACTTTAGGTTGGTGTAATGGTCAAAATTTGAAGAAAACTAATTACACGTGACCTCCTTTTTTAACGTCGATAAAAAATACCAACTCCTTTTGTAAATTCCAGCAAAAACTAAAAAAAATACAATTAAATATATGTCTAAATTATTGTGCTTATTTCAATTGCACTCAAAAGTGCACGTTAAGGATAATATTCGTACATTTACAAACAAGTAAATCTAAACTTTATTCCATCCCGTTACGTGATTGCATTGGCTTTACACTTTTCAAAATAAAAACTTTTGTGATGTACTACTTTTTAGATTCTTCAATTTTTGCTGGACTAGTGTGCGCATTCTCTGTTTGGTTTACAGAGTTAAGCAACACAATACTCTTTGTCTCAGGAAGCAGGCAGCATGCCAATGCAGCCGACACGGGCAGCGCACCGAATATCAAGAATGCGACCCATTCTACTCCAATATTCGCTACAAACGGAGCAGCGAAAGCTCCAACTCGCGCAAACAAAGAACACAAACCCATTGCAGAGTTCCGCACCACTGTAGGAAAAAGCTCCGTAGTATACAAATATGCATAAACAAAAACACAATGAATTCCGAGCTGGCCTAATATCGCAAACGCCAAAATAAGTACCTTCATGTTAGTGGGTATAAATGTAAAAAGTAGTAATGGGATAGCCGTGAAACATAAAAGAGCAATCATTGTAACTTTTCTACGGGCTAACAAACCAACAATTATAAGTAACATGACCGCTGGTGCCATGAACACAACAGACAAGAATACGTTCAAATATAAGTTACCGTCTAGATGTCCTATGCTTTGCATCACACCGAAAAATGTAAGACCGCATACAGCCCAAATGTAAGAAGTTAAAAAAGTATACATTCTCATCTTGGATGTTTTGAATAGGTCAGCGTAAGAACCTTTACTTTCGTGCTTTTCCCTAGCTAATACTTCAGCTTCTTCATCGACGATGGCTTCGATATTGTCCGTTGGACGGTTGTTTCTGCAAACAATTAATTATATATCACCATCTTCATCTACAAATAAAATGACTGTTTTTTTTCGACGATTGAATTTACCTTTTTGCTATGAGAGTTAAGACTGCAACAGCTTCTTTCTTCCTCCCAACCGTGATCAACCATCGTGGGGACTCGGGTATAAGCCAGTAGTACACGATGACAATCAACCACGGCGCTGACGTGATTAGCTTCAGGGTTCTCCAGTCTCTTGCAAAATATGCTAAGAGCGGCAACAGCGTTTCTCCAAATACGAACCCTAGTTCTGATAGCCCCATGACCTGCGTTCGAAACGACTTGCCACTAAGTTCTATGAGGAGAACGAAGCAACAAAGTATCGTTCCACCTACAGCGGTTCCAGATAGGAATCTAAACGCTAAAAACACCCAAAGTTCGGTAGAAAACGCTGACATTGATGTGAAAAGCGCGTCAGTGAACAGTGCAAGTACGATTGATATTCTTCGTCCATATCTATAAACAGAAAGAACGCCAATTAATGTTCACCTTAAAAAATATAATAAAGGCCTTTTCCACTATCGACAAATAAGCGCTTACCAACGTACAAATCAAATATATGAAACGTCATTTCGTATGAAGTAGTGAATCAATAACGCCACTGGCATAAACTTATTTAGACATAGTAAAACATGCCACCAGGATAATTTGCAAAGGTTGAATACCTGTCAGAGATGTATCCATAAATCAACCCTCCAGCTGCTACTCCAGCCTGCAACACGGACTGCACCAGGCTCAACAGTGCGGTTCTGTCGCAAATCAATTTGAAATCACTCGTCAACGAGCTCACTATCGGATTTGTATCGAACAACGGATTGTCACATGGGCAGTAGTTACTCGCATTCTGTGCCCCTTCATCCAGACAAATGTAATTGGTTTTAGGGCTAATAAAAACCATATTGTGTAACTCAAATTCTGATGACCAACGCCCTATAGCAACCAGAATAAGTATCCATGTCTGATATCGGCCGAAACGACCGATCGCTTTTTCTATGGGATCTTCAGGCATTTTTTTGTTTCCTCATGTAGCACAGCAGAAGATAGAGCAAAGTTTCAGTCGGTAGACAGTCAAAAACAAACTGGTTGTTCACACTGTGTGTTTGTTGTACATCTGATTTATCCGAATTGTATTCGTCTGTTACTAACCTAGTTGTAAGCTTTATTGTTACTAACCAAATGGACCATATGATGTCTGAATAAATGAATGAATTATTATTTATTATTATTACTAAATTTACCATACACATAATGAACGTGGAACAAATGAATTATTTATCCGTCTTAATTTAATCTGCCGTATCATTTGTTGAATGTAAATTCAATGTTTTCTGAATACATTTCCGTACAATACATTAACATCACTACATAGTATTAAACATTGTCGCTTGCCGCTGTCTATATGTAATATGTATGTATGCTTAAAGCAACGGATTTTGATGTGGTTTTAGGGTTCCGTAGCCGAATGGCAAAAAACTGAACCCTTATAGTTTCGTCAACTCTGTCTTTCAGTCTGTCTGATAGTCCGTCAGGAAGATGTATACTGTTAACCGCTTTACGAGTCTCATACAAAAAATAAAAAATAATGACATTTAAGGGCTCCCATGCATGGAACTAAAACCAAAAAAAAAGACAAACCTGTGCGTGTCAATCTATGGATAGATATTTTAAAATGACGTAGAGGTTCCTCAAACCATTTTCTTTTAAAGTCTAACGTTTCATAGCTAGACGCTTCCAAATGGTAAAATGCTGCTGCTTCTATCTAAGGCAGGGGGATCTAACTTCTAAACTTATCGAGTGTGAATTTCGAAAAATAATAATAATATAGATATTACCAAATACTTTCAACGAAAATTGGTTCGGACGGGATCGTACGAGAAGTTTTTGAGATATAGCACATTTTCAACAACCGCAAACATAACTTTGTTTTTCATACAAACACAAAAACAAAATATTGTGGTATTTTACTAAAAGAAGTAAGTGGATTCCCTAATTCAGTTAAAGTTAGCACTGAATCCTCAGTGCGCGAGTCCGGCTCGCACTTGGCCGGTTTTTTAATTATAGAGTATAAAGTAATATATGTTTAAATGATTCAATTAGAGAGGAAGGGTTATATGTATATGACATGAATATGTAGAATAACTGCCTCGGTTGCGCAGCGGTTAGACGGTCGCACTTTAAAGCGATGGCTACGCCAGAGGTCCCGGGTTCGATCCCCGGGTCGGGCCAAAAATACCTACTCTGTATCTGTTCAGAAATTCCAGGGAAGCCCGGTAAAGATTACCAATGCGTATTCTGAGTTATGGTTTCCAGTCTAACCAGCCAGATGTTAAAAGTTTATCACATAGCATGTAAAATATATATAAAAAAGATGCCTATTTTGACGTAAATTATACAAACATTGAAGTTTAAATAAACTCAAAACCCACTAATTCATAAACGAATCTGTTTCCTTGTGGTAAGGAGGCAATGGTACTGGCTGCGTTGTAAAGTAATGCAAATCCATTGAGCTAGGCGCCAGCTAGCTATATTTGTCAAAACAGAATATAATTTTGGTACAATTTTTCCAAACAGCGATTTAGCATAATAGTATTAAGGCCGCATTCATTAACCTCCAAACAATTTCAATTGCAATTTTCTCTTCAAAAATTACTGAACTGACAATTTATTTTGACTGATCTGTGAAGAAATAAACTATCGCCTTATCATTTTGACCCGGATTTTTTGATTCGATCTTTAAAATGCCTTTAATTTGCAATAAAAGAAGTCAAATTGACGATTATCAGGTGCAGTTTACAAGATAAGTTGTTGACATCAGCTAACAAAATAACATAAATTTGAAGAGGATTACGTACTTCTACGATTTAATTTTATTTTATTGAAATGTTATTTCAAATGAAGACTAAATTGGAAACCATATGTTAGATTTCAAAGTCAGGTGGTATCTCTGAGATACGTTGCACTTCTTGTGTGTTATTTGACAAACTAATGTCATAGAGGTACCTATCTTATGCCATATATCCAACATATCTTACTTAAGTTACCCATAAAATGGAAATTCGGAGCCGTCACGAACTTTCATGTTCGATGGATGTTTGACGCCAGCGCTGAGCGCTCGGAGGGGAAAGGTGTGTGGCTCGTTGTCTTCGCTGCTAGTCATTTTTTTCGTGTATTATACCAAATTTAAAAATATCACAGTTTGCACAAATTGTATACGGCGACTAACTCGCTTTGAGCTGTTTCACTATATCACATAGGTACCTAAGTGCAAAAATGAAACTAGGTGGTGAATAATTACAGCTTTAGAATTTTACTGGAAACTAGATCCCATAGTAGACTTGCTCGTAACAGTTTGGTAGAATACCGCAAATAAATATGTAGTGTTACTTTTGAAAAATAAACTAAAAAATTAATACCTGAGTGATTGCTGGATTTGAATAAGAAATACAAGCTTTAATAGTAAATTCAATATATCTTTTGTTTTCTATTCATACTAAATATTGATCAGTAATGCTTTGAGTGTCTCTGGAGACGCCTGTGAAGAACGTCAGGATCCAAAACCACAAAAGAATAAAGGAAAGTACTCAAAATAAGTAACATAACAACTTTCTTGAGAACCATGGGTCAAAATATGCCCAAAAATAAATCAACTCTCCATAGAAAACAGACAGATCACGTGACCGAGAGTTGATTTTATGTTGAGTATATAACGACAGATTTTCAAATGCAATTTATATACTTACTAGCGGATTTAGCGAACTTTGCTTCGCCCCTAGCACCGTCTCGCCCAGCCTCGTAATTTTAAAAGTTAAGAAAAACACTATAATTAATCAGTTATCAAGCGGGATGAAAAATGATCAAATTACTAAAATGGCTATAAAAAATAGGGGTTGGTGGTAAAAAAGTAAAAATTTAGGGTTGTATGTATTTTTTAATGCCACATTATAAAAAAAAGCGTCCAAAAATAAAAATAAAATATATTTAAAGGTGAACAACCCTTATCACTTAGGGGGAAAAAATAGATAGTAGCCGATTCTCAGACCTACTGAATACGCATATAAAATTTGGTAAGAATCGGTAAAGCCGTTTCGGAGGAGTACGGGAACGAACATTGTGACACGAGAATTTTATATACATACTAGCGGACCCAGCGAACTTTGTTTCGCCCCCATTCTCATCTCGCCCCGGCCCCGTACCGCCCCAGCCCCGTCCCGCCGAGTCCCGTTATTTTAAAAGTTAAGCATTACCAGCGAATTTTGTTTCACCCTTAAATTACTAAAATGGCTATTAAAAAATAAGGATTGATCGTAGAAGGGTGAAAATTGAGGGTTGTATGTATTTTTGTATCTTAAAAAAATAGAAATTAAAAATTTTGTCCAAAAAAATAATTGGGCTGGACTAACCCTAGATTCTCAAACCTACTGAATACGCATATAAAATTTCATCAAAATTGGTCAAGCCGTTTCGGAGGAGTTTGGCAACTAAAACTGTGACACGAGAATTTTATATATTAGAGATAAGATATAATTGCTGACTAAAAGGTGATGTTTTCAAATTAGGTGTTTTGTATTCTATTCGACGAATATTTCTTATCTGACGTTGGTAAAATCAACTCTTAGTTAGAAATAAAGAAAGAAGCTTTTATTGATTTGTTCACTCACACTATAATGTCACACGCGTAAATAAGACTTCCCTAGGCTGATAAAACTTTAATGTGAACCAGTAGGATTAATATATAAGCATTGGGAAAAAACAAAACATTCCGCGAGCTACCTCGCTTCAGCGCCATCTATGATCACATGTCAGAACTAAACTGAATATGAACATTGATGCATTACAAAAGTACCTACAAATGTTGCTTTTAATATACGAATCCAACAGATTAGTACGGGAAGTTAATTTATTGGGCGTTATTTAATTTAGGGAAAAGTTGTTAAGTTACTGGCAGCTTCATTCTTAGCGAATTGTTTTGAAACACATTGTTGTACTTTCTTTCAAATACAGACCAAATTGCCAAAAGAATTACAGAGAATGTTCTATAGAGATGATAATGAATCAATCGATAGTTGTATTAAATAAAAATAAAAATCCATGGATCCAATCCATCGGTATAAAGACCCTTTTGTTGACTCTGAAGGCTGACCAGGCCTGTGCGTAATGCGATCGATCTTGTGAGATTTTGAGCTTTCTTACAAGGTCCATAGTAAGAGACCATATTTCAGAACTTCCTAATCGTTTCGGTAAAAATCGAAATTTGGTCCTTGTTTATGCGAAAAGCGTAGCGTGGTCAGCAAAAAAAAGAAAACTAGCAGAGTAGCTTTAGAAAAAGCTGGTTGTACGAGTTTTGTGTTCTGCTGCCGTTGGAATGATGTAGGCTGCCTGTTTTATTTAATTCCCAACACATCATTCGGTACAGTTTACCTATGACTAGAGTCATTCAAAGTTCTCATCGAATGTCTCAACTTTTAATTAGTATTTGTCGAGGGAAACTGTCTCTTTCCCCGCTAATTGTTATGCGAGCTGTGACCTACTCTGTAAACTATGTAAACGTGTATTGTTTAGACTCTAGTCATCCCTGTCACTCATGTTAGCATTCCTGTGTGTATGTTGCGATAAAGTAGAAGAACCTTTAGAAAAATACATGTAAAAAGCTTGTGACAAACCAGACAGTGTCAATATTATAGCATGAAATGTTGCCCACAGATGCGCTTTATTTTGTGAAGAAGCAAGCTTATTTTTACCCCAGTGTATTTGAACATTAGCAGTCCTCCGCGCGTTTTATTTTACTTCCTTCTCCAGTCGTAGCGTTATGTTTTATACCTATAGCCATCCCCGATAAATAAGCTATCCTCTGACACAAATATAAAACAAATCGGTTTAGTAGTTTCAGAGATTAGTGCCTTCAAACAAGCAAACATACTCTTCAGCTTTATATTAATAGTTCAGATATCAGCGCTGAAAAGTGATGGCAGATCGCCGCAAGAATCTATAACTAAATATAACCTTTATTCTTTAGCTAGGCAGAATAGTCTAGTTTCAGTCAGCATCTTATTTTATGCGCCTACTTTTCTTTACTTCTACCGGAGTAGAGGCACTATTTAATGGCCGTCGCATTCCCGCTATTGTTTTGAATACTTTGCGTCATAGAGTAGCGTTATGTTTCCATGTTGTCTGGTTTGAGCGTGTTTCAAATAATATGTAAGCTGATGGACTTTGGTGTTATTGTTTGATAAATAAATACATTTAGAAGAGTGAGGCGGGGTTGCGGCGGGGGGGGGGGGGGGGCGCAGGCCCAGTTAGCCAAAAGGTTGCTGGTTCTAGTCCCGCCCGTGCGCAAATTTTTGGCTTCTTATTTCATCTTTATGAATATAAACATATGACACTATAAGTGTTAAAAATATTCTAAAGCATTAGATAGCGAAGCGTCATCAATTTCCAAGTTGAATTTATTCTGTAAAGAATAACTGCTTGGGCCATCTGTTTCATAAACAGACGGCTAGATGGTGCTAAGCGTCACGCAATTGACATTTTCAAAAGAAACCACAAATTTCGCAGGGTCGGACTGACAGCACGGTAGCTCTATTGGTAAGAGCGTTTGGCCCGGTCTGCCAAAAGGTTGCTGGTTCAAGTCCCGCCCGTGCGCAAATTTTTGGTTTCTTATTTCATCTTTATGAATATAAAAAAAGTTAAAACCGACTTCAAAACCAAAATGCTCAAATAAGCTCTTGACAATTGAAAGGAAAGGAACCCATTTTAGGCAACCAATTTCTTTTTGGAGTCGGTGCTGTGATAGTTGATGCTTGATGGTCAAAGTGATGGCACCGACTCCAAAAAGAAATTGGTTGCCTAAAATGGGTTCCTTTCCTTTCAATAGTCAAGAGTTTATTTAAGACTTTTTAGTGCATTTTGGTTTTGAAGTCGGTTTTTACTTTTTTTAAAGGTAATTTTATTTCTTCATTTTTAGAGATTACAGGAGAATAGGGGGGGGGGGGGCACCTTATGACTCTGTTTTTTAAGAAGCTACAAACTACCTATTATAAGTTCTTTCATTAAAGTTACTGAACTCCTAAGCGTTAAGGAGTTCCACCATCAGCTCAGCCCTACAAGATGTTGACTATTAGACGTAATAATATGTCAACATTAAGATTCAAGTAAAAAAACACTATAAGTGCCTTTAAAATTTGAGGGTTTCCCTCGATTACACCAAGATCCCATCATCAGATCCCAAATTGAAAAAAATGGGACCAACTAGAAGGTATACCCTTTAAGTAAGCGAAAAAATTTTTCGAATCGGCCGACAAACGACTGAGATATGAGGTAACAAACATACAAAAAAAAAACATACAGTCGAATTGATAACCTCCTCCTTTTTTGAAGTCGGTTAAAAATATGACACTGTGAGTGTTAAAAACATTCTAAAGCAATAGCTTTAATTAATTCAGAAATGATTGTGTTGCGATTTAATTGATTGAACTTCATGGGAACTTTGCAATTTTAAAGTTCCTTTGTGACATAATATTTATTTAATAGTCGTTATATAATACAGAATTCTAGACCGTATGGTCTAGTTCACCTGATAGTTCAAAAGCACTACTTTAATGTGTATTCACGTGGGTGGTTCAGGCGGGTAGTTTCGAAAAAAAATTTAGTTCCAATGTAATTTGGTTTTAATGGTTAGTGTAATGGTTAAAAATTTGAAGAAAACTAATTACAAATGACCTCCTTTTTAAACGTTGATAAAAATACCACCTCCTTTTGTTAATTCCAGTAAAAACTAAAACGATACAATTTAATATATGTCTAAATTATTTTGCTTATTTCAATTGCACTCAAAAGTGCATGTTAAGGATAATATTCGTACACTTACAAACAAGTAAACCTAAACTTTATTCCAGCCATTTACGTGCTTTCATTGGCTTTACACTTTTCAAAATAACAACTTTTGTGATGTACTACTTTTTAGATTCTTCAATATTTGCTGGACTAGTGTACGCATTCTCTGTTTGGTTTACAGAGTTAAGCAACACAATACTCTTTGTCTCGGGAAGCAGGCAGCATGCCAATGCAGCAGACACGGGCAGCGCTCCGAATATCAAGAATGCGACCCATTCTACTCCAATATTCGCTACAAACGGAGCAGCGAAAGCTCCAACTCGCGCAAACAAAGAACACAAACCCATTGCAGAGTTCCGCACCACTGTAGGAAAAATCTCCGTAGTATACAAATATGCATAAATAAAAACATCATAAATTCCAATCTGACCTAATATCGCCAACGCCAAAATAACTCCCTTCATGTTAGTGGGTATAAATGTAAAAAGTAGTAATGGGATAGCCGTGAAACATAAAATAGCAATCATTGTAAATTTTCTCCGGGTTAACAAACCAACAATTATAACTAATATGACTGCTGGTACCATGAACGCAACAGACAGAAATACGTTCAAATATAAGTTACCTTCTAAGTGTCCTATGCTTTGCATCACACCGAAAAATGTAAGACCGCATACAGCCCAAATGTAAGAAGTTACAAAAGTATACATTCTTATCTTGGATGTTTTGAATAGGTCAGCGTAAGAACCTTTACTTTCGTGCTGTTCTTTAGCTAATATTTCTGCTTCTTCATCGACGATGGCTTCGATACTGTCCGTTGGACGGTTGTTTCTGCAAACATTAAATTATACATTATCATCTAAATCTAAAATAAAATGTCTGTCTTAACTAATGTTACTTCTTAGACAATTGAATTTACCTTTTTGCTATGAGCGTTAGGACTGCAACAGCTTCTTTCTTCCTCCCAACCGTGATCAACCATCGTGGAGACTCGGGTATGAGCCAATAGTACACGATGACAATCAACCACGGCGCTGACGTGATTAGCTTCAGGGTTCTCCAGTCTCTTGCAAAATATGCAAAGAGCGGCAACAGCGTTGCCCCAGATATGAAACCTAGTTCTGCCAACCCCATGCCCTGCGTTCGAAACGACTTCCCAGTAAGTTCTATAATGAGAACGAAGCAACAAAGCATCGTTCCACCTATGGCGGTTCCAGATAGGAATCTGAACGCTAAAACCACCCAAAGTTCGGTAGAAAACGCTGACATTGATGTGAAAAGCGCGTCAGTGAACAGTGCAAGTACGGTTGATATTCTTCGTCCATATCTACAAACAAAAAGAACAATGTACATCTTTAAAATATAATAAGGGCCTCTTTTACCATCGACAAATAAACTCTAACCAATCAAATATATGAAACGTCATATCTTATGAAGTAGTGGGCCAATAACACCAATGGGAACTTAGTTAGACATTGTAAAAGAAACTGCCAGGATAATTCGTAAAGATTGAATACCTGTCAGAGATGTATCCATAAAACAACCCTCCAGCTGCTACTCCAACCTGCAACACGGACTGAACTAGGCTCAACAGTGTGGTTCTGTCGCAAATCAATTTGAAATCACTCGTCAACGAGCTCACTATCGGATTCGTATCGAACAACGGATTGTCACATGGGCAGTAGTTACTCGCATTCCGTGCCCCTTCATCCAGACAAATATAATTGGTTTTAGGGGTAATAAAAACCATATTGTGTAACTCAAATTCTGATGGCCAACGCCCTATAGCAACGAGAATAAGTATCCATGTTTGGTATCGGCCGAAACGACCGATCGCTTTTTCTATGGGATCTTCAGGCATTTTTTTGTTTCTTTACGTAGCACAGCAGAAGATTGCAGCACTGTGTCAGACGGTAGACAGTCAAAAACAAACTGGTTGTTTACTAAATTTACCATACACCTAAATGAAGTGGAACAAATTAATTTGTTATCCGTCTTTATTTAGTCTGCCGTATCATTTGTTAAATGTGAATTCAATGTTTTCTGAATACATTACCTTACAATACGTCATTATCACTACAGAGTAAAAAAAAATGTCGATTCCCGCTCTCTGTTTGTAATATTTATGTATGTATGTATGCTTAAATATTTTAAACTACGCAATGGATTTTGATACTTTTTTTAATAGATAGAGTGATTCAAAACGAAGAGTACACGTGTAATACAGGGTGACTTTGTTATCAGTACCGAAATTTTGTGTAAAGACTCCACTGATGAATATGAACAACTTTTACTATGGGGGCAATAGTGAAATCGAGAAAAAAAAATCAGCTGTTCCATACATTTTGACCGCGCGCCAATTGAACTTTTGTATATTGGCGCTATCCTTATTTTCTTTTTCTTTCCCTTACTGCTTTGACCACCTTTTTCGTACGAACACTACGTGGACGGCCAGATCTTTTTCTGTCACAAACAGAGGAGGTGTCATTGTACCTATTGATAGCCCGGTACACTAACATTTGACTAATACCAAGCGTATGGAGAATTTTAAAAATAGCATTTGGCTCCATACCAACTTTGTGTAATGCAATCACAGCGATTCTGTTCTCTTTATCACCCCACTCCATTTTAATAACGCAAAATATTATAAAATGTATTGGCGCCAAAATTAGAAAACACAATGAGTAATCGTTAAAAAATGACAGATTCCAAATTTAAATGTAATATCTTTCTTATTTTTAATTGTAACAGTATTTATGGCCAGACTGTGTATATTGATCTTTCAACGTGTAAATAAATATATTTTCATTGTCTTATTACAAATAAACTCTGACGGTTGCATAAAGACAGCATTAGAAGCAATATCAGCTTTGAACCCGTGCGGAGCCGGGGCAGGTTGCTAGTTATTATAAAAAGAATACTACTTGCTTTATAAGAAAATAAAAGATGATAATTTTATGTAAATTTATATTTTTTACATAGTTACAGTGTTGCCGCTATTTAGAGTCAGGAATACAAAGAAAAATGATCTTACCTCATAATCAAATAAGATTTAAAATATACTTAAAAACACCTTGAAAAGTTATTAAGGACGCTTGTGTGTGTGTTGAACTGGCCAATCTATTTACATAGCCAGTGTTGTAGCATCCCATCTAAGATTTGTAACTAAATAATATGGCTCAAAAAAGTACCCCCATTTTTTGACTCCCTCCAGTAAAGAATATGCCAAAAGAAATGGGTATTCATGGACAATTATTATATTAAAATAGTAGTAGTAGATTGTTGCGTGGTATATAAAAAAAAAACATGTATTAATATATTGCTTTACACTTTATATTTTAAGGGAAGCCGAAGGATACTATACTTTAATTTACACATCAAAGCCAGGGCGCACTACCACTAGCAGCTATGTAAATAAACGAAAGCGCCTGCCTTGCTCTACACACGTTCTATAAACACATGTGCGTCTTTGGTAAATACTCGTAAGATCCTCTGTACATTTTGTAACTGGTGATCTCTATAACTGTTTCGGTGGCGCAGGGCTTAAAGAGTCGCACTTTAAAGAGGAGTAGGGGGTAAGGAGTACTTGTAGGGGCACCGAACATAATTTTGTTATAGACCGGTTTTACAAGAACATTATAGATATATTAAGTAAGGCAGCTGAGGCTACTTCCAAAAAGCAAGTCCATGGCAAAAAAAGAATGAGGTGGTCGGTTGGAACAAGCATGTTCAACCTGTAGACAAGCATGTTCAACCATGGAGGCGGGAGGGTAGCCCACTAAGTGGTGCTATCTATGATAAAATGGTGAAGTCTCGGCGTGCATTTAAAGCAAAACTTAAATGGTGCCAAAATAATGAAGATAAGCTAAGAATGGACATTTTAGCATTACATCACGCTAACAATAATTTCAATAGCTACTGGAAGTGCTCTCTTAGTGCATGGTAAGGACTTTGTCTGAAATAAATCTTTTGAATTTAAGGCGACGGCTGCTCCAGAGGTCCCGAGTTCAATACTCAATGGGTCGGGTCAAAATCAGTACGTGGGTTTTTCTGTTCAGAAATTCTCAGGGTATCTCGGAGTTTAGAAGTCGGTAGATGATTCACCCCTCGTGCCTCGGAAAACACGTAAAGCTGTTCTCGACGATCGCTCTCCGGTCGTCTTTGATTGCTGTCCCATCGGGCTATGAGAGTGAAAGGAATAGAGAGTGCACCTGTGTTTGCGCACACACTTGTGCACTATAATATGTCCCGTGCAGTCGGTTTGTCGTTGTTACTGGCCGCGCCGTTGTCGAAATAGGCTAGAGGGACTATATACTTATATTTTTCTGTTACTATTTTGGATATATCCCTCTCTTTTCCTAATGTACGAGAATGGCAGGGACGGCTAGATTCGAAACGTGGACATACTTTTAATAGGATAAGCCTTCTGCAGAGTTAATAAAGTTGTGTTTTAGCATGTATGCCGCAAATGTCGCCATTGATTAGTAGCTAGAATATAATATGAAACATTAGACTTTGAAAATGTACCTAAGAGTAGGTATGTGTAGGAGCGAACATGATATATCAACCTGCTACCCACCTGAATGAGTACTTATTAAGTAGTAAGTTGTGCATATTTTACTAAAATGAATAAACAAATGAAGCATGAAACAAAAACTATAGTCACAATTATTATGTCGTAACCGTAACCGTCTTTACTGTAACTAATTCAAAAGACTATAAAAAGTGTTAAAGTCTTAAATTAGATTTGCGTTTTTTCTCCAATTTGAATAGATGTCGGTTGACAGATAGAGTTTTCTTTTTTGAGTTGGTAATATCAATTTGAATTGAAAGTTGATACAAATCGGCGAAAAAATATAAGCGTCACTTTTTTGCCAAAAGTGAAAGTGTTATTTATATCTTTTAGTATGACCGTTTATCGTTTATTATGTTTTATTCACAAGGGGTTAGTAATTGAGTTTGTGTAAAGTTCATTATTGAATTATATGGGTATTACTGAGGATGTATCATTACATGGCATCATCATCATCATCAATGGCCTAAAATTTCAATTTTGCGCAATTGAATAAGTGATGTTAGCATAACTAAGAATAGGTATAAAGGTATAAACAAAGGGTTTTTTTTCTTACATCCTTTGGTTAGTTATGAAAGAAGGTATCAAATGAATTTCACTTTAACTTCGACTGTCATTTCACTCACGAAGCCAGTAGCTAAGCAAACTGTTTTGTAATAATATTGAGTTTTGTGTCAGAATCTAAATATTTTGAAGTTAATATTAAATAAATAAATAATAATATTAGACACCAATGACATACATTGCTCTGATCCCAATGTAATTAGCCAATCCACTTGTGTTCTGGAAATCAGACACAACAGTGGCACTACAACACATACATCCGAGATAATATAAAAAATAATGATTTCTACATTGACCTGACCGGGAATCAAACCCGGGACCTCGGAGCGGCGACACCTTAAAACCTAGCGTGCTTAGCAACTATACCACGGAGGTCGTCAGTAAAAAGCCATAATGCCTGTAACATTTAAATATATCACGTTATAACATGAATGAAAATATTAAAGGTTATGATATTAGGGATATTTATACAGTGTGTATAAAAAACCCTGTCCGACCCATTAAGAGGTTATTAGGTATCGAGATTAGGTTTTATTTGTGTAAAAATTTTCATAAAATATTCGAAAAATATAAAAAAGCATACATGGCAGCCCGAAAAGGGATTGGCGGGGCGCGCGGGAGGCACGGAGTTGCGCCGGCACTTGTAAGTAGCGCGACAGGTGTGATAACGTATTTTGAAAATTACCCCGTTTTAGGGTGATAGGCACTAACCTTGTTGGCTTTTAAATTGATAAAAAAAAAGAATTACGTTACTTTTATACTTGTATTGGTTACGTTATTATAGCAATTTTATGACCCGGGTCGGACAGTTTTTTACATATTGTATAAACACCACATCCTTATTAAAAGGATCAGCCATCATGAGGAGTTGACATGTTGTATACAATTTTCATCGCACTCTCATTGACCGCGCGCGCTTTACCCGCCAGAGTGCAAAGAGGCTCCGGTCAGAGGCTGCGCCGCTTATTTCCGAGGTATAAAAGTACCGTCACTCGCATCGAGTCGGACCATTACCTCTCAACTCGACTGGACCAGAGGTGCGTGTGCGCAGTGAACAGTGATGTATCACACGTGATTCAGTGCAGTGATACAGTGACGTGTGATAATAAGTATTTTTTTTTGCTTTTTTTGACAGACACACCGGCCGGTCCGAGATGCGGTGGATTGCATTGGTAATTTTTTGATTTTGATTAGTTTATTTATTTCATTTTAGTGTCGTTACAAGCGTTTCTTTTTAGTGTCATTCGTATACAAAGGTAATGAATTCAATATAAAAAACTGACCCTAAGGAAACCAATTTTAAGTTCTTATTTATTTTTAACCATCGCTTGTTTCTTACTTTCTTAGGAAAAATAAGGGATTAATAAGTAACACACTGTAGTAAAGGATTGCATGCATTTGTTTTATATATTGTATAGTACAATACAAACAAAAGAGTAATAAATACATGCTTGCAATTAGCACCTATGTGTAATGATTAAACTATACTGGGCCACTTTCAGCTTTAGTATAAGCAATCAATGAAGAACAACCGGTGGTTTTAGCGGTGTAAGTATTTATAATATTTTACACGGCGTTCACAATTATATTCATAATCTCGACAAACCTTAAATATGCAATAATCAATTTTATTAAGTGCACTTTTAAGAAACACGTGCGTAAAAAGACAAAAAAATGTTAAACAATAAACAAAATTTAGTAGCAATGACTTCCTTTAGATAATTTTATTGTAAAAGGCTCATTTGAAATGTCAATAATTTAGCCTTGAAATACGTGCAGACTAGAGCTAACCTAGTGCCTCATGTATCTAGAATTGAGTCAACCGTACTGTGTCTAATCTAAGAAAGCGATTAAAATTGAGAAAGTTACTAAAACGAAAACTTCGGTGCGATACTGCATATGAATTTAACCGTTTTAAACGGACACTCAAAAACCTGTTCTAGCGGATTGTTTTTATGAATTTGTATAATTTTAATCAGTCGTAATAAGATACAGGGTGTACTGAAATATGTTCTAAGCTTCAATCCAAAGCTAGATTACCAATCTGCTTCCGAATTAACCCCAAAAGATTGCTATATTTTGTACAGTTTTAGAAATAAACTATTTGTATTCGTCAATCATTAAATCGTCGATAGTTGTCCATAATACAACGCTAAGTTTGCAGGCGTTTTCATTTCGGGGTCCCAGGGTTTGATTCCCGATTAGGTCAGAAATTTCCCATTTATCTTGCGTCTGAGTATTGTGGTACCACTGTGTTTCTGATTTACATAACACTAAATTGCATTAGCTACTTACTTTGGAATCTGAGCAATACTCTATTGTGATTAGCATCCAATGTTTATTAATTGATTTTATTTACTATTTAATAACACATTGCAGCGAAATAAAAAAATATAGCTCTTATTACTCATAAAAATCTCTATCAATGGGACTGAAAAATCTAGTACTGTAGTTCTAGAGCTCTTTTTTTGAATCACTCTCGTCAATATTTCAAATGATTTTAATTTGAAAATATATTGAAAGTCATCGAAAAACACGCTATATATAGTGCACACATGTATTAACAAAAACAAGTTATCTTTTCTTATCACATCCGTGTGGATTTCAATTGATTCCTGGCCTTATTATTTTGATTCACCCTGTATAACATCCTGAGCTAAGATAATTTTAAACTGTTATGTCACACACATTTAGATGCATCGCTTAACACAAAAATAAACACATAAGCGCGCATTATGTCAGTTCCGTTAAAACAATGTACGTACAACGGTCAATTAAGTATTACTTTTGCTCATCTAACGTTACCTTACTACGCTACAGAGGTTCTTATGTAATGGATAACACTTAGATTAACCCGTTATCAAGTGCTTAGATGGTTTTGTTACGATTAATATTGAAATTATCGAACAAGTTTTCAAGATAGTGAGCTTTCAGGATTGAGCTTTTATGTCAGTAAAAAAAAATGAAAGACTCCTCTTATCTATCTAACCTACATGTATAAAAGAAAGTCGAGCTATTCAATTTATGACACGATGGGTAGACCGATTTTCAAGTATTTTACTATGTTTGATATGTCGCCGCCCCGAATTTGACATAGACAAAGGAAATTAGCTTGAGCCGCATTTTTATAAATGCTATGCAGCTTTCTTTGATATTAAGATAACCGCGGGATCTTAATACAATTTGAATTCATGAAATTTACACAACATACTCGTACCTATTCATAGAAATATTCTGTGGGAAAACACACACACTCACACTCACATTTTAAATTTTGCGATCGATAACCTGACAGGTTTTATTTTCCAGCTATTTAAACTTGAATAAAAAGATAAGGTTTAGATATTGAGCTACTATTACTAGCGTATGGACGTGACATAACGAATTAATTTCGTGCTCCATGAATTGACGACACAGACACCAACTCTACAGATTCATAATTCGAAATTCAAATTTCAATGAAAACTTTACAATCTTGACGTCGTATTTGCGACACATTTTTTGCTACTTATAGCTCCTCTATACATGTACTTACAACTTAGTGCGTCTTTACATTAGAGCGACAGCAGCGCTGTCGCTCTAATGGGAAGGGCTTAGAGCGCTTTCACATTTAGGCGACTTTAGCAGCGCGACTTACGCGCGACAGTCGCGCTGCCGATGATTTCATACTATACACGGAAGCGCGGCAGCAGCGCCGCAGCGGCTCGTAAGTCGCGCGGGTCCGTCCCACTATACCATTACCCATTGCAGTGGTAATACTATCCCCGTATTAGCACTGAAAAGGGTAATGGGTGTGGTGGGACCGACCCAGTCGCGCGACCGTCGCGCTGCTAATATAAAGGCATCCGCTGCTGCCACGCTGTTGTCGCTCTCTAAAGCGCACTTACCGCTGTCATTTATGTACAAAATTACCAGCAGCGCGGCTGTCGCGCAGCCTTCGCGCTGCTAAAGTCGCCTAAGTGTGGAAGCTCTCTTACTGGGTTTAGATTCAACTTTATGACTCTTAAAACGTAATTATGGTTACTAATTGGTTACAATATTAGACGCAAGTATACGCTACTTGCTACAAGGAATTCGCGTGCGCATTCTATCTTCTCTCATTAACTTTCAATTATGATAATTTATGTACTGGCCAATTTACCCGACACTCAACTTGCATAAGGTATCGTAAAATTGTTTATAAGCATTATCTAACTGATTTAATATCAAGTGACCCAAAATTCGAAATATATGCTGCTTCTTGCTTATGTTTGACACCCATGTTGCTAATTTATTCATGCATACATATTAATCTATTTCAATTAACGTAGTCAAAATGTTGATTTAGTTTATTTAAGATACCTGTAGATGTGGTGCTTTAGTTGAGTTGAAGGCAAGCTACTGCAAGTGTGTAAATAATAATACTTTGCACCTCGTCCTTAATATTAGTAACATATTAATAAAATAAAAAAGTGAAGTTAGCCTTTAATGTTCCACTGCTGGGCAAAGGCCTTACCACAACAATGAGGTAGTTTCAGCCATACTCCACCACGCGGGCTCAGTGCAATCCGCACTGAGGGAGGGATGTTTGCAAGACAAGTGACAAACCCTGCTGTCAGATGTTATCAAGCCGCCCATAAGGTCTATGACTAGGCTTAGCCACTAATATTTACCGATATTAGCCGGGACCATCGGCTTAACGTGCCTTCCGAAGCACGGAGATGCTCGTTATATACGTCACTTAAATGGTTGAAGAGGTCACCCATCCAAACACGACCACGCCGTAGGTTGCTATACTTCGGTATCACTACCAAATCGCTGAATAATATTCTTCTACCAATTTTCTGCAATGCCGGCTTTTCTCAACAAACGCAGGTACCTACTCAGCCTACACAACAGACTCTACGCCAAAGTACAGGTCTCTTTAGGTACGCAGGAGAATATCTCCTGTCTCTATCTGGGCACTAATATTATAGTGCCCAGATGTGTGCGCAATACACAAGTGCACTCTCTGTTCCTTGTCTCTTATAATTTTCTGTGGGTTGGAAGCAATCTTTGACATGACCAATGAGAGATCAGGCGCAGGCGCAGACGTGCTTTCCAAGGCACGAAGTCATCACTAACAATGTCCTGACTCTTGAGCTTTCTGTGTGTTATCAAGACAAAAAAAACAGAAAGAAATTTCGGTCTGACCCAGGACCTCTTGGGTAGCTACCAGGGAGCTAACTGCAACACCAACGAGGCGAGAATTAGTAATATCCCAGATAATATAATACTATAATATGTGGTATCATTGCATAGGTGACTTCGCCCCAGCACTGGTTGAGAAAACTCATTAGTCGTATTTTTTATTTTTAAAACTCATTTGTTCTCTCTATTACACTATTATATTATTATTACCACGATTATTTTTGTTGAAAACGAATTATTTGAATTGATGAAATTGATCGCAAAAAGAGCCAATCGCAATTTTCTTTACGTACAAAAGTTTTTTATTTTGTAAGTATCTTATATTTATAAGCTTTATGATTTTAGATCTTGTCGAACAATTTAATATACCTTACTTTTTGCTTATAAATCCATTAATGGACAATGGGCCGCAGCAGGCTTCTAGAATATTACTTTGCAAAATATTAGTTTATAAATATTCCGAACCGGTAGTCGGTTTTCTTAACATAATCATTTAAATATATTTTTATATAACTGTTTGTGAGATTCCAGTTTCTATCGCATAGATATACTCACTTCAATGAATCCGAATGATTATTTCACTATTATTACGTGCAAATTTATGTGAATATCATGTTGATGGCTTTATAAATATCTATTGATACTTTATAACAGTAGTAATAAAATCTGAAAGCTACGTAGGTGGCAAAGGAGTTGCAAGATGCGTTTTTCTTTGTTGCGTGTATCTAATAAAATCTTTAATAAAGCTATTATTGTTTATATTCTCTATGTTGGGGCTTTTCCAATCACTCTTCCACTTTTGAAGTTCTAGGAAAAAGCTAATTGTCTGTGACCACGAACTAATCAGAAAGGATAGAGGAGTTCTTACGCTTAATATTAAGTCTAGGGGATATTTTTTTTTAGGTAAAAAGATTTAAATGGCTTCTGCAATAGATCTTTGCAACACTTTCGATTGGTTAATCGGTAATGAAAGATAACGTTTTAATTCAATGATAGAAAATATTAATGATATAAGACAAAAGCTATGTAGTACATAGATTAATAATATGTTAGACGATCTGCTTTATTCATTACAAAAATAGTTTCAACATTGTATAAATCATTTCACTATAAAAATACTTAAAACGTTTTATCACAAATCGCCTCACAAGAATTAAAGATACGATTATAGAGGTAATGGATTCATAAATACAATTTACGTGAAACGGTACACCAGACAGTCATCATGATTGCGCACGAGTTGAAATTATGAAGAATCATCGTACAGACAAGCATTTCAAGCTCAACACTGGGGTATCTTATCTTAGGCATTATAAGGGCTATTTTCCAACAAAAACGTATACTCTAATACAGTCAACACATCAGACTGTTCATAATACCGGGTGAATGATTCAGGCCTAAAACACAAATGGTTGACGACTTTATTATGTAACTCGAAATAGGTTTCTGGGGCTCGATTATAGTAAGATTAGTATGAGGCGTCGATTGCTTGATGTAAATAGTAATTACGGTAATATTGTGAACTTTGGCTCTTGCGATAAGCTTTTATAGTGGGTAATACTCCCTTACTAACGCGTGGGCTTGTAATATATAGGTATCGTTGACTATGCATGTAAATGTATATTTCCTATGTACAGATTTGTGATTGATCTATGTGATGTGCAATTAAGAGTTATATTATGTATATAAATACGTGAATTAGCTTTTCCATATTCTTAAATATGAAATAACGGTAATTAAATAATGGTATTTTTTTGGTTTCATAATTCATCTTTAAGAATATAAAATATGACACTTTTAGTATTAAAACATTCTAAACCATGTGAAATTTTAATTGAGACTGGTCGTAGGGGTACCAATATTTATTTCTGATAAGGTTAAGGGTAATATACTCCAAATAATACGATGACAGTAAAGGTCGTTCTCGTCCCATTTAGGTTTCCAACCCGAGAACTTTTGGCTACGGGCCAGTGCCAATTGCCACTAGGTCAAAAACGATATCAAACGATCGTCCTTTAACTGTAACCGTACAAAGCTTGTTAGCCGAGTGCAACGAGGAAGCTCGTGCTCTTTCGCAATGCTCCGTTGGTCTAAAGACAAGGGTGAAATGTTACTTACTTTCTCTATCTCAGGGATGGCTATCACGCCTTCAACAAAAAGGAGGAATTGACATTCTAATGTCAATTCTTTCATTAATCTTTTTGCTGTGATGTAAGATATAAAACCAAAGACCACTGCGACTTTTAGCATCGATGCAGTCGCGCGTTTTGAAAACGCGCTTCAGCATCGCGACTCACGCAATGAACAGATTTCATTTAGCATTGATGCAGTCACGCGTTAGTATCGATGCAGAAGCACGACGTATCGATGCTATCGCGCGTTAGTACCTATGCAGTTGCCAAAATTCAGTACATAATTTGCATTGCGACTGCATCGCTGCTAAAGTTAGCGCAGTGTGTAAAGGTTGTCAATTTGCAACTGCATCGATGCTAACGCGCGTTAGCATCGCTGCTAAATGTCGCTATGTATAAACGGCCAAAGAAATAGCTCATTATGTGCGACAATAGGTATAGACTTCAATAGTTTAGGCATATGCCGATGATTGTTTGGTGAAATGGTTTAGGGTTACAAACCTCTATTTCAGTTTTATTACCGTGATGTTTCTCTTTCCAAGCCTGTCTCTTTGCTATAGTCGCACAGATATGATACCATACAAAGTTGGTTCTATGCATGTTATTAATTGCAGGCACTTGCATAATATTGTCTTACTTCATTCGCAAATTAATTACTTACTCTCTTTTTTGTTTTTATAATGTAATGTAGTGATTGTTTCTAGGTCTTCGTTACGCAAAATTTTAATCAGAAATCTAATTATCCAGGAAGTGTGAATTGGGCTAGACATAAGATTGACGAGTGATCATTATTGCATAGCAAATGCTACATCGAATGTACACAGTTGCAAAACCTAGAGTATTCGTACAATGTAAAGTGTAATGATGAGTTTGCATACATTTGTGTGTATATTGTTTAATGTTCCTTTGTTGAGGAGCAAGTTGCAGTTGCACTTTTAACAAGACGTAACGTATCATTATGCCAAATTTATGTTCTTTACTAGAAATTTATGCGTCAGCAAGTTTTATCGCGACGTCTTCTCTCCTTGTCCTCCCTAATGATGAAGAAAGACTACCTATTAAGCCAAAATTCTATTTTACTTTAAAAAATCTCTTTCTTTTTCCCAAGTCGTGGCAGATATGAAAAATATGATAGGGCGATAGGACCTACATTCATCCCAATAAATTTGTAATTCAAATTATTAATTTCAGATAACTTCATATCTATAGTAATTAACCTTTGTGATGTTTCATAAAGATACTAGCGACCCGCCCCAGCTTCGCACGGGTGCAATGCTAATACTAAATCGCTGCTAAATTCAAAGTGCTATAGGGAAAACCACGGCCTCAGACGCGCTATTCATAAGCACGCTCTTGCCGCACCGGGCGGCCGGCCGGTACCGCCGCAAACGTTACGTCCCGCAATTTTTAAATCTGTAAAATCTTCGAAAATATTCACTTAAATCATACGGTGTAAAGGGCCATATAGATCTATGTTAAATGAACAATGTATTCAAGGTATTTAATTGGTTAAGGATTAATGCTGTATTGGTTAAAAACGCTTCGAAAATTAGCCATTATTTGTCGTAAAAAGTAAATGACAAAAAAAAGTTATTGTGGGTTATCCATAAAAGATAGACATATACCATCACGTACTTTTCTGTAGACCTTTTCAATGTGTATAATATTTAGTACATTATTTTGATAAAACTCGTAGGGTTCAGCCTGCGTTTGCAATGTAAGCGTAAAAAATGTAATTATTTACGACATCACATTAGAAACCTCAAAAATAACAGAACTTTTCCACTATTTAATGGATGTTATTATACATATAAACCTTCCTCTTGAATCACTCTATCTATTAAAAAAAACCGCATCAAAATCCGTTGCTTAGTTTCAAAGATTTAAGCATACAAAGGGACATAGGGACAGAGAAAGCGACTTTGTTTTATACTATGTAGTGATATATATTTCTCTATTTTAATCACTCTTCTTACGCCAACCTTCTCCCTGAGAACTTTTTGAACCTATTATTTCGCAATTGTTTATATTTTTAAATCAGTAATCCTCAAATTTTTGTGACATAATTTTTATGTTTATGTTCTCTTGTTCCTTTGATAGCCCTGTGCTTGGAAGCTTGCTGCGATTCACTTTCATCTGACATTTAACCTGCTTCGGGTTACAACACGAACAATATGGCGTCATAATGTACACTTTAATGTTCAAGATCACATTAATTTAATGACAAATACGCTGACGGTGCGTTTTCATTTCAATAATGGTGAGGATTCGTCTTTTATTGCACAATAAATGTGTATTCTTGTTCCGTAATGCGTCTTTATTGTTCGATGAATAATTTACATTGAATTTCAGATAAAATATTGTGTATTTTATCGGAAAATTTGCTATAAACTATATAGTCTATTTAGATAGTTTATTTGTTTGTACGAGCTTATCTAAGGAACTACTGTAAAGATTTAAAAATATTTTTGTCTTGGATAGCTTATTTATCGAGAAAACTTTAAGCTGCAACAGCAGGTAAAAGAGCAAACTCAAAACGCGTGGACGAAGTCGCGGGGGACAGCTAGTTTTTTATAAAAAATCGACCAAAATGTCTGAAAGTCCCATAGTAAATAAAACTAATAGCCATGAGTAGTCTTTATAAATAAATAAAAACTTACAGTTAGGAAAGTCACTCTGTATGCAACGCGAGTATTATTTATGACAGTGTCTGCGCTGCAAAACTTGGCCAATATTATTTTAAGTAGCTTAAGTATTTTAAATAAAAATTGTTCATACAATTAAATGAAATATTGTTACCTAACAAAAGGTGCAATCGCGGGCAAATATCTGCATATCTAATAAAATTAAAATAAGCAAAAAGAAAAAAATATTTTATTATTTATTTATTATTACAGTGGCCAGTACATCAGGCTACCCATTTTTTGTTGCTAACTAGTCCTGATTACAACTGAATAAGATACCGCAGTGTTTATCTTGACATGATGTTGTCCGTACCTTTATCATTACTAAACTCCCACGGCAGCTTAGCACCGCAGATGCAACTAGCGATCCAATCGGCAACACACAAGTTGTTAGCTGACTTATTACCTATTAGTTAACCGCATTACCATGCAAGATGGGTATTAGTTCAAGAGGCTTGCAAAATTACCGCGTATTTCCTCACAAAAATCTCGCCTATCTTGATGTTTGAAGTTGGCGTCTTGCGTCGCGCTTAGACCTACTTTGGCTCGTTTGGTAACATCACTACACAGTTTTTTTGAGATTTCCTTGTCATATTAATGTGATCATATTTGTTGGTAGAAGAAAGCAGTTTGAGTTTCATTTTTAACCGACTTCAAAAAAGGAGGAGGTTATCAATTCGACTGTATGTTTTTTTTTTTGTATGTTTGTTACCTCATATCTCAGTCGTTTGTCGACCAAATCGAAAATTTTTTTCGCCTACTTAGAGGGTGTACCTTCTAGTTGGTCCCATTTTTTCCATTTGAGGATCTGATGATGGGATCTTGGTGTAATCGCCCTCGATTTCCCTAAACCCTCAAATTTTAAAGGCACGTATAGTGTTTCTTTACTAGAATCTTAATGTTAACGTGTTGTTACGTCGGATAGTCAACATTTTGTGGGGCTGAGCTGATGGTGGAACTCCTTAACGCTTAAGAGTTCAGTAATTATAATGACGGAACTTATGACAGGTAATATGTAGCTTCTTAAAAAATAGAATCATAAGGTGCACCTCCCCCCCCCCCCTCTAATGTAATCACTAAAAATGAAGACATAAAATAAACTTTGAAAAAAGTAAAAACCGACTTCAAAACCAAAATGCACTAAAAAGTCTTAAATAAACTCTTCACAATTGAAAGGAAAGGAATCCGTTTTAGGCAAACAATTTCTTTTTGGAGTCGGTGCCATCACTTTAACCATCAAGCATCAACTATCACAGCACCGACTCCAAAAAGAAATTGTTTGCCTAAAACGGATTCCTGTCCTTTCAATTGTGAAGAGTTTATTTAAGACTTTTTAGTGCATTTTGGTTTTGAAGACGGTTTTTACTTTTTTTTTACAATTAATAATTAATATAATATACTTAACATGGACTTATCAACTAAATTATAACCTAACAAAAATGCATCCTAGTAGTTACATATTAAGATATAAACTTATAATATGTTGACGTCTTAAGCTTTATAAACATTGAACTGTTAAATGGGAAAAGAAAAAAAAAACGATTACTAACTTAATTACGAACAATGCCGCTGAAAAAAGACAGTAAAGCAATGTTCCTTCAAATAAAATTTGGATTTGCAGTAAATATATCAAGATCAGCGGGCGTAGTCTGATGCATCATTTTTGACATTTCGCGTCGACAATTTCAATTTTATGATTTTCTAATTCATCAAATATCATTTTAACTTACGTAGCTATATCTTTAATAAATCTTAAAAAATATTTGTAGATTTTTAAGCATCATTCAAAAATTCTTCTCAATCAATAAATACACGAAACACCAATTTTGTCTCAGCATTTTCGAGCGCCACCTGGTGGTTTTACACGGAACTATGTCGAGACTTCCGACACAGGCTTGGTACGTACAATTTAGTGTATAGGCGATGCATTCCGACGATGGGATTATATGGATGGGATGGGAAAATAATTTTGAGCCACGGTATCTGTAAATAGTGTTAAGATTGAACATGAAATGCATTTTTAACGCTTACAAAAACAATGATGACACAGAATAAAAACAAGACACAGTAAGACAACAGCGGAAAACAGTTTAAATTGCAGCCAAGTAGTGTATGCCGCAATTGTTGATTGTGTGTTGGTAACGACCAGACCAACAGGATCTCACTCAGCATAAGCCAGGTCCTCTAAACGACCTGACGCTGGTTTTCAGTAAGCCCTTGTCGAGTGAGGTTAAAATATGAGTTCACTGCGCATACGTCGTCCTTCTTGAGAAATATTAAAACAACAAAGCTTTGCATCATAGGAGCTGCTGCTGCGGTGAAGACCCAATTAACAATTTCAAATTCTTTTATTTCGGATAACACAATCGTATTCATTTGACAGTTCATAACGTACGATATGATCTGTCAGGTCAGGTACTTATAGGGTTTTTGTGTTTTTTGGAGTTTTTTGGTAGCCGACATCGTTAGCGATCGGCGAGGGTGCGCAGACGCAACGTTGGCAATGCCGGTATCAGACGAAATTGCTGTATCAGTTTCGATTTTAAAACGGCAAAAATAGGGTTGAAAATTCATTAGTTGGATGTCATTTTTATGTTAATGTTTTACAGTAGCTAGTATTTAGTGAGACAAAGCAAGATTCTGCTTTTCGATGCAAGGGAAATACAAACCCATGTATTCCACAATCCAGTGGCCTACAAAATATTTGTAAGTCTGGTATCTACAAAGCTTATGCTAGTTAAAAGTATCTTCACTTCAAAATATTAATAGGTCTGAAACATAAGTCCAGAGATCCGCCCATAAAAATCACAAACCATACCTCTACTTTATCCCACATTTTTTTTTACTCTTCATAGTTTTTACAAGAATATCAAGATTACAAAGTAACATTATTCACTTGCCACCTACATCGAAGATCATATAACAAAGTACTTCATTACAGCATGACAAAAAGCGCCATTAGTTCACTATGTCATACCTAAAAAACAACAAAAAGTGAATTAACCCGTGGCCTGAGCACGGTTTTAACCCGAGCGTTGACAAAACATGATAAACGACCCCAATAAGCATTTAGTAATATGCTTTATGCTTAAACCTAGGTGTTAGTACTTACACACACATTAAATTAAAAATTATAAATAATTAAAATGAAACAAATCTAAGAGGTACTCCGTTTGGTTGACACCAAGAAGGATTATCGTCCGCTGTATAAATAAATAATATAATATAAATAAATATCCTTTGGACATATCCATTATCGTGTGGGACACATCGCCACCTAACCCCAAAGTAAGCTACTCAAAGCTTGTGTTATGGGTGCCAGACAACGGATATAATACTTAAAATACTTTTTGTTTGTACATACATGATATACATAGAAAACACCCAGACCAATACAAACAGAGATGTTCATGCACACAAATGTTTGTATTGTGCGGGGATCGAACCCGCACCCGCTGCGTAGTAGGCGATTTCTCGACCACTACACCAGACGGGTCGTCACGTATGTGCGAGTCATAAATCGCACGAAATGCCTATGCATGCGGATCATCTGCCACCGTTATCAGTTCTCCGCATTATTTCCACCAGCGACGCTACTTTTTCCGAACTAAGGCATTAAATTATTAATAATAAAGGGATACTTGTATCAATAAGAAACTACGTTACGATGATTGCTCTGTCATTAACACCATTCGTTCTGAATCTTGTGACACTTTTCTGTACAAAAGTCATCTATTAATTTTATTTTTTCAGAGTACCTACTGACCATTAGTGCACGGAACAGCAATATAGCATTTAATTTAAATTATTTAAGCCTTAAAAAATTAAGAGCATTGTGGTTTGCGCATGTTATAAAACATCCTACAAAATATATCTACAAGCTACCAACTATCAGTTGTCTCGACTGCCTTCTTAAAATAAAAATTATACAATCTAACAGCCTGTTGAATACTAAGTATTTGTAAATGTTTTCATCTAACGTTTGCTATACGAATGTTCATAAAAGAAGCTCGTTCATTATGCTACTTTATGGATAACTTGCTTATTACTGACGTGAAAGACGCGTTGATTGACATTTATGATGTGCTTACATTACCTATAGTATCCTCAACGAGGAATTAAGTCACTTTAAGTTCCGATCGCTCATAAACATAGTGATTAATGGGCCAAACAATCTACTCACAAAGTCTATAAGTATTGTCCGCTAGCTATCTCTTTCATTCGCAGGGTTATGTCAGCAAGAGTGACAGAAGCGGATAGATTATATTTTGATTCAGAGTAAGGTCTCAGAGGTCTGATGCATTATAAAATGGCGCACGTAACTCGCAAGGAAACTTGGGTCGAGGGGCTCGTGGAGAAAATTGTTACGTAAATGACATAGGAAAAGATAAAGGCTTACTATATGGCTTTGTTACTGAAACACCTAGTCATATCTATTAAAAATACTTTTTGAACAGATTTCTCTGGGTTGCTGGCTTGGTTTTATATAAAATACGGAAATAAAAAGGAGCCGAATTTATATTAGAGTCATAACAAAGAGCATGTTAGGTTCAGGTTTTAGGTACCAGTTGGTTAGATGAATAGGTTTTTTCACTTACTGCCATACAAAATCTTTTTATTATTATTATTATCGGGACGAAAAGTTACTTTTATATTCATAAAGATGAAATAAGACACCAAAAATTTGCGCACGGGTGGGACTTGAACCAGCAACCTCTTGCCTGGCCGTCACGCAATGACGTATCCATAAGAGGCCACAAATTACGCAAGGTCAGACTGACAGCACGGTAGAGCGTTTGGCCTAGTCAGCCAAGAGGTTGCTGGTTCAAGTCCCGCCCGTGCGCAATTTTTTGTTTTTTTTATTTCATTTTTATGAATATAAAAATATGACACTGTGAGTGTTAAAAAAAAACATTCTAAACCATGAAAAAATACTTTTACACAGTACCAAATAATAAAAAATACTCCACGTATCTCTTTTAACTGGTGATCGCGACAGAAAATTTAATTCAAGGCATTAATTTGAAACGAGATAAAGAAAGTTAGGGCAGCAGGGTCGCGGGAACACGTCCGCTTGCGCAAGCGCACAGCAGATTGCGGGAGACAGCCTCGACATAGCAGAAAATATAGTCACAAAGAGAGACGATAATTTTACTTATATTATGAATCATGCTAAATCAGCTGAAATTTTCGAAATTTATTAATTTGCCAAGGTGACCTTGAAATTCAGTGTACTCATGTTTTACCACGGTGTGGCATGCAAATTTTCTCGTTATAATATTTCTACACCAACAGAATCGGATTTACGTACAAAATAAAGATTTATGTCATGGTATCATAATAATACATCAAAATTATTACAAATTTATTATCATTAACTGTATCTAAATTATTACAAATTAATTATAATTAATAAATATAATGTCAAAAAAAAATGACAGCCTATCAATACCACTTACGACGTCAAAACAGAGGTGGTCAAAATCTAGTATTAAAAATGTCAGTTGGACCAAGTTGAACATTTTATCTTAGGGTAATTTAGTGGATTTCGAGAACTATAACTGTAAAAAGTATTTTATTTTTTGATTTTATATAAAAAGTATGACGTGTATTCCATCTAGCACCACCACTGCACGATCGCGCCAATAAGTTAGCGTTATTGGAATATTGGTAGACAGTTTCCGCAGTCTAGGTCTCGAGAATAGTGGACAAACTGACATACAACAGAGTGTACAGCACTCCGTCAAAATTAAAAAGCAGTTATCTCCTCAGACAAAATGCGGAATGGTAGTCATCAGACAGCACTGTGAGACATTTCGCAACTTCGCTTAATGACACAAAACAACAACATGTTATGTATTAAGTAAGTGAGAATCATAAATAGGGTTGACAAATGTGTGTATTTAAATACATATGCATATTTCATTTCAATCGCACGACGGTTATCTATCTAAACGGGCTCTGACTAAAGGAAAAATCAAGAAACTTTCATAAGTGAAGTATGCCATTTTCACGATAGCCATTATTATTTGCGTAGTTACTATAGGTAGCTGATTATTTGTTTTGGGAAAAGGTTTTTATGATCGAGGCTTATATTTAGTTATTATTATTATAACTCTATAGTTTTCAAGTCAAAGCGTGCTGAACTATTGTTTCACTGCCTGCGATAATAAATGGAAAATCCTACATGTCAAGAATTACTTTTGTGCACAAATCTTTTAGTCATGTGACATCCCTTACATTATTAGACTCGGAGCACGCGATATTAATGACCGTTTATATTTCGTGTTTGATAATAGATATAATTCAAAGCATATTTGCGACTAATGTTAAACGCTACACATTAAATAATGACGACGTTATGTGAAAATAACGGTATGATGTTACGCTATAAAATTTCACTCTCTGTGAATCTCGATTAATTCGTTTCTTACATAAATGTGACTCATTGCGTAAATGCGAGTCAACTGTGCATATTTTGGGAAAGCTAAAACATAATGTATATGTAGATGATATGCTGATGATCATCATAATTTAGTGCTATATGGTATATCTACTGTTGCGTGATGGGCGAAACAGAAAACGATTAAAATAATTGTATAAATAAGTTGTAAAAATAGACTTTATGTGAATAAAGTCTATTTTTAAGTATATAATAATATTATGACTAGTATTAGTCATGTTTTTATCATTACCTAATATGTTTTAGCTTGTACATGACAGTTTAGATGAAACTCAAAGTTAATACTTTTATAATTGAGGCGTAATCACAGACTCACTTTTTACTGGATATTTTATTCTTATTTGAAGATATACGGAATATACTATACTAGTGTTAAGTGAAGATTTCTAATATACTAATAGACTATTTATTTCAATTTCAGATAACGTTTTGCGCTGTGCTATTGATGACATGTGCGGAACCAGACCCAAAGAAGTACAAATCTGAAGTTAAAGACAAGGCAACCAACACCAGTCTCACAGACGAAGAGAGGAAGTTTTTACGAGAAGTAGAAGCCAAGTTTGGAGTTAAAGATAATGTACCAGATCATATGACAGAGAAACCTAAGATCAACATCGAAAGTAATATCAGCCTCAACGCAACAGACAAAGCACCTTTCCCGGCTGTCATCGCTATTGAAATAGTAAACGACACAGATGCAAATACGAAAGGCAAAAGAACCATAGATGCCAACCTTGGATATGGATACAGAACAAATAACGGATATACTTACACATATTTCGGCAAACCACAGGAGAAAGGAAAATTCATGATATACCCGTACTCGCAAGAAGACATTCCGCCAGCAAAACCCTCTACATACAACCACGGTTCATCAGGGTCATATACTACTGCATCTACTAGTGTTGAAATCCAGCCGTCCCGCGCCTATGAGCTGGTCGATGTGAAAGAAGAACAAAATTCTTATCAATACAACAAGCCGACACAATCGTCGAACACAAACTATCAAAACATACAAGGACTCGTCTCTCCACCACCCTCATACAGTTCTAGTGCGTCTCACCAGGAAGCACCACATACACATCCTCAAACTTTGTACACTACCTACAACGGTCATGACTTCTCATCTTTAAGTGGTCAGTTCCCTAATGTCATGTCTAACTATTTAGTAGACTCTTCTCAACTTCTAAAGAATCCACAATATCAGAGTGCAGGCCTCAATCAGGATTATGTAAAGACTCACAGCTCACAACTGGCTCAAAGAGTTGTCCCTGTCTTAGTTTTAAGGATCCCAAGTTCGTTCTTGAAACAACCGACTGCTGAACTGTATTCTAACCTGCCAAACAACTACCCCGTTTCTCATTACCTAAACAATGTAGATCTGCAAGAAGTAGTTAACAACTATTTCAAGAAGATTGGCTATTCCTTCGCCCCTCAAGTGCAATACCAAAACTCATTGCTATCAGAACCAGCCTCAACTCCCACTGTGGCGAGTCATGAGTCTCATAACTACGCAAGCCCTCAGGTTAATCCGTCTTACAGTCAAGCGGACTATTCTGGTGTGCAGTACTCAGCAGTTCAGCCTGTCATGGCCAGATACCCCACTACTTACACTCACAAAGAACAGTATTTTGTGCCAATGACTATGTATCAGCAACCGGTACAGCAATATGAGTACACGTACCAATACATGCCTCAGTCAGAGCAAAGTCAGGCGTATTATGTGCCTCAATACTCGCAGTCATCTGAAGTATCACACGAGGCTCACGGTGAGCAAGCTGCTGTGGAACAAAGTAACGTAGGACATTCTGGGTATGGCGTACCTCAGCAAGCAACAGCCTACGAAACATCTGAAGCTCCAGTGGATTACAGAACACAAGAAGGACAGTCACAGCATCACGCGTCACCGACAGTAACCTATGAATCACAAGCAGCATCACAAGAATACGGCACACCTAAAGAACAAACTGTAGAATACTCACCACAGCAGTCAGTAAGCTCTGATTATGGATCGACTCAATACCAGTTGCCAACTTATAGCTCCACTCAGGGAAGGTCCAGGTTCAGCCCAACTTACAACATTCCGAAAGAAACTCTTGCCATTTACGCACAGATGAGTAAAACAATGGCCAATTACGCGGCCGCATCTGGAGCACCGTCTTACTATTACCAGAAACAATCAGGTGACGAGTCCGGAGCAAATACATTAGTACTTTCAGAAAATTATCCGAGTAAAGATCACACGATCGCAACGGTCCTGCCTCTGAGCTACAAACGTGACAAGAAACCAAATACGGCGACGGTTCAGACCGTTAGCTACGTCACTCCGTTGCCGTACTCATCCAAATACCAGTCGCCCTACAAAATAATGGTGCCGCAGACAGTTCTCAGAAATCCGTCTGCCGAGAAAGTGTCCTATGTCAATTCGCACTCACTACCGTACAGTCAGCTGGTGAATCAAGAGTACAATCCTGAGGCTGAGTACACAGTGCCAGCACAATATGTACCACCTGTTGGGAAGCAGAAGCCTCCTTCTTACCCTAGAAATTACCACTCCCATCCAAAACGCAATGCGAAACCCGAAAAGCAAGAAAGCCGATCGGCCCAAATGAAGAAACGAACAGAGAAGAATGACCACAAGAAATCTTCATAGAGATTTTAGAAATAAGAAATATTTTTTGTAAATATATCGTAGTTTAAATTTAAGATTATAATTAGTGCTTAAGCATAATAATGATCAGGATTTAACTCTCGTTCAGACAACTGATTCGTATTTCGGATATAATATCTGTTATTGGAGAGCTTTCAAGTGTTATTTTATTAAGAATTTTGGAAACAGCTCTATTGCCTATTGCAAGTTATTTATTAAACGTTACCATTTAAATAGTTGTCCTTTTGTAAGGAAACGTAAACGAAAGTTACCGAATTATAAGTAAGATAAGTTAGTTATAATGTGATTCGATCGATACCAATAAAATGAAAGATATTTTTTACATAGCCCTTTATTACGTTTATTTTTTTTACTTAAGCATTTGTTACGTTTTATGAATATTAAGTTACACATTTGGTTTGAATCTTTAAATGTTATTTATTATTATTCAAAAACGAGGCTGTATCGAAGTGCAATATGTTATTGTAAGATAATACACATTGTTACATTTTATTAAATCCTTTTTAAAATCGTGTGTTTATTCAATTTATTGTAACTCAATGTTTGTTGTACACAAAGTTATAATTTTTGGTAAGCTATAGCGAGAGCTTATAATTCAATTACTTTTAATTGTCAAAATCTATAATAATACCATACAACAAAATTATTATTGTAAACGCGTGTATTTGTTTTATTGTGGAGATTGAATTTCAATTATCTCGAAGGCTCATTCCATCTAAAAATATGTTACCAATTACATACAACAATACACATTCAAAGCATGTAGCACGTGACATACTTCTATTAATGTCATTGTGTATTCGTGCTGTCGAGCATTAGATTACCTATTACTGTAACTCAATTATGTTATTAATCCATGTAAAAACTACATCAATCTTATGCTCTGACTTATCACAGAAATCGGGACTTTTTGTACCTGTCTGGGTGTGATTAAATTATTCTTCACGCTGCAATTTATAAGCTTGATAATAATTGATTTGATTTATAGACTACTATAATTTGGCTTGCGGGCTATATCTACACTTAAAATCATAAAGCTGAAGAGTTTGTTAGTTTACATATTTGAACGCGCTTATCTCAGGAAATACTGGACCGATTTGGGAATATATTTTTGTGTTGGATAGCTTATTTATCGGTTTAGTGCTATAAAACATCACGCTGTGACGAGAAGGAAAGGAGCAAACTCAAAACGCGCGGACGAAGTCGTGGGGAACCGCTTGTGCTGTGTAAAATCGTTTTTCACAAAAATTTAAGCATCGATAATTAAATGATTGACTAAAGATATATTAATATTATATATTGTCTAACAAAGAGGCTGTTATGAGCAACATAAAATGAATACGGTGGTAAGTATCATTATAAAAACGTAAGTATTCTCACTTGCAAAAAACCGGTCAAATGCGTGTCTGACTCGCGCACTGCGGGTTCCGTGCCAACTTTAACTGAATTAGGGAATCCAAATACCACAATATTTTTTGACAGCAAATATAACTTTGTTTTTCCTAGTGTTTGTATGAAGAACAAAGTAATGTTTGCGGTTGTTGAAAATGTGCTATATCGCAAAAACTCAAAAACTTCTCGTTCGATCTGGTCCACACCAATTTTCGTTGAAAGTATTTGTTAAGATCTACATTACATATTATTATCAAAATTTACAACTGCTTAGTTTAGAAGTTAGATGGGGGGGACGCCAAATTTACCACTTTGGAAGCGTCCAGCGTTAGACTATAAAAGAAAATGGTTGGTTTTAGTTTCATGTCATACAAGCCCCCCTTAAATAAATAAATAAATAAAATAAAATAATCTTTATTTCAGGCATCTTGGCCCATAAATTACACAAAGACACAAAAAAGAAATTAATAAGTTAGAATTAATAAAATTAAACACTAAATTAAATCAAATTACATCAAATAAATAAATAATAATATTGATAATCACTTCAAAAGCCAACCGCCGCCACACCCGCAGCTACGGCATGCCTATTGCAGCAGCATCGGATGTAGGGGCAGTCGACTCTATCAGCTATCATCTTCATCTAAATGTCATTATTTCTTATTTTTTGTATGAGAATCGTAAAGCGGTTAACGGATAAATGGATGGTAGTCGATTAAAAGACAAAACTCGAACACGATAGCCGATTGGACATGGATAACGGCTGGTTTACTAATTTCACCATTAATAAAGACACCTGAAAAGAGAAGGCCTTTGTCCAGCAGAGTGAATCTACACATTTAGATTACCGTCATTGTGTTTATCACACAATTTACTGATAGCAAATTGACAACATGTCAAAATTTTCGTATGCACATTTTTATTTTTTTGCTGAAAGAACTTAAAAAATTAAGGTACCCATTTTTTTCATTTTCATTTCTTTTTAGTATTTTCTTTTATAATATTTTTTGGAAAAGTCTCCATTCTAAAAGAGCGTAAGTACAGGAAGTTGGATGTTACGAGGTCACGTCTTTGCTATGTTCGATAAAAAAATATCTGACGTTTATAGTGTTGTGGTCTATATCAATTGTAGAATTAAGATGTCGATATCAATGGTATATCCATTCAGTCCATTGAATTTTACTTTATTATGTAACGTTAGCTAATTTAAGTTATGTTTAAAGTAACCAAATAAAACAACGCAGCAACCTTTCTTATTTAATATTATTATGATGTGTGAAAATTACTCCAATATTTTCTCATAACTACAAATATCAATCATATTTCGAATGAGGAATCATCATTATTATTTTGTATCTAAAAATTTGTTTAAATGAAAATATATTTTTTTTAATCTTCAATTTACCACATCGTAATTTATCAATAATGTCCAATACAATACCGGAAACAACAACAACATTAGTGTTGTTGTTGTTTCCGGTCGTCCAAGTGACAACTGACAGCAAGCTCAAAGTTCAAAAGCATTTTTTTTTCTGCATTAAACGTCATTGCAAAGGCGTAACCTGTGAAATGCCAACCTCCATGTTATTTTCAGTCTTTTACATTTAACTTTAAAAATAAAGCGGGAAAAAATCTGAAAAAATGTTCAACGTGTTTTTTGTTTAGTAATGCAAAATCTTGAAATGATTTTAGAATTTTCATACCTTTATATAAATGAAATGTTATCAATTGAGCGACTGATTATTTGTTAGGCATAAAGTTGTAAGCTCAAATTCTTTACCCGCCTTTGTTTAACCAACTTATTGACGATTTTACTAAGGTCAGATTAGACTCATCTGACAAAATAAATATAAAACGGCCGAATTTAAAATGTTATTTAAATAAAAGATCGCTGACAAATAGGTGACTTTTTTAAATTAGGCGAATTGTATTTTATTCAACGAATATTCCCTAATGACGTTGATACTTAGCTCTCTTAAATTCTTGGTAAGGTGAAATAAATATTAGAATTATGCGTAATAATAACGAAGTAATACCCGCTCATGTTATTCTTACAGCCCACCTACTTATTAACACATATCAGTAATTGTTTCATCGAGAAACCAGCGCCTGAACAGTGGGTAGTAAAAAGAAATGGAGTCACACTCCAGTGGACTTTAAAGCGAACGATAATACCCTATTGTGCGCTGTTATGAAAGATGGATGTTGCTTGTATCGATCGGTAATAATAATCTGTTTCCTCAATTCAAGAATGTACGATGCAGGATCGTGTTTTTGGGTAGAAATGTACGAGCAAAGATTCTTGTTGATGATAGTCTCTCAATGTTGGTTTAAATGATCAGGCGTTTAGAATATCAGGAAAACGAAAAGCTAAGAAAGTAGTTAACTAATTGTAGTATCTACCGAATACATGAACATTTTTGCAATACATCAATAATTGACGTATCTATCATTTTTTTGCTATTTATTGTCTTCGCAAACACGTTCAAAAAAATAACTATAGTTTGAAGCGAAGGCTTTGTTGCTGTGAGAAAGCACAACGTTAGGCTGACTTGCAAGTGGCGGACCATAACAGCCTCCGATATCAGTTAGTTCAGTTAAATGACACCAGATTGCACTGCGAAGCTTTTAATCAAGGCTTTATTTGAGATTTGAGCACATCATAACTTTAGACGGCAGGAGCATTAAATAGTAAAGCAACACATTTAAAGTGCTAAGCAACTGTAAAGCTCTATTAAATAATGATTTTCTTTGTTATACTAATTTTTATTTAACAAAAATAAATATGAACATAAAAAAAAAATTTCATCATAAAAAGATTTTGCGCTTGACACTAGACCAAGCCAAGTGCGACGGAATTGAAGATGGAACAAGGTTCACAGAAGTAGCCTGTTCACTGAGACTCAGACTTTGCATACTTTCCGGTTGTAACTCTTGAAAAGATATCTTTATTATTTCCATTTGGATGAACACTATGATAAGAAAGAATCAAACTCTTTAACCTTACACCTCCCGTACTTTAGGTACTAGAAATTCCGTGTTCGGTTACACTTTCACATTATTTTATTTTATTTTTATTTTTATTAAAACACAAAACAGTTTACAGTTGAGGAGGAACAAATTTTAACATAAATGAGTATTATGCTAAACTGTAAGCCAAAACATGTGCTTCAGGAATGTAAAGAATGAGTTACATTGTTTCGCAAATTCAACTCTTACTAACTATATATTATTACACACGAATTTGTGAGGATAGAATATTGCTACTTTACAAATTGCTACTTTTAACTTAACAAAAAGTATACAAAATTATTTAAACGTAATGGTATTACAGCTTATTCATACAAATATAGCTATATATTTTAACGGGTATTGATTATAAATTCAGATGCTTATTTTCGGTGGGTAAATCTGTAACGACTCTGGAAAAAAGAAGTCGCTACATAATAAAGAAATAATAAAACTAACCTTCCATTCATACGTGCAGGCATTAAAAGCAAAATAAAGTTGACAGTAACCGCTGAGTTTCGCTAGTTGAAAAAAATTCAGTTGCTAAACCAATAAATAGCTCTCATAACAATTACACAGGCTATAAGATAATCTACCCACAAACCGCTAAATGGGTATCTTAACCATCCCTCAACCGGCCCTACCTTCTATGTAATTACTGGTATACCTACTAATTTACGTTTATGCCTTGTGGCCGGGCGGGTTTCACTCTCAGCGTTTCCGCGTTTTTCTGACCGACCCTACACCGGTTATGAGGAATCAGGAAGAGTGAGCTTGACTGGTGAGCTATCATTAAGTGTGAGACACACGGGCGGAATGTGTGGTGAGCTTTTTTTAACCGACTTAAAAAAAGGAGGTTGACCTGTATGTTTGTGGGCGAATATCTTACGTATGACTGGACCGATTTTCAGTGACGTATTTGTTACACTGATGAGCTCGATTTAGTACATTGTAACAAAACAATAACTAAAAACGATGGGATAAAATTAGTTTGGCGGTTCTAGTTGTGTGGATTTTTTTTCGCGTTTGAGAGTTTAGGCAAATTCTCGATGATCAGCAAGTTTAGGAATTTGCCTGAATTTGAGTCAGAAAAGTTAAGGTTTGACAGTGTAATTTATGTACGTTTTTGTGTACTTTTGCGACACAGGAAGGATCGGGAAAAAGGCTGTTACCATTTTGTCTATTTACTGCATAGATTTAGAGTACTTCTCAAAATTCAGCATCGACAGAAGTAAGTATTCTATTTATTTTTTTAATTTCATGCTTCTTACTAGTTTGTTTTTTATTTCTATGCTACAACAGACAAGTGGAAAATTTATCTCGGAGAAAATTCACAGAACATTCAGTCCGTATGTCACGCGCCGGGAAACGCCGTGGAAATCGCATGTTGTCCAATCAATTGTGCAACAGTACAGGACGTAGCGCTAATTGTGTTCCTGATACTGTGATATGCCCACTTATCTCGGAACTGGGTTGGGCGGGACTCGGTGACTTGAAGGTTGAGAGAATTTCCAAGGGAGGGATGGAATGGTAATAGTCACAAATAATCATCATCTTCGTCCCTTTTCCCAGTTTATCTGGGGTCGCCGCAGCATGTTAATCTTTTCCACGCTATTCTATCACTCGTCACTGAATCATCCACTCCTTTCACACTCATATCTTGACACAGTCTATCCATCTCTTTCTCGTACGGCCTCATCCTTTCCGCCATCCACATTCATACTCATCACTCTTTTAGTGACAGCAAAGAAATATATCGAACTACGAGTAGGAACAGTCGACAGAATATCCGGCTATACATTTTTGTTGAAAATTAACCCTTATTACAAATGCGTAAGATACCGCAGTGTTTTCCTTAACGTGCTATTGTCCATACATAATAACTGCAATTTTAGTATTTTGATCTACTCCACGGCAAAAATTATAAAGAAATTATGTTGTAAAAAAAATTTTTGTTTGGCAATGTTTTTTCCTCTTTCTTCAAACTCTTTCCTACGCCACTTTCCGCTACGGAGGTTGAAAAACAAAATTGATAGTTTTATACAGGGTGACATTTTGACTGCGCGTCAGTTGAACTTTTGTATGGAACAGCTGTTTTTTTTTTCTCGATTTCACTATTGCCCCCATAGTAAAAGTTGTTCATATTCATCAGTGGAGTCTACACAAAATTTCGGTACTGATAACAAAGTCACCCTGTATACTTTGCTACTTATTACCATGAGTTATGTATGTTCCGGTGCGACAAATTGTGTTTGATTGATAGCTTTCAGTGGCTGCATCAATGTCTATAATCATTGCTATTTATTGCTTGCTAGATGGATACGTATGATTTGCTTGATACATACATTTGCACCTATAATGCTTGAGTGGATGTTTATTTATTTAAATAACTGGAAATGAGCGCATTGAATAAGCTTTATCATTACGTGAATGAATATAAAACGATTCTTTCTATGCTTAAAATGGGAAGATTACGAATTATAGGTAACTTCTTAAGTATAATATGTATTGTTGATTTTAAAAACGGACCTTTATGTCTGTGTGAAAAAAATGCTGTAAACTCCGTTTTTCTTCGCTAGTCTAGACTAGACTTTTAAAATAATATCAGTGAATAAAATTAATTGACTATTTGATTTAATAAGATCTCAGTATAAATCGATGAATTACACATGTAAGTTGTGAGTTTTGTGTTTATCTCTTTTAAAAATTTATCATTTCGTTAAAAAGGAATGTCATGATTGTTTACAATACACGACTTTCAAATAAAACGTACTGTAAGCAAGAAAACTATCCAAATTGTACGGTCACGATCAAGCCTGACTTTTGATTCATTTTCTTCAAATGCTGTTTTATGTTCACATTGCAATAAGGTCGAAAATGAGAATCAATTACTAGTGGTACAAAATGAAATTGACAATAAAGGATTCACGCTACACCGTGCCGGCGCCGGGCCGAAGCTGAACATGAAGTCATTTATGTCTGACCGTGCCTCATCCGGGCCCGGGATGACAACGGTCAGGCATGAATCACTTCATACAAAATGTATACAATAATGTTTGACCATTCCCGGCCGGAGCCCGGTCCGGCACCGGCATGGAGTAGCATGAATCAGCATCAATCCTTAAATTATTAACGCCTATACATATACGATATTTCATCTATGTATGTTCAAAATTTAGGTTTGCTACAACTATGCTATACTATCTTGAAACATGTATTACTTTTCCGAGCCACAAGTGGCCACAACTGAGATGCACTTGCACTATGCACGTGACTCACCTTAGTACATACAAGACTAGAAAGACTTTCAGATTCCAACCGCTAACACTGTACTTAATGCAAAATTTATTCCATCAGTCGCCTCTGATACACCTTTTAAAAGCATAAACAAGTTTAATATCAGACTTTTAATTATGCAACGGTTTTCTCCAGATGTAGATACACCTAGTCCTTCCAAGTTATATTCGTTTGCCTTATAGAATAGTTGCTAGTGTTGTGTATATGCAAAACGCAAGTTTTATGCACTAATAAACATTACAATACGATCGTTTAACTTCATTTACATGAGGTGCTCACAGTTAACTGATGGATAATTTCATTTAAGTTATTGCGCTTTAATAGGTATTGATTAACCCATTAAATATATCAATTTAATTATTTTTAATTAACTCATTGATTGAATGATTAAGTATACTATTTATGTGCAATAAAGGCTTTGAATAAACAAGATAAACAAATCCTAATTCTTATGGTTTGATTGAATTTGTGTAATGAGAGTCGTTACCTAGGGGCGGAATCGATGTCAAAAATTTATCAAGTTCATTACAATAATTATTTAATTAATTCATGGATGTAAAAATGGCACTACAGGTCTAGTTACACCTAGTTACAGGTCAGCCTGAAAAGATTTTCATTACTATATTTTATTAATAAACACAATGCTTTTAGCTTAAGTTCGAGGAACAGACAAACTTTGTACGCGCAAAAAGAAACCTTTCTCACAGGTAAAAAAGTTGTAAAAATGTGCATCGGAACATCACTAAAAACCACTGTTTGTCTAGTTTAGTATAATCACAGCCCTTCAAGCTTACTTTCTATGTTGTTTATGCAAATTCTAATAACAAAACGACGCCTCAAGGATAGCTCCTCCTATCACTATAAAGTAGTGTTTCCTATTGAAACAATTGTTATGCCATTTATAATAAAGTGCTATAGGAAGCGATGGTGAAGATGCTAGGTTCTTGGTTAATTTATTGCTGATAATTGTAGAGCTGATGAATGGATTTATTGTATGAAGCAAATGATTTGATTAGTTCAAAAAGTACAGTCAGCACAGGAATTGAACCCAACTCCTATCCCTTAATTATTTTAGATCCTAGCATGAAAAAGTTGTTTTTTGAAGACAACTTTGTACACGTTTTGTTGCACATAATATTATTAGGCATTTAGTTGCATGCAAAGTCACCCGAGAAATATGTGCCGACTTTTTATAATTTCGAATACCGAGCATTCAATCAAAAGCTATTTTGAGTGTATTGAGTGATTCATTATGCCAAATCGATTAATAAAATTTGAGTAGGTCTCCAAGATATCAAAGTAAAATTAAGTTACTTATATTAACCAAAATATAAAACTTTCTTCATTGCACTAATTTAATGTACAAAAGTGTTTTTAATGCTAAAAACATTCTTTGCTTGTCAATTACTTAAAGTTATGCAGAAAAATGGCAAAGAGTGCATTTGAAAGGCTGTTTTTAGGAAATAATCATAACACTGACTTTGTTTTCTTAAAACAAACCAAGTTACATAAATGTATTAATAAACAAATCTTTCACATAATTCACTAGACCCTTAGCAAACGTTTTTGATATGGAATTAGTTCTTCAACTCTCTACAGGTGCTACTTTAACCTTTTATCTGCATCAGATGAGATGCACAGCTGTCAACTTAACTGTCTTGTGACCTCAAGGAGGATCCGTTGCACAACCTAAAGATCGTGGAGTCGCGTAACGAAATAAGCAAGTTAGTAGTAGAAATATAGATTTAGATGCGCTTTCCATATATCTTATGGGATACTAGAAGGTTAAATAATAAACAATACTAGAAGGTTAAATAATAAACAATTTCTTTGTTATGTCAACTACAATTTTGCACGGCTGGGGCAACCCCATTTTCATGGTATCCTGGGACTCTTTATTAATGGGATGACTTTATTTTGACGTTTATCAGATTTATGTTATTCAAATTTCATGTTTTATTTACCTGTATTCAGTTTTAGTAGTTGTCAATTGTCATATTTACTAATAAAAAACTAGCATCTAGCATCTCTGTGATACAGAAGGAAAAGTTAGATCTTCCTCATCCCCAAATTACCGTGGATACATATTACAATTTCATAGTTCACAAACAAATCAATCCTTCTCATATACAATGTTACATAACGCGCACTATGGTTCCGAAATCACTTTCATCGCATTATGTCGTCACCGGAGAGTGCAATTGTGTAACTTTTCTAGCGGCTGCTCCTAGGGCGGGGAAGACGCGATCCCCGCTGTGGACCTGCGGACAGCGGTGCTCAAACTATGAGAAGAACAACCCGTAGTAACTAAGCGGAGTAGCCCCATCATGCAGGTAGAGACGGACTATTGATACAACATTATGTTCCTTTATGTCCTTGTTATTTATGTTCGTAAAAACTTGCAAATATTTCCAAAAAAAAACGTGATTTATATGACTTCAATACCAGAAACAAGAATAAACTTGCCGTTCCAAACTTCAGACTTCAGAAGGTTAATTACTCGTTTAATGGAAGATGTATTACTTTCTTTAATAAATTGCCTCAAAATATAATTGAATTACCTTAATATAAATTCAAATCGATTGTTAAACAATGTTTAATGACTAAAGGATATTATAGAATAAATGATTATATGAACGATAACAATGTATGGTCTAGCTTGTAGGAATATTTAAACTGTAATATTTTTAAAAGAGGGATTGACAATAGAGACTGAGTTTGTTACACAGCTTCTTCTCTGCACTAGCCCATAATTGTCCCGAAGTTGTGGTAGAGGCAATGTTGGGACGTGTAAGTGCAAGCAATAGCCTGTGTACAAAATAAATTAATTTTGATTTAGATATTTTTATTGCCATTTTGTGCCAATGGTTTAGAACTGTAAGGACTAATAATGAAATATTCAGAAATCAGGTTAATAAGCAACGTCTACAAATAAATCTTGAGGCCCAGAGTGCTAAAGATGAAAAACAATATTTGTATTTTTATCTGGAAGCTCTTCCTTTCATCTATAAAAAAACTTGTATTTTGCTTTTTCGGCATCACTTTTAAAGCCTGTAATTTCACTGCTTCAATTTTCTTAGTTATACAAACGAGCATATCAGCATAGGCAAGGTTAAGGTTGCTGATTATATTATTAAATGCAGAAAGTCTGGCTATGCTGGTATAGTCATATGATGCGTAGAAAAGAGCTCCATATCATATGTCGTGACTAAAGTGATGTGTAGTATGGTGAACTGGATCTCTATTTTTTAATCACTCGCTTGGCTATAGCGTGTGATTTTCGTTCGAAATCAAAAAAATATCAACGAAAATCACTCAAAATATAGTAATGATTACTCACTTTTTTTCTAATCCCACATGTGTGGATAACAAACTGATTTTCACTCTAAAATTGGACTTTTATCAATGAACTTCACACACCATCTTGACGCGAGTGATTCAAAAATAGGGCCTGGACTGGAACCATTACCAATGATAGCGACGATAGACGACGCTGGGCCTCACACAGATGCCATTCTTTAGAAATATCAAAATAATCATTCTTCTATATCGAAGTCACAACTATATACTATATATCCTCATCGCCCCGTCGCGCTATACTCTTGCAGTTTGACAACCACTATCTCCACTTGCAAGTGTGCACTTGTGCATCTCGACTGCACTCACACATCCCTCGTGGCCACGGTCCACCACCCCTGTATATAAGCGCAGACATGACTTACCTTGAACTTCACTCAGCTCGCGTCAACCCCAGGACTATCTGTTTAGGCTGGTGCAGTGAATATGTTGTGTTGGTTAGTTCAATGAACTGTGTGGTGCATTCAATATGAAGATGAAGGCCGTACTGCAAACGGTGAGTGTTTTGTTTGTTTACTTTTTGTTTGGGGGTTGTTGATCTCTTAAAATCGAAGAAGTGAATAAGGAAAATGGAAAATTTCTTCAATACTCGAATTTACTTATTCATGAGTATTGGAATTATAACAAGTTTTTTGCGATATATCTAAATTATTTCTGCTTTTCAGTTATCTGTTTTATGAGTTAAATTTAAATTCGGTTTATAGATTTCTACTTTGCTTATCGACTGTAAATGTCTTAACTTTAAAAAAAAGTCATCCTTAAAAAAGTAACGAATTTTAAATTGTACATGTAAACTAGGTATTCTTTTTTACAAATAGATTTTCATCTCAGACACTCAACAATAACTTACTAATATAAGTGGTAATTAAAGATATTCGAGACATGCTTGAAAATTAGCATAATTAATGGATCCCATCTCTACATTTGAAGAATTCTGTGTAATGTGAAAAAGTCTCAATTAAAATGATGTTTTTTTATTTTTTTTTTATTTAAAGACTTTATTGCACAAATCATAGTGTACAAAGGTGGACTTAATGCTAAAAGCATTCTCTGCCAGTCAAACCTTTAGGTCATGCAGAGAGATGGCAATGGATGTTGATCTCATGTCTAATAAATAACTCTAACGTTAAAATATCTGACAAGATAAGCGTAATTATGTGATCATAATTGTTACTTTCATTTGTTTGCAAGTCAATTTCGACGCCGTTTCTCAATAAAGTGAAATATGTAACGCACATCTAAGCTGATGAAATTTAATATGACGTTATAATTTAGTCCACGAAATGTGCCTGGGTCTATTAATAAAACTAATCGAAGCTTACACAATACACCATTCTACATTTAAATAAGGTATATAAGTTTGATAGGCATTTATGCATCTTACTTCATAATTTAAATCGATGAAATCAACAATATATGCCTAGTCATGTCATGATTTACGTAACTAATAAAGGCACTAGAAATGCTAAATCTAAACTCAAATTCAAATGATGTTATTTATAGTTTAAAATAACATACATTAATTTGTCTGACACAAGAACATACATATCTAACGATTTTTAGATACGTCCTTATTATTATTATTTTATTTAAATCAGGCAGCAGATCACAAAATGCAATTCAGACCCATATAACAAATACCTTACAGACTAACATATACATACAAAATAATATAAATCTACTATTGGTATCTTCAAACTAAGATTATTATCAATTGCAGCTCTTACTGCTAAAAGTCTTGACCCAGGAAAGAGACAGCACAAACTTATTATGATAATCCAAGGAAGTTTCTACTTCATTATATCCATTATCATTTATAATGACTGTCACCTGTCGCGATGTCCGCTGCTTCCTACACTTTATTTATAGGAAGTGATCGTATCTCCCTTTTAAAATAGTGCCCTATTGTTATCCATTGTTATAGACATTACTAGAAAACTTTCACATAATGTTAGTTCTTGTTAATTTCATCACATTCGTGCTTATCTAACGGTCAACAAATATTTTATTGAATCGTTAACGTTTATCATTTCACGTCTAAGCTTTGCAGAACTTGTTATGAGATTACCCATATGGATGACTTTTACAAGACAATTTCGAAGATGTGTTCCTAAACCATACGAAAAACAGTCATTATTTTTTCAACGCAAGAAATATAAATATTGACCTGAAAAAATGACATCATCACAAATATGGAGCTTGTATTATATATTAGTATGTCTTGTTAATTATTGCTTTTCAATCAGCCATCATCATAGCAAAACAATTATATGTCCAATCAATCAAATAGTTTTAAGCCAATACATCATAGATGCGGTTTAACGCCCAACTAGCACAAAACAGTTGCTTAAGAGCTTTGGAGCCAATCCGATTATTACCAAAGGCGCCAAGCTCAAGCGCCAAAGCGTGCACTGCAGACCTAATGCAGCCGCTTTGCAGCCAAAGAGGCACAACTTTTTACAACCTACAGTTCCATTAGAACTTCAAACTAGTGGCATAAAAGCGCTGCAGGAGCTGCAACGAATAATTATCACCACACTGAAGCTCTTGTGGAGCTTATTGAATGAATGACAGTTTGTGTGTACAAACTAGATCACTGATCATTCACCTTGTCTCTCATTTAATAAATCTCACAGCTGTTGTTCGTCAGACATTACAGAATATAAATAAATAATTCAGTGAAGTGAAGTAAGTATTTTTGAGCTATATTTCGTATTATATGCAAGAGGCTAAAACGCAGATCAGTTTATCGTGCAAATAGTTGATATTATTAGAGTATTTTTTACGCGCCTCAATAATTATCTCATAATATACTTAAATATGTGAAAATTTATTATACCAATAATAGTATGTCACATACCTACACGATGTTAAAATTACATACTTGACAATATTTGTATTTTGTAAGTTTCTGGTTCTATACAAAGTGATATTTTCCTACAAATTTTGATAAAAACTTATAAAATTCTCAAATACTGATAAATATTGTCCTGTAAACATGGCGTCTATGAGAAGCAGCTTTGAGTTGCAACTTCAACCTCAATACTTCCTCTCTGCGCGTGAAAGCGTTAATTTTCACTCTTCTAAAGGTCCAAGTAATAATTGGACCACTAATGCAGATCAAGTCTTTACAATAACTTTTATTTCATACTTACTGCAGGTACTAACCACATTAATGGTGACTTGCTTAGAGATCCGTAAAACTCGTTGTAAACCCTAAAATACGATGATCGTTTGCAGCTGCTTCTATAGTTTTTGCCCTTTGAATTGTTTAACTATGTTATACTATGTTTTCAGAATACCTTTCAAAATAATTCAAACCTTTAACGAAAAGCAAGACAACCAAGAACTTTCAATTTGTCCATCTAAATGGGAAAAAACATAGAGTGTTACACTGGCCGAATAAAAAAGTAAAAAAATACGTAAGATAATCAGAACTGGATTCAAATAAGCTGCATTGTTAAAAGGAACAATATTATGACGTATGAAATGGCTGACAAGCAGTTGATAGAAATATTAGATTGTTCGACAACAGAGCTGGAATTGTGTAAAGCAATCGAATTCATTTGACAGTTCATAACGTACGGTTTGATCTGTCAAACCCTGTGTTCTTTACCATTTGACAGATCATACCGTACGTTTTGAACTGTCAAATGAATACGATTGCTTTACACAATCGCACCCCGATCAAAAAGCCACAAAACTGTTACCAGCGTCCACATTGAACATTTTAGTGTCAGGAAATATCACAGTGTGCGAAATATTTTCCCACAACTGTACACTTAAGGCAACCATGTTTTCTATTATAATTACACACATCTGGAAAAAAAAACATACAAGGGACATAACTTACATAAGATCCGAAAAACTGTAAATATAAATATAACATCATCTCGAATAAACTCAGCGGTTATTATCAAACCCCATAATTATATTGACGTAGGAAAAAAAAAAAGAAATTTTCTCCCAACTTGTTAATAACACAATCTGGCAGATAGCAAGTAGATACAGGTACCTACATTTTATCATAGCTCTGGCAGGAGAGTCGCATACAAAGCATCTCAGTGAGACAGATTTTTTTCTATTTAACATTGTGAAGCAAACGGCCCATTTCTTCAATAAAAACTTTTTAAAACTCATGCAAATCTTTTAGTTTAGCTGAACCCAGATAAATTCCACATATTATTGGACTTAAGTGAGTAATTTCAAAAATATTGCACAATATAAGCCAAATTCTTGTTTGCAGCTTTTGTAAATAGGTACTCCGTCTATGTTTACTAAAATCGATATTTTTTCCACTAAAACTTTAGAATTTTCAATTTTTTTATAATACTTTCTTTTAAATAGTTGAGCCAGTATTCACCTGGATCGACGAATTTAATTGTAATTTCTCGTGGTTTACAAAGTAGTGAGTGTAGATCTTGAGGCATAGCGTTAGGAGTAATTTGATTTAAAATTTGAAATAAGTTTTATAAAGCTAAACTACATTTGTTTTTCAGCGCCCAATTTGTATTTGCTCGCGATAGGTCCGTTTTTTTGCACATTCGACATACTTCACTTTATATTACTGAATATATATATCGCTGTCCGAGTTCACATGATTGCACCTAGAAGAAAGAAACCTAAAAATACACAAAAACGTTTAAATTACTTTATTTGTATAATTTGCCACACCAAGCTATAACTTACTTTTCCTCTGTAACTGGTCCGCTATTACTAATTGAGAAAACAAAATCTACGGGACCTTCGCTTGTGCTTGTTGAACTCGAATTTGGAGCATTATTTTTGTTTGTGCCTTAATGTCACTATTAGTAACACAGTTGATTAAATTGCTACTTAAGTCTGCGGAAAAGTGCAAATAACTTCTGCAATGTAACTTTCAGTGGCAGAACAGTGACAAATATTATATTTTTTACAGTCCCGTAAAAAGCCTGCAATTACAGTCTTTATGCAGTTGTGAAGCGTACAGCAGCGGCACTAGAAGCTTTTTAGCAGCTTTAAACTGTAACATACATGTTTGAACTCCCTTTTAAAGCTATAGACGGTAAATAGGTTGTTAAATGAACTCTTATAAAGCCTAGAGTTGTATTTGGTTCAGCTGCTGCTACCCCTAGTGTTATTTACAGCTATGGGCAGTAACGGAAGCAAAAGTAGAACTTAAAACCACTTTCTGAACCCCTAAAGCGCTACTGTACAGCTGCAAGTTGCAAAATAGGCTGCTATTTCCACTAGTGTGCTAGTTGGGCGTTATTGAATCAGATACGCCAATTAAATTGATTTACGCCTTTAGAGATGTAATTATTATTCGATTGCTACACGTGTTGTTATACTAAACTTCCAATTTAGATATTATCGACATCTGTCCGATATCTAAAATTAAAGAAAAAAATACACATCAATAAATGCGTCTTAATAAACACTTGAAAACCAATAATAGTGACTTATTTCAAGTATAAAAAAACAACATGATTAATTAAACCCGTGTACAATTGATAAACAAAGTACCTAAATATTATCCCAGGTTCCTTTATTCAGTCACGCTGCAATTTTGGTATTAATTTAGTAGTCAAACGACGAAGATTGACACAAAACATTATTGATGCTTTTATCAATCATCGTATTACAGCCTTGTTAAGTAATTAATCGGGCGTAATCAATCGACTGTTGAACCCATCGCAATTGAGCTTAAGTGATCGAGACGCGATGCTTGGGTGATCGCGATCGTGTCACTTAAACACACCTCTTGTATGTGATATCTTGATAGCTGTCAATTAGACGAACTGCTGTATCAATTGGACATATTATGAAAGATTTATGTGATGTTATAAACAAGCATCGTTGTTTTTTATGGCATATGATAAGTATTTGAGCGGATCTGATGATGAAAAGTGACTTGGCATTGAAAATTATATTACGTTAGTACTATAATCTTACACCCTATTGATAGGGGCCGGGTGTTATTATCCATCCATGTAGTTAGTAGAAATTTTGTTTTGACAAGTGCAGTCGCACGTACAAACTACAAATAACATAGTGATCATCTACTTAATTACTTCTTTTTCCATATATGTTAATAATATCATTATATTAATTCACGATGTGTTTCCGATGCAACTACCTGGAATGTTGCAAAAAGTAAGTTGTATGATTTTCTTCCGATGTCAGTGACACAACGACAACATTTAATGTTATAACAAGTGGTCGAATGGCTAGCACGCTGGTTTCAAGCGTCGCCATCTCGTGAGGTACCGGGTTTGATTCCCGGTCGGGTCAATGTAGAAAACGATCTTTTCTACATATATTGTCTCGGGTCCAGGTGTTGTGGTTTCACCGTTGTGTCTGATTTCCATAACACAAGTGCATTGGCTACTTACTTTGGGATCAGAGCAATGTATGTGATTGGTGGCCAATATTTATAATAAAAAAAATGACACACAATGCTTGCTTTAGATTAAATAATCTATCGGAAAGGAAAATATTTCATAAATTCAAAGTTATAATTATATAAGTTAGGTAGACACTGTTACTTTATTATTATGCCTCTTTAAATTTCCCATCTCTAATCATTTTTACAACATCCCAGTACCAATCACATCACGCTAACTTATAAATATATACGTATTTGTCGTAAGGCCTGTCGTAAACATAATTTATAGTAGGCCTACTTTTGGAGGCCTATTATGTCACTGGCCGAGTTTAGGTCTGTCCCAGTTTGGCCCATCCATAAAATGGAAATTATGTAATATGTCTAACTAAACGGGAAATATTCCCATAAGCGAGAGTCACTGCCCACATAATTATGTAAGTTTGGGTTAACTGGAACTATCAATCCAAATAACTTACCTTTCTAAGTCATCTCGCCGTAAGTGTAGAGAATAGCTTTTGCTTATTATTGCATTTCCTGTCAGAAAGTAATGAATATAATTTCTATAATACTTATATAAGTACTCATTAATTGTATCTATACTAATATTATAAAGCCTAACACTAATAGACCGCTAGTCAATTATATACATTGACCAATTACTCCACCTTTGTTAATTAATTCATAATTCATGCTTTACGACTTTGTCCGCTTGTTTTGCAAAGTAATCTTAGTTACATCTGTAAATACATCTCAATCTAATGAATTGTGTGTAATCATGTTTAATAGTAACGAAAAATTCGAAATTACTTTGTTTTAGTAACAACTAAGTTATTTCGAACTTTTCGTAGCGTAAGTTAGAGGAGGTAGCTTCTAATTTATTTATTTATTTTATTCTTTATTGCACTGACAAAACTAAAGTACAAATGGTGGACTTCATGCTTAAAGCATTCTCTACCAGTCAACCATTTGGTGAAGCAGAAACGATTAAGGCGGCGTAAATTAACACTAAGCAACAAATTAATATACTGACATAATGAAGAATAAACCTACTTAAACATACTTAAATACATACAATTATCCATACATAGCCTAACAGAGATTATAATAGGGAAACAGAGAAGGACAAACCTTATCAAGCATCACGTGGTATTCTCACTGAGAAAAAGCTCACGAATAAACTTCTTGAAGGAATACGACGTCAATATTTGCATTAATATCATACTACATAGTTTGATTTAGAAGTGATATGAAAGCTCGTCAATATAAGCCTTGTTTTACCGTCGTGAGTAAGCGCAATATATTATTTTATGGGCGGATTCTGGATTCGCTCGAAAATGTTTCGCTTATAATTCATAGTATTAACTTCGCTAGCATTTTGTTTTGGAAAAAAAATAATGCCATGTTTTGGCCATAAGCATAATTGGAAGAGCACTAAAAAGCTTTTTAAAGTAATTGCCTGACTTCAAGTGGCGGTTTCCAATAACTGTGGAAACTTTGTGTGGCTCCAGCAAATAAATTTGGAAAAAGCTTGGATCCTAAATAAATACTTTTATTTCGACAGGGCTCAAAAAACTGTCACAAATACTAATCTGATTACAGCATTTCATATTCAAAGAAAATAAAATTTAACACAAAAATTAATTTAATTATTAAATCTTTAAAATTTATCGAGTGATTCAAGCAGTAGTCGTCACATAACATAATGGACGTTTGAATCCAGCCACTGTCTAAATGACGTTGCCGTTAGAAATAAAACAATTATATATCTTAGATTTTTATCATGATTGATACCTGCGGCCGAAGTCTGAAGCACAAGAAATGTTTAGTTTTTGATACATACACACACTCACACGTTTAAAGCGTGTCTTGTATTTTTTCTTAGCGTGTTTCGAGGGCCACCTATATCGAAAACGGTCACTATGTCGAGACTGCCAACACTGAAATTAGGTAAAATAAAATACTATTATTACGCATTTGCGCGACATTTAAGCTATTGATACTTTCACTACTTTCTGCTCCTGTGACAAATTGTATTTCAAAACCATTAGACAGCTGCGCAACTAAAAAATTATGCTGAGAATCATATCTTTAAATCTCAGTATTATATTTGTCACATCAATGCCGATCGTAGAGTGCTCATCATCGAAAAAGGTGTTTATAAAGTTTCCTATGTTGACACTTTGATAACTATTTATTAGCAAACCCAGCAACATTAGAAAACGCAATGCATAATATTATTAAAAGTCAAAAGTTGCAGCACTTTCTACCTTGTTAACAAGACGTAATGTATTCTGTTATCAGACTTGTTTTCCTCTAATGGCTTAATTGATAAGCTTTGAAAGGTTGTTCCAAATGTATTCAGACGTAAGTCAGTTATCACGGTAGAGTTACTAGTGGTTAGAAATACCTTCAGTTTTACTTTCAGAGTTCCCACGGTGGTAAGGGGAAGGTCCAACTGGTTAGTTAAAAGTGACAGTGCATGCCTTTGAAATGCTTATGGATTTGCAGTTACTCGTTTTCTGGATTGTAGTACAAATTGTTTGTTCGTAGTCATGAGACATCGTGAAAACATGATCTGAGCGCGTATTGCTATGCAGTTTTGATAGGTAAGCGGCTCAGCTTTACTGTCAAATTAGCAATTCGTATTGCGATTTCGCATGATATTATTAATATTATCATAATAAAACAACATAAATATTAATATTCGTTCCATTGAAGTATATTTGACGACCTCCGTGGTCGAGTTGCTAGCACGCTGGTTTCAAGCGTCGCCATCCCGGTCGGCTCAATGTAGAAAACGATCTTTTTTATATTGTCTCGGGTGTGGGTGTTGTGGTACCACCGTTGTTTCCGATTTCCATAACACAAGTGCTCTAGCTACTTAGCTTGGGGTCGGAGGAATGTACCTATGTAATGATTCAAATATTTATTTATTTATTATTATATTGATAAGATTCATTTACACTAAGTCGGAATTGAGCTGCCTGTAAATTGAACGGCTAAAGTTATAAATAAAATATATCCTTTCCTTTGGACATTCCCACACATCGCCATCTAGTTCCAAAGTAAAGCTACTCAAAGCTTGTGTTATGGGTGCCAGACAACGGATATAATACTTAAATACTTTTTGTTTGTAAATACATACATGATATACATAGAAAACGACCAGACCAATACAAACAGACATGTTCATGCACACAAATCTTTGTATTGTGCGGGGATCGAACCCACACCCGCTGCGTAGTAGGCGATTTCTCGACCACTACACCAGACGGGTCGTCAAGTTGGATCGCAAGACCACCTGGTAGTTCAAGCTTAATTAAACTTATTAAGTTATTAGCGGTACCCCGCGACTGCGTCTGAGCGCTTTAAGATTGCTCCCTCCTCCCCCGTCGCAGCGTGATTTACAATCTTAAGCCTTCCTCGATAATTAAACTATCCAACAAAAAACAAAGCAATCCATTAGGTTCTCAAACAAACAAACTGTTATCTTTATAATATTACCTCTTATAAGTTTAGCAAACATTTTGCTTAAGCCTAACGTTGATTATTTCACGTTAGTAAAGTGACTTAACAAACAGTAATAAAAACATTGAAATGGTAATTAATCATTTACTGCCCATCTAATATAAATATTGATTTTATTTTTATCAATAATATCCTACTATCACCATATATATGCTATATTTTATTTTAAAAAATCTAAGAGGCAGTGATTTTTTGAGAAGAAACAGAAATTATCGTGATTAAGACAAAACCTAAAGCTTTTCTTCACTTTTAATAAACATTTATTCAGTTATCAATCAGTTCCCACGGCTGGAGCCGGTAGTTAAAAGCGACAGTCCTAGGAAGCGCTTTCGCTGCGAGCGCCCGCGCAGGGAAAGGCAAAGGGCAGAGAAACGGCCCTGTCTGCGCGCGCATCCTAGGGCATCAGGGCTGGCAATTGAGTTTATTAGATTTCATACTAAATATTTCTTTAACTTTGACTGCCTTGTTGTTTTTCTGGCTCGGATCAAAAGATCGAACATCTGTTGGCATATCAATAACTATGTTTCATCAATATTTAAAAGATAATTTTAGTTTACATTTACATGAATTAGCCAGACGAGATAACTAATTACTCTCATCTGAAGTACGTTTTATAACTCATTCACACTTACTGTAGTTTCGTGACTTGCATAGTCATCATCAATTTAGTGAAACAATTAGTGAACCATTTGACTTCAATATGTCGACCACCTTAGTCGACATATTACGGATATGCTCAAAAGTTAATCATTACTCTTTAATTCTTGTAAGTTGTTTGTTTGACTGCTTACTCTAGCTTTTCAGCAACCATGTAACTGCAACGTGAAATCCGTATAAACTCATAGCGGGCACCCGCGACTTCGTCCGCGCGTTTTAAGTTTGCTCCTTCCCCGCTTATCTAAGCGTGATGCACTATAAAGCCTACCTCGATAAATAAGCTATCCAATACAAAAACATTTGTTCACACCGGTCAAGTAGTTTCACAGATTAGCGCGTTCAAACAAACAAACGTTTCAGCTTTATAATATTAGTGTAGATAGGTTTTATTATATCCATTATCCGTATTCATTTATAGCTCATAGCATTATCACGAACACACATGCCACATCATAAAGCTTCGTAGAAAGCTACTCTTCATCTACAAATGACTAAACCCACGGTCCTTTTCTCTCAAGTACACCCCTAGATTAAGTAAGCCTGTTACCGCGACCTGCGACCCTTATCGATATTTATCAACCATAGCACTGTCACCAACCCACGTGCCATTTATGGCTTCGTAGCTTCGCCTTCGTAGAGAGCTGGTTAACCTCTGAGGGCTAGACCGATAGTAAAGTACATTACCTCACCGTTTAAGGTAACTTGTTATGTAAATAGACGTAAAAGCTTAGTAACAGTTCTTAGTGTCCGCAATAAAAAGTTAACACATTAATGTACTGACAACCCTAACTCTGTTTTAGATTAATATTTGTAAACTATATGTATTATTTATTAGATATTTTATTAGATATAATAAAATGACATAAAGTAGCCACATTTTCGAAATTTAAAATCAAAAAATTTAGTTTAATTGATTGTTGTTCTTAATCGATTATAAAATACTCAAATTATTAATTTTATAAAAATCATGTTTCCTACAAAGATCATCATTATTTCAAACAATTTATTTATGAAAAGTATTAATAAGACAAAACAAATAAAAACATACAATATTTTTGAATTTTTATTACTTTTACAAAAAAACTTTTTAATGTATTACTTTTATATAAAACTTTATACGACATACATTATATATCCTTATGAATAAAACTGCATTTTTGAATAATCGTATCACAAGTAAAAATAATCGCGTCCAATTTTAGTTACATCACTATTGGTACTACGCTTGCAACAAATAAGTTCGATTGAAGCTGTCATTCTGGTTTAACTCAAAAATATTAGTATAATTATTTATTTACGCTGCAGTACGAAATGATAATTAAAATAATATAATATAAAATTAAAATATATTATTAGAAAAATATTAGTTTAAGCCAAGCAGTGATAGTTCAAGTCAAAGCATTACTATTTGCCCTTTTAAACAACTCAGGACTGATCGCACCTATTAAATTAAGTATAAGTTGAGTTACGTAGAAGAAAATGTAGTGATTTAATGCCAGTAACGTTGGATAAACTCATAGGGCGGCATAAGTTCGCAAGACTATAGAGAGTTGACCTTTTAAAGGGCTCGGATGGGAGATAGCTATTAAATTACATTAGTTAGGGTCCATTGAAACATTTGCATGCAATGGTGGGAAAGTGCCGATGCGACGGGCTAGGATATAACTTTAAACATAAACGTTTAACATAGGCCTAACGGATGTAATCTTCAGCAGATAATTTACATTGTTAATAGTGATTTACGGTTCGTTAGTTAAGCTAATGTAAAATTGACTAATTTTACTGGCTTTTACAGAGTTAATATACTTATATAAATGAGAATAATACAAATCTAATGAGAACCATCTTTAACTCCAGTTAGAACTTTCAAAGATATCAGACTTCAACTGTCAGGTATTGTGAAATCCCTAAAATTTCACGATCTTTGCAATGTTTATTCCTCGTAACCCTCAAGTTAACTTTCTTAGTTGTCGGTCAATCAAGTCAGCACAACAATGCACTGATTGCTCTAACAAGCTGCGGTAGCACGATCCTCTCATAATGGGTGTATAAAGTGGAATAAAGCGCTGAAGCGCTTGCAAGCAAATGGCAGACGCTCAGTAATATCGTGTTAGGGCAAATTGTAAATATTGAACCACTGGTAACGACGTTTAATCATTTGTATTGATCACGCAAGTAGGCCTAACTATACTGAGCGACAGTTGAGTATTTGATAGCCATTTTGTAAACATAATCAAAACCAAAATGGCGGAACTATTAAGCTAGTATTTGCATAGTCTATGCATTTAACGTCTAGCACTCTCCAGCTGCTGCTGCAGAGTGAATGACAGCGCTAACTTCGGTTAAAGCATACCTAATGGCACGACTATCGGAAGGTAATAGTGCATAAATCAGGGGAATACTCACGACACTATCGGTGCCCCACAATCAGCCGTCAAAGGTTACAGAAGTTGCAGAAGACTGATGAGAACATAAATCTTCGTTTATATCCACGTTTTGTAGTTGTTTCTGTTGTTGTGCCATATCCCTCTGTTCGTTCGAAGTCCAGTACAGATACCTAAGGTGCTAGAAAACTATTATTTCGTATAGATTCATATTTTTGAGGTACCTCATACAAGTAAAAGTGAGGATGTTTTTTTTTCTTTTGCCAAACCCATCGTGTGTGGTATTGTTGAATAGGTCTTTTAAAATGATTGTGAGTCTTATGAGATCATTTTTTAGTTGCTTGTTTTCATAACATTTAGTTTTAAAAGGCAAGTTTTTGTTAGATTCCAATGTCCCCACCCTCTCCCAACCAAACGGTAATAGGTGGATACGTGAAAAAATCACAGCAGCATAGACAAGACGAATTTAGAAGAAAAATTATCACTGCTAGGATAAGTAAAAAATGACAGAGTTGTACGCCATAAACTTATTTTTTCATGTAAATTTTCGTTTTTTTTCCTCCTAAACGCAATAAGATATAAAATTGAAACTGTAATTAAAAATTGTTAGTCTATTTTAGCTGTAAAAAATAAAGTTGTGAGTCATCGTCATCAACAGAAACAACCGATTTTGTCTCAAAATTTCAAATATTTCGTTGCTTAAAGGGAATCTAATCCTTATTATAAGACAATCGTTATCATGTTTTACTGGTGATTTTTATGGTAATAAAAGTGCTTATATACATAGTAGGTACGGAACCCTCCGTGTCTTTAAACGCTTTCGGATCAAAAGATCGCCGGCGGTCGCGTTAACAAATGTATAACAAAATACTGTTGAATAAACACATGCGTCAGAGATTGTAAGTCGATATGGGAGGTATTAGTTATGGTAGCTATCAAAATATGTGGTAAGGGTGGAAAAGAAAATCATTGCCTCCTTTGAGCACTATCGACTGACTAAGTTTAGTTAGTGCGTGTCTGTGTTGATAAGAATGTGTTTATGTTAGTTCATGAATAAATACCTCTTTTTTTCTGACAAAGATATCGGCCAGGTCGATTTAAGCTCATTTATGAGAGCTCAGAACGTTTTTCTCTAAACTTTATAATATCATACAAAAAATACTTATTTTCTAAGTAAAAGTGATCACTAGTCTCTCATAAAATTAATATGATAACCAGTGATCGGGTATTCGGATGCATATTTCGTACCTCAAGTTCATTTTAGGGTCAGGTATTATAGAGAATTGTTAATTTATTATTTTTAAATGAAATCCTGGGATTCCATAAAATTCTCGATTGCGTAACTAGTCTGTAACAAAATGAGGAAACCAAGTCTTTAGTATTGTGGTATTTATTTTTAAATCAGGACTCCAGGATTACAAATGATTAATGTGTATTAAGATAACTTAAAGCTAATGAGTATGTTGAGTGTAAAAAAAGCAGTAGACGGTACATACACACACAATAGTACTGCACCTGATTTGGTTCTATAATAAAAACACTCGAATATGACATTGTGTCATATTGTATGAATATAATATACTCGTATGACACTGTAAGTGTTAAAAACATTCTAAACCAATAAAAACACTAAATTTTTTATTCAGAAATCCCTGTTTTTTCGATGTAAAACTGCATGTAAACTGCACCTACACCCGATTTGATTCTATAGTAAAAACTAAATTTGGTAGTTCCACAATCCCGGGTTTTATTTATTCCAAAGATGCATTCCATAATAGACAACATCTCAAAATTAGGTAAATTATTATCCGATTCTCTGATCACTAATGATAACAAAGCTAAACACCTTTTAATAAGCGGAGAAGACAGTATTACAAACTCAAAATATCTACCCATAGTAACGTGCTTTTGCGTTGTAATCGTGATGTTATGTTTATACGCAACACACAACGTAATAATAAATAATAATAGTCCCCCTAGCCGATTTCGACAACGGTGGCCAGTCACAACGACTAACCTTCTGCGCGGGACATATAGTGCACAAGTGTGTGCGCAAACCCTGGTGCACTTTCTTTTGCGCTCATTGCCATGACACGACTGGAGAGAGATCAGGCGCAGGACCAACGGCTTCACGTGCTTTTCGAGGCACGGGGGTGAAACTCCGCCAACTTCCAAACTCCGGGCTACCCTGAGAATTTCTGAACAGAAAAACACAGGTTTATATTTTTGGCCCGACCCGGGGATCGAACCTGGGACCTCTGGCGTAGCCGTCGCTTCAAAGTGCGACCGCCGCCACAGAGGCAGTTAAACACAACATAAATGCTCACGAAAGCCGCGTAAGAACCTACAATCTGACATAACCTTTGCAGGTCACAAATAAAATGATGATGGGCGGTATGGGCACATAAATCAACAGGGCAGATGCCCTACCATTAGGGTGGAAATGAAACCTTATGGAGAAAGATGCCTCTGGGATATTGATTGATAGTGCCTATAAGAGCTCAGTAAACTATAGTGTTTTATTGTAAACCCCTACAAGTACAAGAATGTACTAATATTACGGCGAAGGAAAAACTATAATATTCAAGTAATGTCATAAAAAAAATAGTATCTAATAAGACTTAAAATTGTTTTGAAATAACATATTAGGAAAGAAGTATTTAAAGAAAAATGGTTATACTCCAAAAGTTTTTTTTTTGAAGTAACACATAAACTTTAGCGCGAACATTTAAATTATGTGTGTCGTGGTGTAGAACGCCCAAAATTTAATAAAAGTATTTGTTTATTCGTATTAGAGACGTGTTTCAAACTAAGTTAACGTTCCAAAAGTATACACATTGTCGTTACAAACGGTTTTAAAACGTGGTCCGCAATAGAAACGATGGAAAACAAAGTGATATTCCATTGGAATCTTAAGATTTATGCTTCTAATGAAATATAACTTTATTTGAAAAGTAATGATTAAGGATCAGACTATGCCTATTAATTTAAGTACAAATCTGTGAGAATCCAAGTAATTAATTGGCCGCACATCACTTTCACTGGTCGAATCACGAAGACGCTTTGTCTGTGTGGGCGTCACGGAATCGAACCTTACCTTTCCGACCCCCGCGCAAGCAAGTGCGCATACATTATTCGCACGATGTTCACGCGCGATGCACTTTCTATTGATAAAGATACGTGATTATCAATGAAGAACCTTTATTATTATGATCTGTCGGTAAAACAACAAACAATCTCAATTGACTTAAACATATGTACATCTATTTCATTCATCTCATCATTTATACATCTTTCTTCCTTGGAAGTGGTGATCAACAATTTTTAATTAGAGTGGTTTGCCATTACTTACTTACTTACTTTAGCGACCCGAAGTGGATCTTGGCCTCCGATACGAGATGGCGCCAGCGCGCCCTGTCTTAAGCAATCTCCTCCCAGTTTTCTGCATTCAGGGCGCGTAGGTCCTTGGCCACTTCACCTCTTTACCGGTATCGCGGTCCGACCGGTCGACGACCTACAGGCTGCCCAATGTACGCCCTCCGACATTCTTTCTAAATACCCGAGCCAACGGAGTCTTGCTGCCTTTATATCCCCAATGGTTTCCATTGCCTATTCGATTTTACACACCGACAACCACTATCGTGTAAGTTACCTAACAATGTATTTTTACGTTAAATTATGACAGTGCGGATAAAACACTATCAAACTCACGTCCTCATGGTTGAGAAGTTATATTCCAGCCTAGGATGCATAGGCCACCGAGGCCGAGTAACTTACATGTTAATAACACTTATCATTATTACTAGCGTATGAATCTGACTACACTAACAAATCTCGAGCCACATAGATGGACCCCAGTTGTCATCAACTCATACAAATGGTTTCATATTCAAAATTAAAATTTCAAGGAATACGTCACAATTATGCCGTCGCGACACCTTTTTTTCGTGGCGTAGCTTCTCTATACGTATTAATTTACAACATATCAACTCACTGGTTGATATATGTTTATCCGTGCATATCCGTGAAGGGCTTTGCCACAATTTTTTGTACCTCAGTTTTCTACTTTACTCGAAATTGCATTTCTATAATGCAATTTCAAGATTTCAAGATGATAAGCACCACAAATGCTCACAGCTCAGATTCACGTTGAGATTATTCATCACTACAGTTTAATAGCTGCAAATTGATTTAATGGCCGGTGTTGTATGCTAATAGCCTGACTTAGATAGATCGTCTTGACATTCGAACTCTGCAGGATGTTTCACGCAGTTATGGCGATGAGATGGTTGCAACTCTTTGCTTTAAAATTATTAAAGGCCAAGTTGATGATGTAAGTACTTTGGTGCATTAAAAATATACAAACTGACTTAAAAAAACTGACTAAAAAGTTTTAAATAACGCATTTGTCTTCTGTTTAGAAGAAACTACCTTTTTTAGAGTGCATGATGTCAACCTTACTTACACCTACAGTCTACCGCACATCATGCACCGAATTTAAGAAATCATTTTTTATTTCATAATTTTTATTCATTACCCATATTTCAAAAACAACAAGACCGATTTTGATGAAACTTACACTGTATCCTAAATTGAAATATACCTGATTGAACTAAAAAATAAGCATCTCGCTATGAATCCTCGTTTTTGAGAAAACTATGGACAAACATACACTTACGAAATTTAGTAAACGTGTTTGGAAGCCTTACTAAATCAGCATAGTCAAATATTATAAAATTTACACACATTGAATTGATAACCTCCGTTTTTGAAAACGGTAAAAAAAGGTAAATAAGGAGTACCTCGACCATACTTTATAAATATCGGCAAATTTTTTAACCGCTACACTCAGATACAGGACGAATGTCCTGTAAGGTAATATGCATTAACAGGCAGATTTTAAAATCGTCCTTATATAATTATTAGCATACAGTCACAAACGTTAATGAATGTCCTTGAGTATGGCTGCTAATTACTCAATAATAAAAAAAAACTGGCCAAGTGGGAGTCGAACTCGCAAACTAAAGGTTCCGTGCCATATTTAGTTAAATACGGCACGGAACTCTAATTCAGTTGAATTAGAGTTTCATTCCACTTACCTTTGTATGAAAGACAAAGTTATGTTTGCGGTTAGGTATTGAAAATGTGCTCTAACTGAAAAACTACTAGTTCGATCTCGTTCAAACCAATTATCGTTGAAAGTCTTTGTCAAGTCTACGTCATGTATTTTTTCCAAAATTTACCTGGCTTATTTTAAAAGTTAGATGGAAATTAGATGGGGGGGGGGGGTTCTATGTCTTAAACATTAGACTTTGAAGGAAAATGATTTTTGGAACCTCGATGTCATTTTAAAAGAAAGAGTTCATGTATGGAACCTTAAATATCATTATTTTTTATTTTTTGAATGAGAATCGTTAAGCGGTTAACAGGATACATCTACCGATTAAGTTTCAAATGTGTAATACTAATAGTTTCAGAATAAAGTGGCTGTGAAGTACGGACGGACGGACAGACAGACAGACTTAACGGAACTATAAAAAGAAATTTCATTTTTTGCCATTCGGCTACGGAACTCTAAAAAGAAATGTTATCTAAGCATGTAAGAATCGAAAGTTACCTTTAGACTTACTAACTACAATCAGTACAATACCCAGAACAATCGCAGTAGTAGCCGTTGAGATCAACACACGCGCCACGCTGTAGTAAACACGCGCGCTGTGATGCGCGGGCGCTGCCGTCACTGTCGCTGCAAATTCCGCAGTTTGCTTTCCATAGCTTACACATAGATAGTATGCATTCATCAACAATGTGTCATTTCTTTGGACAAATATGTGCATTCTTGTAGCCTGCGACAATATATTTCTTCGTCTAAACTGTGATCAAAAGTAAATCCAGGCTGCGTAACAAACTATCTTTAGGTTTTCTAGGTAGGAAAATGCTAGAAAAACAAGAAATGCAAAAAACAAGCAAAAACGCTTCCTAAAGAAAGTGTTAGTGCAAGGGCGTAATGTAGTATGAATAGTTTTTATATTATTGACACATTAATATCACTGAAGAAGGAAAATAGGTTTATATTTTTAATCAATAGCGTGTTACATTAAACTTTTGCATGAATTTCTTACCATGCTGCAATTTTTAAGAATTAACTATAGCTTAATAATCAGTCTACTGAATCGAAAGGTCAAAGGTCAATTCATAGGAATCATCAAACGCCCAAAACTAAAGTGTTTTAAATGAACTATTATATAACTATCTACGATTAAACGTTGTTATTATTATATGATTCAGTAGCACTAGAATAGTTAGATATGTATACGTAGACCGATATGTCTGCCAATAACAACTCACCCGCAAGTTTTCTTCAGTTACTCCGTGATCATGACGCTTGCAACGGTGCTTAAATATCGAAAGCTCATAAATATTAAGGTACATGGTAGAAATCCCGCATCTAACTATTATATTATTTTTCTTAGTTGCAACATTGTGTATATTACACAAGTTGCCATGTTCGAGTTGCATAACATTACCTCTACTTCCGTAGCACAGGTGTAGGTACCCAGGAATACTTAACTAGTTTTCCAGAGCAAGCCAATTATCATAAGCATTTCACCTATTCAGGATCGCACTGACTTCCCGCATCAAGCGTCGAAACGTCAGTTAGAGTGAAAGTGGTTATGGTTTGCTATTACCATAGTATAATTAACTACTCATCAAGAAGTCGTAGGTCGTCTTGCAGCCACGGGACCTGCCCATACCTTAGCGCACTATCAGGAGAAAACTCGCCCCGGCCGTAGGAAACTTGAATGCAGGAAAACTGGTCCGCTGAATTCCAATGAATCTCTACTCACTCAGATTGTTATCATGCGATAAATTTTGTTTAAAGTAGCACATTGGTGGTGATTATGATGTTTGTTTTATTAACAGTCGGTGTAAGCTATATGGAGATTTTATAGGCGTAATTTATAACTGCGAGTAACATTACATTTAGCTTCGAAAGCAATTTATTTTGTTATTATTGATTGAATATTACAATTTGATTGTTTTCCCTGTATGATGCGCAATTGCCTTCCTAACTACAATTACTACCCTTCCCAAACCAGATCCTCTTACTATACGATGCCTTCAAGATAATACATTAAATATATTCTCAAATGATTTTAAAGTATTTTTAATTTTTTTATCTTTACGTCACCCATATATAAACTCTAGCTACAACCAACTCTCATTGTAATAAATTTTTGTTTTGTCTTTCCAGATACGGATACTAGTCATAATACAAACTGTCAATCAAGTCCGCTGTCAAGATGGGTTCAGCAACCAGGACCTGCTTCGGCTGCAGCAGCTCGCTGCCAATGACGGGCAGGTGGAGACCATCACTAGTTACAGTACCAACATCATTCAGAGGGACCCCAACACACAGTCCATCAGCTCTGTGAGCGTCAGGTACCACATGGCAGATCCAGAAAACGACGAATACAACCGGGCAGACCGCGCTAGACCAAGAAAAGTCTACCGCATCAAAAACCCTTTTCAACGCCCTGAAGAAGATGAAACCAGACAGCAAGACGCTGAAACACAAGATAGCGGCACAGGCGCTAGTAACCAGTACGCGTCGGTACAGTACTCCTTACCACCCGAAGAGTTCCTACAACAGATGAGGGAGAGAGAAAACCAGTACTACCAACAGCAACATTTGTCTACCCAAGCGACCAACCTAGGGTACACTGCGACACCTCAGCCACAATACCAGTTCACAACAGCAGCTCCTTCCAGTTATGATAACAACCAACAACAGAATCAGATACCACAACTTGAGCCTAAAATGTCACAGGTCCCAACATATCTTACCAACTCAAACCCCTACCAGTATGGTCCGTCAAACACGTTTGGTTTAGATGGTATTCAGAGCACTCCATCCCCCATTTCATCGTACATATCTACAGCTTTACCGAGCAATCAGTTCGTAGGCACTCCGTCGAATACGTATGTTTCCAGTTCTTCACCAATTTATCTTTCAAGTCCACCTAATTTACAACCATATGTTTCGTCACCACTATCAACCATTCAAGCAGGAACATCTGATTATGGAAATAATAGGATTACTTCTACAATCGGCAATTACGACAATGACATTGCTAAAAAGATGCAAATAGACCATTATGACAACTCCGCCAATGGAGTTAGGTATCCTATAAATGTGCAACAATACCAAAATGAATATCCTAGTTCCACTCCTGCTCCATCGTCATCTCCTTATTCTGATACTATTCGGGATAATTGGCAGAATTCACTACAGAAATCCATTCAGGATATGACCTCTCAATATCAAAATAACAACCCCTATAGTAACAATCAAGACAGCAACTCTGATACCTTGAACTCTGAAACCCATCGCATTGGAAATACTCCTGCAGCAAACAATGTATTTTTAAATCTTATTCAACCAGATTATAATCTCATGAATAATTTGAAAACTCGCACAAGAGAACCAGAACAGGAAAACGTGCAGTATAATTATTACTCTCACGGTGACTATGGCTGGAAGATGCCTTCGAAAAAACCAGTAACTTCTCAAGATTCATACACGCCTGGAAATTATCAGCGATACCAATCTATAGGTATACAGTCAACTGAGTCTCCAGCAGCTGTAAGCCAGATGAACTTTCAAATGGATATAGGACGACACGGGTACGAACAGATTTCCAAGTCTAGCCCTGAAAGCTTAGATCCACAGGAGTTTGCTAAGGCAGCAGCGAAAGCACATGAGAAGCAAATACAACAACACCAACACCAACAACAACAACAGCAACAACAACAGCAGCAACAACAACAACAGCAGCAGCAACAACAATTTTATAATAATTTTCCACCCAATTTTAGTACCACTAACTACTACGGAAATGTGTCACCGGGCAGTAGTAGTTATGGTAATAACGATAAACAGAGAAACAGGTATATAGACAATTCAAATTCCAACTCGTACTCTTACAATTCACAAACGGAAGTCGTATCTGGGTCACCATATTTTTATCCTAATTCAAAAGAAAACAGCATAGATGGTAAACCCAAACAGCCGTTTGATCATGACAAGGCCTTGAAAAATATAGTCCCTATAGATGTTTCAAATGTAGTTCCAAATTCAGACAAAGTAGCGGGGATAGATAATAACAATAAATTCGGTCTATCTAGCTATGGTAAGGATCAGCAGTACTATAGGTCCGTTACTGATTCTTACTATAAAGACAAGAATGCTATTTATGGATTTAATATCAAAGCAAAACCTGATGATTACAATCTTGGTAACGATAACAATAAGCAGGCTGATAACTTCCAGCAATACTATGCGAAGCAGCAGTCGCAAGATTCAGTGTACAATCAACCAATGAATGATAATAAGCGCTATCTTGAGGGCACTCCTCAACCAGTGAATTATGTGTCACAAAGCAGTAATATTTATCAAGATAATGTCCAATCCTCAGCAAATTTGCAACAACAGGGATTACAGCGCCCTCAAAACCAAGTATCTGATATTGCAAGTATTCTTAAACTTAATGATATTCCTTATCGACTTACTCAAGGGCTATCAAGTGATTCGTTAAGGTTCAATAATTTCGATCAGGTAAGTTTGCCGACACCTTTACCAATGAGGCTTAATCAAAATGTGGGCAGTCACCAAATTGATGTCGCCAACAATATTTTGAGTAAATTACTCAATAAACAACAAAATCTGAACTTGAATAGACCAGAAATTGAAGGTCAATCGGGTAGCTTGATATCAACGATCAATGGATTTAAAGTAGCCAATCCATTCAATGTTGATTTAAAATTAGTTGCAGATATGCTTAAAGGTAAGCCAGCCATGGACGATACTCACATATTGACATTACGAGACCAAATCAACAAACCCCTGCCACTAAAAATTGACATGTCTCAACTGCAACAATTACTACTTAAAACTGATAACACTGGCGGGTATGGTGTCTTGAACGATGGTATCGGATCATTAGCCAGTCCCTATTTAGAAATTTATAATTCAGGTCGCTTTCCTTATCAAGGAGTAAAATACTCTAGAAGTCAAGAGGAAGAAGAAAGTATAATACCGATTGCTGATGCATCTAACACTCATCCCATAGGAGCGGTAATTGAAGAAGGGGATATAGCAAACGTACGTGAGGCGAGTACAGGTGCCGATGTTACTGCACAAGACGAGGATGCCATATCGCCACCATATGTTGAGGACAGACCTAAAAGTTCATTTCTTCCTCGAGCGGCAGACAGGTTGAGGCATCCAAACGCGTTGATACCTGGTCGTCATTCGTTTCAAAGAAAACATCCCAAATCTGATGTCGATGAGCCTTATCCTTTACTTAAACCGCCTCCGCCGCATACGTCCAGGAGCAGAGGTCAACGAAGTAAATACGAAAAGCATGGGCGAAGGCGACGAATGCCAAAACCTAAAATGATTAGAGTTTTAAAAACAGAGCCTCTATTTGAAGCTGGTAGTGATATTGAAAATGAGGAGCCAGCTTTGCAAACCGTTTTAAGACCACCATCACAAATCGCGGAAGCTAAATCTGATGTAGATGTGGACAAATTAGAAAGTGCATAAAATGACTTATTCTAATTAATGCTCTTAGCGTTATCCGTAATAGTAAGTTTCATCAATACTCATATATTTTTACATACCTACAATTTCATTTAATGTATAACTTATTTAACTCAATATTTTCGATCTGATTGCTGATTTTAAAGTGAATAAGCTCACATATTTTAATTATTCGGACTATGGCGCTATCTTTATTACGTAGTAAGCATTTTTTTTTATTATAGTCTATTGTTTTTGCATCTCTAAATTTGCTACAGGTTTACGGTGCTATATTGGCATTTAATTTGATTAGAATTTTAACAGATAAGTATCTAGGGGCCCTTTACACCAGTGATGTTGATACTAAACATAATTCATCCATTATTTACCCATTCAATGCTCGAATGTCTACGTGGAAAGTTATAAAAAAGGTGTTTTACTGTAAATTTTAAAGTACACACAAAATATTGTTGTAACCCATAAAATAATCTCAACCAAATTATTCGATCGATTTTAATGGTTTTATTGTCATAAGTAGTAGAAGTCAACATCATCATTCATTACGTTCATTGAAAGTTTATTATGCCTAATGTAAATATTTTTATTACGCTAGATCTAAGTCAAAATCGATATCTACAAATGTACCGTTAAGTTTTGTAAATATTTAAAACGCCTAGTTACATAAGTTTACTAAACTAATCTTATTTGTGATAAGTCGATGTTATTAATGTGTTAAGATTTTGAGCGAGTAAGATTTGATTCTGATCGTTGTTAGATTGTTGATGTTACAAAAATAAAATGTTTGAAATATTTGTTAAACTGCTTTGTTTTTTTCGAATAGATTCTGCGGTTACAATCGTGTTGTTTCGTGCGTAACACCTAATTAAACATGTTATGCGTTTATGAATATTATCACGTGCTCAAGTATCGAAAAAAGATGACATCATATCACGTTAGTTTTCAATCTCTCTAGCGTGATTTCACTTGAATAATGCTGATTGGTCAGCTATAAAGATTGATGTCCTCTTGTCTTACGTAATAATTGGATTAAGATTAGCACGTTTTTATCGTCAATATCATGCACTACTTCAATTAGTTTCCATGATTGTTATTGAAACTAATCTTGTTCAAAAAAAATAAATTTATTGTAGCACTAATAAACGTTAATTGTGGATAGAATGAAAGCAAATTGATTGACAAACGAGAGAAAGACTGGATTGAAGATATCCAATTAAATTAAAGATGCGTTAGAATTATTTATGTGCTAAAGATGATCTTCGAGCTAGTGTATGATGTAGTGTCGGTCATTAGTTTTATTGTTCTAACAGCGATGGGCGAGCTGGATTGATCGTGTCTAGAGCCGTTGCGTGTGTCTCGCTTTCTGCACAGCCACCATACTTCCAATCACTGCAGATATTTATGTACAGATCAAATATTTTGAATTTGTTTTTGCCCATTCCAAAGGCCCGTACATTTGTTGCGTGTAATGCAAATAACAATTCGTTAATTACATGCTTAGATTAATGGACGAGCAAATTGTAATTAGAATCATCGTAAAGATTATGGATGTATCTCCACATTGCGTGGCTTAGACTTTTATATTTCAGTTGGTATTTTAAATTATGATTTAACACTTTAATAAGGCAAGTGCTAGCGAAGTTCAAACACTTAAATACATTACAGTAAAATTGGTTTTGAAATAAATATGCTATAATTGTGTCACTGTTATGAGTGACACAATTATCTCATGGCACATTGATGTATATTGTTCGAATTAGGATACAATCAAGGGTACTGATTTTATGTCTTTTCATGTTTTATTAGTATCAGTAATAATAGATACTGACTTCCATTCTGAAACAATGTTGAAGTTCATAAATCGGAATTTCAGTACCTCTATAAATAGTGTTATAAAATTATTCGTTGTAATAGAGCTGAATATCATGCATATAGTTATGTCACATTATAAATAATTGTAGTTTGCAAAAATTTTACCAAATTAACATAATTCGAAGAAAACGCTACAATATTAGCGATGCGCCCATAAGCCTTCGTCACATGAGGCATTAAGTAATCAGATGAATTAATTCAGCTATTTCCGTTAGAATAGGAAAGATGTATCAAAACCAGTTCCGTGGTCGCGATCTCAATATTTTGTTGACCCACAGCGAGCCGGCGACGTCGATATAAATATGAAGAAAACATTTCGACCTACACAAACAAGCAAGGCTTGTGGTTGAAGACACAAGTTCACTTCGGTGGCCAGCGATTAGCTAATCGATATGGCTACTTTTGTAAGTAAATTAAGAAAAACAAAAAAATAAAATGTCAACTCAATGACAAATAAGTAACAAAAGTATTTTGTTCACAGACAAAACTGGCGTTCCTCGCCATTCTAGTTAGCAGCACCTACGGGGGATACCTCCATGGAAATCCCCATCACGCACCTCCAGACCATCATCATCATCACCATGATCACCACTATTCTCCAAGTCTTTCATCAGGCCTGAGCAGTTTGAGCGCACCCAGTTCTCTCGACTCCTCATCAAGCTTCTCTCCCAGCAGCTTCCCTGCTGGTTCTTTACCGTCAGCCTCATACCATGGCTCAGGACTTGGTGGTGGATACGCCAGCCACTCTCACCATGACAGCGGGCTTTCAAGCTACTCTCACCATGACAGCGGGCTTTCAAGCCACTCGTTTAGTGGACTTTCTAGTCACTCACTGAGTGGTGGACTTTCTGGTCACTCTTTAAGTGGTGGACTCTCCAGCCACTCCCTAAGCGGTGGACTATCCAGCCACTCCTTAAGCGGTGGACTTTCTAGCCACTCCTTGAGCGGCGGACTCTCCAGCCATTCTTTTGGCGGTGATTACTCCAGTCATTCTCTCGACAGTGGTCTGTCCAGCTCATCTTTGGACAATGGCTTGTCGAGTCATTCACTAAGCGGTGGATATTCTGGCCATTCTCTCGGAGGTGGACTAAGCAGTGGTCTATCTTCATCGTCATTTGGCTCTCTACCATCATCAGGCTTTGACTCATCATCATCTGGTTTCTCAGCGCCTGCGTCCTCTGGATTTGTGGCATCACCTGACTTTGGTTCATCAGGTATAGGTTCGTCACTACCCTCTGCAGGTGCATCCTTCCCATCGGCTTCCCTTCCATCTGCACCGGCCTTACCTTCTGGTCCGGCTTTACCAGCTGGTGGTGCTATCGGAGGAGCAGTTGCTGCCGGAGGCGACGCCCCACCACCTGGACCTAAAGCTCCCGTCATCACCGAGATTCACGGTCTGGCTAACGGCAACGGCGCTCCTACTCGCTACCGTGTACGCGAAGAGACATACCAAGTCGTTCGTGAAGTGACGCACAGAGTTCCCCAGCCTGTCCCAGTTCAGGTTCCCCAGACGGTTCAGATCCCCGTGCCTCAGCCGTACCCCGTGCAAGTTCCACGAGTGAGGAACGTGCCTGTGCCAGTTGTTAAGGTCCAACAAGTGAAGGTCGACAAACCAGTGCCATATCCAGTGGAGAAGATTGTCAAAGTACCAGTTGAGAAAATTGTGAAGGTTCCAGTTGACAACCCGGTTCCAGTTGAGAAGATTGTCAAAGTGCCGGTTGTGAAGCTAATTAAGGTGCCAGTGCACGTTGTTAAGAAGTACCCAGTAGCTCACGTGAAGACTGTTCATCACCAGGCGCACGACCATGGCCACAGCAGCCACGGACACAGCAGCCATGGTCACGGACACAGCCACGGATGGTCTTAATTATATACAACCAGCCATAAGGCACTACCTCATGTATAATATCATCTCCATTCCTAGTCTTTTGTAAATATTCTTCGCGTCATGGCTCATCGCGAGGCTGCAACGTAGGGTGATAACTAAGTCATTAATTTAGGTGTGTATTTTTATTGTTTGTGTCGTTTGTAAATAGTAATATAGGCGTATTACTTAATTAAAACGATTATCCAAAGAAAAATTATGTATTTTATTTCATAGTTAAAGATACCTAGTACCTACTCGTTCACTATCATTATGTGTTGATGAACCTTTATAAAATACATTAAAACCTTTAATCAAACTGGCTTGCTTTCAAACCTTTAAATATATAAATAATTTGAACAATTATAATAGTTTATAATACAACATGTGAATTGTATACGTAATTTCTTTTATTACGTTCCTTTTACGAATCAAGTTATTTTCATTTATTACGAAAAGAATATGAGTTACCGAATAACCGCAGCTATTTACAAGAAAGTTTCGGATTCGATTCCCGATTCAGTACAATTAGTGCTAAGTATTTATAGTTAGTATTTATAGATTATACTAAATCCGAGTGTATCATATGAAAGGAAACAAAATACTAATATGTAGGTATTTCTGAAAGTTATGGAGGTATAATGTAAGTCTAGGAATGTGTAAGTATCTAAGGAATTCTTCACAGGATCGATGGAGAGTAATTGTAGTTAAAGAGGCGCTGGTTATTATATTATTTAATAATCAAAAAAGAGTCAGACTGAAAAAGAATTAGGGTAAGTATTCGTAAGTATGCAATGTGCCAAATAGAATCACTAAAAAGTTCTATTAATAGAAAAAAAGGGGCCAAAATAAATAACAATATTTGCTTAACAATACTACTAAAAATAATGCGATAAGGCATAAGGTTCGCCAATTGTACATCTTACAGCGCAATAAAGTTTAAATAAATATATTATTAAAACAAATGTTTCTTCGGTAAATTTTTACAAGTTCAAAGCTTCCTCAAAAGAATTATTAGTTAAAGCACAGAATAAATACTAGCTACATAAATCCGACTATTTGCTAGTAAAGGCGTAATTTTAGTTTTCATTGATCGTACTCGTAATAGCAACGTGATAAAAGTATAGAAAGGTCATTTTAAATAGGTTGGGGTAAGTTAGTCAAAGAAGAAACATTAAATGAAATTAATTTATGTTTAGTTAACTTTTCAATCATAGTTTTAGAAATAGAGTTCCTACGTCAAATATTAAATATAGTAATAAAATATTATAATTATGAAATCAATCAATCAATATAATTCAATTATAAGGTCCAAATTAGGGTTAAATAGAGGAAGTAGTCCAGTACTATTGTATACATTAAATAGCTAACACAAATTGACGCTATTAATGAAATAGCTAAATGTAATAATCGTAATAATTTACTATTATTATAACATGAATCATTCAGAACAAACTTAACCTTTACCGGTTGAAGTCTGAAGCAAAATTTTAGACATTTCGCGTCGAAAATTTCAATTTTCTGATTTTCTATTTCATCAAATATAATTTTTGCTAAGTAGCTATATCTTTAAAAAATAAATATTAAGATATCAATGTACCTATTTTTTTAAGCTACAATTCTTCTCAAGTAATAAATAAATAAAAACACCAATTTTGTCTCAGGATTGACTGAAAATTACTGTCGGAAAAACCGGCCAAGTGCGAGTCGGACTTGCGTACTGAGGGTTCCGTACCAACTTTAACTGATTTAAGGAATTCACTTAGCTAAAATACCACAATATTTTGTTGACAGAAAATATAACTTTGTTTTTCATAGTGTTTGTATGAAGAACAAAGTTATGTTTGCGGTTGTTGAAAATGAGCTATATCTCAAAAACTACCAGTTCGATCTCGTTCAAACCAATTTTCGTTGAAAGTATTTGTTAAGATCTACATTACGTATTTTTTCAAATTTACACTTGCTTAGTTTAGAAGTTAGATGGTGGGGATGCCCATTTTACCACTTTGGAAGCGTGTATCTCTCAAACGTTTAAAAAAATGGTTTTAGGAACCTTAATGTCATTTTAAAAGATCTATCTATAGATACCCCACACACATAGGTTTAAGTATATAATAAAATTTTGGTTTTAGTTTTATGTATGGGAGCCCCCCCTTAAATATCATTATATTTTTTTTGGTATAAGAATCTTAAAGCGGATAACAGGATACACCTTCCTACTAAATTTCAACAGTGTGATGCTTATAGGTACAGAATAAAGTGGCTGTGACATACGGCCGGACAGACAGACAGACAGACTTGACGAAACTATAAGGGTTCCGTTTATTGACATTCGGCTACGGAACCCTAAAAAGGGAACGGGAAATGTCATACAATTTGCTTCAGATTGCAACCGCTGACACCTAGTCAGGATTTAAATCTGACACGTGCTAGTTAGTCATTATGCATAACGATGACAAAATCGAACCGGAAGAAATAGACCTAAATCGGTCAACAATAATGGTGATTTTTATTGCTCATCTGCATATAAATCCTCATCAGTGAAAACTGGTAAAGAAACATACATTCTATTGCGTGATGATTATAATAACTAATTTGTGGAATAACGCAAAGGGTGACACTTACATAACAGTTGCTTAAACTACGATCACAAATCACGAATTGCTTAAGTATGTAGGCCAAATGATGATTTTGTAGGTGATGGAAAATCTGGCGGTGAATTAATTTTTGAGTTAATGATAGCTGATAATAGTTCAATAAAGAAGACAAAAAGTTCAAAGATTAAAAATAAACGTATTGAACGAATAAGTTGACTAATAATAATGTGAAAGACTAGCAGACTAGTAGGTAGGCTACCCATATTACTGAAAGATCATTTAGAAAACCAACCGGTGATTGGAATGATTACATACGGTTTGATATCCAGGAATCTATTGTTATGACTGAAATACATTGCTATTCAGACCAAAAGGACTTGTAATGAAATTTGCATTTGTTACATGAAAATCATAAAAAAATATAATTTGTTACAAACATGCTTGCAGACTTCCATGTCTCGTAATATTAACTCTAGAGATAACGAATTTGTTATGTGGTGGCGTAAATTTAATGACAAGGATATGGAAATTTGTACGTTTTATGGAATTTCTATATTTTCTATCGCTTTCTAGAGAAACGTAAGTATCTTTATGACTTAAGAAATAGCCAAGCCTACGGAATAGATATTTGAAATATTGTTATAGCTAAGATAATGGGAGGACAGGAATGTTTAGTACAGATGTGTTACCTAGTACTAAAATGTAAATATGGTACATATATATTGCAAACCGTTAAAAGTTACAGAGCCCTACGATTAAAATATCAAATTTTTGAGGAATATAAAATTATTAGAAAACGCATTTTCGTTAAAGCCCAATATATGTTAAATGTTTTACATTCTTATTCAATAAACGAACTGCTTTATCACCCTAATAGTTATGAAAATTCTCTTGTCAGCCTCCTAAATGTTTCAAGTACCAAATAATAGTAAGCTGACTCAAGATTGACTGCTTTTATTACGAAATAAAACGAAACTGCTTTCTACCTAAAATCAAAACAACCTACTAAGCCTATCATAAGTAGGACAGCCGAAACAATGATGCCTCGACGGACGACCAGCAGTCTCCAAGACTACCTCATAAATCAGCCTTACGTAATCTTAGGAAATACCGCTTCTATCGAGACCACAGATTAACATATTAACATAGAAATTTAGTGACGAATCGGACGCAGCGATATCCGCTAAAACAAAGTTAATTTATTCATAGGCATCGCATCAACAGACCAACTTTTGATCTGGTATAAATATGCGGGGCCATTACGTTATGGATTCACAAACAACCAAAGCTCGGAAGAGACAACAACACATCACCTGATCTGGCTTCAAAGCGTTTAGCTAAAAGCCATGGCGTTTGTTGTAAGTGATGAGATGATACCAAAATCAATTTGATTCCAATCGAACACATGATAATAAATTCACTCATTGTTGCAGGTTCGGACACTCTTCTTCACGGCGATTGTGTGCAGTGCAAAAGCTGGATACCTATCAGGTCATCACAATCACGATTCGTACACAGACTCTGCCCTAAGCGCGCCGTCAGCAACATACGGAGCACCTTCAAACTCCTACGGAGCGCCATTGCACTCCGGGTCTTCGAGCCTCGGAGATGTCAGTGGGCCAGCAGTTGGAGGTAGCTTGATAGCTGACTCGCACGCTCCCGCATCACACCCAAGCCCTTCACTAAGCACCGGATCTTTTGGATACCCAGCAGCAGCCCCCGCCCCTGTTTACGGACCTCCTGAATCCCAGGGAAGTCTTAACCTCGACTCCAACCTTCCGCCGCCAGCGTCAGGTGGTTCCGCCGTTCTTGGAGCACCTAGAGTGATCGGTACCACTGTAACTGTTGGCAAACCTATCGCCTCTGCAACGAGATACGAATTACAATCAGTGGTACAGAACGTTGTGCGTCGCGTGCCTATCGAAGTCATCCGCCACGTCCAAGTCTTAGTACCTCAGCCTGTGCCTGTGCCTGTTCGCAAAGAAGTCAAAGTGCCAGTACCTCAGCCCTACCCAGTGCCAGTTGACGTTGTGAAGCAAGTGCCATACCCGGTTTACAAAACTGAGCAAGTTGAGGTCGAGAGACCAGTACCCTATGAGGTTGTGAAGCAGGTACCAGTTGAGGTGATCAGAAAGGTGCCCGTCCCTGTCGACAGGCCTTATGAGGTCATCAAGAAGGTCCACGTTCCTGTCGAGAAGCACGTCGAGGTGCCAGTCCCCGTATGGAAACCTTACCCCATCCACATCATCAAACACGTGACGCATTACAAGAAGAAGAGCTGCTGCTGGTGAAACATAGAGCATAAGTTGTGATCATACCAAATAGTCAATACGTGTAAATAAATAGTCACTAGTTGTAAATAAAATAGGTGTACAAAGAATAAAAATCATTACGAAAGTTAACAAATTTTGTCAAATTATTTACTTTGAAGGATAAAGTAGAACAAAAACGAATTGATGAAGCTTTTACATCTTTAATTTTTAATGCACTTAGTCTAGTACTGATTACTAATTTCACGTTCATATTAAGAATATAAACTGAACCTTTTATCTAAAAGAAGTAGTACCAACAATATATTCGCAATGAACCTAAAGTATGTTCGAAAATCGTGGCCTTACTTTAATGCGTCAAACAAATTGGCATTATGTCATTAGTTTTGTGAATCTGCATTTGCATTTATGACTTCTTCTAGAATCACTGAAGAAATGCATAAACTATTAACCTTTTGCACTATTAGGATACGTAGTGTGAGGGGTACGTATGATAATACCGATAGTTCTTAATACCTAGGTACAGCTGAAATATCTATGCTTAAAACGTCGAAAATGAAATACCGAGCTTATTAAATGAACGATTACAATCCCGAAGTTCAAAATCCTGAAAATAAGATTTGCAGCATGCATAGGTTTGATCTTCTCCGGCGTTACGGGTAGTGCAGCTCTTTCGCCCTAGAGCATAGCGAATCTTAGTCACCCAGACTCGCCTCCGCAGCTTGTAGCCGCTCCAGCTCGCTCGAAAGCCTGAGATTCGTTACAGCGGGCGAGGGCTGCTCTCCCTCCTCGGCTTTTGAATTACACTCTAGTATCGGGCGGACTACTCGTAGTACCATGGCGAGTCGGGGTCAACTAAAATTGGTTTATCTTATTGAACCACAATCTTAATGTTATACAATTTGTTTGGCGTTCCGTTCATAGGTCTTGTAAGATTCGGTATGTTTAATTATCGGGTTTTAAATATTTCGGCGTTCCGATTTTGGGTCTTATAAGATTCCGTATTTTGAAATTTCTGGATTATAAACTTTCGGTATATTGAACTTTCGATCATATAAACATTCGGCATTTTAATATGAACCAAAATAATAGTATTTAATGTAACCTTTAATTATGAATAATTAATTAATATCGTGCTACAATTTAATTAAATAGGCAACAGTTGCCACTCATGTTTGCTGTGCCCTCGCAGGGCGTCACTTGTACTTTACATTAATATTATACATGTACCATCTTACGAACCACTTGTGACTTGCAATAAAGAATCTGAATCTGAATCTAATAAGTATTCAGCCTTCTTAGGTTTATGAAATATATATAAATATAAAATGGTATATTCAAATTCGGCATTGTAATACGTACCCAAATAGAGAGATAGCTTATTAAAGTTTATAAAATATCTAATGATGTTCACTTGTCACCTAACTTGCAAAAATTGATGTAAGAAGTAAATTTTGAGTGTTGTTGAATGGACATTCAATAGGTTAGAAAAGTGCAGTGAGATCGGATCGAAATGAAGAGTAACAAAATTCAATCAATACATATAATCAAATTGTATAGGTCGAATTTCTGTTAATTAAAATAAAAGGCTAAAACCAAGTCAAGGGGGCTGAAGAAGTGCAATAAGACTAATCTAGTTTTTTCAAATTTCTCATTTCTCTGTTTGACCGTATGTTTGTACGGGATAAACTCCGAAGCAAATGGACCATATTAAATTAAATGTTATATAGTGTTAGCTTATATCAGCGGGCAAAATTGAACATACATACTCGCAATACCTGTGAATTAAAGAGTTTCCGGGCGATACTTTAAATAAAGATAGATAGATAGATTGCCTGGTTTAAAGTTCTGGGAGTAATTTCTGTATGTTTGTCCACATATTTCTCGAAAACAAGAAGTATATCGAGATGATTATTAGTTCAATAAGATAGTTTCTAACTAGGGAATAGTGCTAGTTTCATCAAAATCGGTCCAAAAGTTAAATTATGGGTAATAACTAAAAATTATGAAATAAAAAAATAAAAAACTGACTTAAAAGCTTTAAAAACGCATTTGTCTTCAATTTTAGGAGAAAAAAAATACTTTGGAGTCGGTGCATGTTTTTAAGCTTACGTACAAGCTTGACATCATGATTTTATATCATATCATTGCCGCTTTCCAATTTTATCATCACCGATTATCATTTTAAATATACACTTATTTTTCACGAGCTTTGAAGCTTTCATAGGTCAAAATTTTGCACACGTGTTTTGAATCTTTCATAGATCAACATACTCAAATATTGTAAAATCTTAGATATCATTTCATAGATCAACATACTCAAATATTATAAAATTCCTAAGATATCACATACATAGGTACACATTGAATTAAAGACTTCCATTTATTTAAGTCTGTAAATAAATAAATCAACCTTTAATAAAACTAACTATAAATCTCAAAATAAAGCTTTTCCCTTCTCTTTAGGAGAAACAAATACATACTCGTACTAACAGTCTGCGCACATCAATGCGTTTTTTTTAAACAGAAGTTTTGAACGAGTTGGACGCAAACGTTTTGCTCATAGCTGTGATCAACCTTTACCTACTTAGATTTGTACGTCAACTGGCATGATAAATCAGAATTAATTTATTCTGAATGGAGTTTTAGAAAAGATTTTAGTTTTTTATGTACTATTATAATCTAATCAGAAATGAGGAGATTCGTAGAAAAACTACGGTAACGGACATAGCCTTGAGAATCAGTAAGCTCAAGTGGCAGTGGGCAGGGCACATAGCGCGAAGAACTGATGGCCGTTGGGGCAGGAAAGTTCTAGATTGGAAACCCTTCGACCAAAGACGCAGCGAAGGATATCCACCGACAAGCTGGACAAACGACCTTGTTAAGATCGCAGGATCAAACTGGATGCAGACCGCTTGTGATCGGTCGCTGTGGAAAGCCGTGGGGGAGGCCTATGTTCAGCAGTGGACGTCCTTTAGCTGGTAATGATGATGAAGATTATTATATTTTTTTAAAGAATTCAAAGGACTTTTTTGTAAAACGATATAGTAAGAGATAAGCTGAAAATTCATTGTAGGTTACATTCACGATTCAAGTAAGTTTTGTCACAGTTTTTGTTGACCAATGGGCATTTGTAGGTAGGTACTATAGATTCTGAGATATGCTCGATGTAAGTAGGTATGTACAAGTAATCATTTAAACCTAAATTCTTCATATAGATTGGAGTTCAGGGCTGATTCCGATACCGAAATTAATAAGGGTTTCAATGACGATTTCCAGTATCAGTCCTCGTCTTTCAGCCTAACTGCGCAAAGGAACTTCCAGCACCATCTATCGACGCACTACTACATCTATCTTAACACAATCGATACCAACCGCTAGTTGCAACCACACTTTGTATGGTTCCAACGCGACGCGAGTGAAAGTAAAAAAGACTGAGGAATTTGTACAGATGGCGTGTTTAATTCGTTATCAGTGCTGCCACCTGTGGGTATAAAACTAAGTAAGAAAATACACGGTATAATGACCATTGAACAGTTAAGGCTCCATTTTGGGGCCCAAACATGGGCTTACACGCACGTAACTATACGAAGCATAATTTTATTCTTCGATTTTATACTCGAGTAACTTAAAATCGTGTTTCGACGTAATTGTTCTTGAAATAACTAAACTCGCTTAACAAAACGAATGACTGAACTGTAATATTATTCGGCAAATCAATACTGCAACATAGGAGTATGGTGTCAATGTTAAAATCCTTTCAACTAAACATTGTTGTATTATAGCGTGGGAAAGTATGGAGCTGTATTTTTTTTTAAATTTGACAATATTTACTGACATTATGACATAAATCATATGGCGAAACTACGTCATTACCACAGATAAAATTCTCGTGTTACAATGTTCGTTCCCGTACTCCTCCGAAACGGTTTTACCGATTCTTACCAAATTTTATATGCGTATTCAGTAGGTCTGAGAATCGGTTACTATCTATTTTTCATACCCCTAAGTGATAAGGGTTGTTCACCCATAAAATTATTTTTATTTTATTTTTGGACGAAATTTTTTGTTTTTATTTTTTTTATGTGGCATTAAAAATACATACAACCATAATTTTTTACTTTTTTATCACCAACCCCTTTTTTTATAGCCATTTTAGTAATTTAAGGGCGAAATAAAATTCGCTGAAAATGCTTAACTTTTAAAATTACGGGACTCGGCGGGCGGGGCTGGGGCGGGACGGGGCTGGGGGTGAAACAAAGTTCGCTGGGTCCAATAGTAATTTATAAAATTATTCTTCGATTAGCTGTTATTGCACGCAACACGGCAGGTATAAAAACTGCTCTCGTATAAACACGATATTCTAGAACAGAAGATGGTTAAATGGAAAATTTATTTTCTTTCGTATAACTATCTTTTTATTCTACGGATAACGTTTACAGTTCGGTCGTATCCGCTCTCACTCGGATAAATCTTACGTTGGTAAAATCGGCCCTTAATCAATTGTTTACATTATCTTTGATTTGGCGTAGAGTTAAACTTCAATAGTAAATTAAATCAAATGATATAGATACCACAGTTATGTGATAAAGGAAAGTCAATATTAAATGAATTAATGCCATGAAGTATTGAATTCAAAGCATATGCTCGTATTAACTTTCTGTAGTTACTGGTAATTAGATACTGAGTCAGCGATACTTACGGTCCGAAAATGATCAATTAAGTAGAATTTTGTGCAGGAAAAAATAATACCATTTTACAAAGATCACACTTGAATATTACCTCATGCTATCTGTGATGTCACACATGGTTAGTGGTCCCTTACAACGCGTTTAAATTATTATCTTTTATTTTGGAACTAGTTAGATACGAGAAGCTCATAAAAGCAATTCCGTATCGAACTATTCTAATTAAAGACACTACTAGTGAAGTCGAGCACTTTTTCCTGCAAATTCCTTAAACCTAGGCACTTTAAAATCTAAAAATTAATTCAGACAAAATTAAGAAACATATAATCGCAACATCACTCATATATAGTCTTCGTCAGCCCTACACAACTGTACTTGGAAAGGTTTCACTTGACAATATTAACATAGAGGTTACGCAGGCGAACAAGCTATCAATCTTTCTATTTAAATAATGTTTTATGGGCATCAAACCAATTGACTGGTAACCTTATAAGTTCATAGACGTACGGAATGGTAAAATCAATTACATTTCTACAACGGGACATTTAAAATCCTGTTTCCTCCACGCACCTCTGCGTTGACCAGAAAGTAACCAATCTAGTTTAATATACATATTTAATTAAACTCACTAATTACTGATTTGCAGTTACCATGCCCAAAAGAAAGTTAAGGTCTCGACTCTGGTGCTTTCATGCAATGTTTTAACCTCAATCTAATCAAAAGATTTGTTTAAGTTTGTAAGGTCAATTAGTCTTCATTGGATGTCTTACAAGGAATTATTTCACCATTTTTGTTAGGGTGCCGTAGTCCAACAAGGAACCCTTATTGTTCGGCCATGTCCGTCTGTCCGTATGTCCGTCCGCAGTCCAGCGCAGAGACCTAAGTTGATAGAAAGCTGTAATTTCGTATAGATATATATATTCTAATATCCTCGCCCAAGTAATAGAATAAAATTTGTTTTTTTTTCTCTTGCCAAACCATCTTGTGGGGGGTATCATTGAATAGGTCTTTTAAAATGATTGTGACTAATATCATTTTTCAAGTGGCTCGTTTCCGTAACATTCAGTTTAAAAAGGCAAGTTTTTGTTAGATTCAAATGTCCCCACCCTCTCCCATCTAAAAGGTAGTAGGTGGATGCGTGAAAAATTACAGCACTAGCATATAAAATAAAATTAGAAGAAAAACTATCACTGCTATGATAAGTGAAAAAGTGACAGAGTTGTCTACTATAAACTTAAAGCAAAATATTTTTTTATGTACCTACCTACATTTTCGTTCATCTTTTTTTCTTCCAAAACGCGTTAAGATATGAAACTAAATCTGTAGTTAAATATTGGTATTGATTGTCTATTTTAGCTAAAAAAAATAAATGTTGTGAGTCATCGTCATCAACAAAAGCAATCGGTATTAAAGTGCTTACATAGGTACATAGTAGGTACGGAACCCTTCATGTGCGAGTCTGACTCGCACTAGGCCGGTGTTTTAAAAAAAAACTGTATTGGTAACTCAATGAACATTCTGAAGTAGTATCTGTAGATAAATTGAGAAACTTTATCCAACAAAAACCTTCAGGAACTTTTCCACAATTATCAAACCAGCATTCTGAGAGCAGTTTAGTGTAATATTAGTATAATTAGATTGCGCTGGAATAGATGAATGAATCTGATCACTAAGTGATGACTTGCATATATTTAGTCCAGATAGTTTTAGTAAAAACAGCTAAAAACCATCAAAATATTTGCATAGTTGGTCAGTATTATGCAGTGTTTCGTCACCTCATTGATTCTGATCTAATTACAAGTCAAAAGGTGTTTCGCGGTAAAGTGATGATGCGTATAAAGGCGTGGTCTGGTGGTAGGAAGAGTAGATGCGACTGCGCAGCGCCGCCAGTGACCCGCCAGACACATCGATATGACCTCAATAGTAAGTTCCACAAATTATATAGAAATTAGGATTCATTATCAAATTGTGGAGATATCAGTTGACAACGCATACTCTTAACTGTAAACAGAGATCAATGCTTTGTTAATTATTATTTTGAAAAGGTTAAATATTCTCGAGAACGTAAAAAACCTAATAACCCAATAAATAATATATTGATTGTATCTGTCAGATCAAAACATTGAGTCTGCTTATGTTAATAATTTATTTAATTAGTAACTGATTTCTAAAATAACATATTAATGATTGATTTCAGAAATGGATCGTGGCATCAGCATGCCTCATCATAGTACAAGCTTCACGAGACGACCCTGGACCACACATATTCGAGAGCAACCCTGTTAACCATCAGCGAGAATATGTAATGAAAGAAGTTACATTATATCTAACACCAAGTCAAATCAAAGCTTTAGAAGCTAGTCAAGGAGAAAAAGGAGCAGCTCAAAATGATAACGCTAACGGATATAGTGAACAAGCTCTGAAGAAACTGAACGCTGAAATCAAGAAGCAGCTGGAAAGACAACACATTTTCATTAATGGTCATACTGACATTCAAAAACCAGAAGCAAGGCCTCCACCACCAATTGTAGAACCTCAAAACGAAAATTCACAGGACAATGTTCTTGAGTACCAACAACAGTGGAAACCGATTTCAGAAACTCAGGAAGACAAACAATATTTTCTGCCCGCTCAAGAAACCAATCTCCAGAACCCAAAAACAAAGTTTCCTGAAAGCTACTCATTCGTGAAGATATTCACTGATGATAAAGTGCACGAAACCCCGAAGCTGCAACTGTTTCACCCTATACCCCATATTCACCAAGATAATGACGAGTACGCACATCTCTATGAAGTACAAAGGGATCCAATCCACAACAAAGAATATAAACTGATTCCTTATGAATATTTTCCTGACAACTCGCCAGGGGCTCCAAAAACGGAAGAAGTAAAAGAAATAACCAAATTTGTTGCTGGACTGGACAAATACGGAACTCCTAACTCACCAGCTACGTTTGCGAGCCTAGAACTCGAGGACGAGAGGAAAGAAAACGTATACAATAATAATAAAGACGAATCTCATTTGAAGTACGCTCCAAGTTATGAAGCTCAGAAACATACAGCTGAGTACCAAAACTTTGTGCTTAAATTGGAGAAGGAAAATGCTTTAGCTCGAGCTGAAGCAATCCTAAAGTCTCCTTCTGGGGCAGCTCGTAAAGATGTCATTAAACTCCGTCCGGTTTTAGGTAATAGATCACCAATTGTAAGACACGTATGGAAGCATTAAAGAAAAAAAAAGTTACGTTGATAAGCTCACGTAATTTTTTAGTTTTAATGGTAACTTGGTGTAGCAAATCCTTAAAAGATTTGTTAACTGCTCAGACACGGATTTGATTAGAATGTAAGATGTTGTATGAATGTTATATTTATTGTTTTTATTGAACATTAAAATAATTATCAAAAACTAAACACAGACTTTTTATACCCAGAACATCTTCGTTTGAGATCATCAAATATTTAATTCATCTTTACCTATGTAAAACGATGGACTTAATTTTTTTAAGTGGTGTAATTATTGTTTTTTAAGGAATTATTATTTATATGTTAAAAATATGTTCTTCTTATGAAAAATAAAGTAATGAGCAGGAAATAATTCACCGTCAATAATTACTATTACCTCATACAAATTAACGATTTTCAGTAGTAACATGAATGTTGAACATAAATATTCAAATGAATAACATTGATATTCTAGCGTAATCGCCTGTTTTCTTTACTAAGAAATTACATTCACGCAACAACAAAATTGTTTGGCTGGTTAGTTATCAATTTGTTGGTTCTCGCACGTTCTTGTGATCTTCCGATTGATTGAATTTCAAGTAACAAATGTCGCTCACGAGGTAGAAAGCAAAGCCTCCGTGAATACTTAATGAAGTATACTCGGACGTAAAAATAACCGAAATAGCCAAAATGACCAAACGTGCCTGTCGAGGTACGAGTTCGATCGAGTATTTAGTTAAAAATAGCAGTTCCGATTTTGAGTAGGAACTAAACCTTTATTATTCACAAACAAACTAGAATAAAATAATCTAACACACGCATTATAAAAAATAGGTACTGAAAATATACCTATTCAAAAACGAAATCATTTCTTTGTGGCAAGGAAAGGTTATGATGCTGGCTGCGTTGCCGCATAGAAGAAACGGCAGCTTCAACTTCTGCAAGGGAACACACTGAATTCATCGAATATTTTTTATGAGTAGCATTATATTTATGGCGAATTATAAATAATGAACAGCTAGCACATCAGGTTACCCACTTTTGTTGCAAACTAGCTCTTATTACAACTGAATAAGTGTGTTGTGTTTACCTTGAAGTGCTGTCGTCCGTACATGTAATACGATTCAAATAAATTGTGCATTATTTATGTTTCCAACTGCACCAGGAAGAGATGTGTACGCGAAACGTCGAGATTTCTGAACGTTGCGCAAGCGTCGCCACACTGCCCCGCTTTGTTGAACTCTCGTTAGTGCGCTATGAGTCCGTTTGCGACGTATAATGACTTCTATGACCCATGACATGAGCTGCGGTAGAGGGCTGGTAGAAGTTGTTACCTTAAATGTAGATATTTCCTAGTATGTATGTAGTAGTAGCTCTCTCCAACTGTTCACTCCGCGTCACTCTTCTGGCTTCATGTCCAATTCATTTACCCTCACAGCCATTCGACTTTGGAATGGCCTCCCAAAGACAGTACAAGCATCCACCTCCAAATTCTCTTTCAAGATAGCCCTCCGAGCACTTTACAAGGAAGAGATATCGAACTTGTCTCACTGACCTCTTCTTTTTTTTTCTCACATGTGTACCATTAGTATTATTACTATTATTATTATGTGTATGTACTATGTGTATGTTTATTATTCCATAATTATGTATTAATGTATACAGTATTTATCTAATAAGTAGTATGTATGTTTATTTTTTGTCTAAATACCTATCGTAGTTTCAATCAAGCTCTCACTTTTGCCCTTCTATCACTTCCTTCGCGCCGCCAGCAATTTCTCTGTATAGACCTATGGTTGACTGGTAGAGAATGCTTTTAGCATTAAGTCCGCCATATGTACCTTTTGTTTGTGCATGAAGTGTTTTAAATAAATAAATAAATATTTGGTTAAATGTTTCAGAAAATTGAAGCATTTATGCGTTGAGTAAATTTTATTCATCACAAACATGTGATTTTGGTTAACAGAAGCAAAATACTTGGTAAAAACAAGGTACCTATACAATTAGTTCGTTATGTCGGGCTTTTGGTCGAAGCTAGAACTTTTCTACCCCAACGGCTATCAGTTCATCGCGCTGCGTGCCCTGCCCATTGCCACTTGTTGAGCTTAAAGGTGAAGATCGCAGGATCAAATAGACCGCTCGGATTGGTCGCAATGAAATACCGTGGGGGAGGCCTATGTTCAGCAGTGGACGTCCTTTGACTGATAATTAATGAGGATGATAATGATGATTGGGATTTTTCCACACTAGTCGCTCGCTGGGGCCATTGTACTATACTGTTGGTATACAATATTAATATTTTTCTAAAAATATTATTTTAACACCATAGGTATCTTGTGAGCTTCGTGCAAAAAATATCACCTTTGTACGTTTTTAAATTTCTAATTTATGGTTTTACTTCTTACCAAAGTCAGACTCGCTGAGTAAGACTCTCTGTGCAAGCATAGTACTTCTATGGTGCAAGCACACGGCCCTCACAGACTTCAAAACAATACAGAATCATTCAGTGCACATTTTCAAATCGAAATATGAAACAAAAGAGTTACAACTTCAATTTGGGTCAGTTGCAGGTTCTAGATAAGCAATCAGTTTATTGTCTTCCTAATGAGCTCTTGCGCAGCTTGGAAGCAGAGCGAAAAATCGAGAATATCAATATGGACACGCCACAAACGATACTAATATACGTAGAGGTGTGCCAATAATACGTCACGGTACACTTGTAGGTGTGTGTTGGTCAATCGTCGAGAAATAACTACGTCAATTATTTCAATATAATATTTTACCAAGCTATTGCTATGTTATTGCCTTTATTAAATTTTACTGTGCTAATTTACCCAAGTTTACATACCCCAGATACAGACCCTTAGGTACAGTAGTTTTATGTAAGAGCGTACTATTATCAATTTACATTAATTTTAAATCCAAATTAGAAAAAAAAATCTTTATACCAGAAACTCATATAAAAGTATTTCTAATCAAAGTAAACTTTGAAAAAATATTTAGATAAAGTAATAGCTACTTTTAATAAACTAATTTGTTCCTATTTGGTAGACTTTATTCAAAAAATATCCAACCTTTACCGTCAGAGTTGCTAGACAGATGTTATAGTTTTTTATAGACACCTTAAAGAGTTTCCATTTGCTGTAATAAAATTTCTATAGGCAAATCTAGTTAATTTTCGTGTTTGGGCAAAGTTTTCTCCCATGGGCAAAATTACCCGGTTTCACGGTACATCGGACCATATGTTTCCTAGGCATATTTTTTGTTTGGGTTAACTAAACAGACCTCATGCCATTTCCAAATACGCCAGTGGTTTACGTCAGACAAATTGTTAAGTGTAAAAAATACATATATAATTTTATTATGGCATTATTACAATGTACATGATAACAGCATAAAAATTTATTTATTACCCTTTTAAGAATTGTGGAATCATTTCCCGGAAAATATTCAATAAAAATTAATCATAAAATCGGATGAAGCTGTTGTTACCTACATGTTGCGGTGTTATACAAACAATGTATCTATTATCATTTTACTTTGTTATTACTAGTCAGATCAGTAAAATATTGCACGAATATTACGGAGCTAATTATAATACTTCAACTTCTAAAATTCTAATTAAGATTGGAACAATTCATTAATATAGAGTACAGATGTAATAATCCGAACCAAATTCCCTGTATCAATGGGGAAAGCAAACAATTTACAGATACAGAGTTGATTTGTGTGTTTTGTACTGTAAAAAATAGGAATATGAAAACATTCCGTCAGTAAAGGACGTCCACATGCCTCGTGGTGGACAACCGTTTCCAAAGACATGGAACGAGCTCAGGTAGAGGAACGGACAACCCAAGACCGACTGTCTAAGCGCCCTTAAAAGAGAAAGGCAGCTCCCAAATAAAAAGGGAAAATGCAAAGAAGACAAGTTAAACATTTAAATCAACACGGATCTATAAGGATAACCCATTTAGCTCTACAAAACTATATAAGAAACTAAACCTTTTGAAGTTGGTTGCGTTTTCATTACACCACACTTAACAAAGCCATTAAATTTCGAATTTAATTAGTACATTAGCGGGGCATAAAAAGTAAATGTAATCAATGTAACCATATTGCGCCAACACTTAAGAGGAAAGTAATGCTAAATTATAATTATAATTGCATGATCGGACTTCAAGATGTTGTTACGATACAAAGCTTAGCAAGTCATCTGGCTACATAACAGCGTTGTAATACATCATTATGTGGATACTAGTTGTACAAGATTTACAATTACCGACTCTACATCACTAATAATTGATGTCACGTAATTTCAGCAGCCTGTATTATTAGCGACCACCTCGTGCAAGAATGTGTCTAGTATAAAGTTGATAGTAAGTTGCGATTAGCTCGACGTTTTTATAAGTATGTTTTGTCAGACCGAGCAAGAAAAATGTCAATGTGTCTCGTATTAGTGTCGTTGACATCATTGACAATATCTTAGAAAGAGACATACAGACGCTCATGTGAGCAACGTAGGTATAAGATGTTGAAACTTGTTTACCAATAGTTCACTACCTGAAATTATTCAAGCCTATAATTTTGTTATTTACTGAATTATTCTACCTTGTCAAAAGATAACGCCCTGTGCCAATCATTTCTAATTGATCTAACATCGAAACTGGTCGAAAGTTATATAACACCAATAATGAATACTGGTTTAGAATGCATGCAACTGGGACTATTTAATTTGACAGTGACATGTGTGGAAGGTTACTGTTACAATTTGTTTAGTCCAGTTTTTTTTTACGAAATGCGTGTGCGCAAGTGTTTAATTTCTTAACATCTTCATTTCTGGTATTTGAAGGATTTCTAGTGAAGTTTTCAAGTAGTTTAAGATTAACAGTTAGGTCTTTCTTTCTGTATATTATAACTATATCAAAGAGAAAGTCGTCCCAGTAGGTCGAAGGGTTAATGATAAAACGAAATAAAGTTATAACAAACATGATTTATTAATATCACAATTTCAGGGACTCATCCAACGAGATTTCAGAAACAAACAAATCTGGCGCGAGACTATAACACACGAACTATCCGCACACCAGCAACTCCACAATTTTGTAATAAATCGTAACGCAACGGTTACGTTCCATGATTCATCGAGAAAACAATTTCTAAGTCTACATCAGGTACATTAAAATAGAACACTTCCCGAACTTAAGCTATGAGTCTTGACAATCAGCCACTTAAGCCTATTACGGATATTTACGTTGCTCAAGAAATTTAACATTCATAACTAATCTTTAAGCAGTGCAGTAAACCTAACGAATTTCTTGGGCAAAATAAATTTTCAGTTAACACTAATATCAACAGGCAAGATTTAGGTCTATCTTAAGCAGCTATCGCTATATTAAGAAGGACCGAGGAGGGCTCATATTTAATAACCACCGTGCGAGTAGGACTCCTCACTGATTCCGGACAGACCATGGCCTTGCTCGCCTCCGTAGCCTTGTGACGACTGGATTTCAGCGTATCCTTTGAGTCCTTCTCCGCCTTCGTAACCTTCGAATCCACCAAAGTGCTCGTAACCTCCTTGCTCTTGTCCTCCCTGCTCGAAGCCTTCGAATCCTCCGTGTTGTTCGAAACCGTGGTGGTGGTCAGTGTCGAGTCTGTGCTCTTCGAGGACCAGACCACCTCCGTGCTTGTGCTCGGTCTCAGGGTGGATCAGCTTCAGTTTCTGTTCAGACTTTCCCTTTTCCAAGGGATGCTCCAACAAATGGTGGTGTTCCTTCTTTACGTATACCGGGACGGGATGGAAATGTTCGAATTTGATGGACTGATGTGACTTGGCGTGCTCATGCTCGATGTGGTGGTGATGTCCTGATTCGCCAATGAGCGCGTGGTCATACTTCTCTTCCAGCTGTGGTGCCTCGTGGTGTTCGTGGATGATGCCGGGGTAGGCGGCCGCAACGGCTAGGAATCCCAAGAAAATCTGTTGAAAAAAGAAATAGGTTAGTTAAATGGTTAGAACATGCGGAGAGTTTAGACAATCACGTGAATCTATGATAACTTGTGCTTTGAGATTACAATTTACTAAATCAAGCATTTGAGATTCCGATTTTAGCGGCTCACGATACTGTTATTATATTTTTACTTGTCTTCCCAACATTAAGATCGCGTTAGGACTTGGAAACTAAGCTAGCATACGCATCAATTCATGGATGCTATCTCTTAATTTCATCAGTTGTTCAATCAATTTTACGAATGCACCAATACACCTAACTCAGGCATTCAAAGCTTAGGAGCTTTGAATATAAGTGTAAGTGTACATGTCGATAATCGTGCTATTGTAACACTTATATAACCGCCAATTAGATAAGGGATTACAGCTGGTAGCCGTTCTCTCAGACCGATTTATACTGCTGAAGCATAAGGAACACTTTATGGTTACGTAACTTGAAGCTCTTCCTATAGAATTGAGATCAGGAAGAAACCAAAAGCATAGCTGCTCACTGGGTAAGCACATAAATGAATTTATTAACGGCTTAATGACTGGTCGTTTGATTCGGACCGTTTCATCTGAATTGATGATTGTTTGTTATTGTTGTTTTCACTCAATTAGATGAAAGTTAAATTGATTTAGCTCTTTATACATTTTTAAACATTTGGCAGAATTCAGTTAGGGCTTTTGATGAAATTCGTAAAAAGTTTTAACATAGTCGTTAAATTGCATGTTCAGATTGAGGTCTGAATGATCATTAACTTTTTTTACTTTCTACAAAAACTTTATAAGTCTCGTGATATAAACCAATGACAAATCCAAGAGATAATTTAATCACGATTTTAATCTAATCTTAAAATTCCCGCACAAATAAAGCACTAATCGTCACAACACCACAGTCCAATTCTGTATCACAATCACAATACGCACGTGGCACTTCATTTCTGAGTGGTTAGTATGCGGCTGGGGCGAAGGGGTAGTCGGTTCTGGCTGTGTCAGTAATTTGCATCGCTTATATACTCGGTTTCACTGCGCCCGCGCAAGTGTGTGCGCAAACGCAACACTCGCGCATTGACAATCCATCGACGTCCCAGACAATAGATAGAAATTTTGTTGGGTGCATTTTTGCTGGAGACAGTTCTTTTTCTTATACGAGTAATTACAACGTAATCGACACGTAATTGTTCGGTAACAGATTAACATGTGCTTTCTCGATCAGACAATCCATTGACAAGAAGGCGTTATGTGTGCTTGCTTAGCGACGAGATGAAGAGATTTGCGTTGGTAGGTAGGTAGGTACTACAATTAAATCTTTACATAAGAATATGAAAAGTCACGGAAACTACAAAAGTTCCATATCATGGCTAAGTAGATGTCCAATCTTCTATCTTTTATCCTGTAGATTAGATATGTTTAACAAAACTATCACTTAATTTGTGGCTTTACTCTATTCACTTAAGTTTATTTAATTAGAGGGTCAAGGTTAACTTAACTAGCCTAATATAAGCTTTAAAGTAAGCCAATGCGTGAGATGACCTCATAACATTGAAAATATTTTCCAATTCAAATCGGCCACAAACTATCACATCCTCTTACTTACATTAAATTTAAAAAAATAAGAGCAAGGACGTCATAACCTTTTCGAAACTGAGCATCGGTACACAAACTCGGATAACTATAGGTTACACAATTGCAATGAATTAATTAACGGTAAGTTTTAAACTCTACCAGTACCTACTGCGATTGTAACGACCTCATCAGTGTTAGGTCGAAATTGACCATAGTTATCCTAAACTAAAGTATTAGTAAATCTACGCTAAAATCTTTAATTATTTATCGTATTCAATTGCGTGCCTGTAAAACATTTTGAGGAGACTTATGGGTTCACACAGTCATGTTTCATCAAGCCGCTTGATATTTTTTCTCATAATTTGAGCCTTCTGTTCCCCTTTTTAGCTCCATTTAATGCGCAGGCTATCAAAGCATCATTATATAGGTTTAACTATTATCTAGAGAAACTATGATCTCTATGGACTTTTCTATCCTGTCTACTATACAATCATTATCCAGCTATTTCATATTAGAGTATTACTTGCTTCAGTCACCGAATTCAATTACACACTAAACGCCAACAATTTTTACTTTCCTTTAGATAAGGAATTAATTAAACTAGTTGCTTTGCAGTCAGCTGATCGTTGAAGTGCTGTAAGAGTGTTGCAATTAGCTAGGTCAATTATCAGATCATTGACAACAAACTGAAATTTGCATCCGCGGTTATTGTCCGATTTATTGCATGATATATTGTAACTCGAAGTTGTACATTTGTTCTACGAGTTTATTAATGCAGGATATTTTCATTGTAATATGTATGTGCAGGACAACATATAACGGGATTAACGTGCGATATTCTCGACGAATGAAGAAACACTTGGGTATTACTTTTTAATTCGTAATATTTTTTCTCTTATTAAATTTTAACTCAATTTTTGATATTACTTTTTAAATACTTATAATTGAAATGAAAAGATTTACAGGATTATTTATCTCTTATCAGTGAGTGCTTGGACGGTAATAATACTTAAAAGGGTTGTGTTGATGTACGCATGTAATACGTAGCTACGTTACAGTCAATAGATACATATATAATACCTTATGATATCCCGTCCAATATCTCGTCAGACATAAAATCGGTCTCTCCGAGTCGTGATAGTGAAATTTGCCATAACCAATTACACTGTCAGCGGTCTACAGCAGTTTCTGTTGAGAAATAACTTATTTCGTTTCCTTAATCTTCAGTCATATTGAGAGTCGTGTTCCAATGATGACACTTGTGGTCATTACAGGTGGCCTAATACGACATGTAGCTAAGTGCTTACTGCTGCCTTTTTTTTCAAAGTTTGCAATTCGCACTATTAGTACGGACAACAGCATTAAATTAAATTAAATTCCGTAACAGCCAATAATAAAACTGGCTGGTTCCTAGCTCAAAGGATTAGCATAGCTATCCAACGCGGCAACGCAGCCAGCATCATAGCCTACTTGCCTTAAGGAAATGGTTTCGTTTTTGAATAGGTAGGTTTCAAGCACGGACGAGTAAAAAAGAAAGGACTCAGCACCGCGATACTAGCAAGTGAAGCCACTTTAATGCTGTATGTGTGTGCGTCACGGGGATACCAGTTGACACAAATATTTCTCCCTTTATTGTGTAGGCGTATCAGAATGGCGGAAGTGCAAATTTTACTCGTTTATGCATGTGAGCAATGTGCGTAAAATTTGAAGTAGTGTGCCTTTCAAAACCACAATTAAAATAAAAGTAATATAAGTCGCCAACCTGATATCGGCATGGCTAGATAAAAATTACATACCTGTAATTATTTTGGTTGGATTTCATTATATTTTTATGTAAATAAAAAGTGCTTGCCAGCTCTTCTAATTATTATTACGAATACAAAAAAATAATTCATTTGCTTGATTTTCTGTTACACAAACACTGCAATTTATTTAAATGACAAAAAATAAAGAACAAAAAAAAGAATTATATACTTAAGTAAAATTTAAAAACTTTAAAAGGTTGTGTTTATGCAGTAGAATACTGCTTTAAAACCAACTTGTAGTTTTTCAGTGCGCGAGTCCAACTTGCACTTACTTAGCCTGTTTTTTCGGGTAAAGTCCCTATTTATTTTCCGGCCACACTGGCTGTTACTGTCACCGGCATATCACGTGGAGTGGAGGTTCTGTGTTCCAAATAAATATTTTTTGTATTTTAAAAAGAACAGAAATTAACGTAATAGGTACTGGTTAACCTATGAAAGGTTATTCCTTGGCACTTTTTTTGCAGAAGTGTAATATTTTTACACCGTTTAACGATACACGACGGTATTTTTTCATTTTTTTATACGCGAAGGTTTGCACTGTCACAGACGATGGCAGAGAGGGTAATGGCGGCCGATCGGCTTACTTTTGCGTCAGTGTGTGCGTGTAGCTTCGTATTTACACGTATGCTGGCTTACTTTGGGTGCTTCACTTTTTATGTAGGTGACGCGGAGTCCTTACTTTTTTTACTCGTCCGTGGTTTCAAGTTATTTTTATGTTGCATTTCTTATTTTTATTTTTTTCTTGTTTGTTATTAATAAAGCTTGATTGACAACATCACGTCAAGGCCAATCGTAATAAGGGCTAGTTTGCAACAAAAGTGAGTAACCTGATGTGCTGGCGACTGTACATTAAAGATATTCAATGTGGTATACTTAGTCCCTAGGCATAGTCCAGAAAAAAAAATCAAAAGCCTTTTTTTTCTACTTGTACTTATCAAAACCCTATTTTCGCGTGTGTAAAATATTTCTTTTTACAAGGGTAATCTGGAACTTTATTGAAAGAAATATTGGACACAATCACAAACATTGCTCTGATTCCAAAGTAATTAGCCAATATTCTTGTGTTATGGAAATCAAACACAACGGTGGTACCACTACACCCAGACCCGAGACAATATAAAAAAATGATTTCTACATTGACCTGACCAGGGATCGAATCCGGGACCTCGGCTACGCCATAAAACCCAGCGTGCTCAGCCACAACACTACGTAGGTCGTTTAAATTACAAACATTTTATTATTAAACAAGTTATTATTGATAAGTTTTATGCCATACTAAAAGTAGATACTTGGTACATACTGTTTGGTACATAAAATAAATCTCACTTTCGCTAATCCCTGTTACTGTTCCACAATTGTAACAATACTAAACTGCACGTGCATAAAAAGCAGCCGTGCATCAGATTAGAATAAATGTACACTTGTTACGTTTAAGCTTATGAGCTCGGAATAATAAAACCTAGTACAGTAAACAACAAGAAAGGACGTTATTCAAAATGTAAGCCTTTCATTAAGAATGTAAGGAGCAATTTAAATTCGTTTACTGCCTCGGTGGCGCAGGTAAGTCGGTCGCACTTTAAAGCGACGGCTGCGCCAGAGGTCCCGGGTTCGATCCCCGGATCGAGCCAAAAATATAAACCTGAGTTTTTCTGTTGAGAAATTCTTAGGGTAGGTAGCCCGCCCGGAGTTTGGAAGTTGGCGGTGTTACACCCCCGTGCCTCTGAAAAGCACGTAAAGCCGTTGGTCCCGCGCCTGATCTCTCTCCGGTTGTGTCAGATTACTGTCCCGTCGGGCTATGAGAGTGGAAGGAATAGAGAGTGCACCTGTGTTTGCGCACACACTTGTGCACTATAATATGTCCCGCACAGTCGGTTAGTCGTTGTGACTGGCCATCGTAGTCGAAATCGGCAAGGGGACTGTAAAAGAGCAATTATGAATAATTTGTTAAATATGTGAGAACTTTTAGGAGAATACGAATAAGTATTAGCTTAATCTAATAACCGGACTATGGCTATTGTGAAGCTAAAAATCGGTTTTTAAGATTCTACCCGGTTGGTGCTAGTATGTATTCTTTCTTTGGTGTGATAATCAGATATTTGGAGGAATCAGACAAGATCTGACGTAGATTTCCCATAAAAGAAAAATAAAGCTAACCTGCAAATATCATTACATTTCCGGGCAAAGTGACAAATACCTCACTCCAAGTTCCATCACTCATTAATAAGTATATTTAATGTAATATGAAATATATGTTTTATAATTGCACGCAACTATCTCAAACATGTTAATTGGTTTTATTTTACAGGCTAGACCAAATTCTTAAATTTTCGCAAGTACATACTTGTAATAATGCAATATATAGTTACGTTATGCATATGCTGAGTAAATTATACAAAGTGAATAGTGCACTAAAGTAATGTGAGCGTAGCTTAGTTGTTCGTTTTATCGTAATATTTTAATTTATTTTTTAAAACGTTCAAAAAAGAACTCTGTGTAAACGGCTGTGATTCGGCAGCTATTTAGGTAATTGTCTCAAGTTTGCGCAAGCGCTACGCACTAAGGCTGTATTCATAAAAGCACCCGGGCATTGTAACATCGTGGTATTACTACTACGTATAGAGACGCTATGCCAAGCAAAAAGTGTGCGCAATTTGATGACAAGATTTTGACGTGAACTGTCAAGTCAACAGACTGATGTAGGTATTCCTTCAAATTTGATTGTTGAATATGAAACTGCTGAAGTGACACAGGCTTTTTTGTGCCTGTTATAACTGACTCTATTGAATGGATATTATTTTATTTAAATGTATAATATTTACTTAAATGGATTAATATTTATTTATAAACACCAAAGAAATAAAGTTCGATAAATAAAAGAGCCGTATTGGAAACTGAAAAGTTTATTTGTTTGAACATAAAGTTTTTAGTTAGTTTTATTGTTTTTCAATCCATCTTTTTCTTTATTTAAATATTTCACACAAAATTACTCGGGAAAAACTACCGATGACAAACCTTTCTTTAGAAATAACACAACATCGCATTTCCTTACCTCATTTATTACCTTTTTTTCCATTGTGTGCGAGTAGCTTTATAATCTTCGACTTTCGTGTAAAATAGCAGCAATTTCATACAAAACATTAAAACTTTAAAAAAAATTATTAAATAGGTTACCAAATGTCACATTTCATATCGCTACGAGCCTCTACGAGCGGGAGTGAGAGACTGGGATGCCGTGGATGTGTTGATGTTCGGGACCATCAATTCATTTCGCACGAGGTTCCTTCGGGATGTCATTTCCATACGTAGTAGTATAGTTCAATGCATGGTAATGATGGATAAAACTATCGGTCGTAACGCGTGCGACGGAGAGTTTTAGGATTGTTTTGGGGTTTGGGACTTTCTGATTTAAAATAAAAAACAATGGCATACCTATATAAATATTCATTCATTCATTATGACATATTTACTTTACCGACAAGCAGTCAGGCAGATATCCTTTCTAGCCATTAGATTTATTACTAAATCGAACCATAATATTACCTTCTTATTATTTAAAACTTAGCAGCACTCGTACTTAGGCCACCTAACAGACTTTTACAAACTTATAATCTCGCGTATGCTCACGGCCTTATATTAACATTTCGAATACATTTTGATACTGCCCGAGCGCCATCGATAAGATTGTCCCAAACGCAACCTCTTTGTTTTGAAAACCCATTGTCTTAAGTTCTTTCGAAAATTCGGGGGCAACAATTACGTTTAACAGGTCGATAAGCGGCGAAAATTTGTTAAATTGTAACTTTGTATTTCATCAAACGTTACTCTACTTATTTACCTTTAACATAAATTTGGTAGATTTTTATCTTTAGATTTATGATAGATTACGTCTCGTCTCGTCACCACGGTTCTGTGGCATGTTTAACAGTTTGTGAAAATCCTTAAAAGTTACCTTAACATCTATTTGGAACCAATAACATCCAAAACTGAACCTGCTCTGCTAATCAATCACTCTCGAGAGATTGTGACGTTTATGAGTGACTAGCACTCCTCTGCGGCGTCGCCCGAGAAAAGTATTTCGGAATTTACGTAAAATTATAGTGTGCTTTGCGTTAAAAAAAATCATTATAAGTAAGAAGCCAGCAAGCCAGTAACCATAGCAGTTAGTGCCAGCTCGCGTTGTACGGTGCGAGGATTATTTTGGTGCAGAGTTATTTTAAAACTGTGATAGCTTCTAAGATATTCATTGTAATCAAATGATGTTAGATGCAATTTTATTCACAATAAAATGGTCGTGATGATGAAGTTATTTGATAAGAGTACGTGAGCATTGAAAATAATTACATATTTTCAAAATCATTTATAAACATTAAAATGTTTTAGAGTGTAGCTACTCGTGATGTTTTATAGCCTCAAGCCTACCTCCATTAATAAGCTATCCAACACAAAAATCTAATTTTTTAAATCGGTCAGAAGATCCTGAGATAAGTGCATTCAAACAAACAAATAAACTCTTCAGCTGTATAGTATAAGAAAAGAAGTAATAGATACCGATAAGTGTTTTATTTTAGATTTATTACCCACTGTTTTACTGAGGGAACCCATAATACGTTGATTGTACTATTCTATTGTAAATGCATTTCAGCTCTCACAAAGACCAAGGTCAATGTTTGGATATTGAAGAGGCAATGACTTCTTTTTTTATAGTAAGAAGTAGTTGTAAATGCATACTGTGGACATCGTAAGGTTGAAAAAAAAAGTGGTAATGATAATCAATTGGAGCGACGTAACTTCAGCAGAGAATTTCATCACATAAGGACATGCTACCAGCCTGCTTTACACAAATATTATCCAAAGGATATTACAAATGGACGACTTAATAATCTTTGGTGATTGTGGAATAGTGGTAGGTACGGCATCCGATCCGAATACGACTGATGTTCATGTTTCTATCAAAGAATGTAGGCATAGGTATATCTTCATTAACTTACTGTACTATTTACATGGACAAACAAGTACCTAACTTTGACAACCTCTGTGGTATAGTGGCTAAGCAATAGCACACTGGGTTTCAAGACGTCGCTGCTTCGAGGACCCGGTTTCGATTCCCGGTCGGGTCAATGTAGAAATAATAATTTTCTATATTGTCTCGGGTCCGGGTGTTGCGTGCATTGGCTACTTACTTTGGCATCAGAACAATGTATGTGATTGATTGATTAACCTATTTGTACAGTGGCCAGCACATCAGGTTACCCACTTTTGTTGCAAACTAGCCCTTTTTACAACTGCATAAGATACCACAGTGTTTACCTTGACGTGTTGCTGTCCGTATGTACATACTACTGTGGAAGTTCATTCATGTCAAAAACTCACATGGTTCGTGATAGTCCACTATTCGAGTTACAAGATTAACCGTTTATGACAAGATATCGTAATAAAACACCAGTTTCATTATTTTGCGTGCATTTAGTATGCCGTAACTAACTTGAATACATTTTCTCTCTGACCAAGAATGATAAAACAATACTTTGTAGTGAACTATTTACTCAATTAATTATGTATGCCCAAATATTACTGCGCAGCCTGTGGACTAATAGTTCGTGATCAAACCATGAACCTCTTTAAGAAAATAAACCATTTGTTATAAAAGTGCAAGGACTAGGTGACTACCTAAGGACTCATAAGTTGCTCTAGTAGAGTAAGCTTGAACTTCGAAAAAAAAATGCTGTACTTGGTGCACGTTCTTAATCAGTCGCGTAACAGTAAAAAAACAAAAAAAAATGAATGTAAATGTAATCTAACCTATTTTCACAATTTTATTTTACCGTCACGTCACGTTGTATCGTCCGTCACACGCTTTTTCGTGTGGAGTTTGACAGCAATTTAACGTTACAAATATAGAGCACTCTTAGGGTGCAACCTAGTCAAATTAAGTTTGTGTTTGTGGTTGGCATAAATCTCTTGCAGTTATAATAGTTCAGTGTTGGCTTACTTTGTGAAGACGATAGCCATTACTTGATTTCATAATGTATGGGTTTAGCTTAAGCGCTGTTTTCGCTGTGGTAAGTACTTAGTTAATCAGATGCACAGTGGAAGTGGGTGCTGTAATAACAGTTTTTGTTTGTATAGCAAATTAATATAAAGTAATGTAACATGGACAAACATTAACCTAAATAGTCATTAAGCAGTATATATAGAATAGAAGGATATAAAATTAGAGGCCTACTATTTATATTTATTATGCATCGTTTTGTTGCATCGTAATAGTAGTACGTACTACGTGGTAGTACCTATAATTGACTACGGAGATATCGGGTGTACTAACATCTCTCAGGACTTCCTCAATAACATGGACCGGCTCCTTAACAACTGCATCAGATTTGTCTTCAAATATGACCACTTCTCCCAATTTCGCGCCCAGATTGGCATGAAAGTAAAGTCGAAATTTTTTTTTGTCAAACCTGTGCGTGTGGATTGTCTTTAAAATGACATCGAGGTTCCTAAAATAGTTTTCTTTTAAAGTGTAACATTTGATAGATAGACGCTTCTAAAGTGGTAAAATAGGCGTCCCCCTCCCCTCTAACTTCTAAACTAAGCTAGTGTAAATTTTGAAAAAGCATATAATGTAGATCTTCACAAATACTTTCAACGAAAATGGTTTTGACGGGATCGAACGAGTAGTTTTTGAGATGTAGCACATTTTCAACAACCGCAACCAAAACTTTGTTCTTCATACAATTACTATGAAAAACAAAGTTATATTTACTGTCAACAAAATATTGGGGTATTTTAGCTAAGTGGAAGTAAGTGGATTCCCTAATTCAGTTAAAGTTGGCACGGAGCCCTTAGTGCGCAAATCCGACTCGCGCTTGGCTGGTATTATTTTTCTCTCATGTGTACCATTAGTATTATTATTATGTGTATTTACTATGTGTATGTTTATTATTCTATAATTATGTTTTAATGTTTACGGTATTGATGTAATAAGTAGTACTATGTGTGTTATTTGTTTGTTTGAAATACCTATTGTAGTTTTAATCGTCTAGCTTTTTCTTTTGCCCTCTATCACTTCCTTCGCGCCGCAATTTTCTCTGTATAGACCTCTTGTCGACTGGTAGAGAATGCTTTCAGCACTAAGACAGCCATATGTACATTTTGTTTGTGCATGGAGTGTTTTGAAATAAATAGTACTTGTCTATTAATAAGCCTACGTAAATATCTTAAGTTAGGTAGAGTTCAGCCAGTTGCTTACTAACTTTATTATATAAAGCGCGTCATAATTACCTACCGAGACCGCAATTGACCATAGTTTACAGAGCATTCAGAACGTATCTGCGCATACGCCTATCAAGCATTAAGTTATTAACCTGCTCAATGAGTGTGCAAAGTCAGTCAGTGACTTGTGGTAAATGGTAACTTGAAAGAATTATTAACTTTACTGCACTGCACGTGACGCAGTTATGCCTGTAATACTTATGCAAGTAGCAAGGTGCTTTTTTTTTCATACATACCCTTCTCCAAAATTAAAAAGTTTGCATATAAATGCAAGCTCGCTCAGGCAGGCTCACCTGACCTCACAACAAAATATAAATCTACTTCGTAGTAGCAGTACCTATTACTTTAATCGAGAGCCATCTGATTCTTAAATTTTAGATAACACCTAGATAGATAAATATAATAATAATAAAAAACAAAAATTGAATTTATTTGCATAAACATTTCCATTACATATTTATAAATGAAACCACCCTATTAAGCAATTTTAGAAATGCTTGTGTTAGGGTTTGTTTCGTTCAAAGCCCTTGCAACAGTTAAAAATAGGTATGCTAATGAAAATTAAATACATGTCAAAAATTACGGTAGGTATCTTAAATTAACGAATAATAAAATGTTTTGAAAATAGTTTGTGTACTTGTGTGTATTTGTGTGTTATTGTTTGTGTGATGCATGTGTGTATATTATGTGTGTGTTGTGAGTGCGTGTGTACCGTTGTAACAACTATATCAAAACTATACCATTATTTCAAGTAAATTTTCAATTTCTTTGTACGTAAGTGATTTCAACCATTTTACTATGCATTATTTGCAATCATATCTTTTCATACTTTATACAGGGTGTTTGGTAGGGAGCTGTACATACGCCTAGGGTACAAACTCGGGATGGTCTGCTACCTACCCCCGCCCATTATATTGACCTTGCCCTCAAGGTTTTTTTTAATGTTTATTTTTTTATGTTTTAGAAAAAAACATTTTTTTGGACCAAAACTACCTGTAGTTCAAAATCTATTTGTAGGACAGGTCTGCTAATGGTCTTGTTTTAATCGTTAGAGTCTTAGTGTACTGTAAAAATTAATTTCACACCAGAAAATTGTAGAAAAGAAAAGTTATGGGGCCTGAAGTACCGTAGTAAGGTGAAAAAATAATTTTCAGGGCAATTTTCTATGGGGTTTAAAAAAAACGAACAAGGTTGGAGTTCTTCTGATTTTTTAAAATGTCCCCAGTCCATACCCTTTCAAAAGATATGCTTAAAATGTTACTATCCCTTTAAGTTCCGAAGTTATTAATTAATTTCCGCAACTAGGGCACTTTAAGCAACAATTTCAACTAATGAAACTGCTAGCGCTAACACAACAAACGTATGTTAAAAAGTGAAATTGGAAAATAAATTCAGAACTATAAGTGATAATAACACTTTTAGCATACCTTAAGAATATGTATGGACTGGGGATGTTTTCAAAAAATCAGAATAACTCCAACCTTGTTAGTCCATTACTGGGCACCCAGAGAGTGAAGAGGTACAGAGGATTCCAAAGAAGTTTTCCGTGAACATATGGGCAGGCGTCATTAGCAATCGCTTGATAGGGCCACACTTCTGCCAGACAACTTAAACGGGCAAAACTATTTACATTTCTTTGAAAATGAATGGCCCATTTTAGTGGAAGCTGTGTTTGACGAAGATCGGCCCATAGTCTTGTCTTTTAGCACGACGGTTGTCCTGCCCATTGGAACCTAGCAGTGAGGGAGTTTTTAAACAACTCCTGAAAAGTTGCGTTTCATTTGCTATCTTTTTACGATCGGACACATTTAAGTATTTTTTATTAGTTTAAATTGTTGCTTAAAGTGCCCTATTTGCGGAAATTAATTAATCACTTCGGAACTAAAAGGGATAGTAACATTTTTAGCATATCTTTAGAAAGTGTATGGACTGGGGATGTTTTCAAGAAATCAGAAGAATTCCAACCTTGTTAGTTTTTTTAAATCCCATAGATAGTTGCCCTAAAAATATTTTTTTACTTTACTACGGTACCTCAGGCCCCATAACTTTTCTTCTTTACAATTTTCTGGTGTGAAATTAATTTTCTCAGTACACTAAAACGGCCGTTCCCTATATCCATTCTAACTGTGGTTTTGCCCTACTAGAGTTAGAAATGGTTATCTACCTTTAGATTTTTTGTTTCTATAAACCTACTGGCAGTAGGGTAAACTATCTCTGGATGCATCTTATCGATGGGAGGACGGATAGCTTACTAGGGATAGGCATTTGTATGAAATTGTCATTTATTGCGTTCCTATAATGTTTTTCATCTGACTGTCAGTCAGTTTGACTATCTCTAGTAACCCCAGAATTCAATCCTAGGATTTTGGAGGATAACGCTTTTGTACACCCTGGCAAATTACTAGTTTTAAATGTTTCATTTATTTATTTATGTAAAAGTCCTGCTGCTCACAAGGTTAAGATAGAAACTTTCTCCCTAGTGGCGAAGATGTTCCTTTACCCTAAGAAACTGACCCTAGCCATAACCCCGCCTAACAAAAGATACTTAGATATAATAAGGATGATGTGGTAGGAGAGCTGCGTTCAGGTCATCCAGGGCAGCAGCCTTAAGATGGTAGGTGGTGCGACCCGCTACCAGTCTGACAGACTGCCTAAACTGATCATAGGGACGGATAAAGGTGTCTGCTGCAGTGAAGGGAAATGAGAACAACAAGGACGGATAATATCTGATTTATTGGTAGTAAATTAGTTTATTTAAAATTTTAACAGATACATTAATAGGTGGGCCGCCAGTGTGAGTTCCGACGGTGCTGGATTCTGCTATGTAGGTCACTGACATGTTCGTAGTTGTAGAATGTAAGGTGCTACCTCGTACAATTTATGAAAAACATATAAATTTCGGGTGGCGAACAATATTGAATCCAAGTTCAAGCAGTCAACTTTTTCTCTGGGAACAGCTGAGTGACTGGGAAGGTACCCGATGCTTTGCATAGCATTCGATGAGCCTGAAATAATTCCACCATCATCATCTATGCCTTTGTCAAGGGAAGGTGGACTTTTTGCTGTGGCTGAAAGAAGTAAATAAAACAAATCAGTATAACATGAAAACAACTGGTATTTAAGCAAAGGATATTGACCAAAACTCTATAGAAACTCTGCACACTTTGCGTCAGCATGCGTCTTTACAAAATGTTTGGATAAAATATATTCCTAAATATTTGAAAGAATACACACAAAAAATATTTTTGATAAATAATCAGGTTTACAAGGAATTCAACGGCAGATTAGGCATTTTGAGGTTATGTTTTGTGATTGCAGAGTTAATGCACCTCACCTACATTCATTTTGATACATTCAGAAGGTAATTGTTATATTTTACTAAAGTAATTCAATACTTAATAACTTAGTTACCCTTAAAATACCAGTACAATTATAATTCAAACAAGACTACAAAGACGCAATCTGGACCCGGCTTTGGTCAATATCCTTTAAAAACCGTAAACGACTTGTTTGTGAAAGTACAATTGATACTCACTCACTGCACTTATTTTATGGAAATAAAGTCCTCCTTAATTAGGTACATTGTTTACCAGCTGGACACATTGTTTTTTCCAAGCAATCGGACTGATAGCATTCTGAAACGTTTGCGAAAATAAACTGGAACTATAACTTTCTATTTCTTTTCAATCGGTCGTTTTGAATTTTAAAATTTATAAATAATATTTACGTTAAAAAGTATTAATTTTCAATCAATTGACGTAGGTATGATGTCAATCAATCAGCTCTCTGTCAGAGCTCAAAAACGTTCCATTTTACGTAAAATCTATGCATGCTTCACATAATATTTTTACCCAAAATAGAATATATATATAATTAGGTACATAGCAATAAAAATAAATATTATTTTAAACGTGTTACATAAATATTATCCTTGGTGTATCATAATGACCACAAATATCGTGAAAACGTTGACGCGACGTAATTGAGAGGGTTTTGTACAACTGCGTAATTTGAAACGTAAGGGAGGGCTTGGATAATGTGGCCTATCTTCTGCTAACTGGAGATAAGCAACACCTATCTGTAATATAGAAACTGTTTATTATGGTCGATAGCTGGTGACAACAGTTCGAGGATAGCTATCTATCTTTGATCTTAGTTTGCATATAGGGAACGGCCGTAATAAGACTCTCACGATTAAAACAAGACAATTAGCAGACCTGTCCCATTACTAGATTTTGAGCTACAGGTAGTTTTAGTCCAAAAAAATAGTTATTTTTCCAAAAAATAAAAATAAAACTTTAAAAGAAAACCTTGAGGCCAAGGTCAATATAATGGGCGGGGGTAGGTAGCAGACTATCCCAAGTTTCTACCGTAGGCGTATGTACAGCTCCCTACCAAACACCCTGTATATTTAAAATTTTATTAACTTTTTTATAAATAAAAATAGATTGACAACTGTATTGACAAATTATAGATAAATTCAATTTTGTAGTAATTATGTTCGTACCGCCTTCTGCAATCTTAAAAGCAAACATAAATCAAGACAAAACTTAATCGGCGCATAGTACATTTTCATCAGGCAAACAAAAGTGGGTGAATATCATTTCTTTATTTGGTAGCAATTTGTTTGTACTTCCAACGACAGTACAAATAATTAAAATAAGTACTTACCGCAAATTACGACTTACTGATGATAACGTCCTGCGAACGGACACGGACGTCTTGTATTTCAAAAACCATCGCTGCGTTCATCGTCGGTATGCTAAGTGCATCCGTTGAGATGTCGTCAAGGGAAACCATTGGTGATTTGACAAAACCCAAGGAGAAGATGAACATTGCCTTTCGTTGAAAAATTAAAAGTAATAAAAGAAACCTGGGTTTTTGTAAACAGCGAAGGGAACATGTTACTAATCCCCCCCCCCCCCTCCTTTTGAGAGAGAATTTTTGAGATAAAGCACATTTTTAACAACCGCCAACATACCTTTGTTCTTCATACAAACACTATGAAAAACACTGTTATATATATTTGCTGTCAACAAAATATTGTGGTTTTTTACCTAGTGGAAGTTAGTGAATTCCCTACCTAATTCACTTAAATCAGGGATGCACAGACCGCGGCCCGCGGGCCGCTTGCGGCCCGCCGGTCGAATACTGGTGGCCCGCCGACAGCAAAAATAATACTCTCGTACATTCGAAAAATATTGAATTCTATTCCAGAATAAAACCAAAAAAAATATGTTCGAAAAGTAATTTGAATCTCGCGCGCGCGCTGTTAAGTGCACGAATTCCCGATTGCTCGCGTAAGTAGATACACGAAGCTTCCAGAGTCGGTTTCGAGATTTCTCCAGACAGTTTTCGACTCTATACGCGCGGTATAAAAGCCACGCTAACCGCAGCGACCCATAGTTCGGTTTTAATTTGAGTGAAGTGTCAATAGTTCTAGTGTAGATTTTAACTCGACTACACCGGTGTCATATATTTTGATCCACATTCAACGTAGATTTCCCGTCAAGTGCCGTGTATAATTGTGTTGTGAAATCGTAAGTAAAACTCTGTTATTAATAAGTGTTTCCCTACCTATTTAAATCAATTATTTTTGCTAATTTAAAAAAGGATGGGTAATTTAAGTAGGTACTGTAATTGTTTTTAGGTGCTGTGTTAATCCTAGCCAGGATTAGAACGCAACATGGACAAGCCAGGACCTAGTAAAAAACGTAAGGTTAAAGATGAAAATCGGCAGTTTCAAGAAATTTGGACTGAGAAATACTTTTTTGTATGGTCGCATAATAAAGTCGTTTGTTTAATTTGCAAGAATTCTGTTGCGATTGCAAAGGAATATAATGTAAAAAGGCACTATGAAACGCAGCATCCTACTTTTACCAAGTTTACAGGCGAATTAAGAAAGCAAAAAATGTTGTCTTTAAAACGGGAGCTTATTGGTCAGCAAGCTGTGTTTACAAAACCCATCCAAGATTCAGAAACAGCTACAGAAGTTAGTTATGAAATTTCTCGAATGATAGCAAAGCGCAGTCGCCCCTTCAATGATGGGGATTTTGTAAAAGAATGCATAGAAATTGCCGCTAAGAAAATGTGTCCAGAAGCAGCAAAAAAGTTTGAGAAAATTCAACTGAATCGTATGACTATCCAAAGACGTATTATGTCTTTGTCAGGTAATATTGCGGAACAATTAAATGAAAAAACTAAGATCATTGAATTTTTTTCATTAGCACTCGACGAATCCACTGATATTACTTCCACAGCTCAACTTCTCATATTCATACGAGGTGTTACTCAAGATTTTGAAGTCTTAGAAGAGTTGTTAGGAATGTGTTCATTGAAAGGTCAAACCAGAGGAGTTGATATACTCAATGTACTTTTGGATGAGTGTTCAAAAACTGATTTGGACTTATCAAAATTATCGGGAGTTGCCACTGACGGTGCTCCTTCGATGATTGGTGTCAATTCTGGGCTAGTTACTTTGCTGAAAAAGCATCTGCAAGAAAAAAACATAAACGCTGAAGATCTCATGCAGTTTCACTGCATTATACACCAAGAAGCCCTCTGTTCTAAAAAAATTGAATTTCAAAATGTCATGAAAGTGGTAGTTTCGACTGTAAATTTCATAAAATCACGAGGACTCAATCACAGGCAATTAAAACAATTCCTTGATGACATCGAAAGCGAATATGGAGATTTACTGTATTATACAGAAGTAAGGTGGCTAAGTCGTGGATTGACCCTGGAACGATTTCTAAATTTAATAGAAGAAATTGGAATATTTCTGGCGGAAAAGCAAAAGGATGTCCCGGAACTTAAAAATCCTGATTGGTTGTGTGATTTGGCTTTTATACAGAAGTAAGGTGGCTAAGTCGTGGATTGACCCTGGAACGATTTCTAAATTTAATAGAAGAAATTGGAATATTTCTGGCGGAAAAGCAAAAGGATGTCCCGGAACTTAAAAATCCTGATTGGTTGTGTGATTTGGCTTTTTTAGTTGACATTACAAATCATTTGAATGTCTTGAACACACGGCTTCAAGGCAAAAATCAACTGATATCCCAGCTCTACGCTCACGTATCATCCTTTCAATGCAAGCTGACACTTTTCAGATCGCAATTGAATTCTGGAAATTACAATCATTTTCCGAATTATAAGAAAATGGCTGAAAAATTCAACAAAACTGCGATTAATTTCAGTTATGTAGAAAAGCTAGATATTTTGATTCAATCTTTTCAAGAAAGATTTTCGGAGTTTAAAAAAGTGAAACCTCTGTTGGACATATTCAGCAATCCTTTCACGATTTCAGTTGAAAATGCGCCAGAGTCAATGCAGTTAGAAATTATCGACATTCAAAACGACCAAGATTTACGCAACAAATTCAACGAAGGAGACTTGCTGAACTTTTACCGCTGCATTGATAAAAATACGTACAAAGAGTTGCGCATAAACGCTCTGAAATGTGCCAGCTTATTTGGTTCTACCTATATATGTGAACAAACCTTTTCAATACTAAATAATAATAAAACAAAAAATCGAAACCGCCTTGCAAATGAAAGTTTGGAAGCAGTTTTACGTGTTGCTACAAGTAAATTTGAGCCAAATATAAAAAAGATTGTAAGCACTATGCAGTGCCACGCTTCAAATTAATAAATTCTTTTTCAATTTTAATACATAATTATCAATTCTTTATTGTCTTTAATTACATAAACTTCTGGCGGCCCGCCATCAGTTCATAATTTGCCCGAGTGGCCCCTAGTCTTAATAAGTCTGTGCATCCCTGACTTAAATTCAGTGTGCGACTCCAACTTGCACTTGGCCGGTCTATTTGATTAAAATATAAATAAAGCATTGTTAAAGTTTAGTATTACCACAGAAAATATAATAGTACTAGTATTACACAGTACTTAAATAAATTCATTCGCACTGGGAAAGTAGCAAACTTCAGTAAAAATATTTCACTTAATTATTAAATACAGGCTGTGATTGAGATGGGTAAAAGTTGGGTAGTAAAATCATTTTATTAAAAGATAACTTTGAAAGTTTAAATAATAACATAGTGTTTGGAGAGAAACAAAAAGCAAAGAACATAATCACACGTCCGCGCCACTAAGGCGCAAACTGGACGGCCGCGGGTGCGGGCGCGGGGGCGACCGCGGAGATCGCGCGATTTGATATTTATGCTTAAGTATTATCCGTTATATAATATAACGGCAAAAACCTTGTTTGCGGCCTTAGGGGTGTCAAGAATCGTTACCAGAATCGACTTCCAATCACCCAGCGCCATCTTTGCGGCCTAAGGGTTAACATTTTTAACGAGCGCCATCTAGGCAATCAAACGTAAATCATAGCGAACCGTCACTTTGCCTTTTCTCTACAAAAAAATCAATTTCTAGCGCTTACTTACTAAAGCTAACTGTCAATTCTATGACACAATCCATGATTTTGGTGAGCGGACGTCATTTTGCTTATATAAGCGCTATTTTCTACCAAACAAAAAAAATATTAAATCGTTACATCTCTTATTTTTTTTTAAGTTTAAACCCCGCTTCATAAAAACAAAGTAAGTACATTATTCTGTTATACTTTTTTTTACAAAATGCTGAAGTCAATTCTTTTGGGGTACCTATTTCTCAAATCAAACATGAAATGATTCTGGGGCGAACTACGACTGCTTCCTTTCTAACTACTTTTTTCGATTACTTCACATAGTAAAGCCCCTTTAAATTGTTCAAAATGCTTATTGAAATAGATATATCAAATAACGGTATGCTTGAATGTTATATCCACCGTTAATTTTTTGTTGGTATTTCTGAACGAAGAGTGTCATTTCTATAGAAAAATGGCATGCTCTGTCCACCAATCATAGGGCATCGCTAACCATTTTGTTTTGTAACGAATTTGATTTCAAAAACTTCAATCAAACGACGTTTTCGGTTCTAGCTCGTTGCACTATAATTCAGTTATTGTAAATGTAATTTCTGGTTTAAAATCACGCCATTTGATAAAACAAGTGCTTGTTTCGTGTGTATGTACATGTGACTTTTATGTCTGTTATTTGTGGAAGTGTATATTGAGGAAAATGATTACTCTAACCGACGACGTTTACAAATTGTTGTAAGTATTTTTGTGATTTCTACGTGAAAAATCGACTACTGTGGTTCTTTGTATCACCACAGTATGTATTTCATTAGTTATGGAGGCCATAAATCCTGTTTTTGACATCAACACTAATGTTGCGTTTGGTTACGATACTTGATTTTGAGGTCCATGGTCGTTACCCGTATAAATAAGTCGTTATTAGGTACAGCATAGTCTTTCTTTACACTTGGTTCCCAAACTGCACTACTCTTCATAATATCAAAACATTAATGTTATCACAATTTGGTATGGTTGGTGTACCTATGATTCATCCTATTTCAGTGATGAAGTCCAGAACAAAATAGCACATAATGTGCGGGTCATGATGGAAGAGCTATGGCTGAACTGGTCTCATCTTGGCGTGGAGGACTCCACGAAAATCAACTACATGAACAAACTGGTGCAAATCGAAACTGAACTCCACCGAGATGTTATTTCTGAGACCAGACAGAAACTCAAAGCTATGCAGGCACAAGTTGATAGTAAGTAACTGTTGTTAAGATTGCATTTTATGTTTCTAAATTAATGTTGCACAGTTTAAATCTAGGCATAAAAGTGCCTATAATTTATTCTTCCATGTTTGTTGGTATTTTATGGTGAATATTTATTAAGAGCTTGCAATCTAATTATTCAGATTTAAAATACACCTAATTCTATCCAAAATAGCTATTTTATTTATAAAAGAGTGTCAATGTGGACTAGGCATTTTGTGATATCTCAAGATTAATAATCAATTCCAAGTAAGGCTTCTAACTGTATCTATTATTCGACAGAGCTAAAAGAGGAAACAGAAGAACTTAGTAGATGCTTATCAGTGGATATTTCTATTGTGGACTACAAAGATGACATGATGTTGGCAGAGTACAAAAGGGAGCTGGAAGAACAGATTGCAGGGTTTGTGTTTTTTTTAAATCTTATACACTAAACATTCTGAACCTTCAATTCAATAACTAATGCCTTGTGTTTTTAGTAGGGATAAAACAAGGTGTCAGGTATAGTTACAAAACACATTTAATAGACACAATAATTTGAGTGGCACTGTTGCCAACAGTGCCAATTTCCAAAATATTTTCACAGTAAGAGGTTTTGCTGGAATTTGTCCAAACTTAGGATTGGAGTAATAGGCATATTTTCACAATATTCTTATCACTAGGCTACCATATTGTATATTTTATCTAAATAAATTTGTAATTAACATATCCGCTCGGCAGTCCAATGGCACTACAGTGCCATTTTCTTTTTTACGGTAAACTGTCCGTGGTACTACAGTGCCCACCACTTGAAAATTATGTATTAAGTATAGTATATATATAAATTAAGTATAGTATATATTATAGTATAGTAAGTGTATTAGATTTTCAATTTTTTATATTTTTATAACTATAACCTATCTACCAGTATTTTTGTTTTCGTAATCACAACTATACTTTTCTTTATATAATCGTTTTTATCGCGCGACAAGTCGCGCGATTTTTATCATGCAACCGTCGCGCGATATCGCCGGACAGTTTTCCCACATCATAGTCTGACAGCGCGGACAGTCGAGTGGCTATGTGATGTCCATAAAAGAGTTATCTCTCTATCTAAATGAAGTTAAGGTGTTAAAAGTGTCACATTTAATTAAGACATCATGATTTTTGTAGGAGTTGTTTTTTTCTTTTCAACTTTCAAATTTGAAATAAGCTATAGTCTCTAAACTTTATTTACTTGCCAAGCACTAGCAGTATTTTTGCATTTTGCATTTATGTTATATTTCTACACCCTTAATTTTTCTCATAAAGGTACAGAGAACAAGTAGAACAGCGTCGCATGAAGATGGAAAGGCTGCTCGAATGGCAGCGCGACCTGGCTGAGAAGCTGGGTGTCACCATCCAGGAGTTGCAGGAGATCCCGCTCCCCTCGGAGGAGGAGTTGGACCGGCTGAAGAATCACCTTGAAGTCTTGCAGGCAGAGAGGGACAAGCGTGCTGAGATATTCCTGAATACTCAAGTTGAGATCAAGGATATTATGGGTGAGTTTCAGGAACCTCCATGTTGTTATTCACTATATACTTGTTTTGGAACATTATTAACAAGCTCTGCTTAGAACTCAAATATAAATCTATCCAAAAATAAACGACCCTGTGAATACCTACCGAATCCTCTCTCGACAGAGCGTTGTCTGCAGTGCAAGAAATGATCAAAAGTGCCAGTTAAACTAAAACACCACTTAAAACTTTAAATTATTTCTTAATGCTTCAACACCCGAGCAGTTGCAGGCAACCGCATAACAATAGAATTTGCATTATGTCTCGTTCACATACGCTTGAGGGATTTATTATAGTTTTTCTTTCAGAATTAGGTCAATTGAATCAATCAATTTCGGGTGTTGTTTTGCGCACTTAACATTACATGTTGTATATCTCTACCATGCCATACTTTCTTTGTGGTGTTGTTTGTAATTGTATCTCTGAGATAAAGTAGTTTTAGAAAATGCATTACATGTTACATGCTTCCATGTGTCCTATGTATATTTTGTTACATTTGCAGGAAGGAAAAATAATAGTAATCGAAATACGTATATTAAGACTTGATAGCATTGATGTATTGATTTTATGCAGATAAGCTCCAAATCAAGCCGCAGAACAAATTCGAGCACATTGCGGTGACATCCCTGTCTGTGGACTTCAAGGTGACTGACTTGAACATGGACCGCCTCGCCAAGCTTCACCAGGAACTGCAGGAGCGGTTCGAGCAGACTAACAATAGGGTAAGTGGTACTAGTAAAGTTAGCCTGTAAGGTCCCACTGCTGGGCAAAGGCCTTACCTCAACTATGAGATTGAGCCACACCCCATCACGCGGGCTCAGTGCGGATTAGCGGAGGAGTGTTTTAAAGCAAACGACTAACTTTGCTTTCAAATGTTCTCAAACAGCCCATAAGTCGCCGATATTAGCTGAGACCAACGGCTGAACGTGACTTCTGAAACGGTGATGTTCGTGAAACACATCTATACTATAATATTATAAAGCTGAAGAGTTTGTTTGTTTGTTTGTTTGTTTGTTTGTTTGTTTGTTTGAACGCGCTAATCTCAAAAACTACTGACCCGATTTGAAATATTTTTTTTACGTTGGATAGTCCATTTATCGAGGAAGGCTTTAGGCTATAAAACATAAAGATACGACTCACAAGACCACAGCAGCAATAAAAAATGTTGCGAAAACGGGAGAAAGATATTCCTTTTGAGAGCTTCCGCTGCGTACGCTGCGGAAACCGCTAAAGTTACACAAAAATCATGTATGACAAGATTGTTCAGCATTAAGAGTTCTATAATAAAGTCCGCGACAGCATATGTCTATCTTTTATGGTTGACTTACTACAACCTTTTTTATGTTCATAAATTTGTAAAAAAATAATGCATTATTTTTAGAGGTGTATTATACACACAGGTATTTATTCTTATCAAAATAAATACATTCATCATAACGAGCATTTCATTTAGAACAAAGTTGCCCTTTATATCATTTGATTTCAATAAATATCTTAGGAGCTATCACAGTTTTAACGTAACTCCGCACCAAAATAATGTTCGCAGCTTAAGTACAACGTACGCTTGCGCTAATTATATTATAAAGCTGAAGAGTTTGTTGGTTTGAACGCGCTTATCTCAGGAACTGCTGGACCGATTTGGAAATAATTTTCTGTGTTAGATAGCTTATTTATTGAGAAAGGCTTTAGGATATAAAACATCACGCTGCGACGGGAGGGGAGGGAGCAAACTCAAAACGCGCGGACGAAGTCGCGGGGGACCGCTAGTCTCTTATATGGTCAGAATGGTCACCCATCCAAACACGACCGCGCTGTTGGTTGCTTAACTTCGGTATCACTGCCAAAGCGATGCTACCACTGCGCTACTATCACCTGATTCTAAGGTCTTATAAGAATCGTGCTTTCAGTGTGTGCCACTTGAATTAGATTTCACCATCACAGTGGAAGCGGTATAAATTTTCATGTCTCATCTGAAGTTCATCAAATGAAAAGATGCAGAAAATCATTATCTTTCAATATTTGAATTTTATTCAGTGTGAAGTTACACTGAGATATTTTTAAGGAGAACTTTAGCTATTTAAGGAAACATTTAAAAAATATCATTTTTGATTGAAATGTGAATATTGATGATAAATATTTTAATGCAAAGATGATAAATTTTGTACTGTTCCCTAACATTGCTAAATTTGCCAACTTTAGCAATAAGCTTTTTAAAATAATTGATTGATATTAACTAATTATTGACATTCATGTGGCAAATCAAAATTCTTGACATGCCGACGTTGAAATTACCGTTCTCATCCAGGTTTTGGAACTCCGCGAGCGTCTCACCAAGCTCTGGGACTGCCTCGACGAAGATCTGATCTACCGCGAGAACTTCCTGCACGCCCACCCAGGCTGCCACCCGCAGACCGAGGCCGCCATCAAGGAGGAGATCAAGCGCTGCGACCAGATCAAGAGGCAGAAGATACAGGTATGGTTCTGAATGATGTGTAGAATGTCGACGCTTGTAAATATTTCATAAACACAAAAAAAAAGTTTTGTGATCTCTCGTTTATGCTGTTTATTTTTTAATGTAACTTTATCAAGAAAATATTTTTTTTGTATGTTTCATAAAATATAAAACAACAATATTTATAATAACAATAATATGTTATGATCATATTGTTTACTACAAAGACGACTTTGACGACCTCCGTGGTCGAGTCGCTAGCGTGCTGGTTTCAAGGGTCGCCATCTCGTGAGTTTCCAGGTTCGATTCCCGGTCGAGTCAATGTAGAAAACGATCTTTTCTATATTGTCTCGGGTCTGGGTGTTGTGGTACCACCGTTGTTTCCGATTTTCCATAACACAAGTGCTTTAGCTACTTAGCTTGGGATCGGAGCCATACATGTGATGTAGTCAAAAATTAATTTATTTTATTTAAAGAACCGGCCCTGTGCGAGTTGCGCTCGCGTACTGAGGGTTCCGTGCCAACTTTAATTGAATTAGTGATCCACTTACTTCCACTTAGCTAAAGTACCACAATATTTTGTTGACAGCAATATTTTTTTTAATAGTGTTTGTATGAAGAACGATGTTATGTTTGCGGTTCTTGAAAATTGTGCTATATCTCAAAAACTGCTACATAGTTTGATCCCGTCCAAACCAATTTTTGTTACAAGTATTTGATAAGATCTACATCATGAATTTTTTTCAAAATGTTTACTTACTTAGTTTAGAATTTAGGGGGGGGGGGATTGGTTTTATGTATATAAATATCTTTTTTTTTGTATAAGAATCGTAAAGCGGTTAAATGGATACATCTTCCTACCAAATTTCTACAGTGTGATACTTATAGTTAAGGAATAAAATGGCTGTGTCATACGGACGGACAGACATACAGGCAGACAGACAGACTTGACGAATCTTTAAGGGTTCCGTTTTTTGCTATTCGGCTACGGAACCCTACAAATGATTTGCTCTCCTTGCCGCGAGTTCTTGCGTTTAATATAACGTTACATGAGCTCTGACAAAACACAAGTGAAGTCTTCGATTCAATTCTTTATGGAGTAAATCATATTTGTTGATTACTTAATGATTATACATAAGCTCAGCTAAGCAAAAACTAGTTTAACAAACCTCTACTTACTAAGAGTCGATTTTACCTTAGTCGGATAGGAGTTAGTTAGCCTACCATGTAAATGATTGCTGACAAATAAGTGATGTTGTCTTATTAAGCGTTTTGTATTATATTCGGCGAATATTCCTTGTCTGAAGTTGGTAAATTCTACTTTGGAATAAATTTTTTCGCTCCTGGATATCAACTAAAACATTTGACCTTTCACCAGGTGTTCGTTGCAAACGTCCGCACCAAGATAAAGCTGATGTGGGACAACGTGATGTACTCTCAAGAGCAGAGAGAAGAGTTTGTTCACTATTACCAGGACATCTTTACAGAGGATACTCTGACTTTGCACGAGCTGTATCTGGACAAGATCACCAAGTTTTATAATGAGAACAAGTATGTAATTCATAGTAATATGTATTATTATCATCTAGCTAAGTTTATTGTAAATTGCATTCAAATTATATGCTTTAGTTGAGTACTTTATGCTTTAGTTACACTTGTGCACTGCACTATAATATGCCCCACGCAATTGGTTAGCCGTTGCGGCTAGGGGGACTATTATATTATTACTAGCGGACCCAGCGAACTTATTGCTTCGCCCCTAGCACCGTCCCGCCCCGGCCCTGTCTCGCCTAGTCTCGTAATTTTTAAAGTTAAGAAAAAAAAAATTATTTAATTACTAAAATGGCTATAAATAAAAAGGGGTTGGTGATAAAAAGGTAAAAATTTAGGGTTGTATATATTTTAATGCCAAATTATAAAAAAATAAAAACAATTTTTTTTGTCCAAAAATAAAATAAATAAAATTAAGAGAACAACAGACTTAGGGGTATGAAAAATAGATAGTAGCCGGTTTTCAGACCTACTGAATACGCATATAAAATTTGGTATGAATCGGCAAAGCCGTTTTGGTGGAGTACGGGAACGAACATCGTGACACGATAATTTAATATATTATGTATATACCCACACACTACATGACATGTGTATGTAACTGAGGTCAGTCCTTAGTTTCGAGTTCACATTGTTTTATAACTTCGTTACCACGCGCCGCCCTTTTTTAGTATGACAGATCCCCGTGATATTTTTCTAACAGCGCGTCAAAGCGGCTGATAAAGGGCCTGCGTCCCTTTTACCGATGCCTTCCGACACTGAATATTTTAAACACTTCAATCTTTGTACATGACAAAGAGTTTTGACAAGAAGAGAAGGCTTTTAAAGTTAAGTCCGCCTTTTGTATATGTACTTACATTTTGTGCAATATTTGCTGTGCAAAGTAGGTGGTAGGTGGGAACCCGAAACGATGACAGTGCTCGCAGTGAACAAAAATTTAAAACTTTGAAGAACTTCTGTCACCATTTCTCTAGTAAATTTTTGAAGTACCTGTACATAATATTTTATTAATATGTATAAATCGACACTAGATAGATTTACGTACTTAGTTGAATAGGATAAATGGGTTATAACATTTTTCATTGAAATACATTTGGTTTAATTAATTACTTTTCGTTAAACAGTCCGCCAAATGTTTGCGATGATGACGCTGCGAACGGTCCTAAAAGTTTTTTCAACACACTTTTCACAATTTTTGGCTCATAATCCTAGATATTAAACACGCGTGCTTTTTCAGTATATTATTGAACGAGTGCCTTTAGTTTATTAAACCGACCAAATTACATTTGTACTCCAGTACCAAGTCGTAAGTAAATGAGAAGAAGAAGCGATATAATTTAGTCGGGTTATAACTTTTATTTTAGCAACAAACAGTATTTATGCAAAGAATAACAGTATAAAAGAATAAGAATAAAAGAATGACACTTACTATAAAGTATTAGTTTAGAATGTTTTTAAACACTCACAGTGTCATATTTTATATTCATAAAGATGAAATAAGAAACCAAAAATTTGCGCACGGGCGGGACTTGAACCAGCAACCTTTTGGCAGACCGGGCCAAACGCTCTTACCAATTGAGCTACCGTGCTGTCAGTCCGACCCTGCGAAATTTGTGGTTTCCTATGAAAACGTCAATTGCGTGACGCTTAGCGCCATCTAGCCGTCTGTTTATGAAACAGATGGCCCAAGCAGTTATTCTTTACAGAATAAATTCAACTTGGAAATTGATGTCGCTTCGCTAACTAATGCTAAACATAAGTATAAACAGACGGCTAGATGGCGCTAAGCGTCACGCAATTGACGTTTTCATAGGAAACCACAAATTTCGCAGGGTCGGACTGACAGCACAGTAGCTCAATTGGTAAGAGCGTTTGGCCCGGTCTGCCAAAAGGTTGCTGGTTCAAGTCCCGCCCGTGCGCAAATTTTTGGTTTCTTATTTCATCTTTATGAATAACAGTATCTATCTCTATCTTTATTTCAATAAATGGTAAATCCAGCTTTATTACTATAAAATAACTCAAATTCATTTAAAATTTTCTATTATTTTGTCTTTTTTCGCGCAAGTGTGTTGTCGTATGAAACACGAGTGTCTGAGACCATAATATGCGCTTATTATGGCGGACTCATTATCGCCTTGTATTGTTGTATGTTGTTATATAGTGGTGAACTTAGCACACTTGTATCATAATGTACTATTAATGATCCCGTGACGCGTTTACCAGCCTTTCTTAAACCTGCCACCTGTATCGCCAGGCATATTTTCGACCTTGTGATGACGCGGAGGAACCTGTGGCTGAAGATGTCGGAGCTGGAGGCGCGCGCGACGGAGCCCGGCCGCTACCACAACCGCGGCGGGCAGCTGCTGAGGGAGGAGAAGGAACGGAAGGCCATCGCTAGCAACGTGAGTCCTGACAAAGTCTCTCTCTCTGTCTTTTTGATTTTCGAATATTGTGAACACGAGATTCGTACACGATCTCCGTGGTGGTGTGTACACGCTAAGCACGCTGGGTTTCAAGGTGTCGCCGCTCCGAGGTTCCGGGTTCGATTCTCGGTCGGGTCAATAGAGAAATCATTATTTTCTTTATTGTCTAGGTGTAGGTGTTGTGATACCACCGTTGTGTCTGATTTCCATAACACAAGTGCATTGGCTACTCTGGGATCAGAGCAATGGTGTCCAACATTTGTTTATTTTTATTATCATGACATCATTTTTTACCGAAGTAATTTATCAAAACTTACCAACTACAAACACTGATCTGTTAAATTCAAATAGATAGTAGATAAATTTTATTCACTTTTATGTTAGAAGTATGAAAATATTGTTTAAATTATTCGACTAGCAAAGAAAACCGGACAGAAGTGCTTTTATCTTGAACAGACACAGTAGTTGACTAAATTAAAAAAAATAATACTAGATAATACTTTACATTTGTAAGTATAAATAAAAAACTCTATTCAATTTTAAAATATTGAAAATTCAATGCATGCGGAACGATTATGCCCCACAGATTGATAGTGATACCAAGTTGTAATAAATTACGTGATTTGTACTGTTTGCTTATAAAATAAACGATGTATTTTTGTCTCTAGTTGCCGAAGATCGAAGCCCAACTTCGTGAGTTGGTCACAGAGTACGAGGCTAGAAACGGTAGCACCTTTACCGTGGACGGCAAGCCGCTGATACAACTCATTGAGGACGACTGGGAGAATAAGAAAGCTGTAAGTATCTACAGTAGTTTATAATTAAGGTTTAGAAAATTAGACTTGGTAAGAAATGGTTCGGTTTTTGCAATAGATAAAAACAATAAAAATAACCATTAATTAAAACTTTCTTCGAAATTACTAGCTTACTTGTGAATTGTATATATTGACAACTGGCCGAGTCAATGATCTGACGATCGTTTCCTACGATGTTGTAGACTGTATATTTCAAATAAAACACTTCTTTTTGATAGCGGTGTTAATTCTAATAGCGACTAATAGACTGGTTAGAAACAAGGACGGACACAAAACATACATCTACATATTTTTTCTTACGCTTTGTACAGCAACCCCTCTACGTCGAGATATAGAGGGAGACAACCGATGTTGTTGTGCCTATCTCCTTCTAACATTTTTGTAACCTACCTACATTAGTCGCCATTAAATTCCCACCCGCAACAATCCACTCTATGGGTTTCCTACCTACCCTTAGAAAGTGCGAGATGGGAGACAGGAGCATCTGAAGGTTTTACCGGCCTCACTCCACCTGAGCGAGACATCCTAATAGGGTCTCCCTCCCCCTGTACCAAATTACCTACAAAGGACAATATTTTTTTTGTATGGGAGTTGGGCTTAAAATACAATTCTAACTAACAGAAACAAATGATACACCAAATGAAAGAATAAATTCAAACAAACAAAAAACACTCATTTTTGTTAATTTTTCGATATGGGTTTTGTTTTTATTTTCAATCTAAGTCTTTTGTTACTGGCATGTACAGCAGAGAGTTGCAACACTGTCCGCAGTAAGTTCGTTTTGTTTACAGTTATAGAAACATTTTATTTTGTTTAATTTTGAGAAAACGAATACAAAGATACTTAAATTACATTAAAAATCCAAAAAGAGGAAATGCCTACTTTACAATCAGCTTGATACTCATCCTAAAACAAAGATTTTTACTCTTTATTTTTTTTAAATTCGATGAACAAAACGCTGGTTTGGTTCCATCCACTTCTTCGTAAATATTGACATCTGTCATATGTCAGTGCCAGCAAATCAAATGTCAAAAGCGGTATAAATCAACGTTCTGTTCGACGCATTTTCAAGAAAAATAAAATGTTTTCAAAAAGAAAACGGGCGTATTAAAAAATCTAAAATTAATGTTAAATGAAAGTATTTAAGTTTATAAGTAATCCACAACTAAATATGACCCTGTTAAATATTCACGTATTTTAGGCCCAAAAAAAATGATGTCCTTTATGTTAGTTAATTGTTACCCTGCCTCCCTGCCTAACTTACTCCTTTGAGGATTCCTTACTAACCGGTTTCTTCTTTTGAAATAAAACAAGCTCTAAGCTAAATACAATACTTACTCGCTATGGCTTTCAGAGAAAGTCTTATTTATTTTCATCAAAAAACTTATAAATAAAACATAATTATACTTATAACTTAACCACGATTGGGTGGGTCAAATTTAAATAATAGACGAATTTGCTTCTTGGCGTCTGTGCCAAAATCCCTACACTGTAGTCTTGCTGTATTTTTGGATATAGGTATCCCTTTCTCTAGCAAAGTAAGTTATGTTGCCGTAAGTGAACAGTGTCTAAGTGCTGATCGTTGTAACAGATCTTATACTACATTTTATAGCCTGGTCCTCCATTGGTGTATTCTCCATTTTGATACATAATAAGCTACCTCAAATAATAAAGGACTTGCCTTTAAGTGAATTTAAGCGTGAATTTTTCAATTGGTTAAATGGACATTGTTTCTATACAGTTAATGAGTTTTTAATTTTAATTTGATGTTTATTGTATGAATTTAATATATTAATTTGGTTGTCATAGTAATTTTAAATTTAGTTGATATGTTATTTTAATATTAACTGTTAATGATTTTAATTTACACGACATGTCTCTATGAAATGCTCTTGTAAGAATGATTATGATATTACGATATACTGGACATGTTTAATTATTATTTTGCTATTAGGTCTTATGAGTCAGATTATGTAATTTATTGTAAACCTACTTAATTATTTACACGCAATTTGTTTATAGTTTGAATACGAAAAACTTAACTGTACATGAATTCCACCAAAAATGTGACCATTTTCTAACGCAAATAAATTTCAATTCATTTAATTTCTGGCTTAAATGGTATGACACAATTTTATGTCATTTATTTATAGTTTTAAAAAAAAACTGAACCTGAATTCCACCAAGAATGTGACCTTTTTCTAATGAAAATAAATTTCATTTAATTTCTGGCTGAAATGGTATGACACAATTCTCGTGTCCTCTCTCACAGGAGCGTCACAACAAGCTATCGGCTCGCAAACAAGCGTTGACGCCTACGACGCCGCTGCTTCGCTCGCTCGCGACGTCTCCGCTCGGCAAACGCAACAGAACCGCTGCGGGACTCGCAGCCACCGCTGAGAAGAACAGGTATGTGGCTTTACTTGTATACACGGTTTAGAGTATTTTTAACACTTAAACTGTCATATTTTATATTCGTAAAGATGAAATAAGAAACCAAAAATTTGCGGACGGGCAGTACTCGAACCAGCAACTTTCTGGTTAACCGGGCCAAACGCTCTACCAATTGAGCTACCGTGCTGTCAGTCAGACCTTGCAAAATTTGTGGTCTCTTACGGATACGTTATCATGCGTGATGTTAAGCGCCATCTACCCGTCTGTTTCTGCAACAGTGGTCATCAATTTCCAAGTTGTATTTATTCTGTAAAGAATATCTACTTGGCCCACTGGTTCGAGTCCCGCCCGTGCGCATGTTTTTGGTTTCTTATTTCATCTTTATAAGTGTCTTTTTAATTATTATTTTTTAATTAAGTGATCCTGTATTCTAGACTCGACTCACTTTTTACACTCTGTATATATATCGCTGCAATCTAGTGAAATTAGCGAACCCATCGAACGCCTAGGTCGTTGATAAAACTTATTTAACTAGCAGTTCTCGACGACTTAACTACAAACTTTAAGCTTGATGTTCTGCTCCTATCGGTCCATGTGATACAGAAGCATACAGTTAACGGGGCCTTAGACGTTTACTATGGCAAACGAAAAATACTAGAATTAGAATATATCTAGCCTATATGTAGAAAATATATCGTTAACACTTGTTTACCTATACAAATAATTTGTTAAATATTAAATCACATATACCAGTGTATTTATTTCAGATGTATTCACGCTTTTTTTACTGTAAAATGGAATCTCTCAAATCCTCACTGACCAGCTGAATATGTTTAATTAAGCAACTTAGTTTTATCAATTTCTTGTGACTTTTCAGTTTTCAAACCATCAAAAAATATTCCGCTTACAATCGCATACCTATACCCCCACATTCCCACGCTTATGCCGCTTAAGTATTGACATTGAACAGTTTCTCCACCCCTTAGGCCGCCGAACAAGCGGCAGCTGGTCACGGGCAGCGCGACCAAGGCCGTCACTACGTTCTCGAACAATCTGTCAGCGTTGAAGAGATCAGCTATATCTACTGTTAAGAGGTAAGGGTATAGTATTTGATGTAGAATTAACGCTTTTCTTATGCATTCTTAATGAGTACGGATATAACCACTCCTAGTCAAATGAAATTGGTATTTAACCCACTGGTTAACCCAAGGTTTATCTCAAGGAAGCTTGTTCTATGTTTTTTTTTCATTTGTCAAAGTTGCTGTAGATGTACAAACATTTTTGTTTTATGCCTTCGTTTATTTTTAAAATTTTTTTGCCTATACCGTTTTCTTAAAATTGACTACGTTTTAACTATTTACACACTGAGGAAGTTCGTATGTAACGATTCAGTATCACCTAATATGTCATCGTACTATTAATTCTGTCGTGTCTCCCAGGGCTTGGATAACGTTATGTTTTTCGAAATGTTTTCGCCTTAAATACATAAATACGTTTAGATTCGTTTACATTCAAACGGAAACATTATTACAATTTTTTTTTGATGAGAACGAAATTTAATCGTTCTTCTTCAAAATGAAGTATTTTTAAACAATTATTGACCGTTTTGTCCCATTTTTTGCCCTGCAATACGAAACAAAAACAATTCACATTTAGCCTAGTTGTAATTTTACGGCCTTGCAGATAGGTATACAAAGTAAACAGGGCGCGGCACGTGCTATTTTATTTATTCAATTTGTATCTTTACTTTCTGCGAAATAAACTGTTTTTTTATGTTCTCAAATTACGTTTCCATTTCGTTTTTGTTCCGAAAAAAATGAACAAGGAACCGTTCCGTTCGTTTTTAAAACGTTATTTTGAATAACGTTTCTGAGCCCTGGTGCCTGCACCTCCATACTGATATTTTTCATTCCTTCTCAACAGCGCGCGTTTGTGACTCGCCGCACACCGCGCGAGGCAAGTGTTGCTCGGTGACAGTAGAGGAGTAAATCGTTGCCGTAAATTAGCATTGTGCAAGCGAGGAATGAGAAATATTGTGCGCTCGATTAAACGCTTATGTAATGTTGGCGTTACAGTTACGTAGTACAGTTAGCGGCAGAAGTGCGTCAAAATATTATAAGGGTGTTGTTTTGGTCATTGACATAAAAGTTAGGGATGACAATATGAATTATGCTTATTTAAAAGTAAAAAATATATAAAAGAAAACCTCTTCACAAAATTAAAAAAATAATTCAAAACGAATGGGAAAACTCACATCCTCACGCGTATCTACGAAAAACTACGCCGTAGCTAGTAAGCTACTAAGAGGCGACCTGGTGTTGGTTTGACTCGCTTTCTAGTATCGCAAGAAGAAATTTATTTTCAAGGTTTTTCCTACAAAAAAACATTTTTTTAAATAAAAATGTATTTTTGTATATATTTTTTGGCGTCAGTTTCGTTTGCTTAAACATCCTTGAGTCGCTCGTCGCTGACCAAACCAACACCCTGTATAAGTAAGTGTGCAGTTGTAAGTTGTATAAAACAAGTTATATGTGTCGTGTTTTTTTAATGTAAGTAATTTAATTTAATTTATATTTCTTGATTCAATGTCCGTTGGCTGATCGTACTTACTTTCAAAAAATACGGCAGGGAAGTAATGAATATTTAAGTGAAAATAATACCGTTATGTCAGGCTTGCATTTCACATAGTCATTTTGCTGCTAACTGTACAGTTATCTAGTTTTGGTAGTTAGAAATATTATTTAACGTAATTGAGTCTACGTCAAATGTAATGAAGTAGTTGACGCATAGCACAGGTCTAGTATTTAAAAAAAATAAGTTGCATAGTAGTCTAGTCTGGCATGGTAGCATTTGAGCGATATTATTAGCTGTCAATCATTGGGAAAATATTGTTTCCTGAAAATCTATTTACTCAAGTCATTTTATGTATGTAAAACAACTGCAATTGATCATTCACCTGTCTTTCGTTTCGTAAATAATGGAAAAGAAACATGTTTTATTTTGTAAAATTGCTATGTATAGTAATTAAAAGCGTAGGTCCATTTATTATGGCAATCTCTTTGCCGGCTGATTACATTATTAATGTTATAGTAAACTCCATCCGTCACATATAAACTATCCATTTTCGTTATTATTACGATAAAATATCTTAGGCAATTTATATTTGTCTTTAATAGGGCTATAATTGCAATGTTCCCTTTTTTCTGGATGGGCACAGTATGTTGTATCTTTTTTATGCAACCCTATCTCATGTCTCACTAAATACACTTCTTACACAATCTTATCGTGGCAACCAAATATTATATATTAGCGACGTCATCAGTAGCCATCAACATTCATATTCAGCATCATCATTCATCATCATTCTCAGCCAAAGGACGTCCACTGCTGAACATAGGCCTCCCCCACGGCTTTCCACAGCGACCGATCACTAGCGGTCTGCATCCAGTTGTATCCTGCGATCTTTTTAAGGTCGTCTGTCCATCTTGTTGGTGGAAGTCCTACGCTGCGTCTATTGGTCGAGGGGTCTCCAATCTAGAACTTTCCTGCCCCAACGGCCATCAGTTTATCGCGCTATGTGCCCTGCCCATTGCCACTTGAGCTAACTGACTCTCAAGGCGATGTCCGTTACCTTAGTTCTTCTACGTATCTCCTCATTTCTGGTTCGATCACGTAGAGAAACACCCAGCGTAGCACTCTCCATCGCTCGTTGTGTGATTTTGAGCTTCTTTATGAGGCCCATAGTTAGAGACCATGTTTTGGATCCGTATGTCATCACTGTTAACACACACTGGTTAAAGACTTTCGCCTTTAGACACTGAGGTAGATGAGATGAGAAGAAGAGAAGACACTCTTGCGTAATTTCCCGAACGCTTTAGTTTATTTAACTATTGTATCAAATCTGTTTTAGGTATTTTATCTTATTTTAAGGTGTTGGATTATATGGAATACAGTTTTACATAGAAAAAAATCCGGGATTTCTAAATCGAAAAATCTAGTGTTTTTATTATAGAACCATGTTGGGTGTAGTGCTATTGTGTGTGTATGTACTGTCTACCGCTCTTCTTTTATACATACTCATAAATTGAAAGGGAGCTTTCAATTAACTTAATACACATTAATAGTATGTAATCCCGGAGTCCTTTTTGTAAAAATAAATACCACACGCTAAAGACGCCGGTCCTTCACCATGTTACAGACTAGTTTCGCATTCCCATTTTTTTTTTAATTCCGGGATAAAAATTAAAAAATATATATTTTTTAAGAAGCCGCCTCTATAATATCTTGGCCTGAAAAGTACTTTAGAAAAATATACATCCAATTATTCGATCACTGATGACCATCACACTTTGTCACATATGTTCGTACTACGACCTCTTCTAGACAGACTTTCTATCGACTGATTCAAAGTCAGCACTCTGCGCGGAGTCTGAGAGATGAGTCTCATTACCATGTTTGCCTTCAGGAGCTATTTTCAATCCTTTCTTTATACATAAACTTTCTTATTCAATCAATCATTACATCAGTTACATAAAGTCCGTTTTCTTTGCTTGTCGAATAATGCAAGCAATATTTTGATAACATTTTATAAAATATCAGTGAATTAAATTAATTGTTTTCTTCAAAAAGACTCAGTTTTAAACGACGAATCACTTACATATAGGGCATTTCGTTAAAAAAGATTATCAAGATTGTTGTCAATATTCGACAATAAATAAATAAATATCCTTTGGACATTGCCACACATCGCCATCTAGTCCCAAAGTAAGCTACTCAAAGCTTGTGTTATGGGTGCCAGACAACGGATATAATACTTAAATACTTTTTGTTTGTAAATATATACATGATATACATAGAAAACACCCAGACCAATACAAACAGACATGTTCATGCACACAAATGTTTGTATTGTGCGGGGATCGAACCCGCGCCCGCTGCGTAGTAGGCAGGCGATTTCTCGACCACTACACCAGACGGGTCGTCAAACAATGAAAGAAAAATGCACTTTAATTGAATTGTATTTTGTAAACTCAGGCGCATCAGCGGACGTCTGGCGACGCGCGCGATCGTGGAGGGCAAGAGCGAGAACGCTAAGCGGAAGCTGGAGTACGGCGCTGAGCACAAGAAGACTCCCAAAGTCAACGGCAGCATACTCAAACATAAGCGCACGGTGAGTACAGTAGCCAGCACTTAAGAATATACTTTTTTTTTTGATACGGTCAACACTGCGGGTTTAGCTTGGTGTACGCGTAGATCCATACATTCCTTTCATTCGTTATTGATTGCTTTGTTAACATAATAGAAAACATTTATTTTACACAGGGTCTATAAAAAACAAATAATAAGTAAGTAAATTAAAATTTAGACATTAATTAAAACAAATCCTAATAAAATTAGAACAATAAAAAATGGAGAATAAAAAAAAAACAATTATACGGGGTTCGATTCCTCGTCTGTCACACAGCCAAAGGTGCTTTTTCTAGTGCAATATTTTATATTTTTTTATATATATTATATACCACTCGTCCACCGTCACCTTAGCAAGCCTGATATAAATATACTAGCGCACCCAGCGAACTTTGTTTCGCCCCCATCCACGTATTGCCCGGCCTCGTCCCGCCCAGCCACGTAATTAAAGAAAAATGTTCAGGGTGGACAACTCTTATTACTAAGGGGTATGAAAAATAGATGTTGGCCGATTCTCAGACCTACTTAATATGCTCACAAAATTTCATGGGAATCGTTTAAGCCGTTTCGTAGGAGTAAGGGAACGAACATTTTGACACGAGAATTTTATATATAAGATAGAAACATGTTTGCCCACGACAATATTTTAAGACGGCTTAATTAGGAACCCTACCTAAACTAAACATACTAGTCACACTTGCTTTTCTATCCAATAGCCCTTCAACGCGATCAAGCACGGGCGGGACTATTTTTGTATGTAGTCGATTTTATTTGGTTTTTTTTTTTTAGTCGCACGGCAAACGTCGAAGCACGTCGCGGCGCTCGACCAACGCGACCACTTCCAGCCATGAGGCGGACAAGAAGGACCCGCTTATGGAGACCACGCTACTCACTACGTATACCGACTTCAAGGTAATTAGTCTTTTGTTTCAGTTATCTTATCATTTGGTATCAGACAGTCGTGCAATGAAACAGATGTAATGGAAAGGAGAGGTTAAACAGACCTGTTAGTGTCTACAAGATACACAAAAAATATATTGTATTTTATGGACTGAGCAGGCTAGTTTAGAGACTAAGTAGACACCTTATATCGGACTATACTATGATTAAACTGTCCTGTAAAAGGTCCTGTGCTTCTGTTTTATTAGTTCTATTTAGCCTGTTGTGTATGTGTCACATATTTTGGCATCAAACAGTCGTGCAATGAAACAGATGTAATGGAAAGGAAAGGTTGAATAGACACAACAAACACACATTAAAAAATATTGACGTTTACGGTCTTTTACTTTAGAGACTAAGTTGACCTAGACTATAATTAAACCGCTGATGTGATTCTGTTTTTTTAGTTTTATTGTAAAAAAAAAACTTTTGAATTATTCGTTGGTTAGTGCTTACTTGTCGATGTTAAAGCAGGGCCTTAATATAGTAGCGGCTCGACGACGCTACAGTTTTGCATCGTGAGCAAATTTTTACGGGGCTCGCGATGTAAATTAGGCATTTGTCACCCGCCGCGCTTCCTGACCACTTATATTCATATTGTTATTAGTATGTATTGGTGCACCAAGTTAATAATTTGTTATTATGAAGACCCAAGACATCTTATTTTAGCACCACCGCATAGACTCCCGTCACCACCAACCCCAACAACTCCGTATAAAGGTCGACCGCAAACAGACATTTCTTGCGTCACTTTTGTCGCGTTCGTTTTAATTTCCCTCCCAATTAATGTACTCCGTATCATCCTTATGTGTTAAACGATCTTTCTTTCACCTAAAAGGATAACATTTAATTTATAATATTAAGTACTATTAAAAGTACATAAATAGAAAGCAGACGACAAAAGTAATGTCAGAACATTTTGTGCAGGATATCTGGGAAAAAGCGAATTCCTTATTTTTATTATTCAACCAAACAAATTAATTACAGGATATAAAATCAGCCACACTGCGGATACAGTTTGTCGGCAGGTGTTCTTGTTCCTCACAAGTCTAGTAATATAAACTATTTAACAGTTTCGAACTAAATTAAGTTAGGTTAGGTTAAGGCCCTTCTTCATCATCAACAGCACTGAGTAAAAAATAAGTCATTATATAAATAAATTGTGTATGAAATAACTGCCAGATAGCATTTATCCGCACCTATTAAGACATCACAGACAGACTGCATCGAGATAGTGATAGTTTTAGCTCAAACGCTATTTTAACGAAACCCATTGACCAATTGTTAATATTCCGTGATCATCAAAGCAACTTGCTTCGTTTCTTTCCAGGACAACATCAACGAGAAACAAATAAGCCGCAGCTCGATGGCGACAAAACCGGACCCGGTTATCCCCAAAATTGTCTACTCCACGATCGACGAGAAAAAAACTCTCGCCACCCCAAAAAAAACTGCAAAAGTCCCCATGCCTCTTACCCCCAAAATCGGGAAAGAGAACATTCAACACGTCAACGTCCCTAACACCCCTAAAAGTAACCTCTTATTTACGCCTACTAGATTGACACGATCAGCGTTGAAGTTAAATAACGACGGTTTCGCAACGCCCCGGGCTCCGTTGAGCGCGAATAAAGTTAACCTACAGAGACAAAACACAGTCACCAGTATGTCTGTTAAAACTACCCCCAGTAATGTCAGTCGGTCGAAGTCTCACACTCATTTAGTCCGCGCTAAAAACCTCCCTCCGCTCATATGAGGTTAAGACTGAATCTGAGCCGCGTTCACGTATTTTAACTTATTTTTTTTACCACTAAATGTATGTATTTGTAAAGCAGGAATTTGTAGTTGTGTAGTTTAGAAAACGAACGAACAGTTTTATGGTAAGGGGCTACCCGGATTTTTAACGCGCACACTAGCGCCACTTTAGTAGAAAAATCATAACTCGTTAAATAAAAGAACAATCAAAAGTCTGGTAGATACGATTGTAGCACAGATTCTATAGTTTATTTAGTACGTTTAAATTGTTTATAAAGTAGTTTACTGTAGTTAGAGTTAGAAAAACTGCTAAATATGGCCACTTTTAGCAATTTTTCTTACTGTAACTGCATATAACTCTGTTTTATTGAACTTAAACATTTTATCTAAACCACATAATGGAAGCTAAAATCGTATCTACCAGATTTTTGATTGGTCTTTTATTTAACGAGTTATGATTTTTCTAGTAAAGTGGCGCTAGTTTGCGCGGTGAAAATCCGGGTAGCGCCTTAATGTTTGTCAGCATTCGTTGTTTTGATACTCTAGTGGTTCACTTTATTTTCAACTCAATCAAGTTATGAATATTGGTAATCGTAACGTTAGGATATGTGAACGTTTGTGATATATTTAAGGCAATAAATAAGTTCGTCGAATTAATTGTATTTAGACATTGACAATTTCTTACAATTTTAATTATGAATATGATGTTTTATGTACAAATGTTTCGTGGTTTTAATTGATGACATTAATATAATTTTATATGTGAATCTCTTTTTTTCATATAGTGCTTGAAAGGCGGTTTTTATGTAGGGTTGAAATGTTTATCAGCTTGCGTTACGAGTATTTAGTTTTGATTAGTTACTAAGGCGTGTTTTTATTATATGGAGTATCAGAACTTTGTTTCGTTTTAGATTAGCTTTGTCGTACTAACAATGTTTGATATTGAAATGATTTTATTAGTATTTTTTGTCTGATGGGTGTCATCTATAAAAACGTTTTTCAAACTGAGGAAGTGTGTGAGAAGTATGTAATATTCTGTATCATAAAACTAAAATGTATCTTTGTTGGTAAACGGCTATTGACCGTACTCACAGTTAAATATGAACCATACTCACATTTAATAAAAACTGTTAATTTATCGACGTTTGCGGAAACCGTATTACACGTTGATCGTGAAATAAATAAAAAAATAACTCGAACGTATTTAGTAAACATCACAAAATCGTAGGCAGCTTAGTATTACACAAGCATGAATGACAAAAGATTAGAGTAATGTACTTAATTGTGATCAGTATTTTGAGTAATAAGAGAACCCAACACATTCCTCATTCGACATTTTTCAGTACATACGGCCAGAATCTTACCATAATTACATTTTTAACTTTATATCCTTAGTTTTGTCGTGGCCGATGTACGAATTACAATTAAGTTGTCATTTTAATATTATTTTTAATTTTAAATGTAAATTATGGTTGTAATATATTTGCATAGTTTAAACTAATAACTTCTTTTATTTGATCCATGACCATATAGATTGTATTTTGTAATTTTCAGTCCACGTCAATATATAATAGCTACATCATTATATTGTCCTTTCTAAAACAAAGACTTGTAACTGATTGTTATTTTAGTCTCAAATGTCTATATTCTTTGATTTCGATGTCGGTCAGAGTGGCAGGAGGTTCAGACGAGCGGTGGACGCAGATAAAAACGATATAGACACATTCATAAATGCCAACTCTACAGCTGTATTCGGAGATGTTGATATTGGGCACCTGATGTAAGTACATAATTATATTAGCTAAGAAAGGGGTACTCAAGCAGTTACAGAAAAAAAACTGTTTTTAATTTCGTTACTTATTATTTTTAGGGTTCCGTAGCCGATGGCAAAAACCTTATAGTTTCGTCAAGTCTCTCTGTTCGTCCGTATGTCTCAGCCACTTTATTCTATAAGTCCTTCCACAATTAAAACTTTGTAGGTAGGTGAATCCTGTTGACTACTTTACAAGGCTCATACAAAACATAAAAAATAGAGTGATAAAATGGGCGTTCCCCCTCTAAATTTTTTTTATGCTTGGCTAAGCAGATATTTGACCTTGATCGCACCCGATGAGTATGAGGTCTAGGGTGGTGCATATCTGCTTAGAAGCCGCCTGTTCAATCTTACCTTAAAGAGGCTTAGGTCATATTCCTTACGGAAACTTTTGAACTAAGCATTTTAAAATAAAATAATACTTCAAGATAAGATAACTCTTTATTGCACACCAGAAAGGTTAATAACAAATTCATATCAAGAAAATGTACAATTTAGGCGGTCTTATCGCTATAAGCGATCTCTTCCAGACAACCTTTGGGTAAAGAAATAATGATAATACTATGTATTCATAAGAAACACTTTCAACGAAAAATTGGTTTAAACAAGATCGAACCTGTAGTTCTAAAGATAAAGCACGTTTTCAACAACCGCAATTACTTTGTCCTTCATACAAACACTGTACCTATAGTTGTATTTGCAGCTAACCAGATATTGTTGTATATTGGCTAAGTGCAAGTAAGTGGACCCATAAATCATTAAAGTTGGTACGGAACCCACAGTGTGCGAGTTCGACTCGCACCTGGCCGTTTTTTTTTTCATACCTGTAATTAAATCGTGTGCATTAACTAATATTTGAAGGAACATATTTACAATAATCATAACTGCTTGTATACACTATCTATAATTTTTTTCATTGTTACGTTAACCATCAATCAATTATTGATTCCGCGGTAGCATGCCTACAAATCAAAACAGTTGACAGCATATTTTTCACATTAGTATCGTGATCGTAATGTTCATAAGTATGAACGCCTCACATAATAATGATTTGTGTTTCAGTGAGCTGTCAGTGCTGTCGATATGCATGATAAACGAGGAGAAGGAGGTGCAAGGGTTCATGGCGCTGGGCGACTACCCCAACGTGCCTGGTGTCGACCCTGCAGACTGGGAGCACTGGCTCAGGAACATGTTCCAGTAAGACATTAGTATCACCTTCCCATATACTTCCACATTCTCTTACTAAGTCCGATGTTACGGTTTTGAATTTGGGTCCTAATGGCGTTTCCCGTGTTTCCGTATCAAGACGTTTCCATTACAAAATCAATTAAGGGGCCGTTCAAGTATTACGTAAGCACTATATTCTTTGCTTTGCTTATTTTTGATGACATGGGGGGTCGAGGGGTCGGGATGGTGATTACGTCAGCAGACCGGCAGTAGTTTTTTTTCATATTGTCAACCCATACATTGTCTTTGTTTGAAAACCATATCCATTTTCGGGATACTTATAAATTATGAATACGTTAAGATCCTGTAACCTGTCCTCAAATATACTCCCTCAAACATTTGAATGATAATATTACTGCTGGTAAAGGAAAAGTTACAAAGTTAACAGATTTTAGTAAAGTTTAAAGAAATTTTCGGGCTCGCTTCGCTTCCGTAATATCCTTTGGTTTTTGACGTTTTAGTCTTAAATTTATACTCGCCGTCATAAATCAATCTTAAACAATTGGTATGCGTTATTTGACATCGATTGCTCCGCTCGTGTAGTAGCTGGTAAAATTAAAGAAGGTTTTTGCGGTAGCTTTGCTTAATTCATTATTATTAGGTACAGCGTTTACGTAAGCAGGAGAGGGGGGAGTAAGAGCTTTGCTTACTTTTGCTGACAAGGGGGAGGAGGGGGTAAATAATTGTCATAAATCTGCTTACGTAATACTTGAACGGTCCCTAAGGCAGCACTGGAGATTTTTAAGTTCTTTGTTTGCTTGTTGAATAATGTAACTGCACTATCAATAATGAAACTGCGTGCAAAATCTCATTTTAAAACGTATTTTTTAAGATATAAGAACGTGTCCGGCACGAAAAGCAACACGATACGCCCACTGGATGAATTGAGAAAGTTCTGTCTTACCGTTACCTATGTACAGTCGCCGTCAGATATATTGGAGCAGACAAAGTGACCAAGTACTTCTGAACAGTATAAAATGCCAATAAGTTCCATACACTACAAGTTACCATTAATATCAGAACATTCATTACTTCATTAATATCAGAGCAGAAGCTAGTCAATAACTTCTATACACACAACTAACCAAAATTATTTGAACACTCAAAACGTCAAATGTATGTACGCAGTCGGTCTTTAATATCTGAGCAATCGAGGCAAATTGCAGAAGGAAGTGCTTCCAACTTAACCATAAATACTTATCCATAATATGAACTCTTTTCATAGTTTATATTATAGTAAGATGACGCTGGCAGTTAGTAACGCTTTGTAGTTTTCAGTATTGTCATCACTGTCATGAAAGTGTCAGGCAGTAAATAAATCCAGGCAAGTGAGTGTTCAGATATTATTGGTTAGTTGTGTGTATAGAAGTTATTGACTAACATCTGCTCAGATATTTATGAAGTAACGAATGTCTGATATTAATGGTAACTTGTAGTGTATGGAACTTATTGAAATTTTAAACTGTTCAGATGTATTTTATCACTTTGTCTGCTCCGATATATCTGATGGCGACTGTACCTAGTCTTGCCATAAATGTTGTCACAAAGAAAAATCATTTTTTCAAATGCAAATAATATTTATTACTGTGTATTTAGTACAGTGTGTTAATTTTATACATAAATATAAAACAATTTAAAATATAAAAGCTTATTCGAAGTGGTCTCCATTGGTTGCAATACAGTCCTTTAAACGTTGAGGCTAGTTATCAACAGTAGCACGCACTCTTTCCATGGGAAAATTCTTCACTGCCAATCGTATGGATTGTTTTAGGGACTCCAAATTATCATGGCGTTTAGAGCAAGTCGACTCTCTTAAACTGACCATAAATCATAATCCAGCGGATTAAGATCGGGACTATACGACGGCCAGTCTTGAGCTCTGATGAAGTTCGAAACGTTCGCTTCTAACCAAGACTGCGAGGACCGAGCTTTGCGACCCGGCGCCGAGTCTTGTTGGAAAGACCATGCTTGTTTATTGAACATGGTGTTGTTAAGGGGCTTAACTACCTTCTCAAGAATGGTATCTTGATACACTTGTGCCGATGTTTTGATACCTTTTTCATAAAAATATGTCTCAGTCACTCCTTCATAGCTAACACCCCACCAAACCATCACTGAAGACGGGTAATGCCCACGTTGGACTCACCCGACTAATTGGGAGGCTTCTTTAGAGGTTTGAGCATAATTACGGTCATTTTGTTTGTTAAAATGTTGCTCAATTGTAAACATTTTCTCATCCGTAAACAAAAATTTTCTGTGACCTCCCGTTGCGTATTTTCTGTGACCTCGCTTTAGAAGTTTTTTCGATTTTACCACCCTATTCTTTTTTAGATTATCATTTAAAAAATGACCAGTGCGTCTCTAATAGGCTGCAAGTCCTAAGTCATCTTTTAAATTACGTGACATGGTTCTGAGTGCTATCTTCATCTACCGGGATAAAATCATTTGCTCTCGGACAGGATTTCTGCGAATTCTTTCCCTTACTGTTTTGACCACCTTTTTTCGTACGAACACTACGTGGACGGCCAGATCTTTTTCTGTCACAAATAGAAGAGGTCTCATTGTACCTATCGATAGCCCGATACACAAACATTTTACTAATACCAAGCGTATGGAGAGTTTTTAAAATTGCATTTAGCTCCATACCAACTTTGTGTAATGCAATCACAGCGATTCGGTTGTCTTTATCACCCCACTCCATTTTAATATCGCAAAATATTATAAAATGTATTGGCGCCAAAATTAGAAAACACAATGAGCAATAGTATAAAAATGACAGATTCCAAATTCAAATGTAATATCTTTTTTATTTTTAATTGTAACAGTATGTATTTATGGCCAGACTGTGTATATAAGCGGGAGCGTGCAAGAACGTCCTTTGCCGGTGCTGACACTCTTAGCCATAGAAAAATTAAATAAGGTTAGAATGGCCGCGGTCGGTGCGGCAGCGTGCTAATATTGTAGGCATATGCCTGCATTGAGCCGTAGCTACTTCAGTCGCGTGACAAGAGCGTTGTATTATTTTTTGTCAAAAATGCCGTCTTTTGCTATAATTACTTGAAGAGCGTGAAGCCAGGTCATAAAAAATGAGAGAGAAAGTGTATTTTTACACCAATGAGTAATAATACGTAGTTATTTCGACATTATTTGCAAAAAAACACTTTTAATTATGATATTTCAAATGATAGCGGTTTTCTTGCACTAAGTTCAAAAAAAATATTCATTGATGACTGTCCACGCATATTTTTAACAAATCTGCTATCTTAGTACGCAATGTATCGCGTCCAATTTGGTTGGTTCGCTTGCATACGCATCACTAGGGGTGTAACTCATAGCACAGTAAAAATATCGATAAATGGTAATATCCCTACCGTTGTATTAAGAGATTAACAATAAATATTTGCAAAAAAAAGTAATGTTTATATATTTTTTAAATACAATAAATAATTAAATGCAATTAATCTGAAGAGTTTGTATGTTGGGACGTGCTTATCTCAGGAACTACTGGAGCTATTTTGAAAAAAAAACTTTATTATATTCTTATTCATGCAACCAAAATAACGTATTCCTGCAATAAAAATATAACTCGGCAAAAACGCACTGCTTAATTCACAACTTTTGTACTTTCGTTGTTTTCGTTGTAATTTATCGGTTGATCTATTTATTTGTAAAACAGGGTACGACATTTTAATAAACACACAGTTTAATAAATAAATAAATAAAATAAAATGTATTTAACAGAAACATGTCCATAAGTGTTAGTAACATTTTCTCTTCATAACTATGTCAGTAAAAAGTGATTATAATTATTTTTGGTGTCTTTGGTGAGTTGAACCTGAATCCAGTGTCGTATAATGACACTGGAATCAGTGCAACCTCGCCGCGACCGATCTCAGGAGGCTGTTGGAGCTGCCGCTATAATATCGATATGTATTCTATACTCTTTCACAAGTTGTACATTGGTTTACTGTCAACAATGTACTTCCTTCGGTAGTGATATCGAAGTTAAACAACATACGGCTCGCTCGTGTTTTTAATGGGTGACCATTTCGACCATATAAGTGACTCCATATAAGTGCTCGTGGTTTACCTCGAGCATCTCCGTGCTTCAAAAAGCACGTTATGTTAGGTTAGCTAGTATCGGTTGATATTTTCTTACACCATCAAAAAGAAAATTCCCTCAGAAATGGTTGAATTTTGACAGTACTATGGGGTTAAAACTGATGAAATACTTTTGTAAGACAGTTATTTGAAGTCAGTACCTACATTTACATTTATTGTTAGTTTGCATATAATTCTGTAATTTTTCAAACCCCTACAACGCTCCTTTGGTGACATGATTAAAACACGAACAAAAACACTGCAAAGTTAACTGTTAAAATCATGCAGTTGTACATTTCTTAAACTTAACCACCATACTAACTTGAGTCATATTTATCATACTTGGCCTACTGTTTCATAAACAAGACGGGTAGATGGCGCTAAATGTTACGCTTGATGACGTATCCATGAGAGACCACAAATTTCGCAAGGTCGAACAGACACCACGGTAGCTCAATTGGTAGAGCGTTTGGCCCGGTTAGCCAGAAACTTGCTGGTTCGAGTCCCGCCCGTGCGCGAATTGTAAGCATTGTAAGATATAATACCTGAATAATTTAGACCATGCAAATATCTTTAAACACTTTTCTTACCCTTTCTTTACATTGGAATCTATATGTCTTTTTTTAAACATTGAATGATTCAATTCTACTAATAAAAATATTTTTAGATACTACTCTTATGTTTATGCGTATTAGTTACTATATTTCAAGTAATGTTTAGACACTATTTTTTTTCTTTTATTGTTTTTACCGAAAAGCAATAGTAAAACCCTTTGCTGCAATCCAATGAGCTGTGAAATCATCCAAATTAACTCAAACTTAAATCCTACATGTTGTTCATATTGAGAAACAACATTACACCGGTAATTGAGTTTATCAACGGAAATAATCGACTTTTACCACATCACTAGTATTTTGACATAAAAGAACGAACGTATCTGAATGAGGATTGGTGGTTTCACCGCTAGCAGCTCTGTGATTGGTAGTTGGTTTCAAGTACTAATGACACCAATCACAGAGCTCCTAGCGGAAAATGTGATTGGTTTGTAATATAGATGCGTTGATTCTTTGATAGGTACTTGAAACACTGCAGCAACAGCGCGGTAACTCCCACCGGCGACAGAGGTTCCCATACAAACGAGCGATCAAGCCCATTCTAACCTTATTCATTTTTTCTATGCTCTTAGCGCATAGCACGCATCGTTGTTGGTTACGTAACGGTCTAGTGGGCGAGATATCATAGTTTTCAGTACAAAGAATATTTTTTGTCTGACACGTTCTTCCTAGCACTGGTAATGCCCCTCTGTTAATGCTACGGTGTATTGGACAATAAACGTTAGTTCTTTAACCATAATAGGTTATTTCACATTAAGCTTAGCAACATCCAACCGTTTGAAATTTTAAACCAAATCCAAGTTAGAAGTTGATGATTCCAAATAAGTTCTAGGACATTATGCGCTTAGACGAACTGAGTTGAAATCTTAAAAAGCACTTGATCATACCACAAGACAATTTAAACTCTCCTTCCCTATCATTACAGACGGTTTTACCTTTCCCGAAATACCCTGTTCATCCACTTCACGTGCTGCAAAGATGCAGTGGCAGACTACTTCTTAGACGAAGCACTGGTCACGGTGTTTGAACATGACGAGTATCTGCAACAGATTGTGCTTATGGTGCCCCCGCAATGCCCGGACGGTATGCGTTTAATTAATAATAATAATAATAGTCCCCCTAGCCGATTTCGACTACGGTGGCCAGTCACAATGGCTAACCGACTGCGCGGGACATATTATAGTGCAAAAGTGTGTGCGCAAACACAGGTGCACTCTCTATTCCTTTCACTCTCATAGCCCGATGGGCAGCAATCTGAAACGATCGGAGAGAGTTAAGGCGCAGGACCAACGGCTTTACGTGCTTTTCCGAGGCACGGGGGTGAAACACCGCCAACTTCCAAACTCCGGGCTATCCTAAGAATTTCTGAACAGAAAAATTCAGGTATATATTTTGGCCCGACCCGGGGATCGAACCCGGGACCTCTGGCGCAGCCGTCGCTTTAAAGTGCGACCCTCCTACGGCTGCGCCACCGAGGCAGTTATGCATTTAATTACCTATTATATTACGGTACGGTAGAGGGCACCGCCGCATTACCATTTTCAATTTTGGCCCAGTAAACAGTAAACCTGACTAGCATTAATCGAGATCCACCGACTTTATGGATGTCTGTTTGACGACCTCCGTGGTCGAGTGGCTAGCACGCTGGTTTCAAGCGTCGCCATCTCGTGAGGTTCCAGGTTCGATTCCCGGTCGGCTCAATGTAGAAAACGATCTTCTCTATATTGTCTCGGGTCTGGGTGTTGTGGTACCACCATTGTTTACGATTTCCATAACACAAGTGCTTTAGCTACTTAGATTGGGATCGGAGCAATGTATGTATGTAATGTTGTCAAATAATTCTTTCTTCTTCTTCTTCTTCAGCCACTATCTACCAATCGCTTGGTGTAGGCCTCCTTTAACCCTCTCCATTTATTCCTGTTTTGGGCAGATAGGATCCAGTTGCTGCCCGCTATCTCTTTTAAGTCGTCTTTCCATCTCATTTGCGGTCTTCCCCGTGGTCTAGTGTATCCGTATGGTCTCCATGTTATGACTTCTTTGCACCAGGAATTTTCTTTCCTTGCAACATGACCAGCCCACTCCCACTTCAGTCTTGCAACTCTCTCGACCACGTCAGTCACTTGGCTTTGTTGTCTCAGCCATTTGTTAGTTCTTCTGTCTTTTAGAGTTACTTCAATCATTTTTCTTTCTAGAGCTCTTTGCGTAACTCTAAGTTTTTCAAGAATCTCTTTGGTCGTAACCCAAGTTTCCGCTCCATAAGTGAGAACTGGTAGAATGCACTGGTCGAAAATCTGAGCTTTCTGCTTTCGCGACAGATTCATGCGAAACACAAAACTGAGTTTGGAGTAGGCCGCCCATCCAAGTCGCACTCGTCGGCCTACCTCATTGGTTTGGTTCTGCTTACCAATTTTTATTTCCTGTCCCAGGTACACGTACTTGTTGACACGTTCGATTTCTGTGTTTCCTATAGTTATCTTCGTCAAGTCTTCACTTTCTGAGGTCATCACCTTGGTCTTGTCGAGATTCATCTCCAAACCTATAGCCAGGGATGCCTCCATCAGTTCCTGGATCATAACTCGTAGGTCGCCTGACGATGTTGCAAACAGAACTATGTCGTCTGCATATCTTAAATTAGTTAGGCGTGCACCTGAGATGGTAAGGCCTTTGTCTGACCAATCCAATTTTTTAAATACGTCCTCAAAGACCAATGTAAAAAGCTTCGGCTTCTTTCCGGATGTTAATGGAGTTTGTAGCTTGGGGTATCGTTACTTTCATTGTGGCGTTTTTGTAGATCTCGGAGATGAGGTGGTTGTATCTGTGGTCTATTCTAGCATTCCTTAATGAATTATGTACTGCCCAAGTTTCCACACTATCGAAAGCTTTTTTATAGTCAATGAAAGCAAACCATAGGGGCATCTGGTATTCCGTGGCCTTCTCAATTATTACCCGCATAGTTAAAATGTGGTCCATGGTGCCGTAACCTCTCCTGAAGCCTGCTTGCTCTATTGGTTGGTAGAAATCTAGCTTGTTGGTAATTCTAGTTGTTAGAATTCTAGAAAACAGCTTGTAAGTTTGTGATAACAGACTTATTGGCCTATAGTTGCCCAGATCAGTTTTGGATCCTTTCTTGAAAAGAATAATCACCAATGCGCTATCCCAGTTCTTTGGAATTTGACCCATTTGCAGGCATTTGTTAAAAAGAGTAGTCAAGCATTCTATTAATGCGTCGCCACCCCCCTTTAGTTGTTCGGGTTGGATTCCATCTTCGCCTTTAGCTTTACCGTTCTTCATCGCAGATAGTGCCAGCTTTACTTCGTCTTTGGTGATTTCAGGAATATCTTCAGACCCTGTATTTAAGATTTTCGTTTTGTTGGTATTAGCTGGGATACTTGAAGTTGAAGTGTATAAAGCAGAATAATAATCCTCTATAACTTTTAGCAGCTTTGCCCTATCTGTAATCAAGGTACCTTCACTGTTTTTTTAGTTTTGTGATATGCGGGGTGCCAGGTTTTATCTCTTTGCAGAAAACTTTCGGTCCTCTATGTTTTCGGATGATCTCCTCCACTGTCCTCTCCTTGAACTGTTCTATATCCTTCTCTACTGTTTCTCTAGTTTTTTTGCATAATTCTCTAAATTCCCTTGTCCCTCTTTTCCCAGCTTTGATCATATTCCGTCTTTCTTGTAATAGTGCTTTTGCGTCATCTGATAATTTTCCTTTTCGCGACTTGTTCTTTTTAGCAACTGTCAATGCGGCTTCCATCATTGTCTGGTTTAGAGTTAGGTTAAGAGTATTTATGTCAGTTAGGTCTTGGTTTAGAGTTGATAGCTTATCTGCAAGTATAGTACGATATGCTTCTGCATTAATTTGTAGTTTGATTGGGTCTACATTCTTGCTGTTACCTTTTCTGATGCTTATGTAACGTTGCAGTTTAGCGTTAATTTGCTCTTATAAGCCGGTGATCGCTTCCAGTGTAAAAATCATTCAGTACACTGACATCTTGTACTATATACTTGTGAGAACAGAAGATAAAGTCAATCTCATTTTTATACCTTCCTCCTGGTGCTAGCCACGTCCATTTTCTTTGGCATCTTTTGTCAAAGAATGAATTCATGTGGTAAAGGTTGTTTAATGGCAGGAAATTTACGAGTGTATCGCCTCTCTCATTCCTCTCACCGTATCCAAACTTTCCCATGAATGTATCTGACTGTTCCTGTTGTCTTCCTATTTTGGCGTTAAAGTCTCCTATTACAAAAGTAAATGTAGTTTTAAAACTATCCAGTGCCCTTTGAATGTCTTCATAGAATTGTTCTATTTCTTCATCAGGGGCAGCAGATGTGGGTGCATACACCTGGATTATGTTGATGGTTATTTTGTTTGATATGGCGATAATGGTGTTTATCACTCTTTCTGATATTGCTTCAAATGAGACTTTTTGATGTTCAAGTCTTTTATTTACCAGTATTCCTACTCCATGTAACTTCTTTCCGTCGTCCCTGCCTCGATAAAATAGAGTATGTCCAGACTTCAGTTTAATGCACTCTTCTCCTGGCATTCTCACCTCGGAAAGTCCGATTACGTCCCATTTAATTCTTTCCAGTTCCTGATGCAAAGTTTCCATTTTATCCTCCGTTGATAGTGTGTTTGCATTATATGCACCAATGTGGATGGTGGTGTTTACAGAGCTCTTTCCCTTTCTCTGACAGCGTTTTGACTCCCAGTGATTCTTAGCACCCCTGGACTTGCTTGAACTCTCGCTGCTGTCTTTGCAGAGTGTTGCCTGTCCGCTGGGAACTCGGGGCCTTGATTCTTTCCTAGCTTCCATGTTGGGTTAAAGGGTTTAGGCATTTAACTCACCCGCGTGCCCACAGCGTCCTGGTGAGTGGAGAGTGATCCTACTTACTTGGACTATGGGCGCTACCGTTGACCTCTATGATGGTTCTTCCGCTACCAGCTCTGAGTGCCTCACCTCTCCTGTGAGTCACTAGACCAGCAGGCCAAGAAGTTTGCCCTACTGGTCCCTCCTATCTTAAATAATTCAATTCAATTCAATTCAAATATTTTATTTCAGAATAAAATTCCATATAAATTGTTAGTACTTCTTACGATTACGTTAGTAGCATTAAACTAAATAAATAATAATAATAATTTCAAATAATAATTAAAATACACATGTCAATTAATTACAAAAAAAAAACAATGTCAACCCAATAAAATGCAAAAATATGTATTTTTTTTTCAATTAATTTATTTATTATTTATTAATTAATTTATTTATTTATTCAAAAACCCTAAATTATTTTGCTTTAATAAAAAGAATAATAAACTTACTCTGAAACAAACCCGATTATTTGTCTGTTTACTGGTTTCAGATGTACTAAAATGCCCAGCAATAAAAAGACGGAACCTCTACCGGTACTATGGCAGGCGTTTTGAGGATATTGAAGCGAGTCATTATTTGTACACGTTTTTACGAACCGAGTTCTGTCCTAAACTCAAGATGCGACGGGCTGTGTTAGTGTTTCTTTACATTAGTAACCACAGTAACGTATTACAGCCGCGTTCCGATTGATTTTTAACAGTAAATGTCTTGAAAATAAAGAAATAAAATAGTTAAAGATTCATGTTTAAATGTTGCCGACTGACTATGTGATCCCTTAATAATAAATGTATTTTATTGTTTTTTGTATAAAATCTACAAAAAAAAATGTGTATCTTACAGTGAAGAGGACAATGATGACATTGTGGAACTTCTGGATACAAAATGCCCACGTTTGAAGGATTTATACGGAAACTATTACGTGAGTGAGATTATCGGAAGACATCCTGAAAGTGACAGGAAGATTATAGTAGCCCAGGTACTTATTAACTATAATTGTAGACCTTAAGAGGATAGCTTACGACTCTTTTTTACTTAACTCTCTAATCTACTGTTTACTGACAAACGTTGAACCATAGTAGGAAGATTGTATATGTATCAAACTAAATTCAGTATCCATAGAAACTTGGAAACAAGCTAACATCTCACGACTGCATCCTTGGTGTAGCGGTTAGTTCGCTAGTCACTACCCAAGAGGTCTCGGGTGCGAATCCCGGGTCGAGCCGAAATTTGTTTCTGTCTTGAAAATACTCGGGAACAGCACGGAGTCAGGAAGTTGATGGTGATGACGATTGTATTTGTGTATTGCGCACATATCTGGGCACTATAATATCGTCTGCGTACCAAACCTATCTCTGTTAAGACGAACCGTCATTATTGAAAATCGGTGGAAGATTATTGTTATTAGTGTTTATCCTTATGATAATGCGCCTACCTGCTTCTTTTCAGTTATTAAAGCCCTAATCTCACTAGCTGTTTGTGTGATAAGTACCGATGACTTGTGACTGTGTGTGTCATTATTTTTAAATATTCGCAGTCAGATCGTTCCTGTTTATCTTCAATACTATGTATTTTTCATGTCTACATATATTGCTTCCAGCACAATGATCGAGCCGTCGGGGTGATGTGTCTCAACTCAGAGATAAACTACTCGAAACTATCCTCCACTTACGAGCTGCGTCCCTTCTACGGACTAAGGAAGGCCACTCCATTGGAAAAAGAGGAGCATAAAAGAGCTAACCCCTTGTTGAAGAATTTTGGGTAAGCGAACGATTTTTACATGGAACGCATTGCCGCAGGCCAAATAATTTGAATATTTTAATTATTAATTTATTAATTTGAGTGTATGTGTTTTTTTTTGTAACAAAAAAAACTTGTGTCTTCAAGTGTGTGTGTACACCCAGCGCCCCTGCTCGCAGGGGTTCCCGCTGAAAATGAGTCGCGGCATGCTTACCATTTGTTGTCAAGACATATACTGAGCGGGAACCTTTTTGGCATTTTTTAGGGTAACGCAGCCGAATGGCAAAAAACGTAACCCTTATAGTTTCGTCGAGTCTGTCTGTCTGTCCGTCCGTATGTCACAGCCACTTTATTCTGTAACTTGAAGCATCACACTGTTGAAATTTGGTAGGAAGATGTATCCTGTTAACCGCTTAACGATTCTTATACAAAAATTAAAAATAATGATATTTAATGGGGGGGTTCTCATACATGCAACTAAAACCGAAATTTTTTTTAGTCAAACCTATGCGTGTTGGGTGGGGTGTCTATGGATAGGTCTTTCAAAATGACATAGAGTGTCCTGAAACCATTTTCATTTCAAGTCTAACGTTTCACAGCCGTTTCGCAGCTAGACGCTTCCAAAGTGGTAAAATGGGCGTCCCCCCATCTAATATCTAAACTAATTGAGTGTAAATTTTCAAAAAAATATATCATGTAGATCTTAACAAATACTTTCAACGAAAATTTGTTGGGACGATATCGAACGAGAAGTTTTTGAGATATAGCTAATTTTCAACAACCGCAAACATAACTTTGTTCTTCATACAAACACTATGAAAAACAAAGTTATTTTTGCTGTCAACAAAAAATTGTGGTATTTTAGCTAGGTAAGTGGAAGAAGGTGGTAGTAAGTGGTTTCCCAAATTCAGTTAACGTTGGCACGGAACCCTCAGTGCGCGAGTGCGACTCGCACTTGGCCGGTTTTTAATGGTAATATATTTTATTTCTATGTGTGTGTGTGGAATAAATAATAATTCTATTCTATTATAAGTGACGCCGACGACAAGCGACGACGCACGGTGGATTCTGTAGTATAAAGCGTTTGGCCAAAAATATTTTTTTTTGATTGAGGGTAGATGACTATTGTTCTTTGATTTAAAAACTTGAAGGTATATTTCATAACTTTTTGATAAACAAAGTGGTTTAAGTCGTTTAGTATTGCTTCTGTGATTCGTCAAACATCCACCTATTTTGTTTTCCTTGTTGATTTATTGCGGATAGCCAAATTTAGTTCCGACTTTAAAACACTATATCTCTAAAAGTTGAAATACGAAGTTGATTTAAAAAATCATGAGTGGTGATGAAGGTATGTAGTATTTGAATCAAAATTAATAAAATCATAAATTTAACCCATAAAAGTGACTATTCACTTGGCAAAAAAATATATATGAAAATAACACAGTTTTGAAAAATCTATTTTGTTTATGTTATTTTTACACTTGTGGGGGATTTGGCAACAATAATTGTTGGTTTCTGGTTACTCTTATAGTATTGTAGTATACAGATATGAGTTGAATATTTCGTGCCAAATCCCCCACAAGTGTAAAAATAACATAAACAAAACAGATTTTTCAAAACTGTGTTATTTTCATATATATTTTTTTGCCAAGTGAATAGTCACTTTTATGAGTTAAATTTATTTGATTTAAATACTACATACCTTCATCACCACTCATGATTTTTTATATCAACTTCGTATTTGAACTAGATACATTAGATATAGTGTTTTAAAGTCGGAACTAAATTTGGCTATTCGCAATAAATCAACAAGGAAAACAAAATAGGTGGATGTTTGACGAATCACAGAAGCAATACTAAACGACTTAAACCACTTTGTTTATCAAAAAGTAATGAAATATACCTTCAAGTTTTTAAATCAAAGAACAATAGTCATCTACCCTCAATTAAAAAAAAATATTTTTGGCCAAACGCTTCATACTACAGAATCCACCGTGCGACGGCTGCCGTTGACTTTGATGCAGCGTCGACATGTCGGTATCAACATTTTTAACAGTTTTTTGTTGATTGCTGCCTTCGACTGGCTAGCCATCATTAAAAAACTTAAGTATAATTTAATAAGCCAGATGCAATTTACAGCGAACCAATAATGGACGGAAAATGGAGTCCATTTCAGCGTATGGTGAAAAAGGAAACTGTTATGCTGGATGATGTAAGTTATTTATCATAACTTTTGGAATAGCCAACTACTGAAGACATTTTTGACTAAAGCTATGGTACAATGCGATCTTTTTTAGGAACCGTCTAAAGAAAATATAAATCTCACTAAGAGTACAAAACCTAGTAAAGTGGCATTCGGAAGAAACGCTACTATGCGCAAGAGTTTGGATCATATTTACAAGTAATTAATGATATTACCATTTTGTTGTTTAGTACAAAAAAGCTATTAATTTATACCTGTTTCATCGTTCTGCGTCCACCTCTTTACTGCGCTTTTCAATTCTACTTAATGTACTACCCGGTTATTATAAGAATAGATCTGTCAAACATGTCATATTCACCCGCGTTCACCCGCGTTCGTCCGCTTCGTGTCAATAGAGTTCATTGTTGCACACTTTACATCGCGCAATGACGGTGACAGGTCCATTCTTACGATAACCAGGTTGTATCTAAGAATGTAACACTACGAAATTTAGCAGCAATGCTAACGCGCGTTAGCATCGATGCAGTCGCAAAATCTCAACCTTTACACACTGCGCTACTTTTAGCATACAGTCGCGTTGCAGAAGCTAGAAAATGCCAAATTATGTACCTACTGAATTTTGGCGATTGCATCGATGCTAACGTGCGACTGCATCGATGCTAAATTAAATCTGCTCATTGCGTAAGTCGCGAAACGCGATGCTAAAAGTCGCAGTGTGTAAAGGGTCTAATGTCACTTATAAAAGAAAAAGGACAATAGACTTTAGAATGTTTTTAACACTCACAGTGTCATATTTTATATTCATAAAGATGAAATAAGAAACCAAAAATTTGCGCACGGGCGGGACTTGAACCAGCAACCTTTTGGCAAACCGGGCCAAACGCTCTTACCAATTAAGCTACCGTGCTGTTAGTCCGACCCTGCGAAATTTGTGGTTTCTTATGAAAACGTCAATTGCGTGACGCTTAGCGCCATCTAGCCGTCTGTTTATGAAACAGATGGCCCAAGCAGTTATTCTTTACAGAATAAATTCAACTTGGAAATTGATGTCGCTTCGCTATCTAATGCTTTAGAATGTTTTTAACACTCACAGTGTCATATTTTATATTCATAAAGATGAAATAAGAAACCAAAAATTTGCGCACGGGCGGGACTTGAACCAGCAACCTTTTGGCAAACCGGGCCAAACGCTCTTACCAATTGAGCTACCGTGCTGTTAGTCCGACCCTGCGAAATTTGTGGTTTCTTATGAAAACGTCAATTGCGTGACGCTTAGCGCCATCTAGCCGTCTGTTTATGAAACAGATGGCCCAAGCAGTTATTCTTTACAGAATAAATTCAACTTGGAAATTGATGTCGCTTCGCTATCTAATGCTTTAGAATGTTTTTAACACTCACAGTGTCATATTTTATATTCATAAAGATGAAATAAGAAACCAAAAATTTGCGCACGGGCGGGACTTGAACCAGCAACCTTTTGGCAAACCGGGCCAAACGCTCTTACCAATTGAGCTACCGTGCTGTTAGTCCGACCCTGCGAAATTTGTGGTTTCTTATGAAAACGTCAATTGCGTGACGCTTAGCGCCATCTAGCCGTCTGTTTATGAAACAGATGGCCCAAGCAGTTATTCTTTACAGAATAAATTCAACTTGGAAATTGATGTCGCTTCGCTATCTAATGCTTTAGAATGTTTTTAACACTCACAGTGTCATATTTTATATTCATAAAGATGAAATAAGAAACCAAAAATTTGCGCACGGGCGGGACTTGAACCAGCAACCTTTTGGCAAACCGGGCCAAACGCTCTTACCAATTGAGCTACCGTGCTGTTAGTCCGACCCTGCGAAATTTGTGGTTTCTTATGAAAACGTCAATTGCGTGACGCTTAGCGCCATCTAGCCGTCTGTTTATGAAACAGATGGCCCAAGCAGTTATTCTTTACAGAATAAATTCAACTTGGAAATTGATGTCGCTTCGCTATCTAATGCTTTAGAATGTTTTTAACACTCACAGTGTCATATTTTATATTCATAAAGATGAAATAAGAAACCAAAAGCTGGTTCAAGTCCCGCCCGTGCGCAAATTTTTGGTTTCTTATTTCATCTTTATGAGGACAATAGACGTTTTTGTGGATTAACATGTTGTGCAGTAAAAACAAGAAATATGGTAAAACACCATTACCATCAGGCTTATTCTGGACGAGCTTGCTCAATCGTCAACTCTGTTTAAGTCCAATCAGGGGTGCAATTGTGTAAGACAATCGCATTCATTTGACAGTGCAAAACGTACGCTATGATCTGTCAAACGCTTTGTTCTTTGCCGTTTGACAGATCATACCGTACGTTTTGAACTGTCAAATGAATACGATTGCCTTACATAATTCCACCTCTGGTCTAGTCTAGAGTCAAGAGCAAACCATTTTTAATAAAAAGGCACTATTCATTTTAATTTTATGTATTGAAAACCGACTTCAAAACCAAAATGCACTAAAAAGTCTTAAATAAACTCTTCACCATTGAAAGGAAAAGAATCCGTTTTAGGCAAACAATTTCTTTTTGGAGTCGGTGCTGTGATAGTTGATGCTTGATGGTCAAAGTGATGGCACCGACTCCAAAAAGAAATTGTTTGCCTAAAACGGATTCCTTTCCTTTCAATGGTGAAGAGTTTATTTAAGACTTTTTAGTGCATTTTGGTTTTGAAGTCGGTTTTTACTTTTTTTTAAAGTTTATTTTATTTCTTTATTTTTAGTGGTTACATAAGAGGGGGGGGGGGGGGGGGGAATTGAACCTTAAGATTCTATTTTTTAAGAAGCTACAAATTACCTATCATAAGTTTCGTCATTATAATTACTGCACTCCTAGGCGTTAAGGAGTTCCACCATCAGCTCAGCCCCACAAAATGTTGACTATCAGACGTAACAACACGTCAACATTAAGATTCTAGTAAAGAAACACTATACGTACCTTTAAAATTTGAGGGTTTCCCTCGAATACACTAAGATTCCATGATCAGATCCCAAAATGGAAGATACACCCTCTAAGTAGGTGAAAAAATTTTTCGATTCGGTCGACAAACTACTGAGATATGAGGTAACATACATACAAAAAAAAAATAATGATAAAAAAAAAAACATACAGTCGAATTGATAACCTCCTCCTTTTTTGAAGTCGGTTAAAAAGATAAGGCTTACATACTTTAATTAAATGTTACTGCCGTATTTTTTTAAATAAATAGCTGCTATCATTTATTCGAATTAGTAATTGTAACCATTACATTTATATTTATATACTGGCAACACCGATATATTTTTGGAGAGGAGTTTTGCATTTGGGGAGAGCGTAGAGTCCGGCAGTTCAGTTGGTTTGCGGCATCAAGTTGCAGAGGTTGGTGGACCCTGAAGTTGTACCCTGTTTGAAGAATAAAATTCTTGAAGAAGTCTGTGTTATAATTTTATTATATCACTTATGACAAAATTTACAGGCACCGCCACTCGGACGATTGCAGCGATAAAGTGTACGTGGAATCGCCAACGCACTCGCTATCAGCTGGATATTACATTACGGACTTGCTGGAGGAAGACCCATTCGATTACGAGATCGTTAACATCGATAGTGAGCTGCTGACAATACCTGATGCGCTATCTTGCGAATTCCTGTAAGTATAAATAACAAAGTTTTGGTGGGACACATTGGTTTTATTAAAGTCCGTTTTTCTTAGCTTGTCGATTTTTGTAAACAATCTTTCTGTTCCTTTTTAACGGAAAAGTTCATTTTACAATAAAATTAATATACAAAACTTTTTTTGTAATCACATAAAGCAAAATAATTTTATTTACTAATAATATTTAAATGTTACAAAAAAGATTGTTTACATTATCCGACAAGCAAAAAAACGGACTTTAAGTATGCATGTGTGCTCATGCATAAAGTAATACTAAAATTAATAGGCTTATCTTGCCTCTTACCATCAGCCTTGTAGCAGACCAGCTTTTGATCTGTCCTTCTTATTTATCACTTATGCAGTAGGTATATAGCAGTACATATGCGATGACGGTAAAGAGGCAACAAAACGCAAAAGTATACTCTGAGGCATTAAAGTACCACAATGGCTACTTAAAAAAAAGGACACGTAGTACATACATACGAAGAAAATATTTTACTTGTTAATGAACCTTGCGTAGCGCAACTGGGTTGGGGAGGCCAAGAAAAGCGCTTCTACCGACTGGGTTTTATGACCAGGAACTAAGGTCCTATGTTCACGGTCTTGGTTTCGGTTCATATGTAGTTTAATTCTATCTAAATCCTACATATCGCGGTTCAGTCTCCATACTTCGACTATAGCGTCATCTAGTCGCGTCGAGCCGAGTCAAAATTATTTAGTGGCAGCGGTTCAAGTACCTAAAGGATGTCGCTACAATTGCATATAACGTCCCCAAAATACGATTGATTCGATAAAGAATGATATTTTATCAATATTTTTCCTGTTTCAGGCCACAAGGAGCAAATTATATCAGGGAAACAAAATTCACGGAAATTAAGAAAAGAAGACTGAGTAATCAATTGCATCTTTAAATCAATACAATCTTTAATACATCAAAGAAGCATCATCTTTGAAATGCTAGTTATATTTATGCTCCAGGCCGCGGCTCCATTTGCTATAAAGGACACGAGACAGAAACAGAGATCGAACATTATGACGGGGAACCCAACGCGTTCATGATCGAGTTGTATGGTTTCCACGATGATTATCACGAAAGGTTACTTCGTTACAAGACAATAAATTTTAGTAGTAATTTGCTAGTTTATAACAGCCTGGTGACAGACAGACGTGATAAACAGACGGACCAGCGAAATCTTAGTAATAGGGTCCCGTTTTTCACCTTACGGTAACGGTAAGGTACCTTACCTATTAACTTTATAAAAAAAAACCTATTTATAATTACATGAGATAAAACTTACATTCTCCACAACCTCCTGTTTGATAACAGGATTCAATTCTATCTCTTTCACCCTCTGCTCCTCTCTCTCCCTTTCTCTTTTCAACCTCTTCCTCTCCTTGTGATGCATCTGCTTCATCATCGGTTGTATCTCTAGTAGGGGCACGCATATGGGCCGTTTATGCCCGTAGAGTGTGTAGTAGAGACCTACTAGGTCGCATCGGAGACAGGCGTCATTTCATAGATGACTGTTCATGTTGTTCCATAACTTGGTGGGATTTTTTATTAATAAATTGGAGTATTAGGTTAATTATTTAATTACCGATGATGCTGACGTTATACAAAAAACATAATAATAGTATTTATTTTAATTAGTTTATAAATTAGTCCTCTTTTTCAAACTAAAGGTTATCTCAAAAAAAAAAAGTTGCTAAACATTACCTTGAAGCTTCCTACCTCTGGGACCCTAGAAAAGCGCCTATTGATTCATAACGATTTATTACAGGCACGCATTTGACTTATTGGAAGCTGCATTTGAAGTCATGAAGATATACGATTATTGCATTATTAGGGTTCCTTGTCATGAGAAACCATTTGCCTTGCTCCGTCACTTCTGTGTGAGTTCTTTTAGACCAGCTTTTAGAATGGTTGAACATCCATATGTCGCCTGCGTCCACACAAAAATATACAGTGTGTCCAGGCGTGTAACCATAAAACTATAAGGGCAATATCCACAATGAATTTCATCGAGGAATCACCCCATGGGGTGTCAGTTCCAAAACCCCACCATGTGGCAGTGATTTTTGTTTTTATTTTTATAAAAATTACGTAACTCACGAAATTTACTGCGGTTGTAGTCTCGCGTCGTGAAGAGGCTAATTTTGGCGTTATTTTGAAGAAAAAGATGTGAACTAAACAAAAAAATGACTTCAGTTTTTAATTACCAAAAGGAGATTGTTACACAAGGGGAGAAAGTGGCCCATTTCACTCGAGATGTTTTTGGTGCTCGAACGGAGTGAGAGCGCTGATAATTCGAGAGTGAAATGGATGCTTTCACCTGAGTTAAACATACTATTTTTCATTTCTACCGTGAGGAAAAATAAATAAATTTAGCTGTGTGATTGTAATGCGATGATGAGATATTATGTTGTTTGGCTAGAGATTAAAACTTAAATTTTACATCACATAGATATCAGTTTGTTTACTGTCGTTATACTTAAAACATACGATTAGAGTACATATAACGCGAATGATATCAAATATTTCAAATTTAAAAATATCTATAGTTTTTTCTCACAGACAATAATAATAGTTAGAATGCAACCATGACCTTACACCAAAACAACTACAGGTTATGTCAAATTCCAGGTTCAATTTTGCCTCAAAAGATAGCGCTATTAGTGACAGCTAAAGGAGGGAGTGAGTAAGAAGATTAATGAACAGCAAAATTGCGGCAAGTCGCCTCCGCCTGCTTAATAATCTGTACAATAATCGACTAAACAAAAAAAAATATTGTCAAAGACAAACAAAATGTGACATTTTTAAATGAAAAAAACCGGCCAAGTGCGAGTCGGACTCTCGCACTGAGAGTTCCGTGCCAACTTGAACTGAATTAGGGAAACCACTTACTTCCACTTAGTGAAATACAATATTTTGTTGACCGCAAATATAACTTTGTTTTTCATAGTGTTTGTATGAAATACAAAGTTATGTTTGCGGTTGTTGAAAATGTGCTATATCTCAAAAACTTCTGGTTCCATTCCGTCCGAACCAATTTTCGTTGAAAGTATTTGTTAAGATCTACATTATACATTTTTTTCAAAATTTACACTCGCTTAGTTTAGAAGTTAGATGGGGGGGGGGGGGGGGAGGGGACGCCCATTTTACCACTTTGGAAGCGTCTAGCTATGAAACTTTAGACTTTAAAAGAAAATGGTTTAAGGAACCTCCATGTCATTTTAAAAGACCTATCCATAGACACCCAACACGTATAGGTTTGACAAAAAATAAATTTTGGTTTTAGTTTCATGTTCCCATACATGTCACTTTTTTTTATTTTTTGTATGAGAATCGTAAAGCGGTTAACAGGATACATACTCCTACCAAATTTCAACAGTGTGATGCTTATAGTTACAGAATAAAATTGCTGTGACATACGGACGGACAGACAGACAGACAGACAGACTTGACGAAACTATAAGGGTTCCGTTTTTCGCCATTCGGCTACGGAACCCTAAAAAAGTGTCACTATGTATGGCGGGAAACCGAATATTATATTAGTAAATTTTAAATTGTTAAAAATGAGACCAATTGTATGTTTTTTAAATCAGTGACCTTAATAAACACGCTTTTAATGTTAATCTAATCTTAAAAATATAAAACCCTTTTCTATTATAATAATATGATGTGACTCAAGTATCTTTAACTCCGTGTCTCGTAGTAATTAAAACTAAATTACCTTCCACCCTATTGGTTGGAAAAGCTATTTTCCACCCGCCTATCTTCACATGTAAGTTCAATTTTCCGAACAGAGGAAATGAAATATATATTTTTTTTACAATATATGATGTAATGCGCAAGCATTCAGGCAATTTGTTATAAAAAACACTGAAACAAGACCATTGAAATACCTTTTTTTTAATAACTTAAAGGTATTAGTTTACGATCACTGCTTTCTTGGTGGACTTTTGGCAAAGACACCCTATGGGGTGTTTTCCTCGATGAAATTCATTCTAGATATTGTTCTGATAGATTTATTACTACATGCTTAGACTGTATTTGTTTTACGATATAGAAAACAGTACCTACACTAGATAATGTAAATGTGTTTTGTTTTACGTATATATTTATACATTTGTTTCAGTTTGTGCCAACTAAACCAAAAGTTTGTAGCAAATACGCTCTCTACGTTGCTCACAGATCTTGTGTACTTGGGTAATATCAATTCCAAATATTCATAAAGATGAAAAAAGAAACCAATAATAAAACCGGCCAAGTGCGAGTCGGACTTGCGCACTGAGGGTTCCGTGCCAACTTAAACTGAATTAGGGAATCCCCTTATTTCTACTTAGTAAAATACCACAATATTTTGTTGGCTGCAAATATAACTTTGTTTTTCATCGTGTTTGTATGAAGTACAAAGTTATGTTTGCCGTTGTGAAAATGTGCTATATCTCAAAAACTACTAGTTCGATCCCGTCCGAACCAATTTTCGTTGAAAGTATTTGTTAAGATCTATATTCCATATTTTTTTCAAAATTTACACTTGTTTGGTTTAGAAGTTAGATGGGGGGGGGGGGGGGGGACGCCCATTTTACCACTTTGGAAGCGTCTAGCTATGAAACGTTAGACTTTAAAAGAAAATGGTTTTAGAAACCTCTATGTCATTTTAAAAGATCTATCCATAGACACGCATAGGTTTGAATTAAAGTTTTTTTTCTGGTTTTAGTTTCATGTATGGGAGCCCCCCCTTAAATGACATTTTTTTGTATGAGAATTGGTTAGCGGTTAACAGGATACATCTTCCTACCAAATTTCAATTGTGTAATGCTTATAGTTACAGAATAAAATGGCTGTGACATACGAACGGACAGACAGACTTGACGAAACTATAAGGGTTCCGTTTTTTGCCATTCGGCTACGGAACCCTAAAAATGCTCTCGAGCGGGACTCGAAACTGTTACTTTCTGGCTTACATTCACATAACAGTGCCCTATTCTTATATTCATATTAATGAATATATAAAAATGACATTGTGAGTGTTAAAAATGTTTTAAACCATCAATTCCAAATGTTTGATACATTAGAAACTAAAGTAAAATTTGCCCTTTACGTGTTCGTGGTCAGTGTAATAGTAATTTAAGAAACGTTACGGAAATATTTTTTTTCAGTAAATTTCGAGTTCGTCCAGCCGAGTTAATGGATATTCCTCAAATAGCTAGTCTGCTCCAAAATGTAGAGGCTCAGGAAACTCTCTGGACCATAGAGAATTCCATTATCAATAAGGTGCAATATTATGCCTATGTGTTGCAGAACGGATTGAAAATTGTAGGCGTTGGTATCATAGAGTAAGTATCCACAGATATAAAATAATTATAGCTTGAGAAAAATATATATTTTACAAACAATTAAGTTCATAACACCCAAGTATTAATATTCTCCTAAAAAATTTCGGTAATGGCGGCCCCTCTCAACAGAGATAGGCAGGTACATAGGAGATATTACAGTGCCCAGATTTGTGCGCCATGCACAAGTTCACTCTCTGTCATCACTACCAACTTCTTAACTCCGAGCTGTTTCGGAGTATTTTCTAGACAGAAAAACCCAGAAACAAATTTCGTGTCGACCCGGGATTCGAAACCCCTCTTGGGTAGGGACTAGCGAACTGACTGCTACACTAATGAGGGGAGTCATCAACATAAGAATTACACGGCTATTCAATCCTGAAACCGTAAGGGCGCCCAATGTTTAGCAGTGGACGTCCTTTGGCTGTTAAAAAATAGGTTACCGGATTATTAACATGCTGCCTTCACACAATTAAATTTAAAATGAAAAAAAAAAACCCTGAATGACACGATGCCCAAATCGAATCGATCGGGTATAAGGAAGTTAGTCCGATCCCCTCATCGACTAGAAGAGAGCTGATAATCTTCCACAAGCTGAACAGATTTTCATAAAACATAGCTAAGGACACTCGAGTTAAAATTATCTATGACAGCAATAAACTAAATGAAAATCGGTTTATTCGTTTAACAGGTACGATACCACAGACAGATACATGAATACACAGACACGAAAACATATGACGTCCCTCTCTTTTTGCGTCAACAAACTTTCATGGCTCCTTATCACAATAAAATAAACCTTGAGACTTAACTTGCATAGCACTAACACACGTAGAGAATATCTACTTTGAGCCTTTATATTATTGTTCAACATAAATTATTTCTTTCAATTACAGACCACCAGAACAAATCGACTTCATCCGAGCCAAGTTCAACCTGGACCTATACCACAACCACAAATACCATTTCAAGGGTAAAGGCGCCAACGCCGGCTTCTCAACTCTGAAGGCTGTCATCGTGTACCCGTCGTTCGAAGTGCACTACCGATTCTTCGCGCGAGAGATTATGCGGCTGTCTGGCAGCAGCTCGCTTATTTGGCTGACTGCTTATAGGAATAAGTGGGTGAGTTATTGAATAGTATCATGATTCTTATATAAGTTACTAGCGGACCCAGCAAACTTTGTTTCGCTCTCAGCCCCGTCCCGCTCAACCTCGTAATTTAAAAAAAATAAGCAGTCCCAGCAAAGATTGTTTCCCCCGGCCCCATCCCACCCCAGCCCGGCACCGTCTAATGGGATTAATAGTACATTATGATACAAGTGTGCTCAGTTGACCATTATTTACAAGGCGATATTGTGTGCGCACGAGCGAAAGCGAGTGCGCCATAAGAAAGCCGCCTATATTATGGTCACAGGCACACGTGTTTCATACGACGTTTTTCAACACACTTGCGAGGAAGAAACAATACCTACTCCAATTATTTACGAAAAATGCGCGCCATTTTTCGTTCGTGTTTTTTTTTCTTGTCGCGATACCGATGCGCGCGAAAGGCTGAGGCGCGAACTAAATCGGCCAACAGCCACAAGTTACAGAAAAATCTAAATGAATTTGAGTTATTTTTAGTAATAAAGCTGGATTATCCATTTTTATAATAAATATGTACATACTGCTTTAGCTACCGTGCTGTCAGTCCGACCCGGCGAAATTTGTGGTTTCTTATGAAAACGTGTGACGCTTAGCGCCATCTAGCCATCTGAATAACTGCTTGGGCCATCTGTTTCATAAACAGATGGCAGGTCAATTGGTAAGAGCGTTTGGCCCGTTATGCCAAAAGGTTGCTGGTTCAAGTCCCGCCCGTGCGCAAATTTTTGGTTTCTTATTTCATCTTTATGAATGTACATACTGTTATTTTTCGCATAAATACTGTTTGTAATAAAAGTTATAACCCGACTAAATTATATCGCTTCTTCTTCCTACTTACTATTTGGTACTAGGGTACAAATGTAAATTGGTCGGGTTAATAAACTGAAGGCACTAGTGCAATAATATACTGAAAAAGCACGCGTGTTTAATATCTAGGATTATGAGCCAAAAATCGGTGGAATAAAGACGTCGTTATGAGCAAGTGTGTTGAAAAAGTATATTATGTCCTTCTTCTGGTTTTAAGCTACCTCCCCTCAACGTTTCAGCTAAATTAGTTCAGCCGTTCTTGAGCTATAAATAGTGTAACTAACGTCACTTTTATTTTATATATTGTATAGATTATATTCACTAGGTTACTAAACAACAAGTGCTTGTCGGACTTACGCACCGAGGGTTCCGTATTTCGTTTTTTTCCTTAATATTTGCTATGAAACATTGCTTCATGCTAAATTTCAAGATAATATCGACTGAAAGTACCATTATGTTTTGATTCCCTGCGAGTAGTTGCAAATTTGAAAATATGCGGCTTATATAATACTAGCGGTCCCCCGCGACTTCGTCCGCGCGTTTTAAGTTTGCTCCCTCCCCTCCCGTCGCAGCGTGATGTTTTATATCCTAAAGCCTTTCTCAATAAATAAGCTATCTAACACAGAAATATTTTTTCAAATCGGTCTAGCAGTTCCTGAGATAAGCGCGTTCAAACCAACAAACTCTTCAGCTTTATAATATAATTAGCGCAAGCGCACGTTGTACTTAAGCTGCGAACATTATTTTGGTGCGGAGTTATCACAGAGTACACTACTAATATGGAGTTATGTTAAAACTGTGATAGCTCCTAAGATATTTATTGGAATCAAATGATATAAAGGGCAACTTTGTTCTAAATGATATGCTCAATGTATTTATTTTGATAAGAATAAATACCTGTGTGTATAATACACCTCTAAAAATGATGCATTATTTTTTTACAAATTTATTAACATAAAAAAGGTTGTAGTCAGTCAACCATAAAAGATAGACTTATGCTGTCGCGGACTTTATTATAGAACTTTTAATGCTAAACAATCTTGTCATACATGATTTTTGTGTAACTTTAGCGGTTTCCGCAGCGTACGCAGCGGAAGCTCTCAAAAGGAATATCTTTCTCCCGTTTTCGCAACATTTTTCATTGCTGCTGTTGTAACGGAACGTCCGTCACTCCTATAACTGGCAGTGATTGAAAATTAAAGTCAAGTTTAAAATTCTTATTTCATTCAATAAAATTATTAATTAATTAGGCCGTGTGTGTCCAGCCTTAGGCATAGACGCGTAGCGACGCGGGTTTTTGGCGGCAAAACTTCCTAAAATCGCTACTGCGCATGCGTAGTAAAATGTCGCCGATGTCGCCGCCTAAATAAAAGGAAAAAAGCGGGCGGGCGCGGGGCTTGTTGGTAGACAATCGTCTCTCCGGTGAGGCTCGGTGTTGGCATCCTAGTACATTGGTACGTGCCTTACTTGATTTCGAGTTATACTTTTCTTTATTTTAAAATCTGTGTTATTATTTTGCTATCAATAATTCATAAAATTTAACTTAGTAATTGTGTAACTCGAAGTCCTAACGAGACGTAAGTGTCTCGGGGTGTTCCATGGAAACCTAACGGTGATACACGTAAATGGGACATCTTAACTGGCGAACGCCAGGATGCAATTGATTGTGTCTTATATTGCAAGCGTTATATATCACAACGCTAAACGACACACTTCCTAGACCGGAGTAGCTGGACTGAGAAATCAGGCTGGTGAAGAAAGCTAGGGAGGTCTCCCCACCTCTTGTCCGGAACCGGCCGCGGTCCAAGTCCAATTAGCGGTCGGATCCACATACACACGGAGTAGGATAGGTACACTAGAGGATTCCGCCTCGATCCCTTAGCTAGCTTAGGAGTTACATCCCTTTACAGGGGGGGTGAACTCACACACCACACACCACACGTTTAGATTAAATGAGAGGCCCCGCCTCTAGTTTGCAAATACACACACAATAGGGAATGTTAGGCCTTAACAGTAGACATAAATAGTAGCTTGGTCATGAGAAACATCTTCTGTTGGAATCAGGTCCTCCCCTAGTTGCATATCAGTTGTTGCACCCCTTGTGGTGAAGTCGGCGAGCCTCGGGTTCCGCGCGAATGATTCTGAGAGTCAGGATAGAAATGTCCACTCCAGACGCAATTGGTATGTGATGAATGGTTGGCTTGAGAAAGACTCTAGATAGATCTCAAGGAAAGCTTGATAGGCAGGTAGGAACGGATTTTATATCTTAGGGATTATAGAGATTTACACCTATAATAGGTAGCATTTACTGTATGCATATGCATTTATAATAGGCAGGTAAATACAGACTAGAATGTTATAGGTATCATTTATATACATAATAGGCAGGTAAATAAAGACTGTGATGTCCTAGGGAAATGAATAAGGTTTAATTTTATGTAGGTAAATTCATTCATGATAATAGGGGGGTTATTAGGTTCAGTGATAGATTTTATAGAATGTCGACTGATTTTAGTATTTGAGTTAGGGAACCTAGTTGTAATAAATATAACAACTAACCACTGATGGTAATTCAAACACATATAAGAGTTGACCATATGGCAATTCTGTAGCCACTAGTTGTACCATGCGGGCAATTATGCTACCTATCTTCACTACATCACTGATGAAACATCAGTTTAGCATTAATATTCAAGAGACTTACAGAGAATGAAGTCAGTCAAATTCTATGGAATTATGTCATTGGAAATGGTTTCATATAAACCTAGGAAAATATGTCCTAAGGGAACATTACATAACAATACATAGTCAAGTACTATTCTACTTTAAATTGGAGTAAAACTCCCAAGTAATTAATAAATAAATTACTTCAATATTAAGAAAACCAACTTAATTTCAATTGTTCTCAAGGTAGACAATTCTAAACTACTGAAATAAGCAATATTGCTTAAACTAAGGTTACCAAAGGTACTGAATAGTTACTCAGAATAAGAGTTAATTATGAGAAAAGTTATCTCCACTTGCAAGAAATGATTGCAAAACTTACACTAGATTTGTAGAGATACTCACAATCTTAGTGTTACTGTTGTTAGACAATGACAGAAATTACAGAACAAGTTCTGAACTAAGGAAAGGGTTATTAAAAATAGAACCGTCTAAAAGAAAGATTATATTTATTTATATACATTTTATAAATATTTATTTATTGAAATACCTATATTGATTTGAACTTTTAATAAAACAGTTTGAATTGCCATATTTTGCATTAAATTAAGATGGTTAAAATACCAAAAGTTTGGTAGAATGTCCTATTTAAAAGAAGTAAATTCAGTAATTATTTCCTGTGCAAAATTGCCAAATAAGTAAAGTAAATGTAAATGTATGGAAAATCACCAAAACCTGGGACTAGAAATGATTCAGTTCCAAATATATATACTCTAATAATACAAGTTTTGAGTGAAGGACAGCTCATTACTTTAAATTATATCCCTTTTGATGATACTAGGTGATGGTATCTATTAGAATCTGCACAGGAAAACCCTGTGGCAGGGGAGCTATTAGCAAGGAGATGAGTTCCATGGGGGCAGGCGAGTGACGGGGCCTGTTGCCTTTACCACACCCTAATAAACTTTTATTAGTATTTTCACATAAAACTTGTCCTTATTATATCTATTTTTCACTACCTAATTATACTTCTCTATAATTATTACTATTAATATATGAACACATAGTTACCCAACAATAGTTTTACATTCACTTGGGAATGTTGAGATTTTACCAACTTTAAAGAAAGGCAGGCTAGGTATAGGTAGTAGGAAAGGTTAGGGTTGTGTAGGTAAATAAATGATTTAATGCAAGGTTTGTCAGATTCCAAGTCTCATAACAATAAAAAGTATCAGGGTTATTTGAAAAGGTTCACAACATAGGGTTCACTAGATGATCACTGGCCAAATTAAATATTAAGATTATTCATACCACAAAGTCCTAAGCTATCAAGATTCTATGTTTCATTTGAACAAGGTAATTAGTATGTAAGGTAAGGTTAAATTATTATTAAGTCCATGAATAGTTTGATATAATTAATATGAAAGCATGAGAGGGATTCACTAAAGTATGAAAGAGATTAGTTTTATATAAGCTAAGATTAAGTTAAGATAGTTTGTAATTTAGTATTAATTAAGTAGTAAGTTAAAAGTTTAGGGGGGTAGCAAAGTGGTCCCGTAGTGACCAGGTTAATTATACGGTGTTTTCGTTAGGATAAGTAGTAGGTTTAGTTAGGGAAGTTACAAAATGGTGTCTTATGACCAGGATTATTGTAATAGTTATTTACTTCTAAAACGAAAAGTTACAAAATGGAGCACCGTGACCAGGATTATGGGAGTACTACAGATAGTTTCATGGGACCTTGATAGCAGATGGGCAATGTGGTATGTAATGTAATCAAAAAGTGGGTGTTATCCCACAAAATGTTCTCGTGGATAGGATATTGTTTGAGAATTGGAATTTGACTAACATACAAGGAAAATGAATAGTTTTGGTTGAGGTGTTGGAGAGATTTATAGGATAGAATTTAAGGATAAAACATAGGAAAGTAGATCACTGAGCACTGCACTATATTCTTGAGAAAATCACTGTCCGGCATCCGGGTAGGTCGTAGGTCGATCATCATAAAATCAAAATCTTCTGAAAGGAAAGGGACAATTTAGTTAGAATAAAACCAACTAAATACAAATTTCAATTATGAGTAAAAGTAAATTACACTTCATATTACCTAGGTAGGTATATTCTTAGGAAGGTTATTAGATTCGCAAAAGTTTTAAATGTTGACCAAAGTAATGTCGGTTTTGTAATCAAAGACAATGATGACAATCATAGACAATACATTTGTTGGTTTTCGTACATAAGGGTGACGCCACACCATACCAATGTGGGGAAACGCCACTAAATTAATATTCATTAGGGTGACGCCACACCATACCAGTGTGGGGAAACGCCACAAATTTATAAATTAATGAATTCGTTGGTACTAATTAAATTAAAAGCTTGCATTAAAACTCGTTACTAAACTAAACTAAAAATAAATAAAATGTATGGATAGGCGGGGTTTAGTCTTTTGCAGAAAAGAAAATGGCGAGAGTCATGACGATTTTTAAAATTTATAGTGTGGCGTAGGCAGAGAATTTTATGTTATACAACCACCAGTTATAAATAATATTTAGCGAAAAAAGGCGTTTAGTTAGTAAAACAAAATGACTCTTTTATTAAAATAAATCATTAATAAAAAAACCATGTTGGAAAGGTGATGTCTGAGACTGTTGAATTATGAATGAGTTTAATTAGTGGGTTACTGGTAAATGAATGAATTCAGTAAGAATCGATTGCTTGTCTCGATTATGGTGTATTATGAGTATTTCTTGACGTGAGTAAGCACTCTAGGATTCAAGGCGTCGCCGCCCTGAGGCCCCGGGTTCGATTCCTGGTCGGGTCAATGTAGAAGTCATGATTTTCTGTATTGTTTCGGATCTGGGTGCTGTGGTACCATTGTTGTGTCTGATTACCATAACACTAGTGCATTGGCTATGTACTTTGGGATCAGAGCAATGTATGTGATTAGTGTCCATTATTAATATTTCATCAAAATGACGTGATTACGATTTCGAATATCGGTTGAGCTTATTATGGGAGTTGAGCTTACTAAGGTAGCTCACACATAAGTAAGTAGGTATAAGACTAATTGTAAACTAAGATTGATTAGTGTTGTTAGGTATATTGCTTGTATATAATAACGAGATGTTTAATTATTTTGTTTGAGTGATTTAAGAAAGCAGGCGAAAGTATTTTTGTGTTGGATAAGCAATATAACGCCATCTGTGTTGTTGAAATGTTTGTTGTGATAGAGGAGAGATAATTAATAGAGAAATGTAAAGTTGTTTAAAGTGGGGCCGGGAAATCTAAAGTCGTATAATTGATGGGGTTTTTGAATGAATTATGGGAATGTTAGAGGGAAGTTATTAGAGAAACATAAAGTCTGGGGCCGAGGCACGGCACAGATATTATATATTAGCTGTGACACCTAGTTTTGGGTTCGATTCCTGAGCAGGTTTATTGACAGATATGTTAGGCTGGATTAAAGAAACATAAAATCGTATAGTCTGGGGCCGAGGCGCGGCACAGATATTGTACCTTAGATGAAGGACCTAGTTTTGGGTTCGACTCCTGAGCAGGTTTATTGACTATAATAGGCTGGTTTAAGGAAACATAAAATCGTATAGTGTGGGGCCGAGGCGCGGCATAGATATTGTACCCTAGATGAAGGACCTAGTTTTGGGTTCGACTCCCAGGTATGTTTACAGATATGTTAGGCTGGTTCTGAATGAATAATGAGTTGATATGAAGGAAGAAGGTGGTATTATCAAGGGTTTGTTTTAGAATTTAGTAATCGAAGAACATTTACAATAACCATTCCTGACTTACTCCTTGATTATTGTATATGGTGGGGAATACTATATTGGTTGAAGTTTAGCCAAGAGAATAATAACTGGGACACCGGAAAATTAATAACGCCTAATTGGAGACTTTTAACTATAGTGTTTGAGGAAATTTAGGTAGGTTAATAAAATGAAACAAAGCTATCCATAAGAAATAAATTAAAAATAACATTAGGGTTCAACTTTAATGAAAAAAAAAGAGAGAGATGTCGATGACTTAAAATTAAGATTAAAAAACTCATGTGACTTGAGGCAAACTTGAAAGTAGAAGCAGGAAACCTAAAATCATGTTAAAATATTTAAAGCAGGGTTTTGCAGTGATTGTTTGCATATTGTACTGGAGGAAATTTGATTGGTTATACTCCTAAAGAGAGAATAAAATTGCAGATTCAGATATGAGACGAGAGAGATAAAGTCATTCAGCACACGTTAAAATTGAGTGGTTATTATCTGTATTCATATTTGAAACAAGCAAATCGTAAAGTAAAGATCTATTATAGTACAATTGTGAATAGTTACGGGGACTCTATGTTGACTTTTACAATAACTACAATGATTTAGTCATACAAAAAATATATATATATATTATACAGACACAAAAAAATATTGCACATGTTCAGGGGGGTTAGGATAATGCATTAAGTTTATTTTTACATAATTAATTACTAACGTATCTTTAATGATATTGACATAATATCCAGATGAGAGGTTCAGGTTCGAATCGGAGAAATGGGAGTTTCTCAATACACGTTAAAATAGAGTGGTCCACATTTGTATTTGAATCTGAAGCAAGTAGCTCAGTTGTTGTAAGGATTAGTCTGGATGTCTTTTGCCTGGTGGAGGATAGCTCTGTGGTAGAGGAGTGGAAGGGAAAACTTACTAGTTTCGACAGAAGGGAACCTGAGGCTGTAGAAACGAGGTCGTGCTATCTCTGTGGAGGGATCATCCATTGGATAATTGTTATACAGAAAGATTCATACAAGTAAACTGAGTTAGCTCATATAAATAATTATTTTGGGGTACCTACTTATTGCATTCGACATGTGTCAATATAATAAGCTGCTAACTTTATGAAATCTTAATAGTTTCAAAAATATTTAGAATAACGCACTTAAGCGATCGACTAAAGCAAGTTACGCAATAAACTAACTAAAAATAAAATTAAAAATGAGCCATTATTATTATTTTAACCGATATTCAGATTCCGTTCCGGTTTTGCTCTATAAAATGATCGTATGTCTATTGTGAACATTTATTTCTCACAAGAATAATTCGTGATACAATAAAAAAAAACCTAAACTAAAATAAATAAATAAAGTATTTACAAATAAAAAAACATTTCCCAAATCGATAGTAAGAAATTATTCCTCTATAATAATTATTATTTCAAATTGCTATTATAAGTCGTCACTGCCAAGTTTGATAGTTTGATTAGATGTTTGTCATTTCGATGGGTCAAAATTTATTGTAGGTACTTAAATACTAAAACAAAAAACAAGATTTAGAAGTGATAAAGCTCAATGTTGAGATTAGCGTTGTAGTCGCGTTAGCAGTAACAAACAACATTCCTGATTCAAAATATTAGAATGTTGAGAACATTGTATATTTTAAACTTGTTATAATATGTAATAATATATCTTTAGCTGAGAAACTGATAAATTATTTAGTTTCAGACGTATTACAAATTGAAAAATTTTCTTGACTTTCGATAGTGGCGCTGTAACTGTAACCATCTCTTGTAAATAACGTTTTGAAACAACCAATTATTGTGGTTATCATAACTTAATTCATATACATCATAGTGGTTTGACATACTTTAAATAAATATAACATTCAATGTTCGTGCTCGTCAGTGTTGCCATTCGTGAAGGCTAAACGTGGTGACTTTAGGTATAGAAACCGGGTGAAATGGTACATGTTTAGAGGGGTTATTATAACAGTATTTACGGCTAACTTTGAGAAAAAATATATGTAGAGATTTAATTTATAGCATAATGTTATAACGGTTTATGTTGTGGTAGCTTTAGTTATTCGAGAGATCATAGACTAAGGAGAAGTTAGTTAGTAGTCAAATAGATGCGGAAATTAGAATTTCTAGTATTCAGGGATGAAATAAATAACAGTTATTTATTTCAGTCAAATGAAAATTATAATTTGCTGATAAAATAAAATGAAATGAATTAAAAGGGGGTCTGAACTGTCAGATTTGACAATTGGAAGGAATCAAAGGACTAGTTGTCTAATTTAGTGAAATATTTAACTCCACCAAGTGAGAACAAAGCTTTGCTCTCATTCAGAGTTGGTGTATTGGTCTGAAAGGGGTAAGGAAAATTATTTATAATACTCAATAAAGGGAACTTTGATCAGTGATAATAAGAAATATATATTATTTTCTTTGTAAATATGGGAATGCTTGTGGGAGGTTGCCTGCCAGTTAGAATTTTAGGTAGGTTTATCGCTACGAACAGTGTCGTTTAGCTTAAAACCAACCTGGGGCCGACTGTAACGGAACGTCCGTCACTCCTATAACTGGCAGTGATTGAAAATTAAAGTCAAGTTTAAAATTCTTATTTCATTCAATAAAATTATTAATTAATTAGGCCGTGTGTGTCCAGCCTTAGGCATAGACGCGTAGCGACGCGGGTTTTTGGCGGCAAAACTTCCTAAAATCGCTACTGCGCATGCGTAGTAAAATGTCGCCGATGTCGCCGCCTAAATAAAAGGAAAAAAGCGGGCGGGCGCGGGGCTTGTTGGTAGACAATCGTCTCTCCGGTGAGGCTCGGTGTTGGCATCCTAGTACATTGGTACGTGCCTTACTTGATTTCGAGTTATACTTTTCTTTATTTTAAAATCTGTGTTATTATTTTGCTATCAATAATTCATAAAATTTAACTTAGTAATTGTGTAACTCGAAGTCCTAACGAGACGTAAGTGTCTCGGGGTGTTCCATGGAAACCTAACGGTGATACACGTAAATGGGACATCTTAACTGGCGAACGCCAGGATGCAATTGATTGTGTCTTATATTGCAAGCGTTATATATCACAACGCTAAACGACACACTTCCTAGACCGGAGTAGCTGGACTGAGAAATCAGGCTGGTGAAGAAAGCTAGGGAGGTCTCCCCACCTCTTGTCCGGAACCGGCCGCGGTCCAAGTCCAATTAGCGGTCGGATCCACATACACACGGAGTAGGATAGGTACACTAGAGGATTCCGCCTCGATCCCTTAGCTAGCTTAGGAGTTACATCCCTTTACAGGGGGGGTGAACTCACACACCACACACCACACGTTTAGATTAAATGAGAGGCCCCGCCTCTAGTTTGCAAATACACACACAATAGGGAATGTTAGGCCTTAACAGTAGACATAAATAGTAGCTTGGTCATGAGAAACATCTTCTGTTGGAATCAGGTCCTCCCCTAGTTGCATATCAGTTGTTGCACCCCTTGTGGTGAAGTCGGCGAGCCTCGGGTTCCGCGCGAATGATTCTGAGAGTCAGGATAGAAATGTCCACTCCAGACGCAATTGGTATGTGATGAATGGTTGGCTTGAGAAAGACTCTAGATAGATCTCAAGGAAAGCTTGATAGGCAGGTAGGAACGGATTTTATATCTTAGGGATTATAGAGATTTACACCTATAATAGGTAGCATTTACTGTATGCATATGCATTTATAATAGGCAGGTAAATACAGACTAGAATGTTATAGGTATCATTTATATACATAATAGGCAGGTAAATAAAGACTGTGATGTCCTAGGGAAATGAATAAGGTTTAATTTTATGTAGGTAAATTCATTCATGATAATAGGGGGGTTATTAGGTTCAGTGATAGATTTTATAGAATGTCGACTGATTTTAGTATTTGAGTTAGGGAACCTAGTTGTAATAAATATAACAACTAACCACTGATGTTAATTCAAACACATATAAGAGTTGACCATATGGCAATTCTGTAGCCACTAGTTGTACCATGCGGGCAATTATGCTACCTATCTTCACTACATCACTGATGAAACATCAGTTTAGCATTAATATTCAAGAGACTTACAGAGAATGAAGTCAGTCAAATTCTATGGAATTATGTCATTGGAAATGGTTTCATATAAACCTAGGAAAATATGTCCTAAGGGAACATTACATAACAATACATAGTCAAGTACTATTCTACTTTAAATTGGAGTAAAACTCCCAAGTAATTAATAAATAAATTACTTCAATATTAAGAAAACCAACTTAATTTCAATTGTTCTCAAGGTAGACAATTCTAAACTACTGAAATAAGCAATATTGCTTAAACTAAGGTTACCAAAGGTACTGAATAGTTACTCAGAATAAGAGTTAATTATGAGAAAAGTTATCTCCACTTGCAAGAAATGATTGCAAAACTTACACTAGATTTGTAGAGATACTCACAATCTTAGTGTTACTGTTGTTAGACAATGACAGAAATTACAGAACAAGTTCTGAACTAAGGAAAGGGTTATTAAAAATAGAACCGTCTAAAAGAAAGATTATATTTATTTATATACATTTTATAAATATTTATTTATTGAAATACCTATATTGATTTGAACTTTTAATAAAACAGTTTGAATTGCCATATTTTGCATTAAATTAAGATGGTTAAAATACCAAAAGTTTGGTAGAATGTCCTATTTAAAAGAAGTAAATTCAGTAATTATTTCCTGTGCAAAATTGCCAAATAAGTAAAGTAAATGTAAATGTATGGAAAATCACCAAAACCTGGGACTAGAAATGATTCAGTTCCAAATATATATACTCTAATAATACAAGTTTTGAGTGAAGGACAGCTCATTACTTTAAATTATATCCCTTTTGATGATACTAGGTGATGGTATCTATTAGAATCTGCACAGGAAAACCCTGTGGCAGGGGAGCTATTAGCAAGGAGATGAGTTCCATGGGGGCAGGCGAGTGACGGGGCCTGTTGCCTTTACCACACCCTAATAAACTTTTATTAGTATTTTCACATAAAACTTGTCCTTATTATATCTATTTTTCACTACCTAATTATACTTCTCTATAATTATTACTATTAATATATGAACACATAGTTACCCAACAATAGTTTTACATTCACTTGGGAATGTTGAGATTTTACCAACTTTAAAGAAAGGCAGGCTAGGTATAGGTAGTAGGAAAGGTTAGGGTTGTGTAGGTAAATAAATGATTTAATGCAAGGTTTGTCAGATTCCAAGTCTCATAACAATAAAAAGTATCAGGGTTATTTGAAAAGGTTCACAACATAGGGTTCACTAGATGATCACTGGCCAAATTAAATATTAAGATTATTCATACCACAAAGTCCTAAGCTATCAAGATTCTATGTTTCATTTGAACAAGGTAATTAGTATGTAAGGTAAGGTTAAATTATTATTAAGTCCATGAATAGTTTGATATAATTAATATGAAAGCATGAGAGGGATTCACTAAAGTATGAAAGAGATTAGTTTTATATAAGCTAAGATTAAGTTAAGATAGTTTGTAATTTAGTATTAATTAAGTAGTAAGTTAAAAGTTTAGGGGGGTAGCAAAGTGGTCCCGTAGTGACCAGGTTAATTATACGGTGTTTTCGTTAGGATAAGTAGTAGGTTTAGTTAGGGAAGTTACAAAATGGTGTCTTATGACCAGGATTGTTGTAATAGTTATTTAATTCTAAAAGGAAAAGTTACACTGTGGTCTTGTGAGTCGTATCTTTATGTTGGGTTCCCTCTATCTGGCAGAATCTTTTTGTTCCGAAAGTCACTTGGCATAACACACTTGGCATAATTTTCTTTAGTCGAATATTATTCAGGCAGAATTTTCTGTTAGCATAATTATTGTTTGGTCGAATATTTATATGCCCGAATTTACAATGGCATACTTTTAAGATAGCAGAAAATAAGGCATAATTACCTTTGGCAAAGTTTTACTTTGCATACTTTCGCTAAGCATAATGTTTATTTGGCATAATTTGACTAGGCATACTATGAAGAAAGCAGAATTCCCTTTAGAATAATTTCACTACGCATATTGCTATTTCTTTTAAATAGTATTTTACCCTAAGATTGAATTAAAAAGTCATTAAGTTGTGGTACAAAAGTTAGTGACAGAAACGAATCGGTGCAAAACCGACTCCACGCAGTCTTGTTTGCCCCACCCCTAGAGTGTAATTCAAAATCGCGTAGGCGCGGAGGGGCGAGGCAGTCCGCGAGCTGAGGAGCAGGTGGTTTAAAAGCCCGGCGCCGCGGCTGAGGCTGGCCGGCAAAGCCGGCCAGCAAGCCGAAGCTGCGGTGGTGAGCGCAAACCATCTGCGACGATAAGCTCGCGTGGGACTGCCGGAGCCCCGCAGCGCCGGAGCCGTGACAGAAACCATGCATGTTGCATGCTTGCATGCTGCATGCAAGCTGTTGCTTGCTTGCATGCTGCATGCTTGCTTGCATGCTTCATGCTTGCTTGCTTGCTTGCTGCATGCTTGCTTGCTTGCTGCATGCTTTGCTTGCTCGCTTGCATGCTGAATGCTTGCTTGCATGCTGCATGTTTGATTTGCCATGCATGTTGTATGTTAGTATTGCTGAGATAGAACTACTTGGGATACACAGAGAAATTAAGGTTTATAGGAGAATATTAAATATGCAAAATATGCCAAAAGACGATTCGGACTGTTAATTATCTGCGATAGGATGATTCTGCCTATTAATGACTATATATACGAATTGTATGCCACAAGACGATTCTATCTGTGAACTTTCTGCGTTAGGATGTTTCTGCTTTAAGACTATTATGGATATTAAATTTCTGCCTAAAGATGATTCTAGCTTACACGATTATGCGTTTTGAACGTCTGATAAATGAGTGAATGCTAGTTGATGTTCTGCGAAAGGAAGTTTATGCAATTTGATGATATGCCAAATAAAATTATGACAATAAAAATTATGCGAAACAAGGTAGACCCCTTTATGTTATATAGCTTAAAGCCTTCCTCGATAAATGGACTATCTAACATAAAAATAATTTTTCAAATCGGGCCAGTAGTTTCTGAGATTAGCGCGTTCAAACAAACAAACAAACTCTTCAGCTTTATAATATTAGTATAGATGACATGGAAGTTTGATATTGTTACATTATATTATCTGGGGTTACAGTTTAAAGGTATTATAGACCTGAGTTTTTTATATAAATTCCGGCTTTATACGGAATGGACGGACGGAAGGGTTCCGAATTTTCTTTTTGAACCCTTAAAAGTATGAAAAACTTGAATACCGCTAGCTTTTTTGCCAACATAATAATTGGATAGGAAAATACAAGAGAGAAACAGATCTACATGCCTCAGAGCCTTAGGCATATTCTGCGTGACAGTATCTAATTTTCGATTCTAGCTATCTCTATCCATTATATTAGCGAAAACCCACTCGAGCCAGAAAAATAAATACAGGATGTAACTAAAAGGGTTAACGAAGTCTTAAACTTCGCATTCAGTAGTACACGAAACCAAATCATTTGTAACAAAAAATAATCACTGGGAACCAATTTTTATTTTTTTAATCAATAATAATAATCATTTATTTATAAGCTGCAAAGTAGGTATACGCGCATGGAGCGCTCAGGGCGTAACGTTTTGTGCGTGGCGACGGAGCGCTAGCTGTGTGAGTTCACCCGCGCCACTCCGCGCGATTTATTGCTAAGTGCATCGTTTACTGTTCAGAAGTAAAAATCATTATCGTGTCTTCACGAAAAATGTTTCGTATAAATGGGGGAATTGCGTAATGTTCGGCTTCGTTAAGCCTTTTGTTACACCCTGTATAAGGTCCCAGTGCAGATCCCAGACTATGGTATACATTGACAATATTTTTGTAAATCTGTTTCAGGTTCTTCATAAAGCTAACTCAATCACATCGTATATGATACCACTGATCCCGAGAAAGTCTAAAATCGATTGCACAGACATTCCACAAATGAAGAAAATTGTAGCATTATCCAATAAAATGTGAGTCTTCATTAATAATTAGATATGCCTAATTTTGCCCATAATGATTAAATGCAGCAGTGGACGATATATGTCTCGCGTTTAACTACTTAATATGATAATTATTCTTAATGTTTCTTTCAGAACAGCTTTCAGTACGTGGTATATAGGCAGGAATCTGACTTGGGTGCCCAAATTGCATGTGAACACAAGGATTGTTATAATTGGCGCATCCAGAACTACTATGGCATTTCTAGATACTTTGTTATTCAGGTATATTATGTTTTTACATTAGTTATTTTGAGAACATGGGCTCTAAAACTCTTCTTTTTAATGTTATTTCTTTCGAAAATTAATTAAAAGTTAATAAAAATCATGCTGAGTATAGGTGCGAGTAATACTACAGTGAATTTTGATTCAAAACTCGAACGATAATCAGAGAAAATCTCTCGCCATAGTGACGCTATAGATTTGAAAATAGGGCAAGGCCTCTTCTTTGGCATTTAAACCATACCTTTCCAGCTATGAAAGTACTTGCAGAGTATATATTGTCTGTTACTAAAACAAATATATTATGTAACCACTTTGGCATTCTGGAGGTGCTCGTAGCGCAGTGGTGGCAGCGCTTTGGTAGTGACACCGAAGTTAAGCAACCTACGGCGCGGTCGTGTTTAGATGAGTGACCATTCCGGCGATTTAAGTGATGTATATCACGAGCATCTCCGTGCTTCGGAAGGCACATTAACCAGTTGGTCCCGGTTAATATCAGTTGATTTATCATAGTGATTTGATTTACCATAATGTATAATTATAATTAATCTCTTAATAATAATAATAAACAATATCATTTTTCAATAAATTGTTGATTGTAGACAATAAGAAATAGATTCAGTATTTGCATGCTATTGACAATGGCTGGATAGGCGCCCATTTACTTAACAGCCATCTTCTGTACACCCTATACAAACGCAAATAAACAATATTTCATTTCATTGATATTAGTAGTTACTTCAGCTTAGTCAGAGACCTTATGGGCGGCTTGATAACATCTGAGTCTGAAAGCAAGGTTAGTCGCTTGCCTTGCAAACACCCCTCCGCCCATCCGCACTGAGCCCGCATGGTAAAGTATGACTCAAACACAGTTAAGGTAAGGCCTTTGCCCTGCAGAGGGACGTTGCTAGCCAATTACAGGCTTACTTTACTTTGTTTACACTCCGGCAGAGCTACCCTTTCGATTTTGAACCATTCTCTATTCGATAATGTCCTTACGCTTCATTACCTGATCCACAGTGACGCATCAACTTACTTGAACTTCACGAACGTGACGCTTGTATCTCCTAACGGGCTGCCGTACAACAGGCAAACGAATGCAGCTGCCGAGATGATGTTCCCTAAGTACCGTACTTCGGCTGATAAGTTTCTGAAGAGCGTCCCTTATACATACTATACCAACGTCATCCAGGGAACAATGGTAGAAATTAACAAGTAAGAATATTATACATATACAGGTTGTCTAGATAGTCAAGGTCAGGCTTAAACCCGGTGACAGGCTAGGCCATGGCAGTCAATAGAAAAATAAAATGACAATTCTAACTTACGTTCTTTTAGAGTTATGGACTTTAGTTATGAACCCTTATAGTTTCGTAAAGTCTGTCTGTCTGTCCGTCCGTCCGTATGTCACAGCCACTTCATTCCGTAACTATAAGCACCACACTGTTGAAATTTGGTAGGAAGGTGTATGTATATGTATCATGTAGAACATGAAACTAAAACAGTTTTTTTTGACAAACCTATGCGTGTAGGGGGGGTTGATGGATAGGTATTTTAAAATGACATAGAGGTTCCTAAAACCATTGTGTTTTCAAGTCTAACGTTTTAAAGACACACACTTCCAAAGTGGTAAAATGGGCGTCCCCCCCATCTAACTTCTAAACAAAGCGAGTGTAAATTTGGGAAAAAATATGTAATATATATCTTAACAAATACTTTCAACGAAAATTGGTTTGAACGAGATCGAAGTAGTGGTTTTTGAGCTATAGCACATTTTCAACAACCGCAAACATAACTTTGTTCCTCAAACAAACACTATGAAAAACAAAGTTATATTTGCTGCCAACAAAATACTGTGGTAGTTTAGCTAAATGAATGTAAGTGGATTCCCTTATTCAGTTAAAGGCACGGAACCCTCAGCGCGAGTCCGACTCGCACTTGGCCATTTTTTTTTTGTTAGGTAGGTACTAATAATTGCATCGGTTTCCCCTTGTTTTGTCGAAAAACGTTTGATATAATTTCTCTTTTACTAATCACTCTTAATATAATGGTTGTTTAACATAATTTTTATAACAGATAATATTTGTTTGATATAACAACGTTTGTGCTAACATTTAAGAGGCATAATCATCATTCGACCTAATAATCATTTCATCTAATTTTTGTTATATCTAATCTTATTTTGTATAATTATCATTTTACATACTTTTATTTAGTATAATGATCAGTTCGCCTATATTGTTTTTTTTTGGAATTATAAGTTTTTAACAGTATTATTTTAAAGACAGCATATAGGGCAACTTGAGTAAAATAAAGCTTTAGTATTTTGCATTTAATCACAAAAAAGGAGCGCCACCGAGCACCAGAACTCCCCTCTGTTGGTGTCATCTAGGTTAGGTTAGGTTAGAACAGAGATCCGACAACGCGCGAAGGCGAGCGAGCGAAGCGAGCGTGCCGCGGCAGCGGCCGCCGAGCGCCAGAACTCCCCTCTATTGGTGTCATCTAGGTTAGGTTAGGTTAGAACAGTGATCCGATAACGCGCGAAGGCAAGCGAGCGAAGCGAGCGTGCCGCGGCAGCGGCCGCCGAGCGCCAGAACTCCCCTCTATTGGTGTCATCTAGGTTAGGTTAGGTTAGAACAGTGATCCGATAACGCGCGAAGGCAAGCGAGCGAAGCGAGCGTGCCGCGGCAGCGGCCGCCGAGCGCCAGAACTCCCCTCTATTGGTGTCATCTAGGTTAGGTTAGGTTAGAATAGTGATCCGACAACGCCAGAATTCCCCTTTGTTGATGTCATCCCCCTTTGTTATTATTTAAGTTCAGTTATAAAGTTTCGGTTAAATAAAAATTAGATTAAGCACTCATTAGGCCATGGCAGTCAATAGAAAAATAAAATGACAATTCTAACTTACGTTCTTTTAGAGTTATGGACTTTAGTTATGAACCCTTATAGTTTCGTAAAGTCTGTCTGTCTGTCCGTCCGTCCGTATGTCACAGCCACTTCATTCCGTAACTATAAGCACCACACTGTTGAAATTTGGTAGGAAGGTGTATGTATATGTATCATGTAGAACATGAAACTAAAACAGTTTTTTTTGACAAACCTATGCGTGTAGGGGGGGTTGATGGATAGGTATTTTAAAATGACATAGAGGTTCCTAAAACCATTGTGTTTTCAAGTCTAACGTTTTAAAGACACACACTTCCAAAGTGGTAAAATGGGCGTCCCCCCCATCTAACTTCTAAACAAAGCGAGTGTAAATTTGGGAAAAAATATGTAATATATATCTTAACAAATACTTTCAACGAAAATTGGTTTGAACGAGATCGAAGTAGTGGTTTTTGAGCTATAGCACATTTTCAACAACCGCAAACATAACTTTGTTCCTCAAACAAACACTATGAAAAACAAAGTTATATTTGCTGCCAACAAAATACTGTGGTAGTTTAGCTAAATGAATGTAAGTGGATTCCCTTATTCAGTTAAAGGCACGGAACCCTCAGCGCGAGTCCGACTCGCACTTGGCCATTTTTTTTTTGTTAGGTAGGTACTAATAATTGCATCGGTTTCCCCTTGTTTTGTCGAAAAACGTTTGATATAATTTCTCTTTTACTAATCACTCTTAATATAATGGTTGTTTAACATAATTTTTATAACAGATAATATTTGTTTGATATAACAACGTTTGTGCTAACATTTAAGAGGCATAATCATCATTCGACCTAATAATCATTTCATCTAATTTTTGTTATATCTAATCTTATTTTGTATAATTATCATTTTACATACTTTTATTTAGTATAATGATCAGTTCGCCTATATTGTTTTTTTTTGGAATTATAAGTTTTTAACAGTATTATTTTAAAGACAGCATATAGGGCAACTTGAGTAAAATAAAGCTTTAGTATTTTGCATTTAATCACAAAAAAGGAGCGGCCGCCGAGCGCCAGAACTCCCCTCTATTGGTGTCATCTAGGTTAGGTTAGGTTAGAACAGTGATCCGATAACGCGCGAAGGCAAGCGAGCGAAGCGAGCGTGCCGCGGCAGCGGCCGCCGAGCGCCAGAACTCCCCTCTATTGGTGTCATCTAGGTTAGGTTAGGTTAGAACAGTGATCCGATAACGCGCGAAGGCAAGCGAGCGAAGCGAGCGTGCCGCGGCAGCGGCCGCCGAGCGCCAGAACTCCCCTCTATTGGTGTCATCTAGGTTAGGTTAGGTTAGAATAGTGATCCGACAACGCCAGAATTCCCCTTTGTTGATGTCATCCCCCTTTGTTATTATTTAAGTTCAGTTATAAAGTTTCGGTTAAATAAAAATTAGATTAAGCACTCATTAGGCCAAGCAAACATTATGTCATGTGATAATAGGTAAGTGAAAATTCGATGAAATGAAATTATATTACATGAACAATTATGTCAATCAAAATTAGATAAAATAAATATTATAGGAATCGAATAATTATATCAAATGAAATTAGACGTTTTAAATATTTGTGAAGTGAAATTATATCAAACGTTGTTCGACAAAACAAGGGAGAACCAATTGCATCAGCTGTGCCGCATGCGTATTGAGGGAGGGCGGATTGATTGGATTGCGGGCGGTGCATCCTGCATTTGCCTGAACTAATACTCAACGCGGTGACGGTTCGTGTTGTCAGTTGCCTGCGCTGGCGTCCCTAACGGAAATATAAAGCAACATAATTTTATAAAATTCAACATTTTTGAATACCTTAGACCATGTACCTTAGTCGTGGACGTTCATATGTATATAAGTATTTATGGGAGTTGCCCTTGTCAACACAAGGAAGAAAAATCTTTAGAACAAAGAACTTTAGTGCGAATACCAATTATCGGTATTGTCTGGGGCATATTTATATTTATTCGGGCAATGATGGTCATGCAGAAGCACAACAATCTGAATTACAATTGAAATTACATCTGTTCCAGAGAAGATAAATACATCAGGCTATCGAACGGGGATAAATGTTACTATGACATGCTGTTTCTGCTTTCCGGCAAACAGTTTCAGCACCCGAACTATTTGCAGAAGCTCTATGAAAGAGATACCGAAGTTAAGTAAGTTTAACATTTTATTTCATTCGTATATGAAAATAGTTCCGTCAGTAGGATAGTTAACAACTTGCGAAAAGCGGTAGGCGCCGTTCAAGTAACGTAAGAAAGAAAACACTTTTATTCGACCGATACAACATTGAAAAATACATGCAAGAACTAGACAACTCGAATCGAAAAGGCTAGTAAGCAGATTTATTACAATTATTTACCCCATCCTACCCCTTGTCAGCCAAAGTAAGCAAAGCTCTGGTACCTTTATGAATTATCATTTAATGTATTCTGTTTTTTTAGTTAGTAGCACGTGGATGTTTCCCCATTACCGTAAGTAGAGTACTACCTTAACTTATTTATTATTTGTGGGAATTCCCGAATATGTGTTTTCAAACAAAGACAGCGTGTAAGTTGCAAATGTGAAAAAAAAAACTAATGCTGGTATAAACATTTTTCTGCACCCATTCCAGTTTTTATGTATGACCTAAAGGTATGCTTGGTAGGGAATGCTTCCATCATTAAGTCCTTTTGTACACTATCATTTTTGTGCAAAAAAGTTTTTAAATAAATATATAAATGATAAATAATCACCATTACGACCCTCCCTACCGTTATGTCATCAAAAATAAGCAAAGCAAAGTCCCACTGCCCCCTTATAGGGTTTTACGTAAAACTTAAACGGCCCCGTAGTTGTATAGAGTAACGAGTACCGACATAATGTAATAGGAACTTGATACATGATTATGCTTCCTCTACAGTAGTAATTTTAACTGCCTCGGTAGCGCAGCGGTAACAGGGTCACACTTTAAAGCGACGGCTTCACCAGAGGTCGCGGGTTCGATCCCCGGGTCGGGCCAAAATATATACCTGAGTTTTTCTGTTCAGAAATTCTTAGGGTAGCCCGGAGTTTGCAAGTTGGCGGTGTTTCGCCCCCGTGCCTCGGAAAAGCACGTAAAGCCGTTGGTCCTGCGCCTTAACTCTCTCCGATCGTTTCAGATTGCTGCATCGGGCTATGAGAGTGAAAGGAATAGAGAGTGCACCTGTGTTTGCGCACACACTTTTGCACTATAATATGTCCCGCGCAGTCGGTTAGTCGTTGGGACTGGCTACCGTAGTCGAAATCAGCTAGGGGGACTATTACAGTAGTACTTACCATATTTATATAGACAATATAGAAATCAAAATTTTCTATTGTCTCGGGTCTGGGGTGTTGTGGTACCACCGTTGTGCCTGATTACCATAACACAAGTGCATTAGCTTCTCACTTTGGGATCAGAGCAATGTATGTGATTGGTGTACAATATTACCATTTTTTATTTATACTTTTGTTTTCCTCTTATATCATGCAGAGGCACGGGTCAAAAAATGCGCTTCGCTAGTTTGTAGAGTCAGGGCAGTGGGAACGGCATCCTGGCCATGACTGCGAGCCGACTCGATTGTCTGTACGTGAATCAATGCTGTGTCACTGCTTATGAAGTGAAGCAGCGGTGATTATCGTATACTAGCTATCACTAGTTTTAATTATAATCTTAAAAATATAGTAAATACAGGGTGTTGTTTTGGTCACTAACATTCAACTCAGGGATGATAATATGAGTAATACTTATTCTAAAAAATATATTTTGTTTTTAAATTCTTAGCAAATTTTATACAAGAAAACCTCTGCACAACATTGAAAAAAATGAGAGAACAAATGGGGAAACTCGCACCCTCGCGCGTAGCTAGTGCGTATCTACGAAATACTTCACCGTAGGTACTAAGCTACGAAGAGGCAACCTGGTGTTGGTAGTTTTGACTCGATCGCTGTATCGCATTAATAAATTGATTTTGTGGGTTTTTTTCATTTCAAAAAGAATATAATATTTATTTTGGCATCAGTATCGTTTGTCCTCGCTCCTCCAGTCGCTCGTCGCTGACCATTACAACACCCTGTATTAGTTACTAACCTTACTTGTTTAAGATTAATTACTGTTACTTACAAATTGATACATGGTCACTTAAATAAATAATTATTTTTATTATATTGCAACAAATCAGAATAATTTGATGTCAAAACCTTTTGTATTTTTTCACAGAGAAGCTCCATACGTTCCGCTTGACGTGCCACGAATGATGGACTCCGATATAAACATACAGAATGAATACCTGCCGGATAACGTGTTTATTGTCAACAACATCACGGAAGCTAACAGAGCCCTCAAGTATGTTAGGAACTTCTTTTGGCAAGACTTTGACTGTGAGTATCACTATAGGTGTGGTTGACTGTTAGTACTAATACTAGTTTTTATCATAACTCCAAAGATAAAATGAGAAACCAATAATTTCGCACGGGCGGGACTCGGACCTGCAACTTCTTTCGAACTGAGCTACTGCTGCTGTCGGCTGCACTGTGGCAAAATCAGTCGGGTAGATGGCGCGATCCATAAAAGACCAAAACTTTTAGCTGTTGGACCCTGAGCACGGTAGCACGTTTGGAAAATTATAAATATCGTTAACCTGGTTAGCCAGTGGTTGCGGGTTCGAGTCCCGCTCGTGCTCAATTTTCGGTTTCTTATCTCATCTTGAATACAACTATAACACTGTGTGTTACAAAGATCTAAGGCAATAACTTCATTTATGTACAGTCGTCATTCGCGATCATTATGAATAATTTAACCGAATTGGTTATATTTCAAAAGCGCAAAGACAAAAACCCACTTTATAGTGCCCGTATGCCGCATAGTAAACTTAGTCTGTAACATCCGTCTGCTGGGAAAAGGCCTTAATTCAACTATGAGGTAGTTTGAGCTATACTTCACCACGCGGGCTCAGTGCGGCTGGTGGAGGGGTGTTTGCAAGGCAAGAGACTAACCCTGCTGTCAGATTTTATCAAGCCGCCCATAAGGCCGCTGACTAGGCTTAACGACTAATATCAACCGATATTAGCCGGGATCAACGGCTTAACATGCCTTCCGAAGCACGGAAATGCTCGTGTTGTACGTCACTTATATGGTCGGATTGGTCACCCATCCAAACACGACCGCGCCGTAGGTTGCTTCACTTCGGTATCACTACCAAAGCGCTGCCACCACTGCGAGCACCTCTTCTCTACGAGCACCTTTCGCATGGTTTGATTGATGCCGCGTACGCCGCATGGTTTGATTGATTTTGAATTTTCACTTATATTGAGAATTAACATGCATTCCGTAATCAGCACTGTGTCTGCCATTCAGAGGCATTTATCCATTAAAAAATCAATTTCGTAAAGTCAAAGAATTTAACAGTGCGTCTTCTACCGATAAAACCGTAACCTAAAATAACTTAAAACCTTAAATTACTCGTATGTTTAAAATTAAGAATATCTAAATATGATGATAGGATTGAATAACTAACCAACTAGCCTGCATCATTCATAAATGGCTTACTCGTGACTACTCATGAATATGTAAAAATCGATTGACAATCTATAATTTAAAAAAATGGAACCCCTCTGTATTCCAGACAAAGTCCTCGTATACGGCGCGTCTATCAATGCATACTGCTGCCTATCTGCCTTACTGGAGATGGGTGTCCCTGCCGAGAATATTGTCTTCATTGAACCTTACCCTTATGAGAACGGGAAAACGAGGGTGCCTGCGTTTTCTAATGAGAATGTTAGTACCTAATTATTTTAAACAGGCGTCGGTCTCGAACTTGGTGGCAGTGTTGCCACCATTATGTAAAATTTTCTACTATGGCGGTTTCAACCCCCAACTTTCAATAAAAAAACAGGTGATATTTTTTATTTATTTTGTTAGCTGGTGGATTCATAGTGGTTTAGAATAATTCAGTTTTAATAACCAAAAGTACGGACGGTTAAGATCGAAGCCTATAAACATGGACAGGTTTTTGTGTAGTAATATTATTTTATTGAAAGTAAACAAATAAGTTACAATTAATCTATGTAAGTATGTTACAGATCAAGAACCTATATCAAAGTTTAAAAGAACCATCAAACAATATAAAAATACATCCTATGAGTTTGTATGTGTGCGAGAGAGTACTAGAGACAGATAGTTCTATCGAGATACTCAGCAGGATTAATGACGTCATAATTACAAACACACTCCATGTACGTTTCACTGCATTGTTCACTTCATATTTTTGAAGGTAGACCAATCGGTAAAAGAAGTCCTCAACGGCATGAAGTTGACAGTCTACCGGTCCTACTACTTTCAGTCCTGGTTAGTGGACGATTACAACACCGCGACGCATGTGGATTTCCTCTCGTACTACAAAATGATCAGGCTGGAGTGTTCCGCGTTGTTCTACTATGGGAAGACGGGTGTTAGCGCACCAGCGCTGAATGGTAAGAAGAAACAAAACACTTCGTGAAAAGTTTATCAACCTTTTCACGAAGTGTTTTGTTTCTACTACACTACCGTGTGCCCTATGCTTCGCTTGGCTCAGTTTTGGCGGGGTCCACTCCTGTGGCTCTAGATGTGTATCAAGCGCTCATGGTATTAAAAAGTTGTAGGAAAAATGGCACCGAAATCACTTTGAGAATCAACTTATTTTGCGATAATCACGCCGATACTCTAAACTCAATACATAAATAAGTATTTAATTTACTATTAAGAGTCATATTTGATGCCCAATTAGAGTGTGATTTAGTTTTTCATTAAAACCGATTTGAAAAAAAAAAACTAGTCCTTAGTAAATGACTGATCAAATGCAAAATTATATTTCTATGCTATGTGACAAGTTTCTTTTTTATTTTTGACAATAATTTGAATGCCAAGAATTGCTTATTAAATAGTCAATGGAACAGTTTGATTTATTTTAATATTTTCATCAACAGCAATTAAGAAAAGCGGCTTAGTATACGACGGAGGAGTCCTAATAGATCACGAGTTTCGGACCAAGGATCCGTTTATATACGCTGCCGGCCCCGTCACTCGTTTCTATAGGAGATATTACGCTGATACGTACAGGCTCAAGTATTATGACTCTTATGAAGTAGGGGAAAAGGTTAGTTGGCATAGTATTTTAAATTTAAAAGTAATAGTAAAAGTAATATACAGCGTTTGACCTGTAATAGGAGCTAAATATTTAATCATAATAATTCTACAGAGTGCACGAAATTACCTTGACCTGGTCATAGTGCTCTAAAATGCATAAACTTAGAGATATTGTAATCCAAAGTTATAATCCCAAATCAATGTATATCTGAACATTGCTGAAACATTTCTGGTTCATAGATATTAAAAATAAATTTATTCTTCGTTATAATAAACTAGCGGACCCAGCAAACTTTGATTCGCCCCCAGCCCGTCCTGCCCAGCTCCTTAATTTTATAAGTTAAGCGGTCTCAGCGACAGATTTAAAAACAGTAACTAACACGACTTTCTGTTATATATTTATTGATTAAAAAATCATTAAAAATAATTACTGGTTAATATTATCTATATTAAGAAAAATGCTTCAATTACAGTCCACACCCGGTATCACGATGTTTATTTTTATGTTAATTATACTACACCCTTAATTACAGTACATTTATTAAAATGTTGTAATGTATCACTGTTTGAACTTAGTAATCTAAGAAATATACGACAATTTTTTTTCCCAATTTTACTATCAAAGGCAGGCTTTTCGAGTCGTGGGCAAGCTAGTTAACGGTGATATTTTTGTGAACCTGCAATGAAATGAAGAGCAGCTCTAGGATAACTTATCATTTTGCATTGGCCACAAAACACCCAATACTTTCTTCTTACCTTATTCGGATGATCTACCCTTACCTGAATTACTATGCATATATAACATGAATATTTTTAACCCCACCATTGAATTAGTCAAATATTCAACTATAATGATGATGATGATTGATCATCATAACAAATGACGACCCGTCTGGTATAGTAGTCGAGAAATCGCCTACTACGCAGCGGGTTGTGGGTTCGATCCCCGCACAATACAAACAATTGTGTGCATGAACATGTCTGTTTGAATTGGTCTGTATGTATGTATGCATATATGTATTTACAAACAAAAATAGTAGTTTATGAAACTGGTACATAATGAGAGGTATTATACACGAGTGTATAATACCTAGTTATGTGCAGTTTCATACACTACTTTATCTACTCTCATTGAACACGAACATATCAAATAAAAGATAAAGATTTCCATGCTAAAAACTCTTGATAACATTTATCGTATAATTTTCTTGACTTTACTGGTAGTAGATTAAGACAGACTTCTGTCGCAGTCTCTAAAATGTCGGGCGGCGTCAAATTTTCTGCACTTTCACTATCAGACATTTTAATAAACACTAATAATTACCTACCGAAACACAAACGTACTATGACGCCAAAATTCCCGTTATCACCGCGCATGCGCCAAATCGCGCGCAGCTACAGATAAAAAATTAAATAGATGTATCTATGATCTGTAATCTGTATCGTAATCAAAAAAAAAATTATTATAACATTATTTTGTTAGAGAAATAGTGTCATAATTATTTTTTTTTAATTTCATTTCGATATACTATTTATAAAGTACGTCTATATAAACTCGTTTTGAGTTTTGTATTTTGAATTTAACGATATGAGAGTAGATAAAAGTATTTAAGTAATATCCGTTGTCTGGCACCCATAACACAAGCTTTGAGTAGCTTACTTTGGGACTAGATGGCGATGTGTGGGAATATCCAAAGGATATTTATTTATTTATCATAACAAATCAGGCGTAAAACATCCGATCTTGAACACAGGCTATTTAGATTTGCTATGCCGTATGCTTTTAGCATTAATATTTTAACCCCACCGTTTTACTATTTATAGCTGGGCAACCAAATAAGGAACCAGTTGGATCCTCTATTCTCCCCTAAGGAAAAAAGACACAAGTCTTCAGTGACGTTTTCCATGCCGAATCTGAGTTCGGATTCGTCTTTCTCGTTGCCTCTGACGATACAATCTTCGTTTTGTGGATGGTCGTGAGTTGTGTTTATCTTAAACTGTTAAAATAGGGAGGAAATAAGCATTTTTTCTGGTATATTTACGGTAGTTTATACAACTATTTATTTGGTATATTAATGAACCAATAAACTTGGTATCAACATGCATTCATTCCAAGTGAAGGTAACAACTCCCATATCTCAATTTGAAAAAAAAAAACGAAAAGTTTAAGATTTTTTTACCGCCTTCAAAAAAAAATTTTGATCTGTTATGGCTTCCTTCCTAACACGTAAACTTCCTTCACTGCAAATTTCTGTCAGTGTAAGTGTGTTTGTTTGTTTGTCTCAAGAAGTCATGGCGAGATGATTCTTTTTTAGTACAATCAGATATATTTCAACTTAGGGTGCAGTGTAAGATTTATCAAAATTAGACCAGTAGTTTTTGAAATATGTGTAAACTAAAAATGTAATAAAAAATGAAAAATTAACCGCATTCAAAAAACTGACTATAAAATGTCCTTCATCTACACACATTATGCACCGACTACAAAAGAATTTGTTTCTCCTAAATAGAGGGCGAATACGTTGTTTTAAGCCTTTTATAGTTTTTTTGAATGTGATTATTTTTTTCCTACTTTAGAACAGACACGCTTTGTTCCTGCTTTAGTCCTTCTAAGTCATCAAAACTGTCTACCAAAAACTTGCAAAGTTTTCAATGTGCTGTAATTACGCAGCGAAATACTTAAACTCGCTATTCGCGTCTCATAACAACTCTAACATCTTCAGTCATAGTAAAACGGCTTTTTTATCGCTTCATCGTTGACTTTATAGGCCATAAAACAAACCATTTCAAATCATATAAAATATTTATGTATTCAGGGTGTAAAAAAAGTACGAGCTAAATTCAAAGGGGTGGTATTCAAACGAGAATAAAATTCAGAGAAAGTGAAAGTTTAAAAAAAATATATAATAAACATTTTTTAAGCATTTTTTCCTGTTTTCTAGCCGCGACTCTTAACCAACTCTTTGATTTTGACTCGAATCCTTTATTGAATATAAGTGATCCGTGGACATTTTATCTGTTAAATACGGTTTTCCTTTTTATACAAATGTAAAAAATACGACCTAAATTCAAAGTCAATCTAGAAATAAAGGAAAAAGTATTGAATTGTTTTTTCATAATTTTCGATTGACAACCGCTCCCTTGAATTTGGCTCGTACTTTTTTTACACTCTGTATGTTCGTGTCTTTATTACAGAACCGACTCGGCCTCCGGTGGCGATCACACCATCGAACGGCTACCAAGTTTAAAGAAACCAATCGTAACGCATTGCGTTTTGCCCGGCGGACTGCAGTACTTACAAGTGCGACCGCCCGGCAAGATGATACCCCACTACTATGTGCAGTCCAAGCAGTATACAGTGAGTGCTTTATACAGGGTTACAGGGAAAGCCGTACAGAATATTAAAGGACGTCATTATTCAGGTCATTTCATAGAGACCACAAATTTCGCAAGGTCGGACTGACAGCACGGTAGCTCAATTGGTAAGAGCGTTTAGATCGGTCAGCCAAAACTTGCTGGTTCAAGTCCCGCCCGTGCGCAAATTTTTGGTTTCTTATTTCATCTTTATGAATATAAAATATGACACTGTGAGTGTTAAAACATTCTACACCATAAAAATTGGAGACTGACTTATATGACTGCAAATAAGCTCTACTTCAACTTGTATCAAGGAATGTATCGCATTTCCTGTCACCCTGTATATCTTTTCAATCCAGGGCTTCCTGCTAGAAACATTCAAAAGCGGTTACTTCAGTCTACACCTCAGCAATGACCATGTGGTCGATGGGATCACGTGCCTGAGCCCGGATAGTAAGCATTCGCTTGATAACTTCAAGAATTTGTACGGGCTGTCTGCTACTGTGCTGAATAACGTGTATGTTAGATTTTCGGTACGTATAAGGTATACGATGTTTTTACATTGCTGACTTACATTGCTGTAAAGTCCGTTTTTAGGGTTCCGTAGCCGAATGGCAAAAAACGGAGCCCTTATAGTTTCGTCAAATCTGTCTGTCTGTCCGACCGTATGTCACAGCCACTTTATTCTGTAACTATAAGCATCACACTGTTGAAATTTGGTAGATCTATCGTGTTAACTGCTAAACGATTCTCATACAAAAAAATAAATAATAATAATATTTAAAGGGGGGGCTCCCATACATGAAACTAAAACCCATTTTTTTTAGTCGAACCTATGCGTGTCTATGGATAGGTATTTTAAAATGACATAGAGGTTCTTAAAACCATTTTCTTTTAAAGTCTAACGTTTCATAGCTAGATGCTTCCAAAGTGGTAAAATGGGCGTCCCCCCATCTAACTTCTAAACTAATCGAGTGTAAATTTTGAAAAAAATATAAAATGTACATCTTAAAAAATACTTCCAATGAAAATTGGTTTGGACGGCATCGGACGAGAAGTTTTTGAGACATAGCACATTTTCAACAACCGCAAACGTAACTTTGTTCTTCATACAAACACTATGAAGAACAAAGTTATATTTGCTGTCAACAAAATATTATGGTATTTTACAATGTGGAAGCAAGTGGATTCCCTAATTCAGGTTAATTTGGCACGGGACCCTTAGTGCGCGAGTCCGACTCGCACTTGACAGGTTTTCTTTGTTTGTCGAATTGTTAACAGTATTTTTACAACTTACTATTTCATTTTAAACAATCTTGTGTTCAATGTTCTATGATAAATTATCTTATTTTAAAATAAGTCATTTCGTTAAAAAGGAATGTCAAAATTGTTTACAAGCTTCGACAAGAAGAAAAACCGGCCAAGTGCGAGTCGGACTCGCACACTGAGGGTTCGGTGCCGATTTTTTTTGAATTAGGGAATCCACTTACTTCCACTTAGATAAAATACCACAATATTTTGTTGACAGCAAATTTAACTTTGTTTTCCGTAGTTCATGTATGAAGAACAAAGTTATGTTTGCGGTTGTTGAAAATTGCTTTATCTCAAAACCTACTATTTTGATCCAGTCCAAATTTTCGTTGAAAGTTGAAAGAAGTTAAGATCTACATCATATTTTTTTTCAAAATTTACACTAGCTTAGTTTAGAAGTTAGAGGGGGGGGGGACGCCCATTTTACCACTTTGAAAGTGTCTATCTATCAAACGTTAGGCTTTATAAGTGAATGGTTTTAGGAACCTCTTTGATATTTTAAAAGACATCCTCCATCATCCATAGACACCCCACACGCATAGGGTTTTGGTTTCATGTATTGCCCCCCTTATTTATTTATTTTTGTATAAGAATCGTAAAGCGGTTAACTGGATTCATCTTTCTTCCAAATTTCAACAGTGTGATGCTTCTAGCTACAGAATAAAGTGGCTGTGACATACGGACGGACAGACAGACAGACTTGACGAAACTATAAGGGTTTTTAGTTTTTGCCATTCGGCTACGGAACCCTAAAAAGCGGACTTAAGGTCCGTAATTTTTAGTTCAAGAGTGATATCCATCTACGCTCTATCATTTTATTTTAGTAACTACCAAAACATAATATTGTGCATTATGTAAAATATAACACGTAGTATTACCATGTGACCGTTTAACCGAATTATCCCCAGAATCTGACAATTATTTTTATTTCCCAGGCAAAAAAGATTGACGACTTCTACAATTACTTCCGTTCACCGTGGGCGTTTTATTTGTACCACGATCGGTGTGACGAACTGTTTGCAATGGCGAAAGAAATGCTTCCTAAGGTAATGGCTCCCTTAGATATTGTAAAACACTTTTGAATCTTTTTTTATATGCTGTAGTAGGTATATAACAGAACAACAGAAATCGTACTCAAATATGTTATAAGACATAGCCTAGACATTTTAGTTTGAGTTTAATTTTATTTTTGCTGTATTGTTTATTATACTCTTTAAATATGGATCATTGATCCGAAATAAATCAACATATTATTATTTATTATTTATTTATAGCGGTTTCGTTTTCCTAAGAAATAACTATCAAAATGCTTAATTAACAGGGTCAAAAGAAGGGAAAGACTTTGAATGATGCTCTTCATACAATTGGAAGAACTTTGGGTAGCTCTGTAAGTAATGTATAAAACCTTTATTGATTTGCAATTTAAAATCATAAGGACTTAATAATATTAAACTTTGACCTTATTATGTCAAAAGAATAAAGTTGAAAACATTCATTGACTATATGTACGAGTATCATAATTGAGTATTTCCTTATTTTTTTTAATTCAATAACAGTTTAGTCAGATTGAACAAGGTTTTGTGTGTGTGCTAGGGTTTGATCGATCGTTTGTATGGGAACCTCTGTCGCCGGTGGGAGGTACCGCGCTGTTGCTGCAGTGTTTCAAGTACCAATCAAAGAATCAACGCATCTATATTACAAACCAATCACAATTTCCGCTAGGAGCTCTATGATTGGTGTCATTAGTACTTGAAACTAACTACCAATCACAGAGCTGCTAGCGGTGAAACCACCAATCATCATTCAGGTACGTTCGTTCTTTTATGTCAAAATACTAGTGATGTGGTAAAAGTCGATTATTACGGTTGATAAATTCAATTACCGGTGTAATGACGTTTCTCAATATGAATAAACATGTAGGATTTAAGTTTGAGTTAATTTGGATATTTTTACAGCTCATTTGATCGCATCAAAGGGTTTTACTATTACTTTTCGGTAAAAACAATAGAAGATAAAATGGAGTTGCTAAACGTTACTTGAAATATAGTAACTAATATCCATGAACATTAAAGTAGTATTCATAAAGATGAATAAGAAACCAAAAAATTGTGTACGGGCGGGACTCAAATCAGCAACTTCTGGCTAACCGGGCCAAACGATCTACCAATTGAGCTACCGTGCTGTCAGTCCAACCTTGCGAAATTTGTGGTCTCTTATGGATACGTCATTATGCGTGACACTAAGCGCCATCTACCCGTCTGTTTATAACAACAGTGGGCCAAGTATGATAAATATGACCCAAGTTAGTATGGTGGTTAAGTTTAAGAAATATACAACCGCATGATACAACAGTTCAACTTGCAGTGTTTTGTTCGCCTTTTAATCACGTCACCAAAGGAGCGTTGTAGAGGTTTGTAAAATTACAGAATTATATTCAAACTAACAATTAGTGTATATAGGTATATACTGACTTCAAATAACTGGCTTACAAAAGTATTTCATCAGTTTGACGTGTATATTTGTATGCAGAGTTATTAAAAATATGACCGGCTCCTTTTAAGAGTTGATGGTGGAGCTCATTTGCGTCAATTTTAACCCCAAAGTATACTATTAAAATTCAACCATTTCGGAGGTTATTTTTTTAAAAGTTTTATTATTGTTAATCTCTTAATACATCAGCGGGGAAATTACCAGTTATCGATATTTTTATTGTGCTGAGAGTTACATCCCTAGTGATGCGTTTGCAAGCGAACCAAGCAAATTGGACGCGATACATTGCGTACTAAGATAGCAGATTTGTAGAAATATGCATGGACTGCCATCAATGAATATTTTTTTTTAAATTTGGTGCGACAAAACCGCTGTCTTCGGAAATATCATAATTTAAAAGTGTTTTTTTGCAAATAATGTCAAAATAACTACATATTATTACTCTCCGGTGAAAATATACACTTCCTCACTCATTTTTGTATGACCTGGCTTCACAATCTGCACGAAATTATAACACAAGACGGCATTTTTGTCAAAAAATGATGCAACGCTCTTGTCAAGCGACTGAAGTAGCTACGGCTCAATGCAGGCATATGCCTACAATATTAGCACGCTGCCGCACTGACCGAGGCCATTCTAACCTTATTCATTTTTTCTATGGTGTGCTCCACGCTCGACTCTCTCTTTCTAGACTGCCCTTAGCTTTGATCTCCAGCTGTATTTAAGAGGAAAGATTTTAATCACTACATAGTATAAAACAAAGTCGGTTCCCTCCGTCTGTATGTATGCCTAAATCTTTAAAATCTTTTTGACGATCTCCGTGGTGTAGTGGCTTAGCACGCTGGGTTTCAAGGCATTGCCGCTTCGAGATCCTGGGTTCGATTCCCGGTCAGTGTGAAAATCAGAATTATCTACCATTGTCTCGAGTCTGGGTGTTGTGGTACCACCGTTGTTTCTGATTTCCATCACACAAGTGCGTTGGCTACTTACTTTGGAATCAGAAATGTTTTCATTGGTGTCCCATATTTATTTTATATCATTGTAATTAAAACTTCGCAACGGATTTTGATGCAGTTTTATTAAAAATAGACATAGTGATTCAAGCGAAAGTTTTATATTTATAAAACATGCATTATATAGTAGTATAACACTCATACTCGTAATATTAGAGGTTTCCTAAAATATTCATATTTTGCTCTTACATTGCAAACATTGCACCCGTTCGCTAGTAAATAATAAATATCAAATATTTCCAGTCCTACAGATACAACATGCGCATGCGGATTCGCTCGAGATTCGAGCAATCCCCTCACGTGGAAGCGATCACGGACTACGTGATAGAGTGGTTAAGTGAAAACGACTTGGTGTTGCCGATGTATTTGCAACACGAACATCGTACCGAGTTGGCTCATGATCTGCAGACCAACCCGGCGTTTGAGAGGAGAAAGAAAAGCTTAATCAATATGTTGTTGAAGATATTTTGAGTAATAAATGGTTTTTAACTGGTGCTCAAGTGTTTCATCTTCATTGCGACGCGCCGCCACCGTAACCGTTCTATAAAATTATTACTCTCCTTCTGACGCATTGGGGTAAATATAAGTAACATTATTGCCAATGATGTGGTGGTAGTAAGGTAGTGTTGCTTAACTAAATTAATAATGCTTCATGGATATTTGAATTACACATTAATCATCATTATCAGCCAGGCAAGGTAAGGACGTCCACTGCAGAACATAGGCTTCCCCTACGGTTTTCCACAGCGGCCGATCACAAGCAGTCGGCATAAGTTTGGTCCTGCGATCTTTACAAGGTCGTCTGCCAACCTTGTCAGTGGACGACCTACGCCGCGTCTTTGAATCAAACATTGATAAGTTTTAAGTTCATCTACGAAATAAAGGATAATTTTGCCATAGAAGAACCAGTACACACAATGAGTGCCAGATGTAGCTTGACTATGATTGAGTTTCGTTGGTAGATCTATCTCTCTATCCTTGTCGCTCCTATTATCAGAACAATGACTTGACGATCCTACGTTTGGTGCAGTTCGGTGGTTAGCGCTCCTGACTACTGAATCAGCTGGCACGCGTTCGAATCCCGCAAGGGGCAATGTTTGTGTGATGAGCACGAACATTTGTCCCTAAGTCATGGATGTTATACAGGGTGGCCCAAAGTGAAAGTGACAGTGACGTCCAAAATTTTTTTTAGATGCTTTACATCCAGGACTGTTTTTATACATATGCCATATTTATGATAGCCGTTTTTGTAGTTATCGAGGCTTTTTTTCAATTTCTTTGAAACTTGTTACTCTTAGTATTAGATAGCTAATAATTGTATACAATTATAGTTAACTTATTATTGCATTTAAGAAAACCGACATAGCACCATAAAAAGTGAAGGAATGACTTGTTTAAAAATTCTTGAAGTTTGCGAAAAAAATTAATATCTCGAAAGTACAGAAATTCGGCTAACATATACATAGGATAGATAGCCTTAGATTTAAGGCTTCCAAAAAAATTTTTGGACGTCACTGTTTGGGCTACCCTGTATGAATATAAGTAGATATCTATGGGTGATCGTCGTCATAGTCGTATCAGGTACTAAAGACCATTTTCCTTTGTTAGTCGAATAATGTAAAAAAAACTTTTTATAACTTTTTAAATAATATCAGTGAAAAAAATCATTTACTATTTAATTTTAAAATGTCTCATTGCAAAACGATAAATTACCTATGTAGTTGGTGAGTTATGTGTTTATCTTATTTTAAAATAAATTATTAAATTTCGACGAAAAGGAATGTCAAGGTTGTTTACAATATTCGACAAGCAAAAAGAAACAGACGTTACATAACACAAGGAAGAAAGTTCCTTCCTTTGAAAATAGACAATTGTCTGGCGGATTTATACTATATTCAATAATGTTATTGAAAGTGATGGCTCTATCCGAAATACGAACAAACGCTTTTAAGAAGCTTCCCATGCATGCTAGAACAGCTTCTCACGTTAGAGCGATCACGGACTACGTGATAGACTGGTTATATTTTGACGACACGTCTGGTGTAGTGGTCGAAAAATCGCCTACTACGCAGCGGGTGCGGGTTCGATCCCCGCGCAAAACAAACATTTGTGTGCATGAACATGTCTGTTTGTATTGGTCTGGGTGTTTTCATGTATATCATGTATGTATTTACAAACAAAAAGTATTTAAGTATTATATCCGTTGTCTGGCACCCATAACACAAGCTTTGAGTAGCTTACTTTGGGACTAGATGGCGATGTGTGGGGATGTCCGAGGGATATTATTTATTATATGAAAACGTCGTAGTGCTGCCGATGTATTTGCAACACGAATATCGTACCGAGTTGGCCCATGATCTGCAGACCATCTCGGTATTCGAGAGGAGGAAGAAGATCCTAATTATTATGCTGTTGGAGATATTTTGAGAAATAAAATCATCATTTTGATTTTTTATTTTTGCCACGCTAACGCAGTTGCTCTATAAAATAACTGCATTACCATTAACTGGGGGTGGTTTTATGGTTGTGCCGATTAACCTCGATTAGGCTAGATTTCAAGTTGATCCATCGATATGTTCTGAATAGATGACACTTCAGTCTAGCTAGCTTAATTAATTATGTTAGTAATAATCGGCAAGTAGGTACTTGAAGGAACTAAAAAGTTTTTTCGGTTTAGGCACAGATTAGTAAATAGTAATGGACGTACAATATCACAAAGACACCAAAATGACACCGTCATTTGAATGGTTGTGTTGACTTTAGGCCGAATTTTATTTTATTTTTTCCTATAATTAGTTTAACTTTTAGAATCATCTTTCTTACCTTTAATAACATGTCTGAACCAAAAGGCTGTGCCAAGCCCTTGGTCCTCGACGAGTTACTGATACAGAATGTGAATACTTGGGGCAATGTGCAGTACAACATCCCTTTGCGGTTATCCAGCACTGAAACCAGGACTTCTTCCAGTATCGGACACCGGCACATACCGCCTATTCCTCATAGCTTGGACTGCGTGAGTATATTCATTGATACAGGGTGATGTTGCAAGTTGTCGCCAACTTTTAGGAAATAAAAAAGACCATCAATAGTTACAACTTTTACTATGGGGTCATGGTTCCAATTTTTCACATAATTTTATCGTGCCCCATACAAATCAGTTGATTAGGATTCTTATTCTCTCTTAATTATTTCTTATTCTTCTTATATATTTATGTAGTAAAAGTTATAGGTATTGATCGTCTTCTTCACCTTCTATTTATAAAAACCTTGCATTCACTCTGTATGAATTCCTTAATTCCTCTCCTCACCCGCATTTTATACTTAAATTCCAATTCACCGATCCGCAAACTTATTTCCACTGCCGCTTGATTTATCGCTGCCTCGATAGTGGGCTAAGTCCTAATCGAGGCGCCGACAAAGCTAACAAAGTAATACAATATTCATAAACATCGGTTCACCCGTAATTTTGTTACAAGTGGTGTACTTAAGTAACACGAATTTATTGTATCTATTTATAGAAGATTCATTGGTAGACTGAACTTTTCCTTATTTTGCCTAGAAAATAGACGAGCCCCTGCCAGAGCGCGTTTGCGGCCGAGACATGGTGATCGCTAAGGAGACGTACAAGACGACCACGGGCGAGTACTGCGTCAAGCCGAACCCTAACAAGGCTATGGAGAGGGCGGATTGCGCCATCAACTGTCAACGGGCCATCTACATGACTGGGGTCGAGAAGCGGGTGAGTTAAAATGCGCTTTCACATACAGGATGGCCTAAACTGCGACGTCCAAAATTTTTTTTTGGATGCATCCAGGGCTGTCTAAATATACAATATTTATGAAGCCAAATTTTTCGTATTTTCGATTTTTTATTTATTTTGATTTTATTTTTAAACTTTTGTTAGTCTTAGTTTTAGGTAGCTAATGATTTTATCTATGAAAACTTAATTTACAAGGGTCATATTAAAAAAACCGACATAGTACCATAAAAAGTGGAGGAATTATTCGTTTGATATTCTTAAATTTTGCGAAAAAACTTAATATTTCAAAAATTACAAGATGTAAGGATGTAAGACTTCAAAAAAAAAATTTTGGATGTCACTGTTTGGGCAACCCTGTATAGGCGTTTCAGTGGAGCGTGACTGTAGCGCTTCTTAGTCTAGTCTAGGAATGATTATCCTAAAATATTTTAGTAGTCTCGCAACTGCAGCGCAACAGTCGCGCGTTTTTCCAGCGATAGAAGCACTACAGCAGCGTTACTTACATACTAGTTTGTGGGGGCAAGAACGCAGAAATGAAAATCAATCGGCTTACACTAGACCTTACTAAGATAACGAGGATAAAACTAGTTATAACCAGCTAAAACTGAATGTAGCCGCGCAATTTGGGTTGTAGCTGTAACATACAGACTGTTGTTTTGGTCAGCGACGCCCAACTCAGGGCTAGTTGTACAAACGATACTGATGCCAAAGAAAATATACCGAAACCCCACAATTTATTTTTGCTTTATTAGCGAGCGAATCAAAATTACCAACGCTACCGGGCATAAGATGCGCGCCTATTTATCATGCGCGGCAATCGATAAATTTTTGTTGTATTCATTTGTTTTTTAGCAATAGGATTGATTTAAAAGTCGAAAATATGTGGCAAAACAGATTGTTTAGGAAATAAAAGTATTTTATCGACGCGATAAACGGTATCGAGGCGTGCATGTTAGGCTTACAGGCCGCCTCTTCGTAAATTACTAGCTACCGCGTGGTATTTCGTAGATACGCGCAAGGGCGCGAGCTTCCCCGATCGTTGTTTTTTTTTATAATGTAGTGACAAAGTTTTTTTATACAACTTGCATATGATTTAAAGTTTTTTTGAAAAAGCATAACACGGTATGAGTTATTATACCTGTCATCCCTGAGTTAGATGTCACTGGCAAAAACAACACAATGTATAGATTGTATATTTGTTTCTTTACAGTTTTTGTGTCCTTAGTTGTGTGAATATTCCCCTTCGGCCACATTAGAAACCAAGGTTCGAAACTAGTTTCTAAATAAGAATAATGTTTCTTCTTTCGAAACTAGTTTCGATATAAGAATTATATTTCTTATTTCGAAACTTGATTCGACAAAGAATTACATTTCCTCGTTCGAAACCGACAAATTAAAATCAAAACCTCTTAAGATATATAGCTTGGGATTGGTGATCTATAGAAAAGAAAATTTTCGTTTTAGCGGTACCAATATTATTAAAATAAAAACACTGTGAGTGTCACATAAAATAATTTAAATAAACTATATGGAAATAGAATCCGATGCATTTCCATACATTCACGTAAAAATTATATTGATTAAGTTTAAACAAATAAATACGTTTAAGCAAGAAAACTACAAAAAATAACAAATTAAAATCAAAACCTCTTTAGATATATAGCGTATGGGGATTGGTGAACTATAGAAAAGAAAAATTTCGTTTGAGCGGTACCAATATTATTAAAATAAAAACACTGTGAGTGTCACATAAAATAATTTAAATAAACTATATTGAAATAGAATCCGATGCATTTCCATACATACACCTATATTTAATTGAAATAATTTGAAGAGTAAGATTAATAATGCAGTGAAAAGGGGGCGATCATTTCAACGCAATGGCCAACGAAGATTTCTTTCGTTTTAAGTTGCAGGATTGCTAATTTAATTTCTTCATCTATCAGTTTTTGTTATTTTTTGTAGTTTTCTTGCTTAAACGTATTTATTTGTTTAAACTTAATCAATATAATTTTCACGTGCATGTATGGAAACGCACCCGATTTTATTTCCATATAGTTTCATTAAATTATTTTTTTGACACTCAGTGTTTTTAATAATATTGGTACCGCTCAAACGAAAATTTCCTTTTCTATAGTTCACCAATCCCCATACGCTATATATCTTAATAGGTTTTGATTTTAATTTGTCGGTTTCGAACGAGGAAATGTAATTCCTTTGTCGAATCAAGTTTCGAAAAAAAGAAATATAATTCTTATATCGAAACTAGTTTCGAAAGAAGAAACATTATTCTTATTTAAAAACTAGTTTCGAACCTTGGTTTCGAATGTGGCCGAAGGGGAATATTCTAACCCTCTAAAGATCCAGACTGCAAAGGTGAAATCATCTTACCATGTTGTATCCACAGCTTCAATCGAAGAGCATCATCCAGCCGCCAATGATATCGGAGATGAAGGACAACTTCAGAGGCTTGACGGAGCAGGCCAATATGCCGCCTGAGATCACCGTCAAAGCCCCTGACCCGGAGTATATTTATGATGTAAGTTTATGATCCGTTCCGTGGAGAGAGCCAGATGGAAAATAGTTGTCACCATCTCAACAGGTATTTCAAGTAAGGCACGACCTTCATGGCATCTGATGTCATCATTTTTCAGAAATTTTAGAATAACAACAGTGACTTCAGAAACAAAATGCACTTAAAACTCTTGTAAGGACTCTATTTTAGACGCACCAAAAGTTGATTTTATTTCCATTTTTGATTTATAAGAGGTGTTGTACCTTTTGACTCTGTCCCCTTAATCCGCTACAAAGTAGCTAACATATGCTTTGGCGTTATAATTATTGAATTCCTAAGCGTTAAAGAGTTTCACCATCAGTTCAGCATCACGCAATACAACCGATTATTCCATTTTCATGTACTCACTAAGGCGCACGGAGGGTTTTTATTGAAGGGAGAAACCAAAGGAGCCCGGTTTTGTCACGGACGTGGTCACAAATGGTGGTGTAAATAATGTACCATTGGTTTAGCTAAGTGTTTATTTTGCTAGGTACAAGGTCTAAGTAAAAATCTTTAAAAATTAAATTATCTGTGCATGCGTGCGTATTGAGGGAGGGTGGGCGCCGGGCAGTGCATCCTGCCTTTGCCTGAACTAATTCTCAACACGGCAACGGGGTTCGTTTGGTTGGGTGCCTGCGTCGGTGTCGCCTAGCAGAAAAACCAGCTAAGTTGGACTCGCCCACTGAGGGTTCCATGCCAACCTTAACTGAATTAGGGAGCCACTTACTTCCACTAAGCTAAAATACCACAATATTTTGTTGACAGCAAATATAACTTGGTTTTCAATAGTGTTTGTATAGAAAACAAAGTTTTAATTGCGCTTGTTGAAAATGTGATCACAAAAACCCGAAACCCGAAAATCCCGTCCGAACCAATTTTCGTTGAAAGTATTTGCTAAGATCTACATTAGTACATATTGTTTTCCAAATGTACACTCGCTTAGTTTAGAAGTTAAAGGGAGGGGGGGGGACGCCCATTTTACCACTTTGTAAGCGTATATCTCGCAAACGTTACTGTCATAATGGTTTCTTATTTCATCTTTATGAATTTAAAATATGACACTGTGTGTGTTAAAAACATTCTAAAGCATTAGATAGCGAAGCGACATCAATTTCCAAGTTGAGTTTATTCTGTAAAGAATAACTGCTTGGGCCATCTGTTTCATGAACAGACGGCTAGATGGCGCTAAGCGTCGCGCAATTGACGTTTTCATAAGAAACCACAAATTTCGCAGGGTCGGACTGACAGCACGGTAGCTCAATTGGTAAGAGCGTTTGGCCCGGTCAGCCAAAAGGTTGCTGGTTCAAGTCCCGCCCGTGCGCAAGTTTTTGGTTTCTTATTTCATCTTTATGAAGATCTTAGTGTGTAATATTGAGCAAACTATAACCTGCCCGTCGGGCGTACAATAAGAGTAGTAATACACAATCGGAATTACAAATACAAATAAACTTAACACGATACAACTAAATTAATTATCAATCAAGTGGAGATTTAATCATAAAAGTATTCTTCTAAAGAGTAGTAACTTTTTTTAATAGTATTTCAAATAGTGTGTGCTTAAAGTGATTTAGTTCAAGTTCTTTTAAATAATCTGGTAGATGGTTAATGCGGAAACGGTTCATGTGGTTGGGTACCTGCGTCGGCGTCGCTTCGAAAAATAAGAACTTAAGTACAAGGTTTCCAAAAAGAGTATCGGGTATTTAGTGGTACGGAATACCGTACGATACAAACGTTGAGCAGCCACTATTGAATCACCGTTACGATAATACGCGCGTACGCAAAAAGCGCGATGCGTACCCGGGTACCGCTCCATTGTGACTTAAACTCCACAAAATGGCGGATGCCACGATACCCGCCCCACTCCCCTCCGTCGCTTCGTTTCAATGTATAATATTATCTGGGGTTTCAATGGTAGCGTGAAAACAAATACCCAATACTCTTTTTGGACACCTTTTACATTAACCTCAATCTGACATTATTGCATTCTGAAGGTGGTAGCCGCCGGTCGGAACGAAGCGCCAGCTATCTCGGACAGTTCAGGAGGGTTCCGTAGACTGCTGGACCCCTACGTGTCAACGTACAGGGCGTACCACAAGCCGTTTACCCTGGATGATCAGTACGGTATCGGCGCTAAGGATCAAATCACCTACTATTCGGAGAGTGATTTGCCTAAGGTATTAAGCCAACACATTTTTGTTAATGTATTCATATTGATTATAGTCCATTTATTTTATGATGATCGCGGAGACATTGTCATTTCGACGTTTTTAGTGATGTAATCCAATAAAATTGAACCGACATTTTTCGGTCAAAGTAATCGATAAGTGTTTGACGTTTTTTCGTTGTAATTTAATGTTTTATGTTTTGCGTGTATTTAGGCTCAGTGCTTATTAATTAACACATGATTTTGAATCTTATTGCCGAATAATTGTGTCGAAAACAAGAAGGAAAACGGTAGTAACAAGTAGGGTACCATTTGTTCAAATAAATATAGCTTTTAATTGCTTTGCTTTTTATAGCTATTAATTGATAGCGATTATATTTTTGAAATGGTTTTACTATTAAAACCGATATAGTGATATAGTGATTGATTATAATGGCTATACCGATTATTCGGACAAACACCATTTTCAATTGTCAATAAAATATAATATAAAATTATATTTTATTTACTTTGCAAATAATATTTTCGTTTTCGGAATGTTGTAAGTATGCGTAAAACGGAAGAATGTCAAAAAATGTCTCCGCACTCATAAAAAATATAGACTATAATAGGTTACACTATAATACTACTTACTATAATATTCAGCACGGAACTAACTTTAGACACTGCCCAAATAATTAATCTAAAGGAAATGGACTAAGGGTCTATGTTTGAACATAGAAAACCTTGTAAAGTTTGTTTATAAGATACTGTTCAAATGGTCTTCGTGTCTATTGTCTTGATTTTGATGCGCATTGCACTCTTTAGTGCCTGGAAGGGCTTTTATGCTACCAGATATTTTAACATGCTATTCTTGGCTAATGTAATTTTTCATTGACAGTTTTCTTAAGCCTGTTTATTTATCTAGGTGCGAGGTTTTGGCCCCCGTCACAAAGAGATCTGGATGCCTCTGATGGCCAGGCCGCACAGGGGCGTATATGATAGAATCCACGTCAAAAAGGAATATAAGGAGGTAGCTGCGTGTCATAACCCTGTCAATAACATCAAAGGGTTGGTATTAAAGTTGCCGTTCGATAGTCTATCGATAGTTTAGTAAAAACCATAGTACAGCAATAGTATCGCTAGGACTATCTGGTATCGATTGCTCAATTTAGTTTTATTCTATCGTTCCCGAGTGTGCGTCAGAATGGCTGGTTGTCTGTGGCGTTGGTCTATGAGATTTCACCAAGATCCCACTAACAGATCCTCACTTGGCAACAATGGGACCAACTAGAAAGTATAACCTCTAGGTTTCGAACCCGAGTCATCGCCGACGGTTACCAGAGCCTAAACGATTGTTCCGACACCTACATTACTTAGTATTTGCCTATACTATTTCATCAGGCACTTTTACTTGGGATAATTTAAATTATTGCTTCATCCTACATTTAACATACGTTTAAATTTACAATGCAAAGATATAAAATTAAGTAAATATGTAGCAATTATTGACGCAGTACATTTCGTGAAACTCTGCATGCTCGACTATAAACTAGAAGGTGACCAGCCAACCAAACGTCAGGATGACTGGTCAAAAAATATATTTTATTTCTAAATTAATATTCTATGTAGCAATTATTCATTCTATGTAGAAATTATTAGCAAATTTTGAATCAGACATTCTGACGCACACTACTATCCTTTGTGTTTTTAATATTGTGCTTCGTTATGACTGTGTTTCAATAGTATACCGAGGTATCGATATTGTCAATTTAGCCTATCGATATAATAGATGATTCTCTAGTTTAACTTTGATGGGTCGGCAACGCTAGTTGGTATTGTTTAGGTCCATTTTCTTCTACCTGTTATCATAGCAAATACCTGTTTTTGCTGTCACGGATGGCTGTCTGTCCGCTAAACGTTTAGTCCGCTATAATTTCAAAATTTGCGCAAACGTTGTCCAATCCAAATCTAGCTCAATTTTGACCATTTAAACCTGAGGTGCGATTGTGTAAAGCAATCGTATTCATTTGACAGTTAAAACGTACGGTATGATCTGTCAAACGGCAGAACGGCATACGTTTGACAGATTATACCGTACGGTTTAAAATCTGAATAAAATAGCTTGACACAATTCCACCTCTGAACTCTCCTATTCAGACACAAATATCTCCTTACAGCGTCTTCGAATCGGAAACGAAGAGAAAGTACAAGATACCATTTGCATCCTCCTCCCTCGCATCTTGGGACCACGGCGAGTCTTTCGACCTGGCACCATACGCTCCCACCCCTTACCAGACCAATATGGCGCCGTTTATGTATTGTAGCGACTACTGTCACATAGCTCAGGGGACCCCGCCCTATAGTGTGATAGACCAACTTGAACACAAGTTGCCAGTGCGGGAGAAGTGTGTCAAAAGGATGGTCGTGTCGCGGGATTATGAACTTTAGGTTAAGCTTACGTATGCAAAGGGCATACATCTACCTCACCATGCTTATATATTGCTCCTTCGTTCCTACCTTCTAATAAGAGCGAAAGAGTTATGTAGGTACCTCAAATGTTTTTTTCCTTATTTATTTTTGTTTACATAAAATTTTAAATAAAAATGACAAACCAATGAAATTTATAATTATTTATTATAAAAGCATTAATTAAGTTAAATAAAATATCATCATGACTTAGTTGTTACTGTCGGAATGCTGAGAAATGCGAATATTTTCGAAACCTGCAAGAAAAAGATAAAGAGTAAATAAACCATGTTTCAACGTTTTATCTAGCGTTTAATAGTCACAAGAAGTAATGAAGATAATTGCGTAGCTAAAGCAACTCTGTAAGTCATAATAAGTATTTATTTTTCAACACTTCCGAACTAGAAAAGAAAAAACGGCCACTCCGATATTCAAGTATTTAGCGGTGCTTTCGTTTATTTATTCCGACGTAAATTAAGATCACCTCTTCTCTTCCTATGCAAGAGTCGCCCCAATTAGTATTACGGCCTGTTTCACCATCGACAAATTATGCACTGACCAGCGAATGATTGAAATAAGGAACGTAATTTCCTTATATCAAGTAAGAGATATCGTATAACGCAAATAAGAACCTATTCAGACATCGTTAAACATGCCGTCTGTCTTTTATCCTATGCTATTAAATGAAAAGCTCAGGTGCAATAAGTCCAATAATAATTACTAAAACCTTTGTTTACAGCATTACTATTACTAGGAATCAGGATCTACAGAGTCCTATCAAAATATATGATACCACACTTGGCTAGTAGGTATGTGAAATTTGCATTATTTGCAATATGGTCCATGCCGATATCCTCTAGAAATAGTAAGGACGCCTAAATTTTGGCAGGACTCTGCAGATCCGGATACCTAGTGCCAAGATCAAGTGATGAACAAAAGGTTTATTGATGTACATATTTTATCAAAATCACACAACGAGCGATGGAAAACGCAATGCTCGGTGTTTATGAGACTGAATAAGAAACAAGAACATAGGTACAAGAACTAAGATAACAAACATAGCCCTGCGAATCAGTAAGCTCAAGTGGCAATGGGCAGGGCACATGGCTATAAGAACTGACGGCCGTTGGGGTAAGTCCTAGATTGGGGATCCTTCAACTAAAGGCGCAGTGCAGGACGTTCACCGACAAGATGGACATACGACCTTGTAAAGATCGCAGGATCACACTGGATGCAGACTGCTCACAACCGGTCGCTGTAGAACACCGCAGAGAAGGCCTATGTTCAGTAGCGGACCTCCTATGGCTTATTATCTATACATATAATAAGACTGTAAAAGATCGATTTCTGTACATTGAAGATTTTTATGAAAAATTGTTACAGGGGGTCTTAATTACCGTAATAGAAGCCAAAACAACAATTTTTAAAATTTTTGTCTGTCTGTCTGTCTGTCTGTCTGTCTGTCTGTTTGTCAGGGCTAATCTCAGAATCTACTGGACCGATTTTGACGGGACTTTTTTTATTTGACTCAGTATCACCTGGAGAGTAAACTGGGATATAAATAATCACGCCGATGAACTTAGGGGGCAGGCAGGAAATTGAATCTCAGAATCTACTAAACCGATTTTAATGGGACTTTTTTTTATTTGACTCAACATTACTTGGAAGGTAAAGAAGGATAGAAATAATAACGCCAATAGACTAAGGGGGTAGGCAGAAAATTGAATCTCGGAAACTACTGGGCCGATTTTAATGGGACTTTTTTTATTTGACTCAGCATCACTTGCAAAAATCACGCCAATAGACTAAGAGGGTAGGCAGGAAATTGAATATCAGAAACTACAGGACTGAATTTGATGGGATTTTTTCATTTGATTGAGTTTTACCTAGACAGTGAAATATATAATAACTCACGCCAAGTGACTAAGTGTTAACTGGCCTAAACTTGGGATGAATTAATCACCCTACCTAACTAAGGGAACTCATTGTGTGTACCTGTTATAGAGTCGCAGGTATGCCTGCATTTGGGTCATGTTAAACAGTAGCATAGGCTGGGAGTACCTCCACGCGGTGAAGGCGGTAACAGTTAAAGTACTGGCTAAAACTCCCATTATTATTGTGATGTAAAGATGCCTTCGGGCTTATGTTATTGTTGTCGTGTATTTTGGTCATTGTGTGGTTGTGCAGACAGTAACGCAGAGGAGCAACCACAGCGCTTTCTTTCAGATTTTGATTGTTCCATTACGGTAATTAAGACCCCCTGTAGCAATTTTTCATAAAAATCTTCAATGTACAGAAATCGATCTTTTACAGTCTTATTATATGTATAGATATTGCTGCAACATATTTGCGGTATATCTTATTTGTAAAATAATTAGCCTAAATAATTAAAAAATCAACCCAAAGTCACTATTCCACGCGGACGAAGTCGCGGGCACAGCTAGTGATGAAATAAATATAATGCATTCACCTTACGAATTTTCCTTATAAAGCGAAGGCACATTCTGCCTTAAGTAAAAAAAAACAATTTTTCTCATGCTCATTTTCTTGATGTTTCCGAGGTCTGTAATAATCACCATGACGTTATTTGTTATTAATCATATTCTATCTAAATTTGATGTAATGATATTATTTTGAAAAATTAAGTTATCGTAAACGAGTAAAAGAACTTAGATTAAAAAGGATTGTGATTTATTTAGCGTGATATTTTTTTTTCTTTTTTTTTTAAACACATCGCCATCTCGTCCCAAAGTAAGCTACTCAAAGCTTGTGTAATGGGTGCCAGACAACGGATATAATACTTAAATACTTTTTGTTTGTAAATACATAAATGATATACATAGAAAACACCCAGACCAATACAAACAGACATGTTCATGCACACAAATGTTTGTATTGTGCGGGACTCGAACCCGCACCCGCTGCGTAGTAGGCGATTTCTCGACCACTACACCAGACGGGTCGTCAAATCTCAATATAAATGTGTCCAGCACCATCTAGGGATGAAATTGTGTTACCTGTGGCCTCGTTACAAAGCAACTGGCACATCTAGGTTGAGCGCATTCACATTGCACTGAATTTTTCTGAAACAAATGAATCAATTCATTTCTAATTAAGGGAATTGCGCGAGTCCATTGCCTTTGTTATAAAATAAAACAAGACTCACAGAAAAAATAACAATCTTGCCAACTCTTCATAAAAATGTAGGCGTGAGTACTTCTTATACGTAATAAGTGAAAAAGCTATCTCACTTACTAAGTATTTGTCATCATAATCCAAACTTTACAAGATCAATGAAATAGTACGTACGTGTACGTGTTTCTTCTTTTTCTTTTGGGCGTTTAAAAGACATTGTTTCTCACACTGTAAACATGAGAGATGAGGTATGTAGCTTCGTTTAATAGACACCAATGATAAACACATTTTTGAAATATAAGTGCAGACTTTATCACGATCCGATATTACGTTATCTTCCTTCAGAATTAAATTGTGTTGCGATTTCACCATCATTTTTCAACTTTATCATTTTTAGTAAACTTTTCAAGAGCTTTCATAAGGTTTGGCATTTTCTGTAAATAAAATAATATACGTTTATTAGATTTTATCCCTAGTAGTTATTATTAAGTTAAAATTTATCAAACAATGAATTTACGTACCCCAGGGCACAATAAGTTAGGGCATTTAGTTTTCGCTGAATTACATATTCCCTGTAAACCAAAATATTTGTTAATTTTAATTTGAAGGCACATTTTCATACCATAGAATAAAAAAACGGTCAAGTGCGAGTCGCACTCGCGCACTGAGGGTTCCGTGCCAACTTTAACTGAATTAGGGAATCCCCTTATTTCTACTTAGTAAAGTACCACAATATTTTGTTGGCTGCAAATATAACTTTGTTTTTCATCGTGTTTGTATGAAGTGCAAAGTTATGTTTGCGGTTGTAGAAAATGTGCTATATCTCTAAAACTACTCGTTCGATCCCGTCCAAACCAATTTTCGTTGAAAGTATTTATTCAGATCAAAATTTACACTTGCTTGGTTTAGAAGTTAGATGGGGGGGGGGGGGACGCCCATTTTACCACTTTGGAAGCGTCTAGATATGAAACGTTAGACTTTAAAAGAAAATGGTTTTAGGAACCTCAATGTCATTTTAAAAGACCTATCCATAGACACGCATAGTTTTGACTAAATTTTTTTTTTTTGTTTTAGTTTAATGTATGGGAGCCCCCCCTAAAATGTCATTTTTTTAAAATAAAATATTAGAATCGGTAAGCGGTTAACAGGATACATCTTCCTACCAAATTTCAACAGTGTAATGCTTATAGTTACAGAATAAAATGGCTGTGACATACGGACGGATAGACAGACAGACAGACAGACTTGACGAAACTATAAGGGTTCCGTTTTTTGCCATTCGGCTACGGAACCCTAAAAAAAGAAGAAAGTGAACTTTGTGGGTGTCTAGAGACTAATTAGAAAAATACCTACCAGCGGTGGAAGTCTCGATATGGTTTTCCTGTTGATGATAGTGCTTGCAAGACGCTATGAAAAAATTTTAGAATTTATTGTAACGGGATTGCTACCATGTACCTTATTATTTTTGAGTTTCCGATATTTCGGCACTGTTGCAAGTGCCATGGTCACGGCGTAACTGAAGTTGTTGCGGGTAAGCTGTTATTGGCAGACATATCGGTCTACCCTCCTTCGAAGTCTTTTATTGCGATCACTTGCAGTACCATTGTTCACAAACTCACTATTTTCTCGCACCTGTTCTCGACACACAACACTCACAGTATCCGCACGCGAAACAACATTTTGCCGAATTATATGGTTTTTGCATTTACGAATCACTGGATTCCAGACATTGGACAATTTAAACCCATCCTCACGATTGAAATTTTTGTACTTTGTGATTTCGATCGCTTCCCTAACCAATCTTGGTATGTAATGGCGTTCTGTCGAAATTATCTTAGGGTTATGGAACTCAATCCAGTGATTTGGACCCGATTCTAACAAATGTTCCGCAATTGCTGACTTCTGTTTGTCATTGTTTTTGACCGCTTTTATATGTTCCTTTATTCGGCATGTAATAGTGCGTTTAGTTTGGCCTATGTACGAACTACCACAGCTGCAGTCAACTTTGTAGACTCCAGGTTTTTCTAAAGGAAAACTGTCTTTGGGAGATCGCAGACATTGTGCCACTTTTCTTAGTGGAGTGAAGACAGTATTAATTGAGTATTTATTAAGAACATTGGAGATCTTGTCTGTCACTCCTTTAATATAGGGCAGAAACACTGGTTGCCTGTTGCTGTTGGTTTTGGACGTCAAAATCGGTGTGCGGAATGATGGCTCACTGAGTCATTCGGTCTATAGAAAGCCCACTCACACTGACCGCTATCTCAATGCCACCTCTCATCATCACCCTAGGCATCTTAACTCTGTGGTGACTTCTCTGACTGACAGAGCTTATGATCTGTGTGATGAAGATCATTTAGATCAGGAGCTGAAGCACGTCCGAGAGGTCTTACGGAGCAATGGATATAAGGGGCAGTTACCACCAAGACACAAAATGAGACACCAAAAAGACAGGGTAGATAGGCAACCAGTGTTTCTGCCCTATATTAAAGGAGTGACAGACAAGATCTCCAATGTTCTTAATAAATACTCAATTAATACTGTCTTCACTCCACTAAGAAAAGTGGCACAATGTCTGCGATCTCCCAAAGACAGTTTTCCTTTAGAAAAACCTGGAGTCTACAAAGTTGACTGCAGCTGTGGTAGTTCGTACATAGGCCAAACTAAACGCACTATTACATGCCGAATAAAGGAACATATAAAAGCGGTCAAAAACAATGACAAACAGAAGTCAGCAATTGCGGAACATTTGTTAGAATCGGGTCCAAATCACTGGATTGAGTTCCATAACCCTAAGATAATTTCGACAGAACGCCATTACATACCAAGATTGGTTAGGGAAGCGATCGAAATCACAAAGTACAAAAATTTCAATCGTGAGGATGGGTTTAAATTGTCCAATGTCTGGACTCCAGTGATTCGTAAATGCAAAAACCATATAATTCGGCAAAATGTTGTTTCGCGTGCGGATACTGTGAGTGTTGTGTGTCGAGAACAGGTGCGAGAAAATAGTGAGTTTGTGAACAATGGTACTGCAAGTGATCGCAATAAAAGACTTCGAAGGAGGGTAGACCGATATGTCTGCCAATAACAGCTTACCCGCAACAACTTCAGTTACGCCGTGACCATGGCACTTGCAACAGTGCCGAAATATCGGAAACTCAAAAATAATAAGGTACATGGTAGCAATCCCGTTACAATAAATTCTAATGTTATTGACCATGTAAGTTTAAATCGCTATGAAAAAAATTGTATTTTCGTGATTTTAATTATTAAAAATTCTTAAAACATGTTTTTATCAGCGTTGTGCGATCGCAATATAATGTACGACCAGTGAAACCATGTCGAGAAATCCACCGTTGGCTATATTTTACTATAGGGTAGAAGGAGGCACCTTAGCACAGGGGTAGATTTGAACATGTTGATTTCTAAACGCAGCTTTATGTCAATATCTTTGCCTCCACTCCATTTTAATATGGCTACACTGGCAAACGTCAAGTCACAAAGCGCGCGTGTATTGTTGTCAAAAAGAGTAAAGGATTTGGCACAGAGATTAGTAAGAGTACGTTTGGCACACTAATTGCGGTCGTGGTCCGGTCCCTATAATATTGTCAGACCGCAACCAGTGTACCAAATCTTTTATAATCTGTCGTCGTATTTGTACCAGACAACTTCGTAAAAAATAAAATGTTGTGAGAAATTTACAATCACATGAGTAATGGTTTTCAACTAATTCTTTCTCAAATTTGTGCAGTACTTTTTACATTTAAATCCACCTTGTCGTTTTTGCTTGCAAGTAATCTATATATATAAAAATGAGTTGCTGTTCGTTAGTCTCACTTAAACTCGAGAACGGTTGAACGGATTTATCTTATCTTAGTCTTGAAATATTCGAGGAGGTGTAGGGAAGGTTTAAAAGGCGAGAAAAAATCAAAAAACGTGCGGACGAAGTCGCGGGGGACCACTAGTTTAATATATATTTTTTTGTAAATTTTACTTTCCAAGTGACTATGGGGCATATATTTTGATCTAAGCAAACGGGGAAGATTTGAACAGGACGTTTGATAGGGAAGTTTGATATAAAGTTTAAAATAAACTTTATATCAAACTTCCCTATCAAACATAAAATTAAAATAATTTTATGTTTTACGTCAAAACAGTATTATATAATTGTAATAACAATAAACTAATACTCTTGTGCAATATGATTACTTTTGTTAACAAGAAGGAAGTCGAACACAATCAAAAATATTTTTATTTTTGTTGCAAGATTTAACTTTTTATGTTTCATCATGATAATCATTGTTATCAGCCAAAGGACGTCCACTGCTGAACATAGGCCTCCCCCACGGCTTTCCTTATATGTTTTGTTGAAGTTATTTTATATTAGTATAGCAATAAATAGAATTATAATAAAAATAAATTTCTATGTTATCTTTTTTTGGTTTTAACACATTTTTAAAGCTGTCGCATGTCGATCCAAATGTCCTCAGGGGGCAGATTTGATGAGTTTAAAAAAATATTTTTTCTGAATAACGTTTGTAACAAATTCAAACATTTAATTATTTAATTTATTAATAAACGAGTCATTAAGGAAAGAAAAATAATGTATTTTCAATTTCTTTTTCAAATATGAAAAATGTGTCAATGTGCCTCCTTCTTCCTGACTACGAAAGTTAACATTTTACTGTTTCAATTTTAAGTAGGTAAGGTACGCTCTGCGTTAACAAACATAATTTTATATAAATCTTTTTTGATTAACATTGGCTTCTTAGAGATTGTGATCGCGACTAATCGTTCGACATTAACGTGTCATTGGCCCAAAGCATACGCGTATATCAGGAAAGTAGGTGCGAAATTATGTAAGTTGTTAGTTATCAGTTAAAAAAATAGCAAAATAGATAGATAGATAACTCTTTATTGCACAAAACATAAATTGATTTACAAATTCATTTAAAGGAAATGTACAATTGAGGCGGTCTTATCGCTATAAGCGATCTCTTCCAGACAACCTTTGGGTAAAGAAATTATGAGTTTTATAGGAAGGGATATTTTATTTTAAATCTTAGGAATTAAAACTATTGGTTTATAATGTTTTTAACACTAACAGTGTCATATTTTATATTCGTAAAGATGAAATAAGAAAACAAAAAATTGCGCACGGGCGGGACTCGAACCAGTACTTTCTGGCTAACCGGGCCAAACGCTCTACCAATTGAGCTACCGTGCTATCGGTCCGACCTTGTGAAATTTGTGGTCTCTTATCCAGTCCGGAAAGTACTGAATCGAGTCCCGACCGTGCGCAAATTAAACCAAATTAAAGCAATTAAAACTATTGTCAAGTTTTTAGGGCAAAAAAAAATCACGTTCTAAGGAATAGCTACATGTAGAAGTTATAGACGGGTTCTCAAGAAAAAAATACTTAATCCAATCACTTTACCACTCTAAAATACATTTATCACTAAGTTTACTTTTTAAATACCTAGGCTGGTACTTGAGCCAAAATCTGCTCTGGCACCCAATAAAATAATCTCATACATCTTAAATTTGAGTTTGATAACATCGTTGCTGCTATTGTGAAGCTACTACGCATAAACATTATATGCAACCCCATAAATCTACTCACACGAGGACATTTTTCAGGCATATTCGAGTTAGGCGGGCGTTTCTTCCTAGGAGCAAGGCAGGGCGGGTTGTGAAAACAGCGAGCTGGAACGCTGCAGGGTGCGCTAGAGCGGGCGGGCCAGTAACATGGCATGAGGTACGGGAAGCCGGGGGAGGGGGGGATGCAGCGGGGTAGGTGGTGGCAGGAGCGGGCGGCTATTGGCTGAGGATAAGTAAAAAAGATATATTCAATACTAACCAAACGCAGGTACAAAGGGGCCTCCTAGCTATATGGCCGGTCTAGCATTCGATCCTAATGGAGATTAGTTTTGAAAGAAAGAAAGAAAAAGTATTTTTTGGAAGGACATCACAAACACACACATACACAAGATTATACATAACTAACGAAAAAAAAGAAAACTAAACACAAAAAAGCAAAAATGAGGAGAAAAATAATATTTATAGTACTAATAATATTTATAGGACATATTATTTCTTATCAAATAGTACCTGCAATACACAAGGGCATTATCCTTTCCTTCTATAACATAATTCGGTAAGCGCAAAGGCTTAATTTTTTTTTCACACTGCGTAAGGTGTGGTCGCAGAACCCACCCTGTCTGCGACTTTAAGCAGCGATGCAGCAGTCGCATATTATCTATCTTTACACATTTTCACGATGCAGTCGTATATTATCAACCTTTACACACTTGTAGCATCGAAGCAGTCGCGATGCTAACGCGCATTAATATCGATGCATTCGCGATTCAAAAGCTGGACATTGACAAATGTATCTGTATATTGGCGACTGCATCAATACCAACGCGCTTCAGCATCGATGCCAAAATATTTTAATTGCGTGAGTCTTGATGCTAATGCGCGTTGCCAGAACGCACTGCATCAATGCTAAAAGTCGCAGTGTGTACCCCCGTACACACTGTGATACGCCATAACACCCTTCTTATGGTCGTTTCTGAGGCACTAGGGTATCGGGAGTCGGGTTATCGACTAATTTATTATTATTAAGACCTGATTCAAGCCAAAAACAGGCATATGTAGGTCTTGTTGCATACAAGAAATTCTATGACCTCCGATACACCAACGCGCGGAGTAGGAGCGATGCAACCGCGTTTTTTATGCTCCCTACCTACGTGTTGTTGTGTTAGTATCGGACTGACTGACTGATTAACGAAACAAAAAACAAACCTTATGAAGAATGCTGCTGGAGCGTGGTGTCAGTTCCACTTGTACTGGTTCGAACTCAGGTTTACGATGAACCGTGACCTAAAAAGAAATAATAATTCCACACGTGCATTTGAACCCAAAATGAAACACAAAAATTGTATCGCAACTTACAAGGTAGCTACCGTAGGTATGAATATGTTTAGGAATTTGTCACACTGAGTGCGATTTGCGGTCCAGTCTGCTATTATATTGACCGCACGCGGGCAACCGCAGACCGCAACCAGTGTGCCAAATCCTTTATACTATATCGACCAGACTGGGGATTGGTTATGGGGCGTTTAAAACACGGTTTTATGAATAGCATAACGTAAGCTTGTGTTTCAATAAGTAAAAATACATTTCAAGTTAGCTAGCCACAAATAATCAAATTTATGTTAAAGTACCCGAACTTTCTCTAAAAAGCATAGACGCCACGTCGATATATAATAACCCAAGCATACCTTCATTCCACAGCACCTCTCGCAGTCTTCGAAACATCTTGAGGGTATTATACATATCTGAAAAAAAAATTAATTTGTTGTCTTTCCTTAAACAAATTACATGTGAGCCTCCTGTTAATTTATTTCTCAGAGATGGTGCAAGGCAATTTGAATATTTCGTGACATAATATAATTCATCCTCTGGATATGTCTTCTACTTATTTATGTAAACCTATACACTTAATTTATCTTTTATTAGAACATTTGCTGACCCATAGTTTATGAACCCATGAACTTGGTAACCTCTTCACGTAAAAAAACAATAACATTTGTTCTAATTATAATCGCATTTGTTAATGCAAATTTTATTACTTTACAAGTACAGTTTCCTTTTGAGCTGGATGAAAACTGGTAAAAATGTACAATATAACATTTTTAAACACTTATATTCGTTAGGCCGTTAACCTATCACACTAGATAATATTATCAATGTGAATATTTTTGAGGATAGATGTATGTTTGTTACTCCTTTACGCAAAAACTACGTGATGCCTATAATTTATAACGATATTTTTTGAGATCCGACATTTGCGCGGGTGAAGCCGTGGAGAACCCATGATTTTTCGTCTGATATTGGCCGACAGTTCACATTTGAGTGCATTTGAGGTTCGCTAGAATTAAAATTAGTAACAAACAAACCTCTGGACGGCAAGAGCATGGCACCGATTCACACTGTAAATAAAATCAAACGGTTAAAACACGCCGCCAAAAAGTTTGTGTACGGACAACATCACGTCAAGCTAAACACTGCGGTATCTTGTATATAGTTGTAATAAGGGCTAGTTTGCAACAAAAGTAAAAAGTAACCTGATGTGCTGACCACTGTACATCCGGGCCTCTGAGCCAGGCTTAAAGAGATCTCGAATATCGAGGCTGAAGACGAATCGCAGGTAACGCTGATATACTCGTATCTACTCGTAGGTTTCATTGTAGGTGACGCAATAGTTTCCTTAGAAAATCAATAAAACTAGGCTCAGATAGCCAAAATGTTTTTATATTGAATTTTCTGATTCTCTGGACTGTCACCTACGATTCGTCATCTGTCTTGACATGGTATTAGAATCAAATTTTATTATGGCTAAAATGTGCGAGAAGTCTCTCTAAAAGCTTGGCTCACACGCCCGGATGTACACAAAATTTTCAATATCTAAGTTTACTTACATACCTAACCATAAAATAAAGACAGTAACAGAAGTCAAACTCGAGCTGTTACTTACAGAAGGCTCATTAATGGGCCAAACGCATGTCGAAAAGGCTGGCTCCACACAGCAGCTGACGCAGGGACGACACTGGTAATAAAAAATATTAAAAAATACTAGACACCATGGAACAGAAAAAGGTTAGAGGCAGGGTTACATCTACAACATACTGTCCAATGCAGCTATACTCAAGCTGCAGCCCGCCAACCATTTTTGAGTCGCCATACCATGCGAGACTTGCCAGGAATCTTGGCATGAAGACAAATTGGAGATTAAAATTTTTGTTTCATCAAGCATTATCAGCTTTCTGGCATAATAGGAGACTGATTTCTGCGCGCTTGCTTCACAATACACCCGCGCTAGTTTGATTTTGCGGTCCGGGGTATCATTCTTAAAACGCCCTTATAAAAGTTGAGTACATACCGCTGGTCAAATTTAACCCGTACTTATTTTTTACGCTATTTACGCAAACTCCTGGAACAGTTATCCCACGTAGTAGTTAACAATTTAGCCGTTTGTCAGCTCCTTGGTATCGCAAACGATAGAAATGCATTTACTTCATAAATATTGTGATTTTTTAGTTAGGCTATTATGATTTTCTAATCATATTATAGGTACCTACTAATCCATGATCAGGTTTTATTATTATTTTAATGTCATTGGTTACGTTGTGTTCATGTCTCGGACATCTGACAAAAACTTGTTATACCTACTGACCTTGAGTGACGAGGGCAGATCAGTTTTGCTCTGAAAAAGATATAAATATTTAGTTGATTTATACTTTTCATCATTCCAAAATATTCATATGGTACAAGCTTAACGTCTCCAAGAACCGGTTGCAGCTGTGCCTAAGGGCATGTTTCCTACTTCAAATTTAACGAAATTCAGAGAAAATAACTAGATTCTGAGTGTTTTAGTGTAGTAACTGTAATAACGGAATTGACCCCAGCACTTATGAGCAACCTTTAGGTATTTGTTGCTGTGTTTTTATAGCTAGTTCCATGACGACAGATAGACCCTTTGATTACTGCAACATTTAGCAGCGATATATTCGCGATGCTGTCGCGCGTTAGTATTGATACAGTAGTGATGCTGTCGCGCGTTAGTTTTGATACAGTCGCGATGCTGTCGCGCGTTAGTACTAGTGCGGTTCCGATGCACAAGCTGGCCATTGACGATATATCCATTAGCATCGATGCCTCGATGAACTCGTGACTGCATCGTTACTAACGCGCGACAGCATCAATGCCAAATCTGTAAATTGCGTGAGTCGCGATGCTGCCGCGCTTTTCAATAACACGCGTCTGCATTGATCCTAAACGTCGCATAAAATAATGGCAGTGCTCACCCTATGTCTGCAACAAGCCTGCATACAGCACACTTGAACAATCGCAGTCTGAGGGAATACTGGCTTTGCAACTTCCTTCTTTATCTTCTTCGAAGGTCGGGCCCCTACGATGGCAATGTTAGACAAGCCGAACATGTTGTGCTCCCTGTCTAATCGAAGGATGGTCGAGAGGTACTTGTCCCCACCGCTGGTTTGAGAGAGATGGTCATCAGACTCGTGGCTGCAGGTGCTTGTAGATGACATGGTGGGAGACATCGAGGGTGAGCTGAAAAGGTTATTTTGTTATTTACTTAACTGCTATCGAGAACACACTCGCTTTAGCAGTAGCCAAAGTTCTACCAGAGTCGTGCAAGGATGTGTTTGTGTCCATTTGCACAGCACATCTGTATTTTGTGTCCAGCAGACGCTATAAAATTTCCTTGCTAACCTAATTTAGGTACAGTGGAAACAATAAACTTTCTTAGTAAGGCTACTTTTGTGTTAAAATAATTACCTTCAATCTCGTCGACTTCTTTTTTTTAACTTGGCACCAGTTAGTGCATTTTCGATTCTGCAACGACACCACGAACATTGACTTGGCAAAATACTCACAAATAACTATTTTGTTATTACACTTACCTCGAATTAGGAGAGCCCTCTTGTTCTTCTGTCAGCCATTTCATTCTCGTCAGTTTCAGGACATTTGGATTTGCAGTATCAAAGTTGATAATGTTTTCGGTTTCTGATCTTGGTGCGGTTTCGTCGTGAGATGTAGAAGTTGGCTTAAATTAGAAAATGAATTGTTTAATCATACTCAAACCATGTGTCTCTTCGCGGTGATGCAATGGTTTATGCAAAAATCAACTGTATTAACACGAAATGGACGAACGCGGGTGAGTGAACGAGGCAGCAGGCGAGAAGTGATATTACAATTTACTTACGTGAGCAGTAGATGCCTCATGTCCTATATCAAAATCATTTCGATGACTTTCCACTAACTCATGGAGAGCTTTTGAGCGCTCTACTTTGATTGGAGGCTTTTCTTGGTCGATCTAAAAAAACTTCAAGGTGTATACATATAGGTCAGAGGATTCGTTTTAAGTCTAATGTAAGCTTTGATCATGATCCACATTTGTGAAGTCATCAACCAGACTCCTTATTCCCTCAAGCATATGTAAACGAGACACAATAGATATAACATTGTTATGCGGTTGCAAGTAACCGCTCGGATGTTGAGGCGTGTTACATCAAGATTGTTTAGAGCGTGTTATTATTGACAAAACTACTTAAATATCAGGTATGTACTTACTTCTTCAAGGCCTCCTCCATCCACATATCGGTAGGAGGGGCATTGCTTAGACAGATTGTTGGAATTCAGATCATTTACCAAGCACACGTAGTTGAAATAAACGTTCTGCTCTGAGGCACTGCTAGCTAGTTTCAACGTCCCCTGCTGCGGATACATGTTGTGGAGGTTGAGATCTATCATGCTCTGGTATTGCACATGCTCCATCATGGCATGCTTTTCACAGTATGGGTGAATGATGATGCTGAATGCATCGTTAGCTTGGAGTTTTTCATTCACTGAAATATTATGATTTTATGATCGCGGAACTGTATTCTAGATTATTTTCTCATGATTTTGATGAAGTACGACAATAGTTTGAAATGACGTGTTTTTTGTTCTTTTGACGTTCTCCTAATTTAAGAACGAATATTGAAAAGTTTTGATCATTATTCTTTGAGTGTCGTCGAAAAACATTGTTGCCAAATTATGGTCTATGGGTAAATTATATAGAGCTTGTGATAAGACCTGATTAAACCTACTAACCAAATGAATGAAATTTCCCGAAAAGTACAATACTTTGACAGGTCATTAGTAAGTTATAACAATTCCTGGTCACAGGCCGCTGGCGCGTTTACCGTGACACCCATTGTTTTCCATAAAATATTGCTTCCTAATCTGATAATGGGGTAATGGAACTCAAAACACCATGGATGATAATGACACGGTAGCTCTACGTCTGGGTCAAACTGTCTTATGTCTTCTTTGCTGAGTATTTTGTTAGACCTCGATGCCACCAATTCTCTTGTACGGAGCCGAAACCTGGACATCATATGCTAAACAGTAACGTCGACTTAACACCTTTCATATGCGCTGTCTTCGTAGCATTCTCAACATAACATGAAAGAGCAGGGTAACAACCGAGAGAGCGCTAGAGATTGCACAGCTTCCTAGCATCACCGCCCTACTTAAACAGAGTCGTTTGCGGTGGATAAGGCATGTGCACCGAATGAGCAGCACTCGTTTGCCGAGACAGACCATGTTGAGCCAAGTCGATTTCTTGAAGCGTAAAGTTAAACGTCCCATACTGCGATTCAAAGACTGCGCAAAACGTGACATGATCGCATTCAACATCGATCTCGCACGACATGGAATGATCTGGCTACCGACCGCGATGCGTGGGGAAAAGCCATCTACGAGGCCCGTGAGACCCATGATACAGCCTGGTTTCAAATTCTGGCCCCAAAACGGGAAAAACGACATGCTCGTGCAGAGGGTTCCGTCACAACGGACTCTCAGTTCGCGTGCCGTAAGTGCGGACGAAAGTGTCGTTCGAGGATCGGTTTGTTTAGCCACGAGCGACGGCGACGATGCTTCTCTCGCGTAGGCGCTGTTTAAATTATGTGTCAAGTTGAAAAGGCCTATTGATTGTGAGGCCTCACTTCAAAAACTCTCTATTCCTTTGATAAGTTTGGATTATAATAGTGTCACTAAATTTAACACCACGGAAACAACCTGTTTCACAGTGTCCCAATAAGTTAGGGTTAGCGTTATCTAAATTGTTTCATAACAAACTACGTTCTATATAGGTATTTCAGTAATCGGTTTACAATTAAAAACCGGCCAAGTTCGATTCGGACTCGCGCACTGAGGGTTCCATGCCAACTTTAACTGAATTAGGGAATCCACTTACTTCTACTTAGTAAAATACCACAATATTTTGTTGACTGCAAATATAACCTTGTTTTTCATAGTGTTTGTATGAAGTACAAAGTTATGTTTGCGGTTGTGGAAAATGTGTTATATCTCAGAAACTACTCGTTCAATCTCATCCAAACCACTTTACACTCTCTTGGTTTAGAAATTAGATGGGGGGGGGGGGGGGGACGCCCATTTTTCCACTTTGGAAGCGGATAGCTATGAAACGTTAGACTTTAAAAGAAAATGGTTGTAGGAACCTCAATATAATTTTAAAATACCTATCTATAGACACTCCACACGCATAGGTTTGATTAAAAAAAATTTTTTTGGTTTTAGTTTTATGTATGGGAGACCCCCTTTAAATGACATTATTCTTTATTTTTTGTATGAGAATCGGTAAGCGGTTAACAAGATACATCTTCCTACCAAATTTCAACAGTGTCATGCGTATAGTTACAGAATAAATTGGCTGTGACAGACAGACAGACAGACAGACTTGACGAAACTATAAGGGTTCCGTTTTTTGCCATTCGGCTGCGGAACCCTAAAAACACTGTATTTTCTGTTGTGTTTATAAGGGATCCTACTGAATTTTACTTCCTCTACATTTTGATTGCACACTGCGGAATTTCGACAGCCGGATCACTATTGTCATAGCTATGACAATCCATACGACCACATAAAGCTTAATGTGGTCGTATGGATTAACTAATCCTTTATCTACTTACATGTTTTGGGGTTATTAAGGTTAATGACAGCTACTTTCGTTTATTTAGCTTCAGTGCTATTTTCACATAGTTTTCAACTGCTACTTTTTTCACCATCGCTTATAAAGCTTTTACATGCTTCTAATAATACATCTTTATATCTAAGATAATTAGACCTCTCGTCTAATTTATTATGACCTTCGGAACTCCAGGTAACAAAGTTTTTTCTTAGGCAACAAGTTTGCTTAGCTGTTTTTCGGTCAAAGCTGGTGTGAATGACATCAGAAAGCACAAAAACATAACAAAGGATTCATGTGAAAAAACCTATTTAGATCAACCGATGGAAGCTTCGGTTCGGTTGCTACTTTTCGCTTTATAATAAAAGAGCTACTTTTGTTGAATTATTTATTCTTCTTAGGCCAGATTTTTCAGTAGTCAGATAAAAGATATTCGTCGAATAAAATACAATAATTAATAGGCTAATTAAAAAGTCAACTATTTTTAGTCAGTTATTTACGTAAATGACATTTTTAAATCGGTCGCTTTATACTTGATCAGTCAGTAATGTTTTTATGACGTTTGGAAAATCGGCTCTAAGTAGAAAGGCACGCAACATCAAACGATACAATACTACGCAGAAGCCACCTTATTACACCAAATCACAGGGATGATGTGAACATCGGATTGCACTCAAAACCATAACAGTGCTAGCGTTTATTATGTAGAAGGTAACAATGTCTTTGTATTTTTTATCATAATATCTGTTCACATAATTTAAAAAAAAAACAAACATGCGAATACGTATGCTCTCATTTCGAAGTTCTCAATAAAATGTAGGTTTCGTTTCAAAATTAGATGCCTATGAAGGCTATGTTGGTAGCATCATCATTACACGCTTTTAACCAGTAAATGAATTATGGTGGATCTGTAATAAACTCCTGCTACAACGTAATTGCGGTTGACTCATGGTTGCAGGTGTCGACAACTATTTGTATCACCTGATTTTAAAAATATTTACTCTACCAAAGTAATAGTTATCTTTTTACCCGCAAAGCGATTAACTCATCTACAAGGGGTTATTGTTTTTTTTTTCAATTGGCCATAGTTTGATTCTATTTCCTAAGGTTTAATTTGATGAATTATTATTTGTTATACAATATATTTTGCAAACTCGTGGGTATACGATCAGCGTATTCAGCGACACTCATATTTCTAATTATTCAATGTCTATCATCTTGTGATTACGCTAGCAAAATTCCAACATGAGATACGTAAAAAATACTAATCTATTGCAGAAAACTGCATGTCTATCGGTCAAGCCGTTCTAGAGATACATGGGAACATATGTTTGCGCACACAAACACACAAACTTCCTCTCACCCTAAACGCATACACATTCTCTGTTCCATCGGTGAAAACAACTACTTTAAAATGTTCTGAACCCCTGTCCATAAGCGGTCAAATCGTGCTACATGTACCGTATCATTTTCGTTGTTGCCCGTCCCGCAGTAACACCATCCGAGCATTTAATTAAAATTCACCGCAGCCTACCATGGCAGGACGACACAGTGTGCTTTAAGCTTGTGCCGTAGAGTTCAAAACATGACGCGCGCAAGAGTATTTGTGCTTCTGTATTTGTGTGTGGAATGGACTGTAAATGCACAGTTCGGCAGTAAGTTATTTAATAAGAATAATAAGTGTTTTAAAATAGTTCATGTTTTGGTGATTGGTTAAACTACTCTGAATTAAGGTAGAGCAAGTTCATCTTTCTGGAATATCTCGTAAGTTGTAAAGCTTAGCTTAACATATGAAGGGTGATTTCTAGTAACTACTCATACTATGTTTTTATTATTAATGAGATATTCCAATAATATAAACTTGTTAACATGTGCTATTTAAAATTGTTATACTTAAGTCTGTTATTTTGAAACTTAGTGTTTTTTGTGAATTGTTTCTCTAATTATAATTTGTTATTTATACGGGTGACCGTTGCATTTGATAGATGGGTTTAGTAGATATAGGATCTATTCGCAAAATAGCTTACGCCAAAGAAGGACCTATTCTCGAAATGTCCTATTCTTTAGTAAACCTTCTCGCATAATACTTTATTCGGAAAGGATTCATTCCTATAATTGCTTTTTAAGTTTGTCATCTATACTAATATTATAAAGCTGAAGAGTTTGTTTGTTTGTTTGTTTGTTTGTTTGTTTGAACGCGCTAATCTCAGAAACTACTGGCCCGATTTGAAAAATCTTTTTTACGTTGGATAGTCCATTTATCGAGGAAGGCTTTAGGCTATATAAAATAAAGATACGACTCATAAGACCACAGCAGCGATGAGAAATGTTGCGAAAACGGGAGAAAGATATTACTTTTGAGAGCTTCCGCTGCGTACGCTGCGGAAACCGCTTAAGTTACACAAAAATCATGTATGACAGGATTGTTCAGCATTAAGAGTTCTATAATAAAGTCCGCGACAGCATATGTCTATCTTTTATGATTGACTTACTACAACCTTTTTTATGTTAATAAATTTGTAAAAACTTAATGCATTATTTTTAGAGGTCTATTATACACACAGGTATTTATTCTTATCAAAACAAATACATTTATCATCAGGGGCATTTCATTGAAAACAAAGTTGCCCTTTATATCATATGATTTCAATAAATATCTTAGGAGCTATCACAGTTTTAACATAACTCCGCACCAAATAATGTTCGCAGCTTAAGTACAACGTGCGCTTGAACGTGCGCTTGCGCTAATATATTATAAAGCTTAAGAGTTTGTTTGTTTGAACGCGCTTATCTCAGGAACTGCTGGACCGATTTGAAAATATATTTTTGTGTTAAAAGAGAAAGGCTTTACGATATAAAACATCACACTGCGACGGGAGGGGAGGGAGCAAACTCAAAACGCGCGGACGAAGTCGCGGGGGATCGCTAGTAAAATAATAAATGGATGACCAAGAAGAAAGTATTAGTATTGACTAAAGCCAAAATCACTCGCATCTCGCGTCGCCTTTTGTTTGAAGAGACCGTTTTGTTTTTATTTGTGTTTTGTATGAAATCGATTTTCATTGAACAAACAGTGGTAGTATGATCTCGACCGTACATGACACATTTACTTCGAGATAATGAAAATGCTGATGCTTTATTTTAACATGCTTAGTTTGTCTCCTAAAAGGTGTGGTACCTCGGTGGCGCAGGTGTCGCACTTTAAAGCAACGGCTGCCCCAGAGGTCTCGGGGTCGATCCCCGGGTCGGGCCAAAAATATGTACCTGGATTTTTCTGTTCAGAAATTCTCAGGGTTCTCAGTGTTTGGAAGTTGGCGGTGTTTCACCACCGGCCGCGGAAAGCACGTAAAGGCGTTGGTCCTGCGCCTGATCTCTCTCCGGTCGTGTCAGATTGCTGTCCCATCGGGCTATGAGAGTGAAAGGAATAGAGAGTACACCTTTGTCTTCGCACACACTTGTGCACTATAATATGTCCCGCGCAGTCGGTTTGTCGTTGTGACTGGCCACCGTAGCCGAAATCGGCTAGGGGGACTACTACTAAAACATTCATTCACTTATGTAGGTAATAAAATGTTCCTAACTGACCTATTATCCTCTCGAATCATATTTGCTCTGCTATTGTTGTGACAATAACAGTAAGAGTAAGATAATGTTTTCAACAACACTGTGTTTAGCGTATCCGACCGAAATGCATCTCGTTCCAATAATTGTTGGTGACACAATGTGTAGCCTCGATTATGGATGAAACATCATGATTGCGTTTTTTCAAGGTCATTTTGAAGCGTATGATCATCAGTTTCAATGTTATGATCTTTGTAAAAATGTTGATAGAATGAAAAATGCATGCCTGAATTTACTAATGTCAAATTAGGAATATTCGTCGAATAAAATATAGTACGCCTAATCTGACATTTGTATAATCGGGCCTAAGTAGCTACTATTAGTAATGTATCCTAAGTAGAAGGAAGGCCCTTTATTAGAATAACAGTGTTAGAAATTAGGCCTGATTTTTCCGCCTGATTAAGGAATACTAGTCGTAAGAAATTAAATACGCCGTTACGACACAATATACAATATAATTTAAAACGTTACCTATTTGTCAGCAATAATTTCTATCAGTGTCATTTCAGAATCAGTCGTTTTGAATTTATTCAGTCGGATTTGCGATTGGGACATGTTTGTACGCCCGCCCATCTTGCCAAGCATGGTATAATTTCTGACTCAACCTGTGAATGTGGTGTGGAAAATGCTGACGCCAATCACATAATGTTCTCTTGCTCACTTTATGACCGATCAAGCTTCTATGATTCCCTTGTTTTTTACCATGTTCCTTTCCCTACCTTACCTACCTTTCCTATATCTCAATTATTATTTAATAATGATTCTTTTATTTATAAAGTTATAGCTTAATTTATAAGTCTTAAAAATATTAAAATATAATACTATTTATATATATAGTTTTAAAAAAAAGTTAAGTAATTATAAAGTTAAGTATAATTGCATATTTATTTAAATTCCTTTTACCCACCTTATCACCGTCCTTATTCCGCAAACACGTCCTACCGATCTTTCCTGAAATAATCCCGTTTCCCCGGTTTACTTGTTAAATGGCAACTCACAAGCCGTGTAAGCCAAAAACCGAAAAAAAAGTCTTTTCTGACGTTAATAAAATCGGTTCCTAATAATGTAGCTTAGGCCTAAAGTGACTAGTATAGATCGTAATAATAATAATAATAATAAAAATACTTTATTGCACACCATAAACATAATAATTACACAGGATCTTAGATACCAACTTTATTATTTTTAACGAATATTGATAATAGATCTGACGCTGCACGTGAAAAAACGGGCCTAAGAATCTTCTATTCATAATTTATAAAATCCTAAATATAAAGAAGGCCCTTTATTACTATAACAGTAATTAGTAGTAATATTTGTAATAAGTATATAATAGTAAGTGCTTGTCATCATCTTTAAGAGTTTGGCTCTTGCCGGTGTAGATTTTTCCTTCGAGATAAAAACTACAAATTAGGGAATAAGATAAGAGACACGTAACTCCTTTATTTCATAAACATAAGCTTGTACAGAAATTGAAATATCTTACTATTTTTTTAAGGTATGACGTTAAGCGTGAGCTTCGATAGATCAAACAACGATAGTTCAGATAATAGCATCAAAGTAAGTTAATTTTTCTTATAACCTCCATTTTGTTGAAAGTCGATAAAAAAACCAAGGAAAATCCATACTGCTTAATGCCATCTAAATGCTTTTGTTTTAGGGTCCTTGTCCACCAAATACGTCGTGTATGCCCATCAGTTCCTGTCCAATGTTGGAAGACCTGTTAGATTTTTCTTGCTTCTCATCTGATAGGTAAGATCGCCATCATCATCGTTCACAGCCCTGTTCCCAGTTAATATGGTGTCGGCGCATTATCTGTTATGCTTTCATCTATCACTCGACACTGATAATGCATCTAATTTCCAACAATTCCAAAAGTAGATGTATTATCACATGCCAAGAAGAATACGTCGAATAACAAGTCACCCTGTATACACTGTCATTCCATCTCTTTCTCGGTCGGCCTCGTAATATATAAGTTTCTTCCCTCCTCGTTGCAAAAACGATGCTCATGTTACTCTGATAGGTAAAATAAATCATTATATTTTTTCCAAAAACATTCATAAATTTTTACTAATATTATAAAGCTGGAAAGTTTGTTTGTTTGTTTGTTTGAATGCGCTAAAGAGGTCGCGGGGGACCGCTAGAAATGTATAAAATATCTAATAATATCTAAGGTGGAAAAAAAATTCGCTTGTCAAGTCAACTTGATATGTAAGACAATGCTCTCTATCTTGCGGAAATAATATGTTGTTTTTTCCGCTAAAGCATTTGCTAGATCTAACTGTTATTTTTCTACGTTAATTCAACTTCTAGATACTTCCACCGCCTCAACGAGTTGACTTGCGGCCACGCTAACAATGAAGACTTCATCTGTTGCCCATCCTGTGAATGTGGACGCGTTTACCAGGAGGGTGGAGAGAAATGCGGACAGAGCATGGTGAAAGGGGTCGACTATAACGGCTTGGGAGCGCATCCTTGGGTAGCTAGGATTGGCTTCACACGTAAGTGTAATCTTTCAGCATATTTTTGTAAGTCTTTAGTCCCAAAGTGGGACAGCCTCTGCTGGGTGAAGGGCTCCCCCAAACTTCTCTAGTGGTCTCGGTTACCGCTATGGGTCGTATATGTAAAAGGAGAAATAAGACAAAGAAAGGCGGTCTGATGAGCAATCCTTGTGGAGATTTGCGACAGCAACATATATCTAGGCTTTTTCTGTTAAAACTAGGGAAAATGACAACATAAACGACATTAACAGAGCATAATAATGATTGACTGCTTTCCGTGTTTTCAGACAAAGAGTCTGGTAACGTGAGGTTTGCCTGCAGTGGCTCTATCATATCAAAGAAAGTGATATTGACTGCCGCTCACTGCGCTCTCGCTAAACCGGAGGGTTACAAATTGTAAGTCCTACCTAAATCACAGATATAATCTTAGAACAAAATTATATAATCGAGGATAAAATGCCCTGACAAATTTTTTTTAGATACTTTTGTATGTGGGAACCACATAAGTTACAAAAAATATTTATAATCATAAAATTCATTTCAACATATTTACAATATTAAACATATCTATTTACATTATATAACACTAAACACTTACACTAAAATATTTATTTATAATATAAAGTACAGTTTATTTCAATATAATACCTAATACATTCATACATCACACTTGCAAAACATTATTCACATAAAAACGCTAAAACATTAATAAAATTTATTACACAAGCAAACCCGCGCGATACTCGTAGTATGCGGCGAGCGTTGTATACCGATGCGCTATAGCTACGCGCGCGCACCGCGCACCGCTCGGAAGTTCGTTCGTCTCCCGCGCACTGCGAATGCTCGCCAGTCGAGAGAACATCGTCTGCCGCATAACCCGTGCCCCTCGCCGCGCCGCCGATGCCTACGCGCTCGGTCACATAATTAGAAACTTAACGTTAAATTGTGCGCGTTCATCTTCTCGTGTTTTGTGCTATTGTACTGTGACTTCTACTGTGTAAATTCGTCTCTTTATGTACTCCTTCATGTTCTGTGTTGTGTAAAATAAACAATATTAATAGTGATTTGGACTTGCTCACTTTAACTCCACACATACACAATTAACCGGAAGTGGCCCAAGCACTTCCATACTGGTGACCCTCCGCAAGAACACACAAGAGACATCACATAATGCCAAAGACAGATTACGAAGATTGCGAGGAGGAGAACGTCAATACATTGCCACGACGTCGACCTGAAAACACCGCCGCAACCGAACCACCGCCGCCGCCCGTGCAGATTCGCATACCGCCATTTTGGCCAGAGAAGCCGGCGATATGGTTCGCGCAAGTAGAAGGTCAGTTTACGATAATGCGGATTACTGACGATGCGACCAAATTTTACCACATATTGGCCACACTCGACAGGCAATACGCAGCAGAGGTTGAGGACATCCTTACCGGTCCAGCCGATTATGAGAAACTCAAATCTGAGCTTATCAAACGGTTATCGGTGTCACGAGAGAACAAGGTCAAACAACTGTTGATGCACGAGCAGCTCGGTGACCGAAAACCGTCACAGTTTCTCCGTCACCTACAACACCTCGCCGGACCCGGTATACCGACCGATTTTTTGAAGACGATTTGGATGAGCCGTCTGCCTACTGGTATACAACCTATCATCGCCTGCCAACCGTCGTTAAGCTTAGATGCCCTAGCAGAGCTAGCCGACCGTGTCAACGACATCGCATCACCAACCCAGCAAGTTGCAGCCGCGAGTGCCTCACCAATCGACGAGCTCACACGTCAGGTGGCAGAGTTGACCAGACAAGTAAGCGCCTTGTCCACCCAAGTCAACCGCCGCCCACGATCTCGAGAACGACGTCAATCTAACCAGCGTGGCCGTTCCCCATCACAACGGTCGAACTCTAATTACAGGCGTCACCTAGTCTGCTGGTACCATTACAAGCACGGTGACCAAGCCCGCAAATGCGTCAAGCCCTGCGACTACAAGGTGACGGGAAACACCCCGGGCAGTCGGTAATGGCGACGAACGACTGCCACAGCTCACCAGGTCGCCTCTTCATCACGGACCGCACCACGAAGACCCAATTTTTAATAGACACTGGCAGTGATATTTGTGTTTACCCCGTTTCTGCGCTCCGTGAGCGCCGATGTAAAACTAATTACCATTTAAGTGCTGCCAATGGTTCGACTATCGACACATACGGTTACATTCAGCTTAATCTAAATCTTGGCCTACGTCGTAATTTTCCATGGCGCTTTGTTATTGCTGATGTGACCAAAGCTATTATCGGTGTAGATTTTCTTTCATTTTATCACCTCATAGTTGATGTCAGAAAACAGAAGCTGATCGATAGTCTAACCAATGTGAGCATAGTGACAACTTTATTTAAGCCTAATTGTTTAGTTTCTAGTGTGAAAATCTCGACTGGTGGTAATAGTAGATATCACAAGATTTTGTCCGAATATCCAGAACTAACACGCCCAGCTGGTACTCCGGGTATCGTTCGGCATAACACTACACACCACATTCGCACCACACCAGGCCCACCTGTCTCATGTTCACCTCGACGTCTTGCCCCAGACAAACTCAAAATTGCCAAGCAAGAGTTCGACGCTATGCTAGCCAACGGGACTATCCGTCCCTCAGATAGCCCATGGGCGTCGCCGCTTCACCTTGCGTCCAAAAAGGACAATGGTTGGCGTCCATGTGGAGATTATAGGTTACTTAACGCTCGGACTATACCTGACAAGTACCCAATCAAACATATTCACGACTTCTCACACAGTCTGACTGGTTGTACGATCTTCTCCACCATAGATTTAGTCAAAGTGTACAACCAGATCCCGGTCTTCAAGGACGATATACCAAAGACCGCACTCACCACACCCTTCGGTTTGTATGAGTTCCCTTTGATGCCGTTTGGTTTACGTAACGCAGGACAAACTTTCCAGAGGTTTGTCGACGAATTGACCCGCGGATTCGACTTCTGTTACCCATATTTGGACGACTTTTTAGTATTCAGCAGATCGCCCCAGGAGCACGAAGAACACCTTCACCAGCTCTTCACACGAATGAGAGACTACGGCGTCCTCATCAACACCGCCAAATGTGTTTTCGGTTCTTCTGAAGTTACGTTCCTGGGCTACCAAATCTCTGGAAAGGGTACCAGACCGGTTGATGGCAGAGTTCAAGCCATCGCTGAATTCCCAGTCCCAAAGACCGTCAGAGAACTCCGTCGATTTTTGGGAATGGTGAATTTTTATAGGCGATTCTTGAAAAATGCCGCTCAAACCCAAACACCTCTGAACGCCTTACTAACCGGCTCAGTTAAAGGTTCACACCCAGTCGCCATAGAGGGGAACGCACTTCAAGCCTTTGAAGATTGCAAGAAGAGCCTTTGCAACGCAGCTCTGTTGGCTCACCCTGATACGCAAGCTAAGTTAGGACTGGTCACTGACGCCTCCGATACGGCGATAGGTGGAGTCCTGCAGCAGCGTAAGGAAGGAGCTTGGGAACCTCTAGCATTCTTCTCACGTAAGTTGAGCCCGTCACAAACTAAGTACTCACCATACGACCGTGAGCTACTTGCGATCTATGAGAGCATAAAGTACTTTCGCCATATGCTAGAGGCGACCCATTTCACTATCTATACTGACCACAAGCCACTATGCTTCGCATTCCACGAGCGTAAAAGTAATTGTTCTCCACGTCAGTATAGACACCTCGACTTTATCTCGCAGTTCACCACCGACATTCAGCACATATCCGGCGCTAACAACGTTGTTGCCGATACTCTTTCACGCATCGATGAACTGCAGATACCCGTCGATCTCGAGGAAATGGCCAAGCTCCAAACCACAGACCCAGAGCTCGCAGCTCACCTAGAAGGCGAATCATCACTTCGCCTAATAAAGACGAGCGTACCTGGTAGCCGTACAGAACTGTACTGCGACGTCAGTACACCGGCCCCCAGACCCTTCGTCCCACAGCAACTACGTCAGCAGGTATTCAATTGTCTCCATTCATTGAGCCACCCAGGACCCAATGCTTCTGCCAAACTCGTTGCCCAACGCTTTGTCTGGCCGTTAATGCGCAAGAACTGCCGTGAGTGGGCTAAGGCATGTTTGAACTGTCAACGTTCAAAGGTAAGTAGACACGTCTCATCACCTTTAGGCACGCTGGACTTACCTTCTGCGCGTTTCAAACATGTCCATATAGACCTGATCGGCCCATTGCCCCCTGCTGGTGATTATCGGTACTGCCTCACAGCCGTCGATCGCTTCACGCGATGGCCGGAAGCTGTGCCACTTACCGATATCACCGCCGAAACTGTAGCCAAAGCGTTCGTCTCCTGTTGGGTGTCTCGATACGGCTGTCCAACCAACGTCGTTACTGACCGTGGTGCACAATTTCAATCGGCACTTTTCCAGCAGTTGTCCAAGTCCATAGGATTTGACCACCGCCGGACCACCGCATATCACCCTCAGTGTAACGGCTTGGTGGAACGCTTTCACAGACAATTGAAAGCAGCAATCACCTGCCACGCTAGCTCCAACTGGGTTGAGAACCTACCTCTTGTTCTCCTCGGCATCAGGAGTGCCTTCAAAGAAGACCTCCAGTCCTCATCAGCTGAACTAATGTTCGGTGAGCCGCTCCGCTTACCTGGCGAATTTTTTGGCCACGACGTAAACGGTTACACCACCGACATCACCGATTTTTCAGCCCGTATGAAATCGTTTGCCGAGAACATACGCCCAGTCCCAACTCAGCACCACACGAAAAATAAAATCTTCGTTTTTAAGGAACTCGCCACTTGCAGCCACGTATTTTTAAGGGAAGACGCGCTCCGTGGCTCACTCCAACCGGCCTATACAGGCCCACACGAAGTCCTGAAAAGAGGTGCTAAATTCTTTAAAATTAGCGTCAAAAATAAAGACGTGACAGTAAGCATAGACCGCCTTAAGCCAGCCTACTTACTGTCCGACGACTCACATGTATCATTACAAGACGCTCCATCACCTAATCAATCATCTTCACACGATTCACTCACACAACCCCACAATCACAACTCTCCAGCGACAAAAACCACTAGGTCTGGAAGGAAAGTTCACTTTCCTGACTTTTATCGCCCTTAACCAGGTCTCTGGAGGGGAGTGATGTGGGAACCACATAAGTTACAAAAAATATTTATAATCATAAAATTCATTTCAACATATTTACAATATTAAACATATCTATTTACATTATATAACACTAAACACTTACACTAAAATATTTATTTATAATATAAAGTACAGTTTATTTCAATATAATACCTAATACATTCATACATCACACTTGCAAAACATTATTCACATAAAAACACTAAAACATTAATAAAATTTATTACACAAGCAAACCCGCGCGATACTCGTAGTATGCGGCGAGCATTGTATACCGATGCGCTATAGCTACGCGCGCGCACCGCGCACCGCTCGGAAGTTCGTTCGTCTCCCGCGCACTGCGAATGCTCGCCAGTCGAGAGAACATCGTCTGCCGCATAACCCGTGCCCCTCGCCGCGCCGCCGATGCCTACGCGCTCGGTCACATAATTAGAAACTTAACGTTAAATTGTGCGCGTTCATCTTCTCGTGTTTTGTGCTATTGTACTGTGACTTCTACTGTGTAAATTCGTCTCTTTATGTACTCCTTCATGTTCTGTGTTGTGTAAAATAAACAATATTAATAGTGATTTGGACTTGCTCACTTTAACTCCACACATACACAATTAACCGGAAGTGGCCCAAGCACTTCCATATGTAAACTCTTTGTGAATACTTCTTCTTCGTTCAGGTCAACAGTCGTTGTAGGCGAATGGGACACAGACAAGAGCCCTGACTGCAACGAGTACTTCTGTGCTCCTCCGACTCAAGCGATCAAAGTGGCCACTGTGATAGTCCACCCTGGGTACGAGCAGAAGATATTCCGGCATGACATAGCGCTGATTGTGCTGAAAGAGGAGATTAAGTATTCAGGTATGTGAAGTTAAGTAGACCTTAGTTAAGGTAAATAAGTCATGGCTATAATTGTTCAGGTTTTATAGTTCTACAATAACTAAGGTTTTATTTATTTATTTTGAGGTGCTCGTAGCGCAGTGGTAGGCGCTTTGTTAGTGATACCAAAGTGAAGCAACCTACAGCGTGGTCGTGTTTGGATGGGTGACCATTCCGAGCATATAAGTGACGTATATCACGAGCATCTCCATTCTTCAGAAGGCACTTTAAGCAGTTGGTTCCGGCTAATATCGGTTAATATTAGTCGTTAAGTCTAGTCAAAGGCTTTGCAGCAGGGTTAGTCGCTGTCCTTGCAAACACCCCTCCACCAATCCATCCGCACTGAGGGATGAGCTGAGCCCTGAGCCGCGTGGAGGAGTACGGTTCGAACTATCTCAAAGTTGAGGTTAAGCCTTTACCCAGCAGTGGTACGTTACAGGCTAACTATACCTTTTTTATACTTTACCTTCCCCTCTACTTGACTTCCTTTCAATTCATTTAAACGATTTTTGGTTGGTGTTCGATAAATTCGGCAAACGCGATAGAACCAATTCCATCACATTATTTTTATAAAACCCCAATCTATCTTTGTTTTCACATTATAATAAAGCCAGTCACACTAATTCATTTGATATTAATCACTTCATAGTTAACGAAAAAGCGGAAGTATAGTTCATCGTCGCTCATATAACGGAAATGTCATTTAAAACTCTTGATTCCTGATTTCCGACGTGTCCTTGACAGTGCATGATGATGATCTAAGTATAATCAGATTCGGAAATGTGGCTTTGATATTTTAATTTATCCCCGAATGACCGTGGCCATGGAATAATTAAGTTTGATTTTGGTCTGCTATTGTTGTGTTCGGAAATGTTGTCAAGTTAATTTACGTATTGAAAACGAATATAAAAATATTCTAAATATATATTGAAAAAGATAAAATACATATGTAAATTGGCTACTTAACTTTCCAGGTTATCAAAACATATTAAGAAAAGGTTAATGAAGCTTAACCACACATAATATCATACTAGTAGCTTAACCTTTTAGGTTGCTATAGTAAATCAACAAATCAATAACTGTCTTTTAATACCATGAAACCAGGAATCTTCGTCAGTTTCTTTAGTTTTTTTTACTTTATTCAAAAAATATTCAATCTTTATGAAGGTAAAAATAAAATGAATAAGATAGGTAAAATGTAAATCATGTAAATTTATTTTTTTACTAATTAGGAACTCACTAAGGTATTTATTAGAGACCAAATTAAATAAGCTGATAAGCATAGAACCGTTAAGTATCTTTTTATTTTTTCAATACCTAATTTATTTACAGTGACAGCAGCGCCAGTCTGCTTGAACGACAAACCGGAAGTGGTACTGAATGAGCGAGCTTCTTTGGTCGGGTGGGGAAAGCTTTCAGGACAAAATAATGTGGTGAGAAATGTCCATGTCCCTCATTAATTTTATCTCGGCACGTATGTGACTTATACTTGTACTTGTACTTGAGATGATAAACTAAGGATAGATAATAAGATAAGTTACATATTCACAATTTTACTTAGATGTTCCTAGCTATAAATGAAATTTGTACTTTTATTATTACTTAAATTGCGAGTAATATACGAGGGTCAAACTGAAAGTTCTTAGAAAATCAAAAACTGATTGCATTAGCTAGTTATTAGTTTTATTATATCTTTTCAAAATATTGTCCATTGACGTCAATACACCGCTGCATGCGATGGAACCACTGGGAAAAGCACTTTGCCCACTCGTCCTTAGGGGTCTCTTCAATGGCATCGCGATACGCAGCCACCGCTTCTTCAGCATTCATAAACCGCTTTCCTTTAAGTTTTTCTTTAATTTTTGGAAATAAATAAAAGTCACAAGGCGCGAGGTCGGGGCTATACGGCGGGTGACCCAGTAATTCAACGTTTGATGTCGCCAAATAGTCGATCGTTCGCTTGGCGGTGTGCGACGAGGCGTTGTCGTGGTGAAGGAGGATCCTACTGCGAGGTCGTTTCTCTCGAACTTTTTCCAAGACAAGTGGCAAACAATTGGTAGTGTACCATTCTGCAGAAACTGTTTTTTGATCCTCTAACACAATTGTTGCGAAATGACCTATCCTTCCAAAGAACGAGGCCACCATTTTTTTTCCCGCACTTCGATCTCTCTTCACTTTAGTTGGCAACTCCTCGAAAGGAAACACCCACTGAGCAGATTGTCTTTTGGTTTCAGGATCATAACAGTAAATCCAGCTTTCGTCACCTGTTAGTATGTCGAACACAGCATTTGAGTCACCTCCGTTAAATCTTTCAATCATTTTACGGCACCAATCCACACGATGGAGTTTTTGAGCCTTAGTCAAATTATGAGGTATCCACCGGGCGCAAAGCTTCCTGACCGCTAAATGTTCGTGGAGGATTTTGTGCACTTAACTCATACCGATGCCTAAGCTTGTCCGAATCTGCTGATAGGTCACTCTTTTGTCAGTCTCTATCATACGCCGCACAACACAGATGTTATTTTCAGTCGTCGCCGTAGAAGGCCGTCCCTCACGTACATCATCAGTGAGATTAGTGCGACCACGTTTAAACTCATTAAACCAGTTGTAAACAGTCGCACGAGATGGGGCTTCATCGTGAAAGGCCAATCGTAGTCTATCATAACTTTCTTGTTGACTTAAATGACATCGAAAGTCATAAAAAATCATTGCACGAAAATTTTCTCGTGTTAAATTCATGTTGACGTGACACAGACAATTTTCAATTTGCCGCCAAATCGTAAAACAAATGACAAATGAATGAAATATATACTCAGTAATATTGGCAAAGAGTTCTATTTTCAAATTTTAGAATATTTTTTTTTATTATATTGTTTATAAGTGGCCAGTTCTAAGAACTTTCAGTTTGACCCTCGTAAGAGTGAAAGTGATAAATTTCATATAATATGAAATAGTTCGATTGATCTAACTTTCGCTTTTTAGCAAATAATAGGTAATGGTTGTTAAATCGAGAGTAGATAAATTTATCTATATGTTATAAGCATCTACCTTTTAGTTTGATACATATTTTTTTTGCTATTTAAGCAGTATTATGTATATTTACTTGTGTTCCTAACTAAATCTGTAAATAGCGAAGATTCAATGGGACTTGCGTATCCATGTGGATAAAAGCCTCAAATTAAATAAATAAATAAAAACTATGTTCTACGAGGTCTTTATCGTCATTTTGATACGATTTGAATTTGATCTCATCAAAGATTTCTACGGGTAGACAACTATACATACAAGAATAAGGCCTACTTGAGCACGTCATTCAGAATTCCTTTTTTATACATCATATTCATTCTGTCCTCGTCAGTTAATTTGACGTAGAAAGAGATAGTACGATGATTTTATCCAAAACTAACGTAATCCCGACTCGCGTAAGGAGGCCTAAGATTACAAGAAATAGGGTAACCTCAATCAACATTGCCAATTAATCACCCTCTTTGAATCTTTCTTCTTCTTTAAAACCTTCTAGGTCAGACGGCAACAACTCCTAGACGTGCCACTAGTATCACTAGAGATGTGCGAGCGCATTTTCGGTGAATCCGTACCGGTGCATGAAGGTCAGCTATGCGCAGGCGGCGAGGCGGGGCGTGACGCTTGCTCCGGCTTCGGAGGAGCGCCTCTGCTGCTTTTGAGGAACGGGAACTATGTGCAGGTGATATATTAAATGCCTTGACTTAAGATTGGACGATGGTTGTAGGCCAGCTATGCGCGGGAGGCGAGGCGGGGCGTGATGCTCGCTCCGGCTTTAGTGGAGCGCCTCTGCTGCTTTTGAGGAACGGGAACTATGTGCAGGTGAAGTATTAAATGCCTTGACATAAGAGTTTGGCGATACTTGTAGGCCAGCTATGCGCGGGAGGCGAGGCGGGGCGTGACGCTTGCTCCGGCTTTGGAGGAGCACCTCTGCAGCTTTTGAGGAACGGAAACTATGTGCAGGTGAAGTATTAAATGTCTTGACATAAGAGTTTGACGATGGCTGTAGGCTGTAGGCGATGGCTATGCGTGGGAGGCGATGTGGGGCGTGACGTCTTCTCCGGCTTTGGAGGAGCGCTTCTGCTGCTTTTGAGAAACAGGAACTATGTGCAGGTGAAGTAATAAATGTCTTGACATAAGAGTAAGATAATGGCTGTAGGCTAGATATGCGCGGAAGGCGAGGCGGGGCGTGACGCTTGCTCCGGCTTTGGAGGAGCACCTCTGCAGCTTTTGAGGAACAGAAACTATGTGCAGGTGAAGTATTAAATGACTTGACATAAGACTTTGACGATGGCTGTAGGCTGTAGGCGATGGCTATGCGCGGGAGGTGATGCGGGGTGTGACGGTTGCTCCGGCTTTGATGGGGTTAAGTTGCAGCAGAGGCTGATTTTAAGTGTCTTTAGCTCACGAGCTTGACAATGGTCTTAGCTCTCAGCAGGTCGACAACTATAAAGATAGCTAGTTGCTGTCATGTTTATGATAGACTCGGCAATTCAACAGGAGCCGTCGACAAACCCACTCTAGATGTAGACAATTTGACGTCGACATGTCGACGCCGACTGGACGACACTGACAATAAGGCTGACGGCTTCCTAATAGTGCACTGACGGATTGTTTCGTAAGAAGTACCTTCGAGTATTTTTATGTCAGATCTGATACTGTGGAAGTTTCTGATTTTGGTGCCTTACAAAGCCTTATCCTTTGAAAAATTTGGCCTATTATCCCATATTAGTAACTTTTTGCAAAACAAATAAATACTCTACTGATTCCGATCTTTTTTCAACATACTACTGCATAAATCTTAAAGCCTTAACATCTTACCTTCTATTTCAGGTCGGCATAGTCTCATTTGGCTCTGAAAACTGCGGGAGCGAAGGAGTGCCCAGTGTGTACACGAACATCGCTCACTACTACCAGTGGATAGTCGACAACTCACTTCCATAACTATAACCTAACTATTGAAAGGCTCAGTTGCACCATTTTACTTGAACTGTCACTCCAACAATATCACATCCCATGATTTTACCAATACTATTAAGATTGATGTTACTGAGCTCTTAAGTTTACCCTAGTCCTAAAAGAAAATCACTGAATAATCACATTAATATCACAAATAGGGTAAAACCCGGATAGTGGCCCCACTTTTGAAAATACTTTATATCTCTTATTCTTACTGTCTCTTAGTATTTGTACTCGCTTTTTGAAGCGAGATTCTTTATTTGTTAGACGGGTATACCCGTTATAGCTACTTTGGTTTATTATCTTCAAATTTATGAAAGGAATATTTTTTTCTGATATTTCAAGAATATTAGCGATTTTGCGGATCTCTAAATTTTGGGACAACTACCTCATATAGATAGTTGCCAAATCTATATAAATTACGTTTAGGGTCGATGCTTCGTCGCATTAGAGGGCATTTATCCCGCAAAAACTTTGATCGCACCTAGCCGTCCCATGCAATCGTACAGAGACATGCAACACAGTCAACTTAGCTGTAGTTGCATAGCCTTTCGATAGATAAAGAAAATAACAGGTATTTCATTCGCGAAACTAGAGACATTGCAATCGAAGGGGGTATAGTTATACCCCCGGGGCGACTATCCGGGTTTTACCCTAAATGCTAAATGTTTAGAAATGAATTTATGTATTCTACAATCAATGCGAGTATTTTTTTCTTATACACGCAAAACAATACAATGATTTTAATAAATCGACGTAAGTAAATAAAAATACAATAGACATGTAGGTAACTCCAGTTTTACTAATTGCACATCCAAAAGCTTGCCAAATTTCATAATACATCACCGGCACTTGTTGTTTCTTATACATCATCTTCAATAATTTGTGGATGACTTTGTATGATTCAGGGGAAGTTTTTACATTAGACACTACGATTGACTTCGTGATCATGTATATTTGTTTTTTTGTGATTCTACAATAAAAACGTCAACTCATAAATAAGCATTTTGATCGAAAAATAACGTATATCACGTCCACCTACTTTTAATATAAATACGGTAGAGTTATAATATCGCGTCTAACCACTTTTTAACTTATCCACTTTTCCTCGTTTTGTAACCAAACGCTCAGAACGTAAAGCATAACGCATCCTTAATATTGTCCCTTATAGCATCTCTGTTATTAGAGTTATTTGAGTTTTTTTAGTGATTTATTTTAGGAGATCCGTTTTATTTAAATAACATTCTTCGTCGTTTTAAGATATTTTTTAAGTTATAATGTACTTTATTGAACTAAAATAGCTACTAAAACCTTTTCCTCGGTGTATCAAATACTTTAATGAAACTCGCATCAAAATCGGTTCAGCCAAACGTCAGAAATTCGCGGACAAACATACATACATACAAACATACAGGTCGAACTAAAACAGTGAGTTAAAAAGGAGTATCACCTCAAAGAAAAGACGATCTGAGGTGCAAGAGATTGCTTCTTCAGGGGGTTAAACGTGCGAGAGAATTTAAATCAGAAAAATCATAAATCATAAAAATCTTCATTGTGGATCACAGGTTAAAGACTTTGAACAATGGTAGAAGTACTCTCTTTGTCCTGCCTCTAGCTAGGGAGTACAATGCTAGAAGGGAACATGTTAGAAAGAAAGAAAGAAAATGAATTTATTCGACCCAAAAATGAATAAAGTTAACAAAAATACATGTACTAGTCTAATTAGGCCGAATAAGTAATAATGTTAAATACAGTAATTACAATAATAATTAAGGTAAATTCAATCGATTACAAAAATATATTAAAATTAATTATGTCAGTCAAAAGCTCTCACCATCACAAAATCATTAATAGCATAGAAACATTTTCCAATTAAACATTTATGCAATTTAGATTTAAATATATTAATGTCATTCAAGTCTCTGATTGTTTTCGGTATTTTTTTGTAAATCCGGGGAGCATTACCAAATACAATTTTACTAAATAGGCTTGCTTTAGCACCAACTGAGCACAATTTATCCTTGTGGCATTCTCAAGCCATAAATTCAATTTTTTTATGTTATGTCTTATAAACAAAGCACATTCCAAAATATAGATGCACGGCAGTTTTAAGATTTTGTAAATAAAATAAGGTTTCATCAGGAGTCATCACATTTACGACTAAACATCGATCTTAAGTAGGACTTTTGCGCTTTAAATACTTTAACCCTATCGGTAGAATTTCCCCGGAAAATTACACCATATCTGAGAGAGCTTTCGTTGACTTTCAATTGAAGTCGGTAAAGTGCAAATGCAAACTGCTTAATTTTTGAACAGACATGCTCAATATGTAATTTACATTTTAGTTTATCGTCAATATGAAGTCCTAAAAATTTAGTTGTGTTAGTTTTGTCAATTGTCTGTTCCAAGTAGTTAATGTCAAGATTTATGAAGTCATTCCTTTGAGAAAAATACATAACTTTTGTTTTACTTAAATTGATTTTCAGATTATTGGATTCAAGCCATTTAATTATTGATTTTTCAACACACTTGCTCAAAATGACGTTTTTATTCCACCGATTTTTGGCACATAATCCTAGATATTAAACACGCGTGCTTTTTCATTATATTATTGCACTAGTGCCTTTAGTTTATAAACCCGACCAATTTACATTTGTACCCTAGTACCAAGTAGTAAGTAAGAAGAAGAAGCGATATAATTTAGTCGGGTTATACCTAACTTTTATTTTAGCAACAAACAGTATTTATGCGAAAAAGAACAGTATCTATACATTTATTTCAAGAAATGATAAATCCAGCTTTATTACTAAAAACTAACACAAATTCATTTAACGTTTTCTGAAATTTGTGTTTTAAACACGAATTTTTACATTTTAAATCTTGGCTGTTGGCCGATCTAGTTCGCGCCTTAGCCTTGCGCGCGCATCGGTATTGCGGCAAGAAAAAAAAAAACAACTCGCCATTTTTCCAAATTAAATTGTCGGCTGTGGCGAAGTTTGGATTTATTATTGTGAAGTTTAATATTGTCGAAAATGTCTTCTTCAAGTGAAGAAAATGAAGAAAACCTATTATTAACTCCGCTGGACATACGTATCGAGGCGAATAACGCGTGCGAGTCTTTTGCCATCAAAGTCGAGTGAAATGTATTTTTACTTAATGTTTTATTAATTAAAAACTTAGTAAATGAAGAGTCTTGTTTTTTCTTCGCAAGTGTGTTGAAAAACGTCGTATGATACGCGTGTGCCTGTGACCATTATATACGCGGCTTTCTTATGGCGCACTCGCTTTCGCTCGTGCGCACACAATATCGCCTTGTATATAATGGTCTACTTAGCACACTTGTATCATAATGTACTATTATCGATTCATTAATGTCATATTCAAGCTCAGTCAAGTTTTTGTTAGCAAATAAAACAGTGCTATTATCAGAAAACAAAGTCATGTGATGGTTAGATGTAGAAGGTAAGTCATTAATATAAATCAAAAATAATAGCGGTCCCAGAACGCTTCCTTGAAGGACTCCAAATTTCACTGTTCTAGGATCTGATTTGTAGAATGATTCCATTTTGCATATTGAATCTACACGAGTGATTTGGGTGATTTGCTGTCTTCCGGTCAAGTACGATTTAATCAAATTATTGACATTTCCCCTTACGCCATAAGCATTTAATTTTCTTAAAAGAATGTCATGATCTACATAGTCGAAAACTTTCGTCATATCCATGTAAATGGCAACGGTTGGCAGCCTTATCCATGTTGGTATATACCTTACACAAAAAGTCATACACAGCTATGTTTATGGATTTGCTTTGTCTAAACCCATACTGTTGAGGAACTAGTACGTCATTAATGTCGAGAAAAATTATACAAGCATTTATAAATTACCCTTTCAATTATTTTCGAGAATACCGGTATTAGCGCCACTGGTCTATAGTTAGTTATTTCTGTTTCATTTCGCTTTTTTAATATAGGCTTAATAATTGTTATTTTTAACTTATCAGGTTAGATCCCATTTACAAAACATAAGTTAATGATGTGACTCAAAGGAGCTGAAATAGATCTTGCCCGTACCTACCGATACCGATCTAAGTTTGATTCTGTGATCTGTCAGTTAAGAAGTAATAAAAACGACAAATAATAAATAGGCGTTTTAATCAAAACAGTACGTATCTCATAGCCATCGCATTATAATGGTGCGCGCAGTTTGCAGTCTCCTTGAGGATGGAGCATAGCGTGCCGGTGAGGTCTACTTGAGCCGAGTCTTGGATCTGCTGGTTGAATATCTGGAAATAAGAAAAAAAAAGCTCATCATAATCTTCTCTTAAATAGCAAGCGAAGCTTGCAAACAAGGGTTCGCTGTGCCGTATTATATTTACCGGAACATGTTTAAGGTTAATCAGTCATTCTTGCGAAACCTTATCCCAGATGTTTGCCGAAACTAATAGTTCTAAATAATGTTTTAAATACTTTGCCAAAATACACACATAAAAAATGTGTTCACTAGCATAAGATGATTTTACTTTTTAGGGTTTCGAAGCCGAATGGCAAAAAACGGAAACCTTATAGTTTCATCAAGTCTGTCTGTCTGTCTGTCCGTCCATATGTCACAGCCATTTTATTTTCAAACTATTAGTAATACATAGTTGAAACTTAGTAGGTAGATGTATTCTATTAACCGCTTTAAGAGTCTCATTTAAAAAATAAAAAATAATATAAAGTCTTACGTTATCCGGGTGTATGCCTATACAAATCGGCCACCGTCACATTAGCAAGTCGGTTACGTTTGGAAGCGCTTACATAAACGCGTAGGCTGCGTGACGTCATCAATGTTGCGAGATTGCTCTATCTCTCTGCTCGGGTGTCTATAGATTGGTTTAGTCTACTCTTGATCGGTCTTAAAATGACATCGAGGTTCCTAAAACCATTTTCTCTAAAAGTCTAACGCTTGAGAGATAGACGCATCCAAAGTGGTAAAATTGGCGTCCCCCGCCATCCAACTTTTAAACTAAGCAGATGTAAATTAAAAAAAACACATGATGTAGATCATGACAAAGACTTTCAACGAAAGTTTTGAAATAGAGCAAATTTTCAATAACCACAAAGAAAACTTTTTTATTTATACATATACTATGAAAATTGAGGTTATATTTGCTGTCCGACCCTGCGAAATTTGTGGTCTCTTATGAAAACGTCAATTGCGTGACGCTTAGCACCATCTAGCCGTCTGTTTATGAAACAGATGGCACATGACAGATGGAGGGTCGGACTAACAGCACGGTAGCTCAATTGGTAAGAGCGTTTGGCCCAGTTTGCCAAAAGGTTGCTGGTTCAAGTCCCGCCCGTGCGCAAATTTTTGGTTTCTTATTTCATCTTTATGAATATAAAATATGACACTGTGAGTGTTAAAAACATTCTAAAGCATTAGATAGCGAAGCGACATCAATTTCCAAGTTGAATTTATTCTGTAAAGAATAACTGCTTGGGCCATCTGTTTCATAAACAGACTGCTAGATGGCGCTAAGCGTCACGCAATTGACGTTTTCATAAGAGACCACAAAATTCGCAGGGTCGGACTAACAGCACGGTAGCTCAATTGGTAAGAGTGTTTGGCCCGGTTTGCCAAAAGGTTGCTGGTTCAAGTCCCGCCCGTGCGCAAATTTTTGGTTTCTTATTTCATCTTTATGAATATAAAATATGACACTGTGAGTGTTAAAAACATTCTAAAGCATTAGATAGCGAAGCGACATCAATTTCCAAGTTGAATTTATTCTGTAAAGAATAACTGCTTGGGCCATCTGTTTCATAAACAGACGGCTAGATGGCGCTAAGCGTCACGCAATTGACGTTTTCATAAGAGACCACAAATTTCGCAGGGTCGGACTAACAGCACGGTAGCTCAATTGGTAAGAGCGTTTGGCCCGGTTTGCCAAAAGGTTGCTGGTTCAAGTCCCGCCCGTGCGCAAATTTTTTGGTTTCTTATTTCATCTTTATGAATATAAAATATGACACTACGAGTGTTAAAAACATTCTAAAGCATGTTAACGATTCGTTGGAAGGATTGAAGGTAGAAAACAAGTGCTAAATGTTAGTTTGATCCATGCATTTCGCAAGGATACGTTTTATGTTTGTAAAAGAATTAGCAATTCCGTGATAATTTATGTTAATTAGAAAATGTGTTAATTTTCATTAAACGTCTCGAATGTCCAGTGTGCTAAATTAGTGAAACAAAATAAAATCAAACGTTAAACGTCTATGCCAAGCCACCTACGACAATTGGCTTGACATAGACGTTTCTTATAATTTCTATACATAATTGTCCCTCTAAAATTTCCTATATTTTTTTACAATCAACCTTTTTTTTACAAGAATTTAGTTAAGTTATCATTCATTAGTGTATCGATGACAAAGCGACTCGTATCGTATCGTATCGTGTGTATGGTATGTATGTATTTTTACAGTATCAACCAAATTATCTTATAAAGTCTTATTACACACAACACGATGATTTGCATAATAATAATATATGTTTATATGAATGGTGTTACAGATAAGTAGATGACTTTTGTGAGGACTGGTGCTTGCTATGGATTGAGACAATCTGTAATACAAGACACCAGGTCGCCTCCTAAATTCAAAAGATTCGTTATAATAACAGTAGTACATTTACATTTTACCTATTGTACCTAAACTATTGTAAGTACAGTAAAGTCTTTTTAGATAATATAGAAAAAAACGATAAGTTTTTTAAGTATAGGCAGATACATAGACAAAAAATATGCAATTCAAATTAACATGCAATTTAGGCAAACTTATCATAATTCTAAGACATTGTTCATTCGCTGGGGGTAAGCGTGTGTGTCAGAGGGTGTAGCAAGCTAAATTTTGCAGTTATGAATGTTACTTGTATAGTACACACGACGCATCATTTCATAGTAACTGAATTGTAGGGAATTCACTTTATTTATATTGACAGTATGCCTTTACTGACTGACTGACTTTATTTGTATGTTTTGGCGATGAGGTTGGACACTTTTTACGTTGCGTACTCTATCTCATAAATGTTTATGCCTATGCTCAGGGGCCCTATTTTTGAATCACTCGCTTCGAAATGGCAAGTGATTTTCGTTCGACAACGAGTTTTTTCTATGACTTTTAATTCATCTTCGAACGAAAATCACTCGCCGTCTTGAAGCGAGTCATTCAAAAAAAGAGCTCCTGGGCTTAAGCTGTTTCGAATCAGCAATCGCGTCATTGTAGAGGTACCACACCATGCAGAGCTATGTCTTTTAAATAGGACTTACCCCATCAATAGTGACTGTAGGCACAAACTTCGGGCTGACCAGTTTAGTGAGGTACTCCGCGTCAAGTTGCAGTTCGGTGCCTCGCCCTGACGCCATGCAGTCTCTTACGGCGGAAGATGACACGCCCGCTTTATGGACGCACTGAAAATTTAAATAAAAAATAAGAAAATTTAACCCCACCGCCTGAATGGTAACTTTGACGGTATACAAATCATTCCTGTTTTTCGAAACTTCTATCGTGCTAGGATCAACGACATTTTAGGCTTTGACTGCCGCGAAACTAGACACAATAGAAAAATATTGTTTGTTTGGGGGTCACCGGTGACCACCATGGTCCATGGCGCCTAATGTGCACTATTTTGCGACATGATTGAGAAAGAAATTGTTAATCTTCTTCGTAACCTGAAGAAGGAGGAACCCCAAGAAGGCTTTGGGTAAATTTTGTTATAGTTTTCATTAAATTGATTATATAAACTTTTTTTTTCAAATGAAAACCTATAATTTTACTCGTCAGACCTTAGTTAAAGAACGACATTATTTAACATCATGACTTATATCTAGCGATTCTAGGATCTCATAATTGCTTACCGAGAGATCCCCTCTAGTTCCAGCAAAAGTCTCAAATTCGCACGCCACGTACTCTACTTTCTCAACGTCAGATTTATCCTGCATCTGGTCCAAAGCACAGCTATGGACCAAGTTCCCGAGGCATTCGGACGGACCGTGCTGACACTGGAAACCGTTGAATCCTTGGTTTATACTCTGAAAAGAAATTAACAACACATTACAATCTTTGTGTATGACCTAAAGATATTACTTTGAAAGAATTATTTTAGCATTAAGTCCACCCTTTGTGAACTGTTGTAGATACCTTGTATTGTGCATGTGGATCCCGCATGCATCAAATTTCAAAACTATGCTGGCTTAAAAATCATTTTTTTGAATCAAGTAGGTAGAAAATGTGATATTATATGGTAGCAATCCCGTATCTAACCATTCATATTCTATTGAAAGTTGAAAACAATATACAAGTGATATATTTTGATATTAATTCAAGGTGCATGGCATACAGGTTCACCTATGCCTAGGAATGGGATACGGGGGTAGTAACCTAGGCCCCGACTCTCACGGTAATCGAACTCTTCCTGTGTAGTAATTCGATTAGGTACAAGTTTGACCGTTTTACCCAAACATTAAGTATACCTACATGTTACAAACAACCACACGGAAGTAATCAAAATGCGTAGAAATCGTGACACTAAGCCAGCAAAAAAATCTTTGTTTTTTTTTCTATTGGTGAACATTTCACGAATGTAAACTACATCAGAATTGAGGCCCTTTACTTAAATAAAAGGGTCGGATCACTTACCCTCGCCTTCCCGAAAGGCACTAGCATGAGCATGACATTTTTTGAGAGCAGCTGAAGCGCCGGTCGAAGCTGCTCCAGCACAAATGCTCTGCTGTCCGGGCATCGGCTTTCATAGTAGACAGAGACGAAGAGCTGAAAATAATAGATTTAATTAGTATAGAACTATTTGATTTAAAACAACAGGCCTTAAAAAGAAGCCTGAAATCTCACAACGACCGATGGAGAGGGCTATGCTTGGTGTTTCTCTACGACTTTGAATTAGAAATGAGGAGAAACGTAGAAGAACTAAGGTAAACATAAAGCCCAAGTGGGAAAGGGCAGGGCACATAGCGCGAAGAACTGATGGCTGTTGGGGGCAAATAAGTTCTAGTTTAGAGACAATTCGACCAAAGGCGCAGTGTGTCCACCTACAAGATCGAAGGAGACTTTGTAAAGATCGTAGGATCACACAGGAAGCAGACCGCTTGAACCCGGTCGCGGTGAAAAGTCGTAGTAGTGCCTATGTTCAACAGTGGACGTCCTTTCGATGATAATGATGATGTTTTTGAACTTGAGCAACACTGTTGAATGAGAGCATCAAGAAAGCTCATAAGTAACCTCAAAAATATTTGAGGGAAACCGCTGAGGATTAAGCGGGTAACTTACTTATTCTTCAAGTATTAAGTAAATTAGTAATACAGTGTTCTTTAATTGATACTTATTACATTACTTTCATGAAACAGCCAAGGTTCCAAGTTTCTGCATTTTCTTGAAAAAGATTAATCGTACGGATATATTAGACGTTCGTAACTTTTTAGACTTTTAGCTTGCTAGACGACAGTTTGAGGGTCTCGCAAACACGTGATATTATTGACCTGAATAAATAACTGTAAGCATGAACTATATCTGCATTTATACATTTTGGCGTGCAAGGTTAACACGCTAAAATGTAGAGCAGTGAAAGTTGTATGGGCTAAGCCTCTATTGAGGACTATGCATGCTGAAAGTGCAAAATATACTTAGATAGGACCTTGGGGCCTTAGAATTATCACTATGGTATGGAGAGTGATTCATTTGGTTTTTATTTTTTTACGTAGGCATCGACCGGCCACGGCCGAAACCTTAAAAATAAAAAGATCACATCAACATAATTCGAAAAATACTTTGGTGAAACCTTGTAAAATGTCAGGTTTTTGAATGATAAACTTATTAGGATGCAAACAACGACCTCTATGTTACACTAGACACGCTGTTTAGAACAAACTTTGTACGACAGTAAGTTAAGGCCAAATGGAGCATCCGCGTTTAGTCTGTTGCCAGAAACTACCGTGTCAAAACGGCCCTTACGTGAAAAGACGAAATAAAATAAAAACTTAAATATGTGTTATATCAGCCGTATTTTCACCTAGTTTTCACGATAGTTTTGTTTAATTGATTGTAGTAAATCTAAGAGATAAAAAGATTTATTGGGGGCGTAAAAGCATTAATTTTAGTTTTATTGTAAACCAAAGATCAACCAAAAACAGATAGGCCAAAAATCTTATAGGTAGAAAATGAATCATCTTTGTGACTATGAACCATGAGTTTTATTTAAATTGACTTTAATATTTGAGTCCGTTGTTCTTAGCCAGTCTAATATTGTCAACAATTTTTATAATTATAATAATAATGTCAGTGAATAAAACTAATTTACTATCTTATTAAAAATATCTCATTAACGATTCATTGCTTATGCCTAAAACCCAAATCCTAAGTTTTGTGTTTATCTTATTTATTTTAGTAGCAGTATTGTAAGATAGGTACAAATTATGTTGTAATAATATTGATAACAACCTTTTTTGTGGATACAATATCATATTTATTCATATTATAATATCCAACATTATCACTAGAAAAAAAAAAACGTAAGTACTAATAACGAATCATAGGCAGAAAACTAAAAACCCGCAAGGTGTCATATCTGTTAGATTACTCTTTACTACCTTTGACAGTTCAGTGTTGTTGTTTTAATGGCGATTGTCATGTTTGGAAGAAATAAGGGGAAAATTATGGTGTGATTTCTTTTTGGGATTTGTTTGTTTTCTAGGTGATCAGTTTTCTCTTATGCTTGCTAACGTTTTCAAATATCATGATGTATTAAATGAATAAGCAACATTAAATTAAAATTGATTGTCCTAAAAAACACGTTAGTAATCTGCATCAAATAGGAGAATTAAAAAATCATCAATGGCAACACCTTACACTTCTTTAATTTTAAAAAATGTGACACAAAATTTGTTCTGTACAGCGTGTCTAGTATAATACATATAAGTCTATGGATGCAAACAAAATATCCGTTAGTCTGTTTATAGCTAAACGAGATGGCTTAGAAAATTTCGTCATAGAAAATATTTTTATTGGTAAAATAATGCATGGAATCGACTTTTTACGGTTTTATTGATGGCCGCTATTTTCGAACAAAATGAAATCGCGGACAGAAAAGTAAGCAATAAGTTCCATACACTTTTAAGTAATTGTTTGGGTATTCGCATTACACATAGGCTCTAGCTATAAACTATGGCATCTTTACTTTCTTCTTATATTGGTAAATAATGCCAGCTTTCCTCGCATCGACTACCTTATAAACTCCTTGCCATCAATCAAATAATTAAATTACTCTCTTGGATTAGAAGGCCTAGGCCAAGTTATTTTACTTACCTATTTTATTTCTATTGGGAGCTTATCCTACTTTAGAAGTATAAAATGACCGATTTTAAAATGACATGTGACAGTCAGACAGACAGACAGATGAAGACAGATATCAGACAGATGATTGCTGACAAATAAATGACTGTTAGAATTAGGTGTATTGTATTTTATTCGGCGAATATTCCTTATCTGAAGTTGGTAAATTTAGTAAATAACAAAATAGACTTCAATCACCGCTCAGTAACTTACGTGTTTTATTTACCTAATAGAATTTCTTGGTGCTAATACATATTTGTCACATTAAATAGCTAAATTATTTGCAGTGTGCGCGATAATGTATGTTCCTGTCTATGTATAAGTATTGTTCCGGTCATTTTCACACTATGATTGTTTGGAACGACCAACAAAATGACCTACAGTTTATTGAATAGTAATAATAGAAACATGACTCATAGAATTCGTTTAACTAGGTTTGTCTATTACCAGAATGTGTCAACTGCAAAATCAAAAAGTGAAATTCTCACTTTCATTACCTAATTATTTCATTATTAATGAATATTATACCGCAAAATGCCTCATATTTTTTATGACTCAGAGTCGATTTGGCTAACGTCCGATAGGACTTATCCGAGAATAAGTATAAAACGACCGATTTTAAAATGTCATTTACAAAAAAAATGCTGACATATCGAATACAATACAAAGGACTTAAATCAAAAACGTCATCTGTTTGTCAGCAATCATTTACGGATATGTCATTGTAAAATCGGTCGTTTTATACTTATTCTGTCCGATAAGTCCTATCTTATGTTGGTAAAATCTAAAATATATATTTAGCGTCGATTTTACCAATGTTAAAACAAGACTTATCCGACTGAATAAATACATAACGACCGTTTTTAAAATGACACATATACAAATGATTGCCGATGAATAGGTGAAATTTGAAATGAAATTTATACATTGTTGAGTCTTCCTTTTAAGTATATTTAAATACTTGTGCCAGGAGGGCTCAGGTGACGTTTTCAAATTAGGCGTATTGTATTTGATTCGGCGAATATTCCTTATCTGAAATCAATCTAAAATCAGGCCCTTATCTAAAATCAGGTCAAAATGGCGTTCAATAGTTAAACAAAGTCTGAGCCTTTAATTTTGAAGTAAGAAGTAGGTGACAATTTATGTATCTGATCATCATCATCTTTATTAGCCTATGGACGGCCACTACCGAACAAAGGTCTCCTCCAAAGTTTGCCACAGCGATTAGTTACAAACGGTCTGCATCCAGTGTGTTCCTGCGATCGTCTGTCCATCTTGTCTTTGGGCATCCTACGTCGAACAGCCTTAGATGAAATATGTGTATCACCGTTGACTGCTCTGCGGACGGCATCTCCGTCAACAACATAGCTACACAGACGATATGGTGCTGCTGTGCCCCTCGATCAGTGCTCTCAAAATTCTGATTTACATCTGTAAGTGATATGGGGTGGCTCACGGTCTTAAGTACAACGCTACTAAGAGTGAACTGCTAGTTTTTAAAGCTAAAAACAAGTCCTACCAAATTCCAGCTGTTAGGCTCAGTGGCACTCTCCTGAATCAAGTTTAATTCACAATAAATCGTCCGATTACAGAATCAATCACGCGGTTTTTACAATATTACGGAGACATATGCATCAAATGAAAGCATGTTCCGAAATCAAAATGGCACCGTAGGCATCGCCAGTTGAAGTAATGTTTACTCAAGTAATTAAGGAAGTGTATACCTATCCATATTTGTTGTTACAATTTGCGAACACACATCCTCCAATCATAAGGATGTGAAATTACTTTCTTTATTTATTTGTACAAGTTTGTCGATGCTTTCTCTACTTACACTCCTTTTACTTTAGTGTGCCGGATTTCCTTAATTACCGTTAAATTTATCTGCATTACTGGCATTTTGTATACAAGTCATTTTAGTTGATCGGATCTGTTTTGTGAACTCAAAAGCTCCCATGCGATTATTTGGGTTAATTTGGACGTTTGTTTATACTTTCTCAATTAACATAATTTAATTATTGGAGTCGTCCTACAGGAACTTTGTGACCGAATCGTCACAAAGTGTGTTGAGAATGGCAGCCTTTTGAATAGTAATGTTCTTCGTTTTTAATTTGCATCATTTTTTTTTCTTCGTGTGTAAGTATGTACTTTGTTTCAAATAATTTTATTACATTCAAACTATAGGTACGTAGCTCCTGCAGAAATTAAGACAATAGTATTGACTCTCTGTTTGCCTGTGACCAAGGATGCTGTAAAGCATTCAAAACGTCAGGGGGTTTAATGGTGCGCAAAGTGTTTTATTCAATGCGTAGTAATCGCATTGAATAAAACACTAATATAAAACAATAGTACTTACCTGTAGAAAAATTATTCGTGATTATTTGGGATTAGACAATAGAAGATCTGGAAATAGCACACAATAGCAGAAAGAAGTACTCATTTTTAGGGTTCCGTAGCCGAATGGCTACGGCAAAAAACGGAACCCTTATAGTTTGTCCGTCTGTATGTCATAGCCACTTTTATTCTGAAACTATTAGTATTACACAGTTGAAACTTAGTATTACATAGTTAACCGCTTTACGATTCTCATACAAAAAAATAATATTTTAGGAGAGGCGGGGGCCCATTCATGAAACTTAAACCTTTATTTTATTTGACAAACCTTTGCGTGTGGGGTCTATGGATCTATGTAAAAATAAATAAATATTGGACACCAATCACATACCCAAAGTAAGTAGCCAATGCACTTGCTTGTGTTATGGAAATCAGACACAACGGTGGTACCACAACACCCAGACCCGAGACAATATAGAAAAGATCGTTTTCTACATTGACCCGACCGGGAATCGAACCCGGAACCTCACGAGATGGCGACGCTTGAAACCAGCGTGCTAGCCACTCGACCACGGAGGTCGTCAAAATGTATATGTCATCGAGGTTCCTAAAACCATTTTCTCTAAAATCCAACGTTTGAAAGATAGACGCTTCCAAAGTGGTAAAAAAAGGCCTCCTCCCCCATCTAATTGTCAAACTAAGCAAGTAAAAAAAACATGATGTGGATCTTCACAAAAACTTTCAACGAAAATTGTTCTGAACGAAATCGAACTTGTAGTTTTTGAGATAGAGCACCTTTCCAATAACCGCAAACATAACTTTGTTATTCATACAAATACTATGAAAAACAAAGTTATATTTGCTGTCAACAAAATATTGTGGTAATTTAGCAAACTGGAAATAAGTGGATCTATAAAATTCAGTTCGAGTCCGACTCACACTTGACCGGTTTTAATCTTTTAGTGGGCTTTATCATACTACGCAGTACACAATCACGTATACTCACGTCTTAACAAACACTTGCGGACAAATAAATTGGATTACTAATTAGACTTTTGAAAATCAATTCTCATGAAGTCGACATTAATATGCATGTGTAGACTGTTGGTGTACGTAAGCACGTCATGCACTTACTCCAATTGAAATTGATTCTCATAAATGGAAGATTAATGCGTTATTTAAAGCTAATACGATATTCAAAACTACAACAAGAAATACCTACTGAAATTATTAGTAAGATTAACTGGAAGGCTAAAGAGGATATTTAAAAGAAAAAATGACAAACATACCTGTATTACATACTTACTTAATTTCAATATTAGTACGGATAAATCTTTGTGGCCCAGTTTAATATCTGCCAGTCTACATTTGTAGTCATTCATACATGACAATGAAATAAACAGACCGAAAACAGCTTACATTGTTCTTATTGAGACGTAAATGAGTTACAATATTACGATTCATTGTATTGTGAAAACGTTTTAAAAATTACGTTACCTACTTATAAACGTCACTACATACACATGTTTAAAAAAATACCCATTTAAAAATGTTTACTTTGCTAGCCTGTGGTTGCATTTTCTGACGCTTTGAAATAATAATATTAAATTAACTTAATTACCTTTTTTGGAACATATCCTGAAGCAGAACTATCAGCCGCTAGCACAAAAAACACTGTTAAAAACTTTTCAAAATTCATTATGCCGCGTTGCTGTCAAAATTGGCGGGAACAAATATTTTTGCACCTTACAGTCACTGGCACTTTACAAAGTAAAAACTTTTTTGTATAAAATATTTATTTTATTTATAAAAAGTTATCATATTTTTTAATAAACATGTGGTTATCGAGCGAGAGGTGGTCGCTAACTGTGTGGTACATTTGTGTAAACACGCGTGAATGGTGTAATTATTTACTGTTGACTAGCCAGTTCTGTGCACTTGCTTTCGACATTGATAATGTGCCATAGTATTAAGGAGTAATTTACAAATTGATTTATGGCGGCTGCTCGGCACGAGTGTAACTGTAGTTTGTAGTGCAAATTAAATATATCAAATCATTTTCTTCACAAGTTAATGGGAGCTGGGAATACTTATTATTTACCTATTGTTTTGCAAATTACCTAGTAAGAGGAATACAATTTGTTATAAATAATACTTTTACAGACCAGATTACTGCCGAATTAAAGTTTTCGGACAAGATTTACCGGTTTAGGAAAACATAAAAAACCCAAAACACCAAAAACCGCCTTCAAAAACTGACTGAAAAAGGCTTAAAATAACGCATTCGTCTTTATTTTCGAAAAACAAATTATTTTGGAGTGAGTTTGATATCGTGCTCTGGACTCCAAAATAATTTTTTCTCCTAGTAAGTTTTTCGACGGCGGTTAAATTTTTAATAAATATTTTATTAGGGCTGATTTTTCAATAGTCAGATAAAACTTATCAGACTGATAAATTATAAAGCGACAGATTTCAAAAAATGACAGTTACGTATGATTGCTGTCAATTAGGTGACGTTTTTAAATAAGCCATATTGTATTTTGTTCGACGAATATTTATTATATGACTATTGAAAAATCACCCCTAAATCATGATTTTTAGTTATTACTCATATGGACGGATTGTAATTGAAAACTTACACTGTAACTTATGTTGAACTATAACTGATTTAAAAATCATCGCACTATTACTTTTCTTTTTGAGTAATCCTGAGACAAACATACATACACTTACGAAATTTGCACACGTATTAAGCAGCATTAATAAGATCAATATACTAAAATTTTATCAAATTCTGACGATATCACATACATAGAGGTCGATTTTATTACTCGTTTTTTCGATAAAAAGGTATATTCTTTCAACTTTCTTCCTCATAAGATCAGGATAGGAAAGCTCATACGGCTACATTGCAGGCTCTAAGGTAGAGTGGAGTCCCAAGTTTCGATATAGCGCAGACTTGCCTCAGTATTTTTTTCACTAAGATCTGTTTCGTAGCCTTTAATGTGTAATAGCGTTTAATGATATTTAGTACTTACCAGTATTAGAAAACCATGTTAAGATAGGTATACAGTAGGTAGGCGATGGCGCAGAACCCGATCAGTGTCCAATAAGGCTGGATCAAGTATAACACGATGAATATCAAAACTATTATCGCTAGGAAGATGAGTATTTCCATTTAATTTGAAAATACATTGTAATGAAATATTTATTATTTCAAAAATATTAAATTATATCCATTCTGGATAGTTTGTTTACATTGTGATTCGCATGTTATGTCAATGTCAATTTTAGTTGGCCATTGTTGGCATTTGATTTTTTTGTTACATTTTGGTACTGAGATCCATCCGTTTTTTTTCTTTTGCAAAATAAAGCGTATTTAATTTCTATTTTCAATTCGAAATAAAACTCGACTACTTACAGCTTATTAATATAATCATATAAAATAGTAAACTTATCTTATATATTTTTTAAAGCAATCATTCAATGACGGATCGGTCGTCAAAATATTAAAAATTCTCCGTGGTGTACTGTCGAAGCACGTTGGGTTTCAAAGCGTCACCGCTACAAAGACCCGGGTTCAATTCTCAGTCAGATCAATGTAGAATTCACTACCATAATTTTCGAATCTGACTGTTGTGGTACCACCGTTATTTCTGATTTCTATAACACAAGCTACTCGTACATACTTTGAGACCAGAGCAATGTGTATGATTGGTGTCCAATATTTTTCTTATTTATATGTATACATTAGCAATGATATCACCTTTCAAAACGTAACCTCCTTAATCTGATCATTATATTCATCTTCTACAACTTCTTCTTTCCAATTTCTTATTCTTCTCAACATGTTGATTTACAACAGAACATATCGGCTTTTTACTACCAACTTGAGTTGCTTCTGATCTATAGCTATTTGATATGATGGAGTATTCATCAGGATTGTTGGTAAAGAAATGGGCTATTGATCGCATGTAGTAAGTAGAGACGTCTTGCTGAAGATGATTTACGGCAGGTGAGAGTCTCGACGTCTGAGGACGGTAGTTGTCCCTTATTTCTGTGCGGAATGCCCTGTCAATAAATACATAGCAATGAAGTCGAGCGATGGACAGAGCTATACTAAGGTATAACTAAGGTAACGGACATAGCCATATGAATCAGTATTTTCAAGTAACAGAGGCCAAGGCACATAGCGCGAAGAACTGATGGCCATTAGAGCAGAAAAGATCTAGATAGGAGAATTTTCGACCAAATGCGCAGCAAAGGACGTCCACTGCTAAGATGGACAGACGACCTTACAAAGATCAAAGGATCATACTGTATGCAGACCGCTCACAACCGGTCGCTGTAAAAAATCTTGGGGGAGGTCTGATGTTCAGCAGTTCAGACTTTTGGCTGACTATGATGATGATGATGATAAATGAAGTCTTGTTTATTACAAGTTCATTAATCCACGGTTAGTGAGAAACCAACAATCGACTATCTGTGGAACTGATTTAGTTTATCATCGTTTGCTTTACGCAGATATTATAATCCTAGATAAAGCTTCCTTTCCATTGTTGGTCACCCACTTCAAAGACCAAAAAATAGTGCACTTAAGGATCGGAACTCGCTTTAACCTAGGATTGCGCTTATCCTGGATTTAACCATCACTCTGTCTCCGTCAGTTTATTAGACGTTGACCGAGATAGAATGAAGATCTAATCCAGGATTAGCGTAATCCTGGGTGAAATCGCATGATGATTTAACCCAGGATGTCCAGCAAATCCACCTTAAGTCGATTATACCAAGTTAGATAGGACTTATCCACCCCAATATGTATAAAACGACCGATTTTAAAATGAGATTTACGTAAATAAATGCTGACAAACAGGTGACGTTTTCGAATTAGGCGTTTTGTATTTTAATAGCCGAATATTCATTATTTAATTCTGGTAAAATCGACTCTTAACTAATATGATTAACACAGAATTTAATAGATTAGTTATTACCCCGGTACCCATGTCAGTTGGTTGTGAGCCCGGATCTGCCTGAAATCATCCTTGAACTTTTCTCTATCGTAGACAGTCTTTTGTTTGCTTGTCGGCAGCTGCCATTCATCTGATTTGTGTTTTGGTCTTCTGGTCTGGAAGATGGTTGATAAAAAAAAGCTGGATCTCGTCCCATAAGTTTCATAGATATTAATTTAAACAGATTACGATTAAAATTATTATTCGTGACCATGTTGAGAATTTGGTTACGAAAGTGGGTCAGTTAAAATCATTTATGGTTGCTTGTTAGTCAGGTTTATGACTGTTTGATACTATGCTGTTGATTTATACTTTTAAGTTTCTTAGGTGGATTTGCGCATGATGATCTAACCCAGGATTACGCTATTCCTGGATTAGATCTTCATTCTGTCTCTGTGAAAAGTTTCTTTGACGTTCACAGACCGTGGAAGAATGATAATTTAATCCAGGGTTAGCGTAAATCTAGGTTAAGCCGACATGCGCAAGTGGGCCTTACGCTAATCCTGGATGAAATCTTCATCTGTCTCTGTCAACGTCAAATAAACTGATTGAGACATAATGATGATTTAATCCAGGATTAGCGTAATCCTAGGGTAAATCATCATGCGCAAGTGGCTCTTAGAAGTAAAAGTATTGGTAAGGCAGATTTTTGTATCGTGATCTGTGCTCTTCAATTATTGACAACAAAACGTTTCATTTATTTATAAGATAACGGTAAGCATTTCTTGTACTGAGATAAAGAACTACTTCATAAATTTATGCATGCACATGTAGGAACGAAGAAATCATCAAACAATAAATTAATTACCATCATTAAAAATCAAAATACTCATTGGTAATCAGAAAGTGTGTGATAGATAAGTTATGTTATTCGGAACACAGTTTAAGAGTATACCATTTAAATTTTCAAAGGTAAGGTAAACGCTACATTTGTAGGTATATTTGCGTAAATTTCAAATAACGACACATTTTCAGTTTGCGTTTCAGTCATTTTATAGTTTATGTTACAATCGTTATTTTAAAATGCACCATCAATTACAAATCATCAATCTGGGTCAGTCAATAAAGACCAAGACCTTTACTAACTTACCCAAGGATCATTAGAAAGCGTATGGTAAGTGACGATATCATTCGAAGCTGACGGCTTGCTTAGCTGATCAGCAGTATATGGGCGATGGTGAAGGCGGCTGGTGGTCAGATACGGGTCCAGGTACTTCTCAAAGCCGTCGTACGTTGTGTCTAGTGGCTCCAGGTCTTTGTGCCAGCTGGGTTCTTCAAACTGTGGTGATAAAATTGGCTGTTAGCGACAGCTCGATATTAGTTTGCATTGTATATCCACACCGCCTGGCAGCTTTGCCGGCGGCATACGTCAATTAACTTTTAGATACCGCTGTGGCTTGAGTTGAGCGGCATGGCATCCATACATCATAGGAATTTTGTAGGGAAAATTTACAGCGCCACCTACCTCAAGTTTATCTTGCCCATACAAAATGTTTTTAAATTCTAACGCGCTTGCAATCAAACGTGAGTAGAAAAAACTCAAACTTTGCCCTGTCAACTCTTATTGTAGTAATTTTGTTCTACTTTTTATCAAGAAATACTCCATCTGTAAAGTTCAAGTTACTTTATGTTTGACAAGGACTCAGTCTAGAGTCTAGGGCGGAATCATATTAACATCCACCAGATAGAGTTTTTCTTTAAATAGCAGTAGCATTACTTACTTCGTCTGGTGGCAAGCTAGCTGGGTGTTTAAACTGGTCCTTATCGGTCACCAATCTCGAGGGGGTGGTGGGGGGAGTGTAAGAAGTCCTCATGACGGATGACGCATGAGCAGTGCATTGAGGCACCCTTTCTTCAAGCTGCAATCATCAAATAAACATTATTATGATATATTACCTTAGGGGTTTATTAAGCTATATCTTGGAATACGTAAGAACCCAGTAGACGTTTACATTTTACGTGTTATCTACCCTCTCGCCTTTACTCTCCCCATATGGGGTTCATTCATCACATTTGCAGCAGTCTTAGCGTCTTACTGTCCCCATATCGGGTTCTCTGTACTGTTAGCGTCACGTTTTACTCTCCCCATATAGGGATCGGTTGAGTTTTGATTTTAAATCGATGATTTAGCTATGTGGTGCGGACAATTGAATACTTAAAAGTCTTTAACATTTAGATGGTAAAATGAGCAATCCATAGATACCAAAAAGTTGGGTGTTCCGACTAGTTTTTAGAAGGTGGGTCTTGTGAATAGACCCCATGTACTAAAATGTAGTTATTACGATTTTTATTTATCCTGTATTTATAAAATTTGTTCTATGGTGATAAGTAATCTTATTTATATGAAAAATATTATGTTTCAGCTTTGTTTCGAGGTATTTGAAGGTATAATTGAAAATTTATAACGTAAACATTTATTATAAATACGATGAGTCATGTTTTTTCCCGCGCTACCTTCTTTATCGCCTCAGTATTAATAAAAATATTTCAGTAACGTAAAATTTAGTAAAACAGTGTGATAGCTAATACAATAAACAACAAATCCCCGTTTACAAAATGATGATAGCTCATTCCTACCGCGAGATATTTATATTTTTGTAAATTGCGCGGCCCGGCGACAGGGTCGAGGCCACGCGCGCGTTTGTCTTATGACAGTTGCGCGCAGTTCTCGCAGTTCTCGAAGCGGATTGACAGGTTAAAAAAATATAGGAATTTTCGTTTATAATTTATAATTTGATATTTTTACTTATTTGAAAAAATCCTATTAAATTAAGCCAAATAAACGAACATTAAGACGATCTTAGTACACTTGTTTGTTTGTTTATATTGTATTTATGTACAGAATTTCTGCAATGCTGGAATCACTGTATGTATCGATAACAGCACGTCAAGGTAAAAACTGCGGTATCTTTTACAGTTGTAATACAGGAAAATTTTCAACAAAAGTGTGTAATCTGTTGTGCTGGCGACCGTACATGTTATAGTTAAAAAAAATAAATGAAGCATTATTAAGCCTTATAAAATATTAACATTTATTATTGCTATGCATTGTACTCGTAGGTAGAGTCTGTGCTAATTGTTCATTCTTCTGAGCTAAGGCAACATAACTTTATCTTTATTAGTAACGCTTTATGCATGCAAACATCGCAGTCTATCGTAGGATTCTAGTATATTACTCTAGAGTTCCTTTTTATACGTAGAAGTAGTCCTCCGTTATAAGAATTAGAGATAACGGATCATAACGCGAATAAAAACGTATGAATAATGCTATTACTCACTGCTCAACGTTTCGGATGAGTTGCAACTGCTGTGGTCACAAGTCAACCGTCTTGTCTAAGACCCGTTACACACTGCAATTTTTAGCATCGATGCAGTTGCGCGTTTGCGACAGCTTCGCGACTCACGCGACGATGCAAGATTTTGGCATCGATGCTAACGCGCGACTCTGTCTTTATTCTGATAACTTGGTGGGTCTTTAGCATCGATACAATCGCGATGAAGCATCGCGTTTGCATCGATGCAAGTGCGATGCAGGGATCTTCTATTTATTAGACAGTGCGCGACGACGGTGCCTCAAATAATGGTAGAAGTTTAAATGACTAATGGCTGGATGCCATTACGACCAGTAATTAAACCAAATTCGTTTCAATGAAATATTGTCAAATCAAATCAAATCAAATTTATTTCAGTATAAGGTAAGTACAATGTAGTTTTAACAGAGGATCATAATTAATTACTTTACAAATAGGTATGTACTAATTAATCATAGAGCTTTGCTTCCTAAGTTAGGGAAAGAACCCTGTATTTTAGGATAAGCAAGATGCTCCTCCCGTTTTTTATATATATTTTTCATACGTGTAGGTATGCACAATATCAACATTCAATATACAGTCACCAGCACACCAGGCCATTCATTTATGGTGAAAAAAAATAACCCATAAATAACAATTCCATAAGATATCAAAGCGTTAAGCTTAAAGTGCTGTCGTCTAAAACTGTATTTTTATGCTAAGTATTGTGTAGTTGGTTATCTTTAAAATAGATTTTTAAAGAGGTACTTACAAAACAAGTCCTACGAACACCTCACTTCACAATCCATAACATCTACATATGTTAAGTAAGTATCAAGTGAAACAAAAGAATTTGTGGGTGAATGTGAGTTACAAGTGTGAAAAGAAGCATCAGTGATTTGGATTTTTTCGGCTAAACATTTTCCTATATTAATGAAATAATTATTTATGTGGTTTACGGCTAAGCTGGGCGAGTCATGTGATCGCAATAGTTCATCTGTAGAAGTTTTGGTTTTCTTTATAAAGGTTATAGTTTTTAGGACACATAGCTTTTTCTTATTATTACCAGCATTAGAAATCAGGTTCGCTTCATATTGTCTTTTAAAATTTTTAAGGAGATTGTTACAGAAGCTTTTATACCTCTTATAAGTTGTTTGTATTATATCATCAGTTGGATGTGCTTTAGCTTTTCTAAAAAGATTATCTCTGTTTCTAATACATCTAAGCAAACCAGACGTCATCCATGGCTTAAATATTTTCTTACGATTGACGGTATTATAGGAGACCGTGTTTTTAAGATGCAGCCCAGTAAGAATCTCTATAAGTCTGTTAACACAAGCGTTTGGATCCTGAATATTATACAAGCAACTAAAGTCAGTATTTTTCATGTCAAACGCCAGGTTAGCCAGATTAAGTTTGGAGGTTATTTTCGGTAATGGATCTGAAAAGACACCAAAATCGAGACAAAGCAAAACGGCGTTATGATCAGAAATGTCGGACTGAATAACAACTGTCAGTGAAGGTTTCCTAGTTTTTAATAAAACATGGTCAATACAGGTATTACTTTTTGGTCTAGTTATTAAAGTATGCGCGGGCTTGAGGCCATAAAAAGCAGTTAAAGTAAGATAGTTTTCGTTTTTTTCTGTTTGTGTATCATAATTGTTAGGTGAAATATCAATATTAACATCTCCTATAACTACTATATTATGGAACATAGCAAGACTTTTTAACATATTTTCCAAAGAAAGATTAAATGAGTCAATACTGTTTTTGTAAGAAGGTGAGCGATAGATCGCAATTATAGCCAGATCAAAACCCTTTTTTATCAAGAAACGGTTTGCCCCAGGGAAGTCAGGTTCTTCTACTGTAACATTGATTCCATTTCGGACGTAAACTACAACTCCATTATTTTGTAAGCTATACCTTTCAGTTGCATAGCCTATATAATTATCAATTATTGGAATAATTGGATTACAAGATACCCAGCACTCAGTAAGAACTATTAGGTCACAATCGATCTTTAGCCTGTGTAATAATAACATGAAATTGTCTATATTACACCCAATACTCCGAATATTTTGGGTTATACATTTAATATAATTTCCGGATTGCGGAACTACGGAATAACACAAATCAACCTCAGAAGTAATAGCTTTCGACAGTGAAGTCCGGTCAAAATCCTCGAAGTCTGTTAAGTCACCAAAAAGGAATAGTAACAATATAATGATCCATGATAAGGTCATGACACAAATATTTAAATAAGCTTTTTAGTATTACAGCATAATTATTAAGTGTGACATTATGATAATTAATGCATTTAGACAGCAAAACATGAAAATATTGGAGGAAATGTGCAGATTTATAGGCTATAAAGGTCCTCAACAGGTACCTTTTAATATGAATATTGTTATTTGTTACACAAATATACCATGTATTATCCATTTATTCTATTCAATTACGTTAATCTATAGTGCCGATTTTTACTTATTAATGAAATATAAGGCACGGATTCTTAAATTTTATACTAAAATTGCAAGAAATATGGTGACAGACGTCCTCCAATGTTGTTTTTTTTGGTCACTACGAGCGCTCTCATCCATTCGAGTTTCCCATCACCTACTGGACACACAGTAAATTGCAATGCAACGCGAAAGTTTAAAATCTAGTTCTCCGCTATCCATGTAAAACTAGGCGTTTTAAATACTTACTTTTCTAGCAGGAGGATAGATATACTCGTTTTTTTCACACGACGTATGTTTGTTAAACCTCTTCGTTTCTGGCTCCTTTCGGCTGAAGTCCCTGCTGCTTTGCGATACAGTCAGGTCTTTCGTCACGTTGTAGTCTCGCATGTATTGCTTGATCTCTTCTAGAGGCGATTTCTAGAAGTAATTTTAATAAAGTAGGTACATTCATAAAGATGAAATAAGAAACCAAAAACTTGCGCTCGGGCGGGACTTGAACCAGCGTCACGCAATGACGTATTCATAGGAGACCACAAATTTCGTAGGCTCGGACTGACAGCACGGTAGCTCAATTGGTAAGAGCGTTTGGCCCGGTCAGCCAAGAGTTTGCTGGTTCAAGTCCCTCCCGTGCGCAAGTTTTTGGTTTCTTATTTCATCTTTATGAATATAAAATATGACACTGTGAGTATTAATAACATTCTAAACCAAAATTAGGTATACTTTTATTTGTGTGTGCATTTCAAAATCAACATCATGCATGCACAAAATAAAATAAAAAATACAAAGTATCAAGAAACTAAGAGACTATATTTTTTAGATAGTATTCTTCTTTTTCTATAGATACAAGAAAATGCCCAAATGTTTGCAAAATAATTTACGATTAGATAAGTCATTTTCATGCTTTTTTATACCGCCTTCATAAAAAGATAAATAAATAAAATAAATAAATATCCTTTGGACATTCCCACACATCGCCATCTAGCCCCAAAGTAAGCTACTCAAAGCTTGTGTTATGGGTGCCAGACAACGGATATAATACTTAAATACTTTTTTGTTTGTAAATACATACATGAGGTATTCAATTAAACGTGTATGCATGTGATATTGTTGGAATTTTATAATATTTGCGTGTGTTGATCTATAAAGGTTTTCAAACACGTGTGCAAAATTTCGTAAGTGTATGTATGTTTCTACATTTGTATGTTTTTCGACGGATTTCTCGAAAACAAGAAATATTTATTTAAAATTCTTGGAAATGATTATTTTTTAGATCAATCATATTTCAACGGTTCCGTGTAAGTTTCATCAAAATTGGTCCAGTAGTTTTGAGATATGGGTAAGTAGGTACCTAAAGATTATGAAATATAAAAATAAACTGCTTCAAAAACCAACTAAAAACGTTAAAATAACGCATTTGACCTCTTTTTATATATTTTTAACCAGTAGGTACCTACGTAGTTTTGACAACTAAGTTTATTTCATGTATACTGCTTAAAAAATAGTGTGTAACAATAAGTTTGCATTCTACTTACTCCACAAAGCATAGTTTCCGGCTGACTCCTCCATTTTCTTCCAATAGTTTCACTGGATTCCCCAGTTTCAGGGAACTTCCTAACCGGATATGTGATGTGCACCGGGTCCCATTTTAGGGTCGGATCTGTTTTCAAGTACTCAGCTTGCATTTTATTTTTCTTGTGAAAATATACTAATGCCGCTGGGATTATTCTGATATTTATTTTCTTAATTATTTAATCAAGTCCCCGACTCTTGTTTAAAAAAAATGAAGGTAAAACTAATGTACTATACTTGGTAGAGTTCACAGTTTAACAGTTTGGGTTGCTATGGTGTTACCGCTAATCAATATCATAAGCGGCTTAGGTTTTTGATTTCCAAATGTTGTATAGGTACTTATTACCCCAGATGGTACGGAAAAATTAAGGGTCAGAAAAATAAGGTCCTATGTAAACATAATAGGAACAGAATTTGTTTGTCAAAAAAGGTACCTAATTATTTAAATAGGATGTATTTTAATGTAAAATTTTAATGAAAATTAATTAATGAAAGTTTAAGGTACACAGTAAAGTATGTTTTTTACTAATTTGGATTTGAAATAAATTTAAATTGATAAAATAGTTACACACTTGATATAACTAGGTACATGTCCTTTCTTATAACGAAAGTGTCTTTATTAAAGACCGGTAGTATGATCTGGGTAAAGCTGATATAGGGTGAATAGCATTGGTGGACATTGTCTATGTTTATCTGAAGGTAGAGTATTTTTCTTGATTGATTGTTAACTTTTTAGCATCGAACGTTTATGTTCAGTCGAGATTTCTCGCGCCTGAACATATTTGATTGAAAAACGCTTGCGTTTTGCTCACAAAAACGGCCGTCTATTGAAACAAAAGACGACGCGAGGATATTCGCTCCTAAGGTGAAGGTCAGAAATCTCGGAAAATTCTAAAGGTGAACGCAAACTTATCGGAGCCAAACGCGCCGATCGACTCGAAAGAAACGAATTTTAGAATTCTTTACATGAAATCTCATGAAACCTCGCACTCTTATCCGCGTCGAATCTAGAAGAACCCTAGGAATTCCAGATAAATTTTGATAACGTCATCAGATTCGGTGCGGCTAATGCGGTCGACTAGGACGATTCGGACGACTCGCCGGACAAAATCTTCATATTCACTCCCACATTTAGCTGTCGCTCATAGCGCTATCTCATGATTTCTTCGATTTGTCCGATTCCGTCGATTCGTCCGATGCGGATTATGTGAGCGGGGCCTGCTAGACTTTGATTCGTTCGACGCGTTCGGCTCAGATAAATGTGCGTTCACCTTAAATATAATAAAACTAGCGGTCCCCCGCGACTTCGTCCGCGCGTTTTGAGTTTGCTCCCTCCCCTCCCGTCGCAGCGTGATAAGCCTTTCTCAATAAATAAGCTATCTAACACAGAAATATTTTTTCAAATCGGTTCAGCAGTTCCTGAGATAAGCGCGTTCAAACCAACAAACTCTTCAGCTTTATAATACCTAGCGCAAGCGCACGTTGTACTTAAGCTGCGAACATTATTTTGGTGCGGAGTTATGTTAAAACTCTGATAGCTCCTAAGATATTTATTGGAATCAAATGATATGAAGGGCAACTTTGCTCTAAATGAAATGCTAGTGATAATGAAACTATTTATTTTGATAAACATAAATACCTGTGTGTATAATACACCTCTAAAAATGATGCATTATTTTTTTACAAATTTATTAACATAAAAAAGGTTGTAGTAAGTCAACCATAAAAGATAGACTTATGCTGTCGCGGACTTTATAATAGAACTCTTAATGCTGAACAATCCTGTCATACATGATTTTTATGTAACTTTAGCGGTTTCCGCAGCGTACGCAGCGGAAGCTCTCAAACGGAATATCTTTCTCCCGTTTTCGCAACATTTTTCATTGCTGCTGTGGTCTTGTGAGACGTATCTTTATGTTACATAGCTTAAAGCCTTCCTCGATAAATGGACTATCCAACATAAAAATAATTTTTCAAATCGGGCCAGTAGTTTCTGAGATTAGCGCGTTCAAACAAACAAACAAACAAACAAACAAACAAACGAACAAACAAACAAACTCTTCAGCTTTATAATATTAGTATAGATAGTAGGTACCGTATAGAGCTCGTCTAAACTGAAATGGCGCGCCCCACTATCGTATTGACGCACACAAGCAAATTTAAAATATGAACGCAATACATACACAAATGCTGTTGTAATTGGACATTCAGCTGCCGGTGAGACTAACGATTTTTGTCCAATTTGTCATTATTGACGTGAATACGCAAGAGAGCGGACGGTTCGTTTCAATGTGCCAGAGCTGCGCCTATGGCACGGTAATATTATCTATCAGTATTGTAACTTCATACAAACGGGCGACGCGCGAGCTATACCTACTCGCTCGGATGTCGGCATGCGCTCGGCATGCTACAGTCGCGGCTTGCCGCAGTGACGACCGGACGGTGTGTTGGTTTTTAATCAGTAACCGCGCGATTTTTTACTAGAAATAAGTGGAAATAAGAACAAGTAGTTATTTAATACGGCAAGTAGAATATATTGTGCTGTTTTTGTTGCTTTATATTAGAATGCGGATTTTTTATACACTAAAATATAATAATAAACCATTTCGTACATCTCAGTCAAGGCGCAAATATTTTTTGGTCGCAAATTTATAAGACCGATTTGTTATAATAATCAAACATAGATAAAAATAAACATGATTATTTAATAAATCTATCTACCAATAAAAAAAAAAACAACTTGTATTTTTATTGAACACTTTCTATTCAATTCACAAAGTATTTCATGTTATCATATTAATATTTCATATTGTTTTTATTTATTTATATAAATAAATAAAAAGTAATAAATTTACAATCTCAAAACTAGATAGAAACTCAAAGTAGGCAGATGCAATAAAATAAAACGATGTAGGTGGGCGACAGCCCTATCGCATGCTAACGTACTGTGCTGCTGTAGGTACTTATTTCAAGGACACGGGCGAGATATTACCGTGCCTATGGAGTACGTTATCGGATTTATCTCGCAACTAGTTGGCCGTGACGTCAGCATACTGGATTGTAAACGTTACCCCAGCCAGATTTTGTCGAAAATCACATTTTTTTTAAGTAGATAATTAGAAGTCCAACTTCTTCAATTGTTGTGCTGATTTTTAAATTTGTTTTGCTTATGGTTTTTTAGTTATTTGACAAAAACAGATCTGGCTGGCGTAACGTTACCCCAGCCAGATGTTTTATTAATTAAAGGGTTTATTGAAATAAACTTTAGGTACATAATTAGTATTCTGAACGAGGTAAATGTTGCCACAAAATTTGAATTTGTATCGTTTATGGTTTCGGAGATATTCAAAATCCTGCTGGTGTAACGTTTACGTGTTCGCTGTATCTCCGAAACGGCTAAGCGAATATGTATAATTTTTTGTACACAGCTTCTATGAATTTGTTATAATTTGTTTGCCAATAAAGAAAAACAAAATAATGCACCGTTTAGAAGTATTTTAATTAATAAAAAAACTCAAAAATAGCTCCTAGCTCTTCAAAAAAGAGCTCTAAAGCCTTATTTGAAACGTCATTTTGTAGCTTACAACTGCCTTCAAATGTTTGTAAATTTTCATTAGAATCCTGTAGGTATTTATTAAGTTACAACGATATTTAATTCAGTTCTCGTAACGATGCGCTCCGGAGATTTTAAGCCTCCGATTTACTGAGTTCCTTGTGGATTTAAAAGTTGAATAAGATATCATTAATTAGTATTTTAGTTCAATTTTCTACCTGTAAAATTTCAGCGTAATACGATTTGTAATTACTGAGATAATTAAAAGAAATACATTAGGTAGTGCATGATCATGGCAACCCGACCAAGTATAGATGGTTACGAAAAAGCGGCCGCGTAGTACTTTATGCCTACCTTTTAAAACGTATAGTATAATAACGCTACATGCTCAATACAGTCGCGTACAGAATTAAACTATTCAGCCTATAGCATAGTATATATCTTGAAATGAATTAAATTATATATTTTTAATTTGTGTCTACTTATTTATGTTACCTACTTAAAATACTGTACCATTCATTACCTATCTTATTTAACCTGTTGTGACGTAAGCGCTAAACTTATAGCGTACAGCAATTCTCTTAGTGTACTTTAACACCCTATATGAGGCTACAGCCTGTATTTCATAGAATAATATCCGAAATGTGTTGCTCTGTAATAGAGAAGTTTATTTGTTTTAATAACAACTCAAACTTAAAACTACACACACCTTATGAACTACAATATTTACCTGTAATAGAGAAACAACATTTACAGATAGATTCTCCAAATGTTATAACAAATCTTTAAATAAAATAATCACATCGTAACTTTCAAAATAAACTTTGTCTGTTTGGCATAATGTGTCAATACAGTCAAAGTTGTCAAATTATTAAAAGGAAATAAAACCATAAAGATTTATCAATGAAGTCCTTCATTACATCTCCCCCCCTCAGGAGTCTGTACTGGCTTCCAGTACAGGTACCAACTTTGTTATGTGAAACAGATTCGACTCACATTTTCTGTGTCCTGTGTCTATCTTATATACTGAGTTCGACAGTTTTTCTAAGATTTTATATGGTCCAATCTTCAATTCATCAAGCTTTTTCCTATTTAATCGATTTCCATTTTCGACATAAACCAAATCTCCACATCTAAATTCATATTCTCTTCGGTTTTTATCAAAACGTTGTTTATTATAATTGTGCGATTTTAAAGAATTCTCATACGCAATTTTTCTGTCATAAGATAAATCATCATTTGATATTTCCTTCATCAATTCAATTGGTAATACATCATATTTTTTTCCGTCCAGTAAATATTTCGGTGAAAAACCTGTTACAGTATGCTCCGTTTCATTATATTTCTTAACGCAATTGTGTGCTATTGTTGTCCAGGCTAAATTATTATTTTTCTCATTTATTTTACATCTTATTTTGTTTACTAATGTTTGATTTAATCTTTCATATTAACCATTAGAAAATGGTGCATTCACTGCAGTAAAAACGATAAGTATATTTTCAGCTTTCAGGTACTCTTTAAATATATTTGAATTTATGCCTGGATATTGATCGGACAGTATTAAACCAATTTTATGATTTTGGGTTACTTTTTTAATTAATTTTATGAAATCACCAGCATTCTGGGTTTTCGAAGTTTCAATGAAAGCATATCTCGTGAAGTGGTCGACCAAAAGATGTAAGTATGTTTTCGTAGAACGTGATCCACCAAATCCCCCGATGGTGTCTATTGATACTATCTCAAAAGGGTAAGTAGCAGGACCCAAATGAGACATAAAACCGTATTTATAGTTTCCTCTTGATTTATTCTTTATGCAGATTTCACATTTCTCACAATATTTTCTAATGTTAGTGTCTAAATTTTTTGCTGTATAAAATGTTTTCATTTTTCGTTTCATTTGTTCAATTCCTAAGTGACAGTAGTGATAATGTATTTTTTCTATGATTCTTTTGCTAAATTCTTCAGTCAATAATATCTTATCCTTTTTCCCACTTTTCTTATAATATACCGTATTTTTTAATTCTAGCCTGTCTTTATTCTGCTTTATATATTCATTTTCCTCTTGATCACTATGTATATCTACCAAATTAATCAAGTTTACAATTTTTAATACATCATCTTGGTTTTCACTTGATTCCAAAACAGGATTTCTGCTCAAATTATCTGCTTCTAGATTATATTTTCCAGGATAGTACTTCACCTCAAAATTAAATTGTGATAAGTAGTAAGTGAGATCTCCTAGTTCTTCATCTGTCCTAGATTTAATATTCAACTTCTCCAAAGGCTTGTGATCAGAATAAACTATAAATGATCTCCCAATAAGCCAATGTTGCCAATACTTTAAAGCTTCTTTTATTGCCAAGCACTCAAGATATATGGCTTTTTTTCTTTTTTGCATTTCATTTATTTTTTTTGAAAAATAAGCACAGGGCTTTTCTTCTCCATTAATTTGTGTTTGTTTTAAAACAGCCCCTATGCCTTGTAAACTGGCATCTGTATAAATATAAATTGGCAAATCCGGATCAAATATGGCTAAAATTGGTTTCGAGCATAATGCCTCCTTTATTTTTATAAATGACTCTTGACATTTATCGGTCCAAATAAATTTCTGTCCTTTTCGTAATAAATTGTGTAATGGATCTAATATGATAGACATATTTGGCACATATTTTCCATAAAAATTAATTTTACCAAGAAATTGTCGAACATTTTTTTGTGTCTCTGGTGTCGGATATTCTTTAATAGCAACTAAATTATCCTTTAATGGTGTGACCGTATTATTCATGATAATATGACCCAGATATTTGACAGAATCTTTAGCGAAATTACATTTTGAAAACTTTAGTCTAAAGCCTTCCTGTGATATTGCTTCAAATAATGATGATAGATGTCTTACGTGTTCAGAAAATGTTTTAGAAAAAATTAAAATGTCATCAATATAGTTTACTGTAAAATCCGATAATTTATGCCTTCTTATAATGCTGCTTAGTACTCTTTGAAAAATAGCCGGAGATGTCTTTAAACCGAAAGGTAAGCAAGTCCATTGAAAGTGGCCATCTTGAGTTACGAATGCTGTTTTTAGTCTGTCTTCAATTTTCAAAGGTATGGCCCAAAACGCTGAACTTATGTCAAGCGTTGTGAAATATTTACAATTCCTTGTCTTCAACATCAAATCTTCAATCAAAGGGAATGGTTGTGATTGTGGAACTACATTCTTATTTAATTCACGAAAATCTATACAAAGCCTTGTTCTTTTTCCTTCTTCTCTTTTAAATGCTAATGTTACAGGGGCCGCAAAAGGACTATAAGATTCCTCTATTAATCTATTTTCTAACAATTTCGATATTTGCTGTTCTATCTCTTTTTTATCTTCAATAGTGCACTTATACGGTCTTTTACTGCAATATTTGTCTACTATTAAATCGATATGTGCTTCATAACCTTTCACAGTTCCTATGTCATATTTATCTTTTGCAAAAAGATGCTTATAGTTATCAATTAGTTGATCTATTTCATATTGTTCTTGAAGATTCAGTTGATTTATTTCAATTTCAAAAGCTGTGGTTTTAGTAACAGCATCATGCAGTCTTGCCGCTTGCAAATTATCAGGTATTAGAAACGTTTGATTGTTGACATCAGTAATTGACGTTAAACAAATGATATTCGTTTTCGGATCTTCATCCTTTTTCACAACAAATTCAAACCTTAATTTTTCCATTGTTGTTTGAAATATCTTCAAAAAATGTTGTTTTATAGTGTACTTTAACACCCTATATGAGGCTACAGCCTGTATTTCATAGAATAATATCCGAAATGTGTTGCTCTGTAATAGAGAAGTTTATTTGTTTTAATAACAACTCAAACTTAAAACTACACACACCTTATGAACTACAATATTTACCTGTAATAGAGAAACAACATTTACAGATAGATTCTCCAAATGTTATAACAAATCTTTAAATAAAATAATCACATCGTAACTTTCAAAATAAACTTTGTCTGTTTGGCATAATGTGTCAATACAGTCAAAGTTGTCAAATTATTAAAAGGAAATAAAACCATAAAGATTTATCAATGAAGTCCTTCATTACATATTTATTAACAAAATAGTGAAATATTTAATTGGCACAAACACGGTCCCGTTGCAGTTTTAAAATAATATAGATAGAGAGATAGAAGACTTTGTACTTAGCGCGCTGCATTCGCGCGTGTTCTATGTTCTTCACAGTTATGCACATGAGACGACATCATTGCAACTTACTGAAGAAAGAAAGAGAGCGTCGATAACGCGTCCTTGGGACGAGGGACGGAGGGCGGATGATTGTTTGTCGTTCGATAGAGTTAGTCAAAGATTTGGTTTCGTTGAATGAGTGCGCATACGCTTCCTTCGCAATTTCGTTTAATTTAAAGTGTTAGTTACTAATGAAAAAGGTAAGCTACTTAATGTATAAAAATAATTTTCCTTTTTAATCATTACATAGTAAAAATAAAGTCGCTTTATCTGTCCCTATTTCCCCTTGAACGCTTAAATCTTTAAAACTACGCAACGGATTTTGATGCGGTTTTTTTGATGATGATGATTGATGATTAAAGAGAAAGGTTTTATAATAACTATATTAGAGCTGTATCTATGTCCGAAAGTTTATTTTGATATTTAAAATCGAACATTTTACTAAGTACAATGTGATTTAATTTAGTTTTAATAATGATCTGTGATTTTAATAATAAAACTATTTTTATAAGAATACTAGCCAGCCAGTCATCGTAATGTGCTCTTAAAATAATAATGTCAGTCAATAATTTATTATGTGATTGTTAGTTCATGATTTGAAAATCAATTTTAATCTTTTGGAAGTTAATTTATAATTATGTTGAGCCAATGAACATTTATTATGCTGCTATAAGAAAATATATAACTAAATTAAAGTGTTTAGGTACTTCGCATTTTTCTTTGTAAGTTTATAAGACATGATTTGTAAATAAAAATACTCAAATTAAGATGATATTGTTTTCGTTTTACACTTCTGTACGTAACTGTACTTTACGTTTAAAACTATCCTATTAATTTCAAAAGGTAGGCATAAAGTACTACGCGGCCGCTTTTTCGTAACCATCTATACTTGGTCGGGTTGCCATGATCATGCACTACCTAATGTATTTCTTTTAATTATCTCAGTAATTACAAATCGTATTACGCTGAAATTTTACAGGTAGAAAATTGAACTAAAATACTAATTAATGATATCTTATTCAACTTTTAAATCCACAAGGAACTCAGTAAATCGGAGGCTTAAAATCTCCGGAGCGCATCGTTACGAGAACTGAATTAAATATCGTTGTAACTTAATAAATACCTACAGGATTCTAATGAAAATTTACAAACATTTGAAGGCAGTTGTAAGCTACAAAATGACGTTTCAAATAAGGCTTTAGAGCTCTTTTTTGAAGAGCTAGGAGCTATTTTTGAGTTTTTTTATTAATTAAAATACTTCTAAACGGTGCATTATTTTGTTTTTCTTTATTGGCAAACAAATTATAACAAATTCATAGAAGCTGTGTACAAAAAATTATACATATTCGCTTAGCCGTTTCGGAGATACAGCGAACACGTAAACGTTACACCAGCAGGATTTTGAATATCTCCGAAACCATAAACGATACAAATTCAAATTTTGTGGCAACATTTACCTCGTTCAGAATACTAATTATGTACCTAAAGTTTATTTCAATAAACCCTTTAATTAATAAAACATCTGGCTGGGGTAACGTTACGCCAGCCAGATCTGTTTTTGTCAAATAACTAAAAAACCATAAGCAAAACAAATTTAAAAATCAGCACAACAATTGAAGAAGTTGGACTTCTAATTATCTACTTAAAAAAAAATGTGATTTTCGACAAAATCTGGCTGGGGTAACGAATACTACTGGATTTTAATTCGCGGAGCAGCCGACGCTCCCAATACTCAATACTTTTATTGCTTCATAATGTACAAAAAGGTGTTTACAATTTTAGCAATGTGCGATCATTATGAACCCTTTCGGGCGCTGCAAAATGTTAATACAGAGAGGGGAAGCTTTACTATACAAAAAAATACATAAATAAAAAAAACAAAAACTTAATATTACAAATAAGTTAAAAGTCTACCGTTTCTTTATTTAACTTTGTCTTCTAAGTATTCCTGAATGTTGTAATAACACTTTGAAATTAATTATTGTTTATTTTTTTTTAGGAATGTGGTATTGTTGGTTTCTTGAGTTAAACGATCAGGTAGTTTATTATGTATTTTTATTGACATATTGAATGTACTGGACGAAGTTAATTCCCACACAGATGAAGTGTCGTTATAAATATTTGCACTCACACATCCAAATCAACTTATTAATTAATGAGGCGCGTTATTTCAGGTAAGATAAGCTCTACCCCTATATTAGTTATTTGCTTGTTCACAACATTTATGTGTGTAAGCATAAAAAAGACTGCATTTGTATAGTATCAGAAGTCAGTAGTTTTATTTTATTTTTAGGACGACCCGTCTGGTGTAGTAGTCAAGGCACCTACTACGCAACGGGTTGCGGGATCGATCCCCGCACAATACAAACATTTGTGTGCATGAACATGTCTGTTTGTATTGGTCAGGGCGTTTTCTATGTATATCATGTATGTATTTACAAACAAAAAGTATTTAAGTATTATATCCGTTGTCTGGCAACCATAACACAAGCTTTGAGTAGCTTACTTTGGGACTAGATGGCGATGTGTGGGAATGTCCAAAGGATTTATTTATTTATATCTTGGTATAAAATAAAATTACACAAGTTTGGTAAAAAATCCTTTACTTCTTCACAAATGACTGAAAATGTTATCAAAACACAATATACGTGTCATATAACTAACGTTAACATACAGACTGCAATAAATACATAATGGCGACTAAGCGCCAACATATTCAGATTTTTTATTTTTGGTTCTAAGTAAAACCTCATTGCTTTTTATTAAGAAGATAAACATAATTTCATTGTAATATAAATTTGACTCATTAGAATAATTAGTGTCTTAACCCAAAAAAATATAAAATGGAGTTTTTTTAACGTAAGTGACAGCAAGCAGCTAAGATTTTCTGCGACTCACTTGCAATGGTGTTTCACGATAGAACACAAGCCTCTTATACCACAGATTATATTATCCACCAAGCGTTAAAGCAAGGAAGACTCAGAAGACTCATTTTTGTTAATCTGAATACGTTACCTAACGGTGAATAAGTTTGAGCGATATTTTTTGATTATGACATTGACACATTGTCTTTTTTATGCGATTTACATTGTATTGCGATGGGCATACGTTATTTTTAGGAATAATGGCAGTGAAATATAATTAAGTTAAATATCTTGACACTTCATTGAAAGTTAGTTTAAAAACATTTTAAATCAAGCATTTGTGTTGTTAAATAAACATAAGTTTACGAACGCATAAGATATAATTATACCGAATTTCGCCACAACTTACTCACCAGTTTATTAACGATGTGTTAAATAGTTCCCTTAAACTTACGTATAAATAAATTATATTAAGAAACGCCTCTACGAATATACAAAATTAATACAATGTAAATCCTTACATTACTAATACGAATTACATCACAGTTCATAAAAAGTTAGTTTAAACAGTTAAAAATACCGATACTTCAAAAGTAAATTCTTTAGTTACTACAAGAATTTAGTGAACGACTAAAATTTGAACTAAAAAACAACGATTTGGTGAGTTTATTCAGTGTACACATCGAAATTTAGGAACATACATAGGTACACTCGAAATAAAAAATCGACCTTTTCAAGGCAGCAGATTCAGATGAATAAATCTACTCGAAAAATAAAATATACAAAAAAAAAACGTTAAAGTACATTAAAACTCGAACACGACTTTCAGAAAAGATACACAATCTATAAAATGTACAAAAATGGGTCATCAAAACCCCAAACAAACGTTCAGTCAGATAAAACATCAGGTAATTCACTTAACCTATTTATTGAGTAAAAAAGCTACATTTTACATTAGGCATGAGGTTGATTAGCGATGCTTCGAAAATACTGCTTAAAAGCGCTGTACTTATAATAACGGTAAGCTTATGAGAAGTTATTAAAATCAGTTGCGTAATATCGTAGAAAATATCACTTTTCATTTGCGTGATAAAAATATAGATTTTCTCCGCCACGGTACAATACTTATGTTTCTACTGAGCATGGTTAACAACCTTTCTTGATGGTAGTAAAACCCAACGTTTGGGCTGAGGTTACATGAGGTACTAGGTGATTACAATCATTCTAGATCCTACCAGACACTAGTTAAATGAACCTAGTAAACTGATGTTACTAGAAACTATAGCGTAATTTTGCTATTAGTTTAAATAATGCCTTATTTAATCACCTAGTATGATGCTAAATCTAGCGCTTGGATTAATACTTATGGTGTAACCCCAGCCTAGAGATTACTTGTCACGTGAATAAAAATGTCGTTTTACGGGTAAGAAAGCAATGCTTGTTGCGGCCAAGCAATTTTCGCGTCTATTCTCTTGTACGCAAGAATAAAGTTCTGGCCACTCTTCTCTGACATTACCTCTTGCGGACAATCGTTTTCGTTCAGCATTGTTTCTGCAAGGAAAAAAAACATTAGTAAAAACTGTCACCCTGACAGGCGATTCTCGCATCAATCGAATTTAATTCGTACGCTAATTCGATTGCGAGTTTTACACGTAAAAAAACTACCGCACAAACGAAATGGAAACGCATAGAAATCGGGACTCTAAGACCCTTTATACACTGCGACTTTTAGCATCGATGCAGTCGCGCATTTTGTTAACGAGTTTCAGCATCACGACTCACGCAATAAACAAATTTAATTTAGCATCATTGCAGTCGCCAAAATTTAGTACATAATTTGTCAATATCCAGCTTCTGCATCGCGACTATATCGATGCTAATAGTCGCAGAAATCAAATTCTATTTTTTCTTCGGCAATTAAATTTGATCGGTGTCCTTTTCTCGAATATGAATTGCACGAGAATTGGCACCCTGGGGTTTTGATTGACACAATGGTCAACCAATTATTTTCGTAGCCCATATGATTTTAGTTGGGTTCTGACGGATTTTGATAATAATTTCTAGAGCAACATGAAAACCATATAAATAATGATAAAATCAATTTATACTCGGAACAGGAGTTCTATATTCGGACACTGTTATCTATTAAATGAAATATGTAACTCAAGTTTATTTTGGTACGAAACTATTTAATCATCCACAATACATATTTACGATCATAAATGAAAGATGGTTACTAGTGGTTCTATAAATCTATACTGCCTCGGTAGCGCAGCGGGTCGCACTTTAAAGCGACGGCTGCCCAAGAGGTCCCGGGTTCGACCCCAGAGTATATAGAAAATTTTGATTTTTATAGTGACCTGATCGGGAATCGAACCCGAAACCTCGGAGCGGCGACGCCTTGAAACCCAGCGTGCTTAGCCTACACCACGAAGGTAGTCGAAGATGACGTAATATTGAACCAACGCAAGAAAAGCTAGCGTTTACAGTCGCGGCTCGCGCACGAGGACAAAACAAGAAAGAAATCGCCACACGAACCACACCATTTACTTTCAGAAAGCATAACAAACACTCACCCTGCCCATCGTGCAGCGCAAACAGCGCGTAGTCCTGCGGATTAGTAATGGCTGCGGCGTGCGCAAGCGCTCGACAGAGATCACGGGCCCGGGCGCCGGGCCGACACGGCAGGGCCACGCGACGGATCGAGCCACGGCACTCATCCGGCAAAGCGACCCGGACGACAGCCGCGCCACCGCCGCTGCCACAGTCCGTGGAACCACGACGCCACTGCTGAAAATTACAGATACATTTTCATTATTTACGTCGTCGATATCGGCCCCAGCGAACTTCTTCCCGCTCTGAAGATTACCGGATTTTGGAGTAACGGAGTTTAGAGTATAGTTGTTGGACACCAAACACATACATTGCTCTAACCTCAAATTAAGAAGCTAAATAAAACTAAGACATGCAACATAAAAAAAAATAGGTTACTTATAATCTACCAATTCAAAAACGAAACAATTTCCTTGCGGCAAGGAGGCTATGATGTTGGCTGCGTTGCCGCGTTGGATAGCTATGCTAATTCTTTGAGCTAGGAACCAGCCAGCTTAATTATTGGCTGTTAAAGAATTTATTTTTTTCCAAGCAGCAATTTAACAGAGGGTCCCCACGGCCCAAACGTTTTAACGCCAAACGCCGCAAACACATAATCACTTGCAAGTGACGACGTACTTGCGATGCTTGGCGTTTTCAGCCAAAAATGATGATTAAATTTAAAAAAAAATGATTTGGTTAAAATAGGAAATAGATGAAGATTGAGACATTCAACATTATTGACAGTTACTGTAGATACCTTAATTAAATGATAAACCATGTTTTATCATTTTATGTGGCAGCAAAAAGTTTGGTAAAATTAAAATAACTCACTCAGACAATTAATTCCACTGTTAGAACCATCATCAACAACAAAAATGATAAGTAGTATAATATGTAAAATTTAGTCAGTCAGCGGCCGAGTTTCGAGAAACAATACTAATTTTAAGTGAAAAATAAATAAATAATGGTAGTGCAGGTGCGTCAACTTACGGGAGAAGCGCTATCCGGGCCGGGTTCAGGCGCTAATCTCTTCAGCACCGCCACGGCCGAGAACAGCGCTGTCAAGTAGTACCCGCCCTCTCCAGCAAGAAGCGCTGCAGGCAGCAGCCCTGACATGAGTTCCGCTTCAAGCTCAGCGCAAACGAGGCGACAGCGCGCGACCGTCCACGCTAATACTGGAAGTAGGTCGTCGGCGCCCAGAGCGCGCTCACCTCGAATCTGGTGAAAAATGGGGACATTATTGTACAGCCGCGTCTCTTTTCATATTATTTATTCTGAGTGAACAAAGACCTTTCTGGGTAAAACTGAGTGTTTTATAATTAAATGTTTAATGGCTCTCTATTTCAATAAATTGATGTTACTAAGATAAAAGGTAGAATAACTATGGAAATGGGCATAGCCCTGACAATCAGTAAGCTCAAGTGGCAATGGGAAGAACTGATGGGCGCCACATAACGCGAAGAACTGATGGGCAGAAAAGTTCTAGAATAGAGACCGTTTGACTAATGACGCAGCGTAGGACGTCACAAGATAAACAGAGGGCCTTGTAAAAATTGCAAGAGCACACTAGATGCAGGCCGCTTGTGATCGGTAGCGTGGAGGAGTATGTTCAGCAGAGGACATAATTATGAATATGTTGTACTATTTTTATCGAACGTGACTTCGTATGACGATCCTGGTACGACCATTAGTAATCATAGCTGTTATAAAATGTTTACGTACAGCATTAAACATAACTGATATGGCAGCTAGGAGGTTTTCAAGTTTATCCAACGGGGAGTCAGCTTCTTGCATCTTCAGGAAGTGTTTTGAGATCACTGCAAGGACAGCTGCTGACGGAACTTTTGTGGATTCCTGTAGAAAGAAACGAGTTTAATTAAATACACATCAATATTATAAAGAGAGAAAAGAGTTTGATTCAATTCAGTACTCAAGTCTATACGTAACGAATGATTGTTTGTTTGGAGTAACAGCAGATTTGATTACAGGCTTTCACTCGCTACACCGCTAGTAGCATCTAGATATTTAGCTTAGTTCACTAGCTTAGATTGAACTACAGTAGCGTAAAGTCTGCTAAAGCGCTTTATTTCCTTAGTTCCTCGGGCTATTCGCTGTGTGTACGAAGTAGGTGGTGGAGGAACCCGAATTGATGACAGTGCTCGCAGTGACAAAAACAAAGAAGTTGGCGGACGTCTGTCAAAATTTCTCTAGCAATTTAGTGCAAAATTAACGTTAATCGACACTACACATATAGATTGACCTAATTGAATAGACTAAATAAATAATACAATATTCCATTGAAATATCTTTTGGTTTAATTACTATTCTGAATGAAAGCCAGCCATTTAATCGATTATTTGTATGGAAGATTTCTGTATGGGTGAAGCCCCCGTCATGATTGTTATCTGGTATTCATGGTATTCTGGTATTCATAACACAAAACAAAACAATTAGTGTGTTGTCTGGTGCAAGTATTTTGAGGGTTCCGGAGCCTAATGTCAAAAAATGGGACCCTTATAGTTTCGTCAAGTCTGTCTGTCTGTCCATCCGTATGTCACAGTCACTTTATTCTGAAACTATTAGCATTACACAGTTGAAACTCGGTACATAGATTTATCCTATTAACCGATTTACGATTCCTATACAAAAATTAAAAAATGATAATTTAATCCCATACATGCAACTAACACCTAAAACAAAAAAATGTTGTCAAACCTATGCGTGTACTTTGAAACTAAGCGAGTGTCAATTTTGAATTTTGAAATAAATGATATAGATCAACGAAATACTTTCAACGAAAATTAGTTTGAACGATGTCGAACTAGAAGTTTTTGATATAGACATTTTCAACAACCGCAAACATTACTTTGTATGAATACAAACACTATGAAAAACAAAGTTATATTTGCTGTCAACAAAATATTGTGGTATTTTGTCTAAGTGGAAGTAACTGGTTCCCTTATTCAATTAAAGTTGACACGGAACTCTCTATGCGCGAGTCCTAATCGCACTTGGCCGTTTTAGTAAAATTACTTACTACTACTACTTCTACTTCGCTGGCTCAGCGATCGGAAGTGGATCTTGGCCTCCGACATTAAAGTGCGCCATTCTTCCCTATTCTGTGCCAAATCTGACCAGTCGGACACTTGTAGCTCTTCCAGGTCTTTGGCGACTTCATCCTTCCAGCGGTATCTTGGGCGCCCCACCGGCCGGCGCCCGGAAGGTTGACCAAGCTCTCTTAACGGCTCGATCCTCTCCCATCCTAATTTAGTAAAATTAGTGTAGGATATTATGGGCGCCTCACCGGCCGGCGCCCGGAAGGTTGACCAAGATAAGCTCTCTTTACGGCTCGATCCTCTCTCATCCTAATTTAGTAAAATTAGTGTAGGATATAATTTTACCTTGACGCCGAGCTGCAGCGGCGTTGCGTGTTGCGCGCGCTCAATGGCCGCGTGCAGCCGCCGCACGTCAGACGCGTGCCAGCCCGCCAGCAACGTGTAGAGGCGCGCGCGCAGCGGCCGCACGACGAGCCGGTGCATAACGCCTTCGAGGATCGCGTCGATGTTCAGGAATTCCGTTGGTTTTAACTGGAGTTAGAGAAGAATATTTGTTAGACTGACGCAAAAGTTTGAGATAAGTTTTAGGTATAGGCTCAAATAATTTTATCATAGCGAGACTGAAATTTTTAATCAGAAGCAGAGAATGCTTTTAGCTTTAAGTCCACCTTTGTAGTCTATGATTATTGCAATAAAGTGTGTAAATAAATAAATAAATAAATAAGTAGGGCAAACCGGCACATCAAAAAAAAAACAATGTAAGCTTTTTAAACTGTTTTTTAGATTGGATACCCTTTGATTAAACGCGTAGCCTAGTACGTTCCCCGACAAGATGGACAGACGTCCTATGTTTAGCAGTGGACGTCTTTTGGCTGATAATGATGACGAATCATTTAAACCAAGATTTTGACTCATGGTTAAGAAAATTTACAGATAATTTATTTTTTTACAATTAATATTATTACATTAATATCATTATATCGTAATTAATCCCTCAAGCGTATATGAACGAGACACAATGACAAGACAAATTCTATTGTTATGCGGTTGCCTGCAACCGCTCGAGTGTTGAAGCATTAATATCATATTATCGTTTTGTTTTATTTTTAATTATATCCTATGTTTTGTTCCAGTGTATGAACTTTAATAGTCAAAAGGTTGAATTTTTTAGTAATTTTACCTTGAAGAAGTAACAAACATCCATACACGAATAATAATTACAAACTTTGACATTTAAGACATTATTAGTATAATTCTCGGAGAATGAAATAAGAAACGAAAAACTACACACGGGCGGAACTCGAACCTGCCACAAGTTGCAAAATCAAGTCAAAAAAATGCTTTGTGTCTTATTTATGTCGCTCTACACTGTAAGTGTAAAAAACATTCCCAAACCATTAGTACGATTATAATGATGATGACGCTCATTACCTTGAGCCTCTCCTTCTCGACTTCTTTCTCGAACTCCCTCTCTCCGTGCTTGACGAGGTAGTTCTTCATGCCCGACATGAATTGACGGATGTTACGCATCATCACCTTGAAAAGTACATATTAATTTCGTTAGTTTTCGTGTGATATTGATACATAGTCTTTATTAAACGCCTAACTATTTATAATGCACCATTATACTAGGTTAATGATAGGGACATTTCATAGTTACATTAATGTGGCCTTAAAAGTGATTCTCACTTATTTATTTATTTTGCTCAGAATAACTACGTTTGCTAATAAAAGTGCATGGCAAAAGTAAACGAAATCAGTCCCAACCTATCGCCTATTGTCTTTAATTTGCTTTCAAAGTGGCTTATTGTGGCCATTTAAACTTAGCAATGATATTACAGCTACTGTCATTAATAGCTTTGATTGCAATTTTAAAGCCTGCAGACCCGTGCAACGTTGATTGAGTACCAAATAATCATATATAATCATACCTGCGGGCAAGTCTCCTTTGAATCCAGCGTGCAGGCTATAAAGTTGTCTATATTCTGCGCGAACGTCGTGCTCTTGTCTTGAGCGAGGTGCAGCGCGTACGCTCGCAAAGCTGCGCCGGCGCCGCGCGCGCCGCGACCGCCTCTGAGCGCGCGAACCCTGCCTGCAGCTGCAGGAGAAAGGATTCGTTATAGAAATTGCTCAGTTATTAGGTAATGAGTTTAATTGACAAATAGCGTCGTCCCTCGCGACTGCGTCCGTGCATTTAAAGTTTTCTTCTTCCCCTACAGTCGCAGCATAATGTTTCATAAACCGAAGGCTTTCTCGATAAATAAGCTTCCAAACACAAAAGTGTTTTTTTTTAAATTGAATCAGTTGTTCCTGAGATTGGCGCGTTTTAACAAACAAACTCTATAGCTTTATAATAATAGTATAAATGCGGTTCCCAGTGGCTTTACCCGCTTAAAAGTCAGATCTCAAAAAATACCGTTATGAATTATATCCTGGATCGCAAAAATATCGTTATGAATTATAGCTTTTGTGGTATTCTGATGTATCAGCTTTATTATAGTAAAGTTTCATCAAAATCCACCTCGTTATTTCGCATGAAGGAGTAACAAACATATATTCATAGATACATCCATACATTATAAACTTAAGGGCTAACCCTGTTAAAGAACATCATAATTATCGTGAGAAAACTGTCATTATTAAATATTAAGAACACTTATTTAGGTGACTATTTTATTTGAAAATCCAAATAATGTAACTATACATAATATCGGCTTATGTGGACTTAACACAAGCTTGTTTATCGCTTGCAATGGACGATAATAATGAAACAATGCAGCATGCAGAAATTTCATAATGCGATCGTTTTATTCCTACTTTACACGGTGCCTAACTTCCTAAACAGCAGTTATAAAGTTTCTATGGAAAATCAAAATCCAAGTTAGTATTTTGTTAAGAATAAACGTCGATTGACCGGCTGCATTTTTTTTTTATCTAATAAACGCCTAAACAGTTACCACGTATACAGTCATACTATTGGGACTTCCCATGTGTTTTTCACACATAGCTAAAGCACATGATGTTATTTTCTTGGTTTCATGCTATTTTACAACATAAATAACGCCCTTAATTTTGTTAGAGCAACAAAGATTCAGAAGATCCCCATAATGATTAGGGGACTCATAATGCGCTGATTTGAGAAAAATATTCCACTTCACGATGTATGTACGTTATCTTATCAAAAAGAAAAGCAAGCATAAAATGTCCTTGTCAGGAGGAATGAAAATTATTATTGTGATATCGCATTGTTATATCATAAAGATCAAACATGAAAAACGTGAGAAAATACTGCAGTAAAGTGTGATGCACATTAGAATATTATTTTTTATTGGTTTAACACTCAGTGTCATATTTTATAATCATAAAGATGAAATAAGAAACCAAAAATTTGCGCACAGGCGGGACTCGAACCAGCAACTTTCTGGCTAACCGGGCCAAACATTATAACAATTTGGCCCGGTTAGCCAGAAAGTTGCTGGTTTGAGTCCCACCCGTGAGCAAATTTTTGGTTTCTTATTTCATGTTTATAATATTTTTTACTTGTAATGCAAACTTTATGCAGCTTTAGGATGGATACTTATTTACTTACGTAAAACAGGCAAGGTAGACGTTACTGTAACTATTGAAAACAGAAAATGTACAAAATATTACCTACACAGATAACCCTTTAGGTTCGTAAAATCACTTGTATCATCCAACAAATTATTCCTTTTCTTTTTCATTTTACACAACTTGCAATTCGTCATCATTTTATAAAACTTCCTCCAAAATCTAGCGATTGATTTCACAAATCGTCGAAAAGGTCCTTCTCGGGTTGGTTCGGTAATACTGTCTTCGAGATCATCGCAATGGCATTGCGGTGGTCTAGCAACCACCGTTGACACTTTAACACTTCGCCCACAAGCCTTCTTCCTGCATAAAGTAGCCACTGAATCCGAGTTGGCTAAGCGTTGCTGGAATCTAGCCTCATAGAACTCCTCTTTGGTCATTATAACCCAGTCGCTTTCAAACACAAACTCGTTCAGCGTATCACCACGAAAGTTCTTCGCCGTAGTCACTGCGTAGACTTCGTTTATATCAAACACTGTCTCTTCAGAGGCTTCCACTGCTATTGAACAGAGACGCTCTCGTTTTTGAGACTTTATCGAGTCAAATCTCCCCATCCACGGGTCAGTTTTAGTCTCAGCCTCTCTCTCTCTCTCTGTTCTTCCGCGGAACAACTTTTTGAACCACTTCATGGCAAATATCCTTGCGGTTTCTCCCCGCGTGCACGAAAGATTTGAATCTATAATTTCTCATTCACACAGAGAATACACCGCGCGCGAGTGTCAAACACTGACTGACTTAGCTTGTGTTATAGTAACGGCACGCGTGAACCTTTGAACTTCGATCATAATTAATTTATTTACACAACTAATGGGTTACAAGTGATAGCAGATGTGTACTCGGCCATTGTGTGAGTTGTCGGCTAATTAATTTTATGATAATGTGAGCCGATTGATTGTAACGTTTCGTAATGAGTGGCGGATGGTCCATCGGAATTTGGGGCGACCGATAGCGTATATAAGTTAGACTAGTGCAGATTTCATGACCTACTTAGTTAAACGTTTTGTTGCAAAGTTTGTTATTGTTTTGCTTTGTTTACAAAACAAAAAAACAAACATTACACACATTAATTTTTATCGTGAACCGATTATGAAATGGATTAAAATTCTGGGCACATTTGAACACTAACAAATCGCAAATGACTGTTGCAAAAAGTTTACGCAAACTAAAAAGTAATCCTTACCTGAAAGGAGCAAAAATTAGAAAGTAAATCTTCTCAAATATCAATTTGATAACGCCAGTTTATTTAACCTTTTGCGTACAAGTTAAAACGTATGCAAACAATGTTGCGTGATTGTTCTTTACCACGTGTGTCAGTGAATCATCAATTCCAGCATTTCGTAATCAGACCATTATTATGATGTGCATTTTGCCATCTGGTTATTGCAACGTAACGTTAAACAAGTGATAACTAGTGCGATGAGGTTTTAGGTGATTAAAGGTTAATATGTCAATACCAATACTACAGAAAGTCACTATCTCGACTCTTTATATAAGAGCCACAGCTTGAGTATTGTCTTAATAATAGGGCTCCAAAGAGAGCAAACATTTTTTCAATGAAATTCTGTGACTAAAATTATGTGATGGACAGGGAAAAAAAAATCTCTCTCACCTCATAAATGACTTATAAATGATATCTCAAACCTCAAACACAATATTTAAAATTTTTTGCTTGTAAAAAAAGAGACAGACATTTTTAAGTGGAACAGTCATCTCGTGATTAAATATGATTTGTATAGCAGGATTAAATCATAACAGTTAACTGTATAACAGATGTAGCGTGCATATCATGTGATTTATGGGTTAACACTTTTGCCTTTCTATCAACAAACTGCATTCAATCCAGTTAAAGATGTATTTATTTCGGTAACGTCTAATTTTTAAAAGTACCGTGACATCGGAAGAGTGTTATCGGAAGACGGTAGACGGAAGAGTATTAAAGGTGAATGAACAGCGGGGATTAGAGTTCTTTATGTGTAAATTACGTCACAATAGTGTTTGTATTAACTAATAATTACGTATGAATACTTGTTAGAAAGTAATTGTGAATAAATCGTTAGGTACCTTACTTTGTAAGTATGAGGAAAAAGACCTGCTACTTTTGTTTTAAGTAAGAATTATTAGTTTTGGCACTTTATAACTTTCAGCCAAAAGTAAACTTGAGCAATCTAAATCTATACTAATACGAGTACGAATATTATAAAGCTAAAGAGATAAGATTTTTCCAAATCATGTATGACGGGATTGTTTCGCTTTAAAAGTTCAACATTGAAGCACTCAACAGCATTATATGTCTATCTGATATGGTTTACGCACAACAAACTTTTTTATGTTCATTTCATTTTTAACGGAATTTCCCCTTAAACCATTTGAATTCAATAAATGCCTATCTTACGAGGGTCAAACTGAAAGTTCTTAGAACTGGCCACTTATAAACAATATAATAAAAAAAATATTCTAAAATTTGAAAATAGAACTCTTTGCCAATATTACTGAGTATATATTTCATTCATTTGTCATTTGTTTTACGATTTGGCGGCAAATTGAAAATTGTCTGTGTCACGTCAACATGAATTTAACACGAGAAAATTTTCGTGCAATGATTTTTTATGACTTTCGATGTCATTTAAGTCAACAAGAAAGTTATGATAGACTACGATTGGACTTTCACGATGAAGCCCCATCTCGTGCGACTGTTTACAACTGGTTTAATGAGTTTAAACGTGGTCGCACTAATCTCACTGATGATGTACGTGAGGGACGGCCTTCTACGGCGACGACTGAAAATAACATCTGTGTTGTGCGGCGTATGATAGAGACTGACAAAAGAGTGACCTATCAGCAGATTTGGACAAGCTTAGGCATCGGTATGAGTCAAGTGCACAAAATCCTCCACGAACATTTAGCGGTCAGGAAGCTTTGCGCCCGGTGGATACCTCATAATTTGACTAAGGCTCAAAAACTCCATCGTGTGGATTGATGCCGTAAAATGATTGAAAGATTTAACGGAGGTGACTCAAATGCTGTGTTCGACATACTAACAGGTGACGAAAGCTGGATTTACTGTTATGATCCTGAAACCAAAAGACAATCTGCTCAGTGGGTGTTTCCTTTCGAGGAGTTGCCAACTAAAGTGAAGAGAGATCGAAGTGCGGGAAAAAAAATGGTGGCCTCGTTCTTTGGAAGGATAGGTCATTTCGCAACAATTGTGTTAGAGGATCAAAAAACAGTTTCTGCAGAATGGTACACTACCAATTGTTTGCCACTTGTCTTGGAAAAAGTTCGAGAGAAACGACCTCGCAGTAGGATCCTCCTTCACCACTACAACGCCTCGTCGCACACCGCCAAGCGAACGATCGACTATTTGGCGACATCAAACGTTGAATAACTGGGTCACCCGTCGTATAGCCCCGACCTCGCGCCTTGTGATTTTTATTTATTTCCAAAAATTAAAGAAAAACTTAAAGGAAAGCGGTTTATGAATGCTGAAGAAGCGGTGGCTGCGTATCGCGATGCCATTGAAGAGACCCCTAAGGACGAGTGGGCAAAGTGCTTTTCCCAGTGGTTCCATCGCATGCAGCGGTGTATTGACGTCAATGGACAATATTTTGAAAAGATATAATAAAACTAATAACTGGCTAATGTAATCAGTTTTTGATTTTCTAAGAACTTTCAGTTTGACCCTCGTAGAAGCTATCAAAGTTTCAAAATAACTCTTCACGTACTTATTACTCGTAGATTTCTAGCCTATTACTTCTAATGAAAATATGTGTTTTTGTTGTTATATTTTACGGGAAATCCGAAATTTACGAGGGTGACCGCTAGTTAAAAATAATTAAGTAGGTTCTAGAGAAAAGATTGTTGGTTTCAACTAAATATACGTAGGTGTTTATTTGTTAAAAGGCTGATCCAATAGATAATAGTAACGTTATGATAAAATTAAATTTCTCTACACTAAAGACCCTACTTTCGATAATCCAAAAATGTGGTCATTATTAGTCTCCAGCTAAGTAGGAAAAATATTATTTTCTCATTAGAAGTATCATCCTAATGACTTGGGTTAAGATACGCAGGCTTTCTGAAGACAATGGAAAGCAATTGGACTTCACCACAGAAACAAGTTTAACAATTTTGAAGTAAGACTTATCTATTCGCTCTGTACGAAGTAGGTACCTGAATCGATGACAGAGGTCGCTCGCGAACCTCTGTCAACATTTCTCTAGCAATTTTAGTACGAAATTTACGTAGCCGGTAATTTCATTTAATAATAAGTAAAAAGCGACACCATAGATTGACGTAGTTGAATACAATAAATGGATAAAATATTTTTTCATTGAAAAAATAATTTTGGTTTAATTACTTTTCGTTATGACAGCCAGCCATTTTTTATTTCAACGTCCGCCAACAGTCCCAATAGTTGCTATTGTTTTATCTTATTTACGTTTATTTAAATAAGAATTTAGCTCTATACTACAGTTTTCTTGACAATGTCATAATCTTTAGCCAGCAGTGTGTTCAATCCCTGAGCTGTAAGCCATTCCAAATAAATATTTTACGGATCATCTAAATTTTAAATATTTTACGAATCATCTATATTTTCCAGTCATAAACTAAGTGGGCGGTAACAACAGCTTAAAATAAATAGAATCTTACCAAGCAAAGGATCCAATCGGTCTCTGAAGCTTTTCGCTCTTGTGTTGGTACCATTTCCCCGCCTCGGGATAGGAGATTCCCATTCACCCGGCTCCTCCTGAAACACGAAAGGTAAAATGTAGAACATGAAAAAGCTTCTCCTTCCTACCTACGAGTAAAAGTGAAGAAGAGTATTGTTATTATTTATGACTAGACGCTAATTTGATTTATTATTTCAGTTATACGAATCTTTAATTGCATCTCTCTTACCGAAACTTACAAGAGTTATACTACAAATTTCAGCCTGTTGAATTTTGCAAGCGCTTACTTTAACTTTCAGCCTACGCGTTAAAGTAAGTGCTTACTTTAGTAAGCATTTATGCAACAGGCTTCCTAATGTGATGGTGGCCGAGTGATATAGGCATACGCCAGGATAATAGTGTAAGACACGGGGTTCGATTCCGTCTGTCACACACAGCCAAAGTTGTTTTTTACAAGTGCAATTTATATAATTTAGTTTTTATAGTGACAAAACACTAAAATAACAAACACATGATTAAAAGTTACACTACAACTGATATTATTAGGAGTAGAAAAGACCAATAGATAGGACAGACAACTAGTCGTAATTCGGAACATGCTAGCTGATGCCCTGGCGTGGTTACGCGCTTACTCAAACCCGTTAGTTGAGTGGAATACAGTAAACATGCAACTATAAACTACAAAAAAAAAAACAAGAAATCATACCGCATCATAATTTTGCTGCCCATTAGAAGGTGGTAACAATCCGTCCCATTGAGAGCTGTCCCAGGGCTCAGAGAACACAGTGCCGTCGTCGCTTGCCTAAAAAGAAAATAAAAAAATAATAAATGAATGAAATAAGCAAGTAATGATTTTTTAAGAAAGAAAACATAATCACATAAACTCTTCATGTCCTTTCAAGAAATTTTAAAAACATATGCCTCATGTAACTAAAGATACAATGTTTGTAATACTGCCTCATGTAGCTAAGGATACAATCTTTGTAATACTATGTGGGAAGGATATGGTTGTATTTATTGTTAATTATTATTATAGATAGAAATATATTGGATTCTATTTTGTACCTGCTCTGACAAGGGTCGTAAATCATGTACGTTGTCATAGCAAGAAGCTCGTGGTGGCGACCGCACTTCTTCAGGTAACGCAAGCGGTTCTGCATTCAATCTCAGCTCTGGGAATCTAGATACATAAAATAACTTCGATTTAGTAGTAGTAATTGTATTACTTTCTTATGCTGTCTTCTAAATAAATAAGATGAGACCTAATACTGACCCCTGTATAACACCAGCCTGAACTTAGATTTCATAAGCGTAGTGCAATAACTAAAGTCTGTCCCCTTTAGTATTGTGACTTTTAATATTTGGTTCTGAAGTTTTCACAAATTTTACTCATTGAAATGAAAGACTTTACGGATTTGCCTATTGAGGAAGCGAGGTTTCTAAAATTATATATGAACTTACCTCTGAGCTACAACTTGGTGCACTGTTAAATGCTGAGCTCCATCATCGACTGCGCTAAGTCTACATTCCTGCTCTGCCAATGACGGGAATGTACCACTTTCGCTGTTAGCACACTCGTCGTTTTTATCTAAAAGTGAATACATATTTCCAATCAAAATATAGCTGGCTAAGAAAGAAAAGTATTAGTATTTATTGAAATAGTAACGTATGATAAAATAAGGTGATTTTGTCTATAAAATACAGAAAGACAGCAGACAAAAAGCAAACAAAACAACCTCCAGACTATGTGATAGTAGACTCCAGGAAATAACCAGCAAAAATAAAATGTTGTATCTAAAAATCTATGAGCCCATTAGTATCTACTGCTTTGTGTGCAAATTATTAATTTTAGCCTTTGGGTAGCTCTTTGGTATAATATATATAATATAGGGGAAGAGGTTTATTTTGTTGAGCAAGATTTAGACAGGTTTATGGCTAAACAAACATAAACATTTAGAGGAATTACAAGCACAGGCACTGTAAAAATTCAAGGTATAAAATGAGCCCATGTTTTTTGTTATCCGTTACCGAAAAGACTTAGTTATTTTTTTTTACTGTAATTTCCAATAACCTAACTCAGCTCTATATTTCACCAAAGACATCCCATAGTGCAACCAAAATTTTAATGAAGCCGAATGGTCCCCTCAAGGTTACTTCTTTACTGACTTATAAACTCCCAACTGGAGTCAACGGTCCAAGTCTGGTCTGCCTTGCCTGTGGGTGGCTTCGCATTGACGCGAGGAGGCTGAACTGGCTTGATCTTCGGCTTGCTTCGGAGGGAGATAAGATTGTCGACTGATGATGATGTGTTAGGTGATGATGCTGTAATAATAAAAGTCAATTTAAAAGTCCAGTATTATGTGAACTTCTTACAATGTCTCTGATTGTCGCATCAGAGATACCGCAAGACGCCCATTTACCTGCTATGCGATTCAGTGTCACGGTGACAAAATGAACAAGGATTGGTAGATTCAAACTATGTACATCGTGTTAGTAGTATTGATTGATGATGTGGAGGTGAGAACACAATTTTGATTTACGATAATATCCATTTGTGGATACCATCAGGTGTGTAAGGGGTAAACAAATAGTTTTTAAGACTTACGTGACAGTTCTTCTATGCTGTGCATATCTCGAAGAGGATAGTAAGGGTGGTTTTGCGGAGGTTCGGAATAACGCTGAGAAAGACTCATCCCAACTCTTATTAGCTTCCGTCGCTGAACTTGTGGCAAACCAGCCTGAAACACATAATGTAGGTATAGTAAATGATACTGAGGTTAAAGATCCTAACGTTCAACTTTATTTCTAAGCTTACTTCTTTGAGTGCATCCACGGGGTCAGCATAAAATGGACTTCCAGTATTGTCTTTGTCCGAGTCATCAAGGATAGGAACTTTTATACAGTCGTCCTCTAGTTTTATTGTTTCCATACTCTCAGTCGTATGGTTTTCTCTATTTTTAAATGTAGCCTCAATTTCTTCAGTTAGTTTTTTGTTCATATTCATCACGATGTTTAATTTGTCCGGTCTTTTTGGCACGATATCTCCTTTGCTATTCGTTGTTGCTATTATTTCATTAGAGCTGTTGAAACTTTTCTTCAAAGAACCATCAGAAAGGTTCTTCTTTTCATTCAAACTCTCCGTTGAATTTAGTATGTGCATATTTTCTTTCTCCAAGATTGATTGAGTACTTTTTGCGTTGTTCATTTTTGCTGTAATTAGAGATACACTTATGTTAATTTGGGTTTTACCACAAATAGTATATATGAGAATCACTATATACGAAACGACTTGTTACAGTAAATAGAACTTACGTAGTGTATCCGGTAATAAATCAGGTTTCTTGCTTTTCATAAGACCATTATTGATATTACTATCGTTATCTGGTTTTGATGGTTTAAATGTAGAACAATTATTGCTTTCTGGCCCCCAAATGTCTTCGTAATCAGACACTTTATCCATCAGAGAACTTCTGTAATACACGCCTGGAGATTCTAGAATGTCTGATTCCTGTAATTATATACATTGTTAGTTAAATTAAAGCTCTCAACGTGGAATCAAAACTTCACTCTTTATATTTAGATTAACCACCATGCTGTTAGTATTGTTCACCAGTAATAGATACAACACAATATTTTGTTTCATTCATTCATACACACAAGTTCATACATAAATGATCATCCCCCTACCTGATAATGCTTGGACTCCTTTCGCTGGGAGTGTCTACTCCTTCTTGATCTACCAGACGGCGTAGTACTCGTTGTGTTGGAATGAGGAGACATAACTTTATCTCGATCTTTGCAAGTCATAGGAGACACAATAGAAGTAGGAGAAAAAACATTTTTACCAGACACTGGCGAACTTCTAGATACAGGCGAGAAGATTTCACTCTTATTAGTCTGACTCATTGGAGAAAAAACACCACTTTTGGAAGAGATGGTGTCGTTCGAAACAGGTGAATTGATTTGACTTGTAGGCGAAAATATGCCACTGGTGACAGAATTAGTTCCATTCGGAGATACAAGTTGATTAGGAGCAAAGCCCGTGCTAGAAGATTTTGTAAAACTATTTGCTATTGGGTCAACAGAGTCGGATGTGTTTTGGGACTGTTCTACAGGCGATGCAGGGTCGGTGGTATTTTGTTCAGTCATTTGCCTTTTGAAGCTCCCGTGCAAACTAGCTGTCATTGCATTGATGCACTCCCCCTCTGGTGACATTCGGTGCATCATGTTCTATACAGGAATAGAATAAGCGTCAGTCAGTACTATGTTTATCACCCAGAAATTAATGCATCGAAAGGTTAGAGACAAATACGAGCACATTCTATATACTTGGACATGCAGATGAGCATTCTTATTGTGAATGTTGATTCTCACCTGTGCTTCTCCGTCAGGGTCAGCAAAAGGCTTGCTCGCATCCAGTATGTTGAATACGGCGTCAGCGCTATTGTTATTGTTGATGGCGTTAGACGCAAGCGTTAGTTGCAGCTGGTCACTTTGTATGCTCTCGTTTATTTGGTGGTTGTGAATTTGAGTGTTATTGACACAGAAGGTGACGGTTGTCGTGACTGTAATGTTTCCATTCTGTGAAGCCTTGTTAATTGGACTGAAAGCGAGCGCTTCGGATTTTGGGGATAAGGAGGGTTTGGAAAACGGTGGTTTGGCCCACCGTGGCGGTGGCGGTGGAGGTGTTGTTTTGACGTTCGAGGTGGGTGAGTGTTGGGTGTTGGTTGTGGGGAATGTATGCGGTTGGGTTATGTGAGCCTGAAAACAGGTGAAGCGTTTAATAACTTAAAACAGACAACACCAAAGAAGCTTTAATTTTAATTCTCAACCAAACTTACGGTGCTTGACATAAGATTGAGGGTATTTGGTGGGGTCGGTCGCGGTGCTCTGACGAAGGCACTGTTTGGCTTCACAGGCGGTGATGGTGGTGTCCTTCCTTTAAACGTGCTTAGGTTCTGGTTTTGTTTCGGTGGGGAACCTGGCGAGTCGATTGGTGACATTTTAAGCACAACGTTTTTGTCCTTATCTGGACTAAGAATTTGTTCTCTAGAGTTTGTTCCGGAGCCTAAAAATTGTACCATGTTTAGTTAACATTTTACAAACATCATCTTGTACTAGGTATTCATATTAATTTATTGCTCGTCACAAGTTGGGTATGGTAATCTAATCCATACAAATACTTACTTGCATTGAAGCTGCTAAGACTAGATCCAGTGTCGGAGGGAGTGATAGCCATTGGCACCACTCCGTTTGCCAACTGGCATGGCGAGAGTAGGTTGCTAGGGTGGTTCTTGGGGTTGGCCATAGGATAGCCCCAGAACTCTTGCCCCAAAAGTGTTAAAGAGCTGAGCTGGTGCCGACTCTTTGCTTCGCGAAGAGCTCGGGGTAACTGGAGTTGCACTGGTAATTCATCACTGAAATTCAAACAATTTACAGTTAAAATGGTTAATCAAGCCATATAATAAGCCTTTGGAGCTTAGGTACTGAATTTGGTGATGATGATGACAGGTCACACGAATTGGCTTATTTATTCATAACAAAAGGAAAATACAATGCCTTAGATGCTTTGGCCTATTAGAGTAGACGGGCACAAATGGTAATCATAATCAACTAAGTAGAACTTCTGCTATCAGAATCGAATGGTAAACAGGAAGTTAGAACTTGAAGCTCCCTCGTCTAATGGCATTGGTGACACCTCATCTCGTCAGGTTTATATTAGGCCTGCTCTACCACAAGAAGAGTCAAGACATTGCCTGACAAAAAAGGTAAGTAAGTCCACTCACCAACACTGGCAGTAATGAGCGATCAGCTCCGGTATGTTATCAAAGCGGTTGTGTGAGGTCTCCAGCCCGATGCGGCCTCCAGCAGCCTGGATAAGGTAGTGCTCGATGTACGGCCCTTTGTCCGCTGGTAAGCGCACACTAATCGCCATCGTGTCTGGTTGGCTTGACTGGCGGACTACGAAGTTCTGGAAAATTATAAGTAAGTAAAGTCAAGTTAGTCTGTAACGTCCCAGGTGCAGACTTTTAGTTGTTGGAGGGGTGTTTGCAAGGCAAGTGACCAACCCTGCTGTCAGATATTATCAAGCCACCCAAGGCCTCTGACTAGGCTTAACGACTAATATCAACCGATATTAGCCGGGACCAACGGCTTTACGTGCCTTCCGAAGAACGAAGATGCTCGTGATATACGTCACGTATACGGTCGGAATGGTCAGCCATCCAAACAAGACCGCGCTGTAAGTTGCTTCACTACCATAGCGCTGTTTCCATTGCACTACGAGCACAGGAAAATTGATGAATCAAAAATTTGATCGGTATCAAGGCACTAGAAGTACCAGGAGTCCAACTAAGTAGAGAACAGTTTTTTGATCTATATTTATTTGGTGGCTTTTACTAGTCCCTGGCAAATAATGTGTTAAACTCATAAAATTAATATTCCTATCGGAATAGAAGGACAAGTAAAAGCTGTCAAACGAAACCGATTTAAGATGTCAGTAACTAATATAAGTATGAAACATTTGTAGCTTTAAATGAGATAACCTTTCGATCAGGTGATTTATAACAATGTTACTAAGTTAAATATAGTAGTTTACTGCATGATAAACAGTCGACACAAAATATTGAACATGCAGCTCTAGTGTAAAACTAAATGTTATTTCATTATACAAAATATTCGTCGATATACATTCCCTGTGTTAATCTGTCTTTATTTTTTACGTAAATTAACGTTTGTAGAATAGAATAATCAAACTGCGTACTTTAAATTTGAAGCGCATTGGTAAATATAAGTCGTATATTAAGAGGCTTCGATTTGGACTAATCTACCTGTTGAATGATTATTTGTTGGGGTTATGCCGCTGTAATGCATAATAATCAATCACCGATGAAGCCACCATGTTTCAGACGCATTATTTCTCCAAAATATACACAATTTCACTTTTAAATATAAAAAATCAAATGCACGTAATTTTCAGCGAGCTTCTGCAGGGCGGTCAACTGTTTGACATCTGACAAAAATGGTTCTGCTACCCATCTCTTTTTATCACACAGTTTGCTGCTAGTGACATCTCACTTTTGTCGTTCTATTCCAAAGGGATAATAATTTAATGGTTAAACTGGGTTACAGTGACATCTAGCTGACTAAGCGGAAACTGTTTTGTTTGGGGATGTAAACGAGTATTCCAATATCACGCACACTAGTACATAATTAACTTTGGTTAAACCATAAAATTAATGGTTAAACCATTAATGACTATTTTATTGTACTAAAATATTGTATGTCTAATAAGGCAGGTCACAGTGAGACGTCATTTTTATTAAGAGCTTATATACCTGTGTTCCACAATAAACGAATTTGATTTGATTTGATTTGATTTAAGTTCTCGTTATCATCTTAGTTACTCTTGCAATGTCTTAAGTCCTCAACCGACTGATTGATACTTGTAATAAACAAAGGCAATTTAAAAATTTCTTTTGATTTTAAAAGACTATGCTATCAACCTTCACCTGCTTGGTAAGTATTTTAACGTCACGCATGATGACATATCCCTAAATATACCACGAATTTTGCAAGGCCGGACCAACAGCACGGTAGCTCAATTGGTAGAGCGTTTGGCCCGGTTAGCCAAGAAGTCGCTGGTTCAAGTCCCGCCCGTGCGCAAATTTTCGGTTCCTTATTTCATCTTAATGTTTTTTTTACAAATAATTGAGTAAACTAGCAAAGACTCTCACCCCTTCCTCCTTCCCCTGCAACAGATGGAACGCGCCAGCCCTCTGTATCCCAGGCAAGAACCACACCGGGTGAGTCCTGATCAATCGCTCCAGCAGACCGATGTCGCACGGCGGCTGCTCCTCGGAACCTGAGCCTGATGATTCCACGGAGGAACAGTCGCCGCGAGCGCCCTCACCGTCTGAGGAGAGGGTCTCTCGGCTCTGGAAAAGGGGAAATAATAAGTATCAGTAATAAGGCAAGTGTAGACATACAGTGCTGTGAATACACTTATAACATAAGAATATATTGGGTGTACCTTAAGCATTTGGGTTTTATAAACGTGGTACCTCCTCTACTTGATTCTATGTGTTGTATCATGACACCCAGATCCGAGACAAGACAGATTATTATGTCTTATTTTGGTCTGAAGTAAGCAGATATTTTACTAGTTAAATGGGACTGGTTGGCTAGTACCAAGCTTTGCTTAGTAGCAAAGAGGGTGCTCTTTATCCCCAAAACTTGTAGGTACGTAGAATTTTTTAATGACAAAACAACAAAAACATTTTTAATTTGAAGTGATGTACTGCTAAAATATCCTAAATTCGGAAGGAAACAAAACACCGGTAGTATACAGATAGCTAACATATTATTACCTCGGAATATTGCCAATAACTAGTAATCAGTGTGAAAATATACCAAAGAAAAACTTTCGGGCAATATTGCAGGCATTACTTCAAACAGAAAAGAAGCCTTTGTTCCGAACTCGGCGTTATTACGAATACCGCAGACCGCGCTCAGAGCAGGCGGGGCAATTTTATATGACGATAAAAGGTAGTGAAACAGAAGGATTATTTTTATCTGGACTATAGAAAATATAGTTGTATATCAGTGAAATAGTCCGACGGCAGATCTGTGAGATGGGAGATTATGATGATGAGAGACCGAAAAGTGGTGTAAACAACAAGCTGTATGATAATGGACGAGTATCACACTGTAGATAACTTGAAATAAGACTCTAAATATCCCATTTTTTAAAGGTAGGATAGGTATGCTTCCAAATGGTTTGCATGAAACGATTCTTCTGAATGCGTTTCGTTTGTACCCATTTATTCAGGTTTTAGTTGCGTTGTTTACATGTAAAAGTTATTCGCGTATTTGTGCCCTTTTGAGGATATCTGAGATAAGTTTTTGCGCGTAGTTTGTGTTGTGTATGTGCGCGTCCCTTGTGTTTTTTATGAATCCAATTTGGCCAAAACTCTTTTTTAGAGGGCCAAATAAGAAGTTATCTTAACTTCATTTTGTATCTCTAATACAATTACGACATATGGCCAGAAATAATTTTCATTCTTAATTTAATCTCAAATGAAAACAATAAAGAACTTGGTGAGTGCTTCCGCTGCTGACGCCGGTAGAATTTTGCTTTCCAACATTACGAAATTGTGCAACTTTCTCTTATCTGGCAAGGTAACTGAAAGTTTTGTCCCATTTTTATTTGGTGCTAGACTTTGTGCCTTTCGAAAAAAAGATGGTGGCATTCGCCCTATTGCTATTGGCTCAACGTTTCGTCGTCTTGCAGCCAAATTAGCCTGTCGTGATCTTTTTTCTCCTTTGAAAGAGTATTTTCAACCCATTCAACTTGGTTTCGGCAGTAAGGGAGGTTGCGAGGCCGTGGTTCATTCCGCTCGCAATTTCCTCTCCTGTGACGAATCTGAAGTTTTTTTGAAAGTTGATGTGAAGAATGCTTTTAATTCTCTTGACAGGTCTGCCTTGCTGAATGAAGTTCAGACTCACACTCCACAGATTTATCCCTTTGTTTTTCAGTGTTACCATAATCAATCAAAATTACTTTACAATGAACATTCAATTGTTTCTGCAGTCGGTGTTCAGCAAGGCGACCCTTTAGGTCCAGCCCTTTTTAGTTTAGGCATCCATCCTGTCATTTCATCCCTAAATTCTAAATTCAATGCCTGGTATCTGGATGACGGCTCCTTTGGAGGCAAAGCAGATGTTGTTTTCCAAGACCTTGTCCTGATTATTGAAGGATTTAAGAAATTAGGCTTGGAACTTAACCTTTCAAAATGTGAACTTTTTATTAATGATCACGTTTCGTCTGGTTCCCGTCAGGCAATCATTGATAAATTCGATTCCCTTGCTCCTAACATCAAAATTCTGAATTCTGAATCGCTTTGCCTCCTGGGTGCCCCTCTTCTTGATCCCAGCATCGAACCTTTTCTTGATAAAAAATTGAATGATTTCACCCTTTCAGCCCCCAGATTAGAACACCTAAATTCACACATTGCATTTACTATACTTAAATCGTGTCTTTTTGTGCCTAAATTTACATATTTCTTACGTGCTAGTCCTATCTGGAAAAAAAATAATTATTTAATACTATTTGACACCACCCTTAAAAATAGTTTGGAAAAAATTTTAAATTTACATTTCGATAATAATTCTTGGGCTCAGGCTTCGCTTCCTATTCGTTTTGGTGGTATCGGAATTCGCCAAATTTCTAGTATAGCCCTCCCCGCTTTTCTCTCCTCTTTGCATAGCACATCCGTTTTAGCCGGAAAAATCTTCGAACATCCTCGCCAACTTTCTGAGGTGAGAGAGGCGGAGGAGTTTTGGCAAGGCCTCTGTCCTAGAGAAGACATCCCAAAGGAACGTCACCAAAAACTTTGGGATGTCCCTCTTGCGAGAGAGACCTTCAATTATTTACTTGAAAATTCCGTCAGTGACAGTGGTCGCGCAAGGCTCTTGGCAGTTTCCTGCAAAGATTCTGGTCATTGGCTTCATGCTTTTCCGTCGAAAAATTTGGGCACTCTTTTCGATAGTGAGTCTTTCCGGGTGTGTGTGGGCCTCCGCCTTGGTACCCCTATATGTGAAATTTTTACGTGCCCATGTGGCAAGGAGGTTGATAAATTTGGTCTCCACTGCCTTTGTTGCCAGCAAAGCGCTGGGCGTCTCGCCCGTCACGCTACCCTTAATGACGCCATCAGAAGAGCTCTTGCGACCATTAATGTTCCTTCCACGTTGGAACCACGTGGTTTGGTCCGTGATGATGGCAAGAGACCCGATGGCCTAACGCTTATTCCCTGGGAACGGTGTCGGGCCTTAGTTTGGGATGCAACTTGTGTCGATACTTTGGCCCCTTCCCATCTCAGAGAATCAGCCCTTAAAGCTGGAGCAGCAGCGGAGTTGGCTGAAAACGCCAAGCGTCGCAAGTACGTTTCACTTGCAAGTGATTATGTGTTTGCGCCGTTTGGCGTTGAAACATTTGGGCCGTGGGGACCCTCTGCTAAATTGCTGTTTAGTAAAATTGCGCCAAAATTAAATTCTTTAACAGCCAATAATAAAGCTGGCTGGTTCCTAGCTCAAAGGATCAGCATAGCTATCCAACGCGGCAACGCAGCCAGCATCATAGCCTCCTTGCCGCAAGGAAATGGTTTCGTTTTTGAATAGGTAGATATTAAGTTATTTTTTTATGTAACATGTCTTAGTTTCTTGTTTGTTATTAATAAAAAAATGTGAATAAAGAATTAATAATATAAATTAAATAGTCAAATGCATATCCCATATGATGATTACTTTCATGGTATATATTCTTCTTAAACGCTGTATCTCACAAAGGGATCATCAATCTTAGCTGACACACCAACGTTTTACTTAAATGTCTTCAAATGTCAGTTTATTAAAAAACTACCCTCATATCTTCAGCAGGTGTCTCTGGAAATAGCAGAGAATATTTCGTCATATTTTACAAACAACAAAATGTCACAAACGAGAGACATAAATCCCCGAACTAGCAAAAAAAACGCAATCACAGCTCCTCCCCACAGGACCTAATAAAACAGGAACACGCTTTAATTAATTAAGACATAATCCCTGCAACTGCACAGCGCAGCTAGGGAGGCCGAAGTATCGATAAACTGTCACTTGATATTAACGGCTTTGGTCCTTTTTACCGAATTCAAAAAAGGAGGTAATCAATTCGACTTGGAGGTATGTGATATCGTTAAAATTGTATAAACTTTTAGTACATATGGTGATGTGTTAGGGCTTCCAAACACGTGTGTGAAATTTTGTTTGTGTAATGAGTAAGTCTGTATGTTTGTCTCATAATTCTTTTTTAGTGTAATCAGGTATATTTTAACTCAGGGTACAGCGAAAGTTCAGTAAAAAGTTTTTGAGATATGAGTCATAAATAACTAAAAATCATGTTTTTTTTAAAATAATAAACCGCTTTCGAGAAACCTTCAACATATAACGCATTTTAGGAGAAAAAAAAAACGAGGCGGTGCATGATGTCAAGCTTCTCCACCCACATCATGTATAGACTCCAAAATATATGTTTGTTGTTTCCAAGGCGTTAGTTTAGGCTTAGGTTTTTTTAATGAACTCTAGGTTTAAAGATATTTATTCTCATACTTTGATACATTTATCTATCACACTAATATATGTATATGCTTATTTCGTTTTCTGAGAAAATTTTATCAGTCCACCATAAATAAGTGTATAATCCATATTATGAATAAAATATAATACATGTATATTTAAAGACTTAAACTTTGGTATTTGCTATTTTTGAAATGTTTTTTATCTGCTGAATAATTTTAATGTTATCGATGTCGCTTGTGTGGTAATTTTGTAACATCACTAACTGCGATTTCAAATTTAAACAGTGCATTTGTATCCATTAGTTCTAATTATGTGAAGCTTTTAATAATGCAATTCGGTTTACAGGAAATTCGATGCTGGGACATGCATACATGATGTTTATTGTGAGGTTCGATAACATTGCATATTTGAAATAGCTCAACTATTAATACAGGATGTTGTTTTGGTCAGTGACCTGCAACTCAGGGATACTGGTTTGAGTTATGCTTATTAAAAAAAAAACAGTTTCTTTATATGCAAGTTTTACAAAAGAAAACCTCTTCACAACATTCTAAAAAAAAAAACGAATGGGGAAACTCGCACCCTCGCGCGTAGCTACGAAATATTACGCCGTAACTAGTATACTAGGAAGAGGCGACCAGGTGTTGGTAGTTTTGACTCGCTCGTTAATATCGCAATAATACATTGATTTTGCGGGTTTTAATCCATTAAAAGAGTTTTTAATTGCATAAGTATCGTTTGTACAACCACACCTGTTATACTTTGTTTCAGTGGGGAGTCTGAAATTAAAGTTTTAACATCTGAGTCTTTACTTTTTGGTATTCACGCGATCACTAAATAAGTGCCTAAATATGTAAGTACCTATACAAAGCGTGACTTTGAAAGATCTGCCTTTGCTGGATATCTGATGTAAAAAAATGTTTTGTAACACACCCACAATTATGATACATTAGTTTTTCTACCAGGCACTAGATGGTGCTTTCCATTATCAGCTCGCGCTCATTAAGTGCTTAACTTTTTATTAGTTCCGCCACATGCTAATAGATGGCGTGGATCATATTTACATCGCAATGAATATGTTTTTGTACCGTAGTGTAAGTACTCTTGAAGTTTATATGTAAAATCGAATTCATTCCTTGGGTTTCCAGAACGCACCAAACTGGTTCTTACCATCTTAGACATCTGGTCTCTCCAATACTTTAGGAGTTACTTTGGGTTACTAGAACGTACCTAATGTTTTTTACTATCTTGGGCATCTAGCTTCTCTATTATCAAGTAGTCGTATATTTTTGGATCTGTAAGGCACTGAGCTCGAGCCTTTTCACTGCTTAGTCCACACTCTATTTTTGCACTACAAAACTGCGGAATAAATTGATTTCTTAGCACTTTGGACTTTTACTAAGGGTGACGTTGCATCGTGCCCTTCCACTCGTAGGTACTTCAAGCAAAATCGACTGCAGTTTTCAATATTTCTAAGAGAACACAGAAAGTGTAGATGCTATTACGAAGCGAGTGAAGCAATCATTTAGAAATCCAAAGGCAGCACATTGAGATAATTTTTACCATTACAACCAATGCAATTTGACGGGAAAAACTCATGGTAGCCACCAGGAGTAATTGGTGGAAGACACAGACTAAAAAGATAAGCGTTCTCATTGGAAATGCTAGCGTAAGAAAATGATGTTAGTAATGCAGCAATACAAATTTTCAATGCTTGACCGAAAATTACTTTAAAGAGTTTAATTTGGTTATTGAAGTAGGTTTTTACTTTTTTTGTAAAAAAAAAAAACGTATTTTTTAAAATTTATAGGTAGGGGGAGGGGGGGGGGAAGAGTTGCCTCTACTCCAAAATACTCCTAAGCATTAAGGAGTACTGCCATCAGCTTAATTCCACAAAATGGTGACTACCACACGTAGAGACATGTCAATATTAAGATTCTAGTAGTAAAACACCATACGTGCCTTAAAACTTTGAGAGTTTCCCTCGATTACACCATCATCAAATCCCGATTTGGCAACAATGGGACTAATAAGAAGGTACATTTACAAAATTTCAATGGGTTCATAAAGGTAACATAGATACAAAAAAAAACATATTTAAAAAGAAGGTGAATTTATTGAAGAAAGGAAAGGGGAAAATATTCATGCAAGAAAAGATGGTATTTTAAAAAGCCAGAAATAAATGATTTCCAAAACCGTGTGTCCCTGGTGGCAATAATATACCTAAATGAACTCATAGTGTATTGAGGCATTTGACTAGTATTTAAGTATTTTTCTATTATAATCACCTTTCAATAAACTTATGGTTGTGTATTGATCCTGGCAATATTAATTAAACGAGATGAGCACTGAGCAGTCGTTTCTTTCCATGCTTTGTAGAAAGTCGGGCTTCGCTCTAATTTGTAGATTAGATTTCTCTGCGGCAGTTGCAATCAAAAACAGAATAACTGAGACTGGGTGTATTAGATGTTAAATGTTCTTTTGATAACCACTGAGCGGTTAACAAGTAACTTAAATCTTAAGTGACTTGAATAATTAAAGTTAGAAAACCTTTGGGTTTATACAATTTTAATATAATATACAGGATGTATGGCGGGATGATGTAGATATGTCATGTAAGTTAGGATGAAAGACGCGTTTTTAGGGTTCTGTAGCGGAATGGCAAAAAACGGAACCATTATAGTTTCGTCAAGTTTGTTTGTCCGTCTGTACGTCACAGCCACTTCATTCTGAAAGTATTAGTATACACAGTTGAAACTTAGTAAGTAGATGTACCCTGTTAATCGCTCTACGATTCTTATTCTAAAAATAAAAAATAATGATATTTAAAGGGGGCCTCCCATACATGAAACTAAAACCTATATATATTTTTGTCAAACCCATGCGTAAAGGGTGTCTATGGATAGGTATTTTTAAATGACATCAGGTTTTTATAACCATTTTCTCTTAAAGTCTAACGTTTGTGAAATAGACGCTTCCAAAGTGGTAAAACGGGCGTTCCCCCATCTAAGTTTTAAACAAACCGAGTTTAAATTTTGAAAAACAAAATCATGATGTAGATCTTGACAAAGACTTTCGACAAAAATTGGTTTTAACAAGATCAAACTAGTAGTTTTTGGTAGAGCACATTTTCAATAACCGCAAACATAACTTTGTTATTTATACAAATACTATGAAAAAGTAAGTTATATTAGCTATCAACAAAATATTGTGGTATTTTGGCTAAGTGAAAGTAAGCGGACCTCTTATTCAGTTAAAGTTGGCACGGATCCCTTAGTGTACGAGTCCGATTCGCACTTGGTTGGTTTTTTATTTTTATTTTTCCAATGAAATTTGTCAATAACTTATAAACCATCACACTTATCCCCATAATTATAACATAACATCAAATGATCGCATAGATGTCCGCTACTGGCCCCAGAAATATTTTTATCGTTCCGCTAAACATCACACCCGTACTCCTTGTGTACGACAAAATATATTTGAAGATAACTTAAAAAATATCGCAATTATCTCTATAGCATACATGATAACGTGGCATAGGTAGGGGGTCCTCTATCGGCCACATAAATATATACATAGCTCCGCAAATACCCTGTATGTTTATGATTATATGAGTGCATCGTTTATCTGATAGTCTACCACTAATAAAATATAGTGAAAAAATCGTACATCAGTCAGTAAACCAGTGCGGTAGTCGATTATTAATTTAAAAAATTTAACTAAACAAATCCTTCAAACTGTCGATAAGCTCTTGCCCAAACAAAAGCTCGTGTGTAAACAAAACTATATCGAGAGGGTTATTGCACCATAAATTAATCTGGGGGTGTTAAATAAATGATCTGCATGGACATTTTCCATTCTATAACGTCCGACAACAATTTTGAACCATATTTGTACTTCGCATAAGAGCTAAAATTGCGATAAGATATTATAGTAAGGGAGACTGCCCGTTGGCTATTTCTATCAATAATGAATAGGCCTAGGGCCCATTAGAACCACGCGCTCCTAGTCTGTGGAACGGATTGCCCAATTAATATCAATATAGCATGGGTTATGGTTTGTTGGCTGTGATATCTATGACGCAATAACAAAGAAATATAGAACAATAAATTGTACTATTTCATGAGGTTACAAGCGCAGCCTGAAATCTATCGAACAACTGTCTATAGTTGTTAAACCAATAAATTCATTAGGAATACTGCACACACCATTGAATCTGTATTTTTACCGACTTCAATTAAGGAGGTAATCTATTCAATGTGTAAGGTTTACAAACACGTGTGCTAAATTTTGGAAGTGTATGTATGTTTGTTCACGAATTTATCGAAAAGGAGAAGTGATTCAAGTTATAGTTCAAAAGTGCGAGATGTTATTTTTCTTCTTTAGTTCAATTAGGTATAATGGATTATACATAAAATAGCAATTTTTCCCCGAATATAATGTAATTTATAAAAAGGTTCAGAAGCATGTTTTTATTATATATATAATACAAGACCGATTTCGAATAAACAACAAAGACAACAACGCTACCGCAAAAACATTAAGATAATTCCATTCGTGCCACAATCTACTAAGCTTTTCCCTACAAGAAAATTTGCTTTCCTTCAATTTACTGAGGGAATAAATTATAACTGAAGCGCTGCGGTTACTGAGAGAAATTAATTTGGTCATGGCATTTCTAACACTAGTAACTATGTGGTGCCGTAAATCTGAATTATTCCTCCTTGTATTGTACCTTTAGTGTATTTACTGCCTGTTAGGCAGCTAACAATTAATAAATTAGTATTTGTTCCAGAATAAATTAATGGTTCCAATATGAACTCGTCCTAAAATAAGGCCCTAGACGGGAGCCCTTAGTTAAGCTAAGTCAAAGGTAGCTCTTTATGGCTTAACAAGTTCGTCAATATAAATTTAGCTTTCTGTTGTTAGTTGCCTTATAATATTGGACAGTTAATGTTTTAAGTGTATTTTTTACAGACTTCAAAAAAAAAGGTAATAAACTCGATCTCTATATATGTGATACCGTCAGAATTGGATAACAGTTTAGTATGCTGGTCTATTCAGGCTTCCTAACACGTTTGCAAATTTTATAGGTGAATGTATGTGTGTATGTTTGTCTCAGGATTTCTCGAAAACGAGAAGATGATGCTTTTAGTGCACTAACCAGGCATATTTAAAATGAGGGTAGGTACAGTGACAGTTTCATCAAATCTGTCCCGTAGTTTTTGAGATATAAGTAATTTCATCTCTACTTCTGAGTACGCAGTCACAGATTTTATCTAAACAATAAATAGCATTACGATAAAACTGCATTAATTTTCTAATCGTTTCTCAAAATTAATAACACTCAAAACCAGTATTTAACTCATTAGAACAAAGGTCCAAAATTAATGGCATCAATTTGCGGGGTGCACAAGCGATTGTGTGAAACGCTGTAATATTCGAAATTAATTTCGCGATCGGCCACAATAATAACCAACGTAAATTACAAGTCACAATGGTCTTGGGGGAGGGAGGGAGGTGTTGGCAGCAAAGGTGTTAACGCCACAATACCGCGGAACGCGTTTTCACTGAAGTATGTGGATTTATGACAGAAGTTGTAATCACTTTTGGTGGGAACGTCGCTTAATGTCTTCGGTGGCTATTGTCGGTTAACGTTATGGTTTTCGTAGAGCAATGTACGAGTTTTAGGTTATTGAAGTTGTTAGTAGGGTGGCGAACGTTGCCATGACTTTCAAACTATCATAAAATCAAACTGAAATTGCTTTCTAGTCTTTTTCAGTCTAAATCTATTTTATTGTGACATTATTACATTTCTTAAAATCCTTTCTTCAGTTGGGTAAAGTACACTTACTAATACTAAGAGTAAGTATACCTATTACTACTAGGATGGATTCTAAAGACTATCCTGGATCGTCATTCATTAAATTAGTCAATTGGAAATGATTGGTGTGAATTTATTCTTAAACTTACTGCAATTTATTAGAATATAACTTCATATGTGAGCAAGTAAAAGCTTGCATCAGATTTAATGCATCCAGTGGTACGGTGTTGTTTTCAGACAGCATCACCTACGTTATTGATTTTCTTCAATGGGTCCTTTAAACGAAGACATCATCTAACAACTCCTTTAATTACGTACAGCAATCTGCTAAAAGCAAAGACACATAAAAGCATACAGCCGGCGGAACTCATAACACTTCGCAACTCGGAGTTGAGTGCACTTTGCCACGTGGTGCCACGGAGAAAATGGCCGTAGCGTTTTAGCGCAGTGGAGAAACACCTGTGACTTTTAGGGAACTTTTAATCAAGTACGGGTGTTAGGATTATTAGAGTGAAATATGAAGTTTTGGTAATGATAATACTAAAAATTTGTAAAATAAAGAGTGAGTTAGTGCTATGTGATAAAAAAAAACACATTGTATTTTGCAGTTTTAAATTGTTTATCATTTATTTCTCAAGGCTTCAATTCTCCGAAACATTAGGCTCTGCAAAAAATGACACAATACAAGGATTTATAGAACGTATATGTATTGCGCGTAGCTGTCTGCAGATAAACCTAACTTCTAGAATCACGAAGACACATTATTTACACTTGAGATTGGCAATCGCAGCTCCTGCCACGTGCGTCTTTTTTTAGGGTTTAATTTCCTTTTTAGGGTTCCGTAGTCGAAGTCCAAAACACGGACCCTTATAGTTTCGTCAAGTTTGTCTGTCTGTCTGCCCGTCCGTATGTCACAGCGACCTTATATAAAACTTAGTAGGTAGGTGTATCTGGCAAAATAGGTTTAAACAAGTTCGATTCGAAGTAGTAGTTTTTGAGATATAGCACATTTTCAACAACCGCAATTATATCTTTGTCCTGCATACAAATACTATGAAAAATAAAGTGTTTTTTTTGTCAATAAAATACATAGTGTGGTATTTTGGCTAAGTGGAGACCTAATTTAGTTAAAGTTGGCACGGAACCCTTAGTGCGCGAGTCCGACTCGCACTTGGCCGGTTTTATGTCTTTAAACCATCACATTCAGAGAAGGCAATCATTTTTTGTACAGTTATAAGAAGCTTAAACATAATAACAGTTTTTTTTTTATTAATAATGTTTATATATCAATAAACTTAGTATTCTTAGGGCTGATTTTTCAATAGTCAGATAAGAAATATTCATTCATATTATTATTAATACAAAATACAATATGGCTAATTTGAAAACGTCATCTAATTGTCAGAAGTCATACGTAACTGTCATTTTTTAAAAAATATGTCGCTTTATAATTTATCAGTCTGATAAGTTTTATCTGACCATAGAAAAATCGGCCCTAAGATAGGTAAAGATAACTTTTTTTTTCAAAATACCATTAAGCTACTTTTCTTTTAACATAAAAGCATATTATACCTTTACATTTAAAACTAGTGAATGGAAGACCTGTAATTTTTGAACTTATAATATGTGTAGTTGCTATGTTTTTTTTTTAATTTGTCACACATTCGTCATGTGTATCCCAAATAAATATCTCATAAAAATGTGCGTTGCCAATGTCGTCTATTTTATTTTATATCTTCCAGTCCAATCAGGGATCGCAAACATTTGGCTCGAAGGGGATGCAGGGATGACTCACCGAGGGAGGAATCAATAACTACCCTGACGATTGTGAGCTGTTGCTATCTTGAATTAATTGGGGTGCGTTGTTGTCGTGAGAAAATTGCACGATTTTTGCAATACACTTTTTGTTTTAATAATATTTCCTAGATACATAAACGTACGTATGTAGATAAATATTATGTTCTGTTGTAGAGTTGGTTTATGTAATTTTAATAGTACTATTGGTTAGTGTGGCTGATTAATAACGTCTCTATTTCCTTTTAAAAATGATACATTATGATTAGTGATAATAACATTACAGTGAAGCTTTTCAGCTGTCTATACTAAAATTATAAGGCTAAGTTTGTTTATTGGTTTGTTTGAACGCGCTGATCTCAAGAATTTCTGGTCGAAATTACAAAAAAACTTATTGTGTTGGATAGCTTATTTATCGAGGAAGGTTTTAATCTTTTTAAAACATCACGCAACAACGGGAGGGGAGGGAGCAAACTCAACACGCGCGAAAGCAGTCGCGGGGGACTGCTAGTTAATAACAAAATATTTTACAAGGATATTCAATTGTTAACTTTATTTAAAATTATAACAATATTAAATAAATATCAGCATAGTATTCCGATTTCCTTTATATTCAAATTTAAATAGATTTTTATCGTCCTGTGAATTCACCCCCGTCACAACTGACCCCACATCCTCGTTTCTTGACATCTGACTTATGCGTTTGCTATTGTCTATCATTTGAGCCCTGATTGCATATTGAGACCTATTAGCAGATGTAATCTGTTGAGCAAAGATATTTAGAGCCATCAATCTTATCCATGTGACGATGTTTGAGTTGCGATCTTGTACTAATAAATAGCTTGTGCACAACTAACACAACATTTTATATTATTATTTATACAACAGTTGATTATGGAAACAATATTCAGGTATCAATGCAAATGAACATTTATTTTATTTCATTTCATATCATTAGAATTTGAAATCAGTGACCAATGATTAATTTTCATTTAATTGTGTACTTTTCTTTTCTGGGAGTCTTGTAGGATTGGCTCCTCTATAAAAAGCTACAATATTCACTGAAGATCCTGTGACATGGTGAGTGAACGCCGCCATTAAATAAGCATTCCCCTGGTAATGGGTAGCAGCAACTACAGTGACAGAAGGTGAGAAGGCTGAAGATATAGTATATCAGGAAAGGCTTTTGACTGGGCATTAAGAGGCGGGAAACCCCCCGGTTCGTAAACTGCGGTGTGGAAGGAAAGAGTAAAACCACTGCACTATCTTCCCTAATTTTGGAGTTTATTATGAAAAAACCGGCCAAGTGCGAGTTGGACTCGCGCACTGAGGGTTCCGTGCCTACTTTAACTGAATTAAGGAATCCAATTACTTCTACTAAGTAAAATACCACAATATTTTGTCGACTGCAAATATAACTTTGTTTTTCATAGTGTTTGTATGAAGTACAAAGTTATGTTTGCGGTTGTTGAAAATGTGCTATATCTCGAAAACTACTCATTCGATCCCGTCCGAACCAATTTTCGTTGAAAGTATTTATTAAGATCTATATTACATATTTTTTTCAAAATTTACACTTGCTTGATTTAGAAGTTAGATGGGGGGGACGCCCATTTTTCCACTTTGGAAGCGACTAGCTATGAAACGTTAGACTTTAAAAGTAAATGGTTTTAGGAACCTCAATGTCATTTTAAAAGACCTATCCATAACCCCACACGCATAGGTTTGACATTTTTTTTTTGTTTTAGTTTCATGTATGGGAGCCCCCCCTTAAATGTCATTATTTTTTATTTTTGTATAAGAATCGGTAAGCGGTTAACAGGATACATCTTCCTTCCAAATTTCAACAGTGTAATGCTTATAGTTACAGAATAAAATGGCTGTGACATACGGACGGACAGAAAGACAGACAGACTTGACGAAACTATAAGGGTTCCGTTTTTTGCCATTCGGCTACGGAACCCTAAAAACTCCACCAACAAAAGCTTAGTACTTAAATTTTATAATGATGATGATGAAAATGAAAACTGCAGATATCAAACAACAATAATGTACCTAAATTTGACTGTAATATCGAACCTTATATCACAATTTTAGATAGGTAACTTATAATAATAATAATAAATAAATCATTTATTGTAAAACACAAAATTTAGTACAATATCAGTGGCTGATGAAAGCCTGTGACAGGAAGAACCGCTATCAGTAACAATTCGTACATATGAATTTACTAAAAAACTTAAAAAAATAATGGCCCTTAAATGTTAACAAGATAAAATAAATATAATCCTGGAAAATAGACACGTCCTGTCTACTCCGTTACAAAAATACCATACCAAAACACAGACATGAATAAAGTTTGTTGCTTAATTGATCTCAGGGCGACGTTTTTAATTTTGCTATAATTAAGTTTGCCCCGGGGGCGCTATGAGGAAACGGAAGTGACGTGCCAGGCTTTTATACGATAACATAATAAGACTGTAACAATGGTTTGGTCTAGTCTAGCTATAAAGGACTAAACTTGTAGATTTGTAGCTTTTCTATAGGAAACCTTTGAACAGCGGAATGAAAGCAATGGCTAAGATGTAAAAAAAATATCCTTAGTGAAATGTCAAAGTCAAAGTCAAACATAATTTATTCAGTTTTGGACACAAAATGCCACTTATGAACGTCAATAATTAATCATTATCATAAAATATGCTACAATCAGGCAATTTAATGAGGGGAGCACTACAAGTTTTTTTTAAAGAAATGAACCAATTGCACAAACTTTTAATTTAAACCCTCTAACAGCCCACGATTTGATTTCGTATTACGAATTAGATTACATCCAATCCATTATGAAGCCATTCATATTTTTTTTTTTATTAATGTGAACCACGTTTTATCATCCTTTTAAATACTAACAAATGGCGAGACGGGAATTTTATTAAAATTAAATATCTCCATTGAATTTAGCTTTTGCTTTGAAAGCGACGATTAATTCAGCCTGCTCTGAATCTATTTGAAACACTACTATCAGTAATGCCCAGTTGAAATTTTCAGTGATAAATTATATTACTGTGTACCTATTTAAATATTTTTAAATACGTTGGAGATGTCATAATAACGCGCCGTATTAGTAATGTTATTGAAACTGACAAATTGTGGTTACAAACGTTTGACGAATAAGTATGTATGAACTACAGCACATAAAGGTTAACACTGCGGTATTTTATGCAGTTGTAATAAAGGCTATTTTGCAACAAAAGTGGGTAACCTGATGTGCTGTCGACTATACATAGTAACGTTTTAATGCTTGCTAATTAGATTTTTTTTATGCTTTCGCTTGAGCGTGAAAGATAAAATAACTCAGAATATAGATAATAATGAGTTTTTTAATCATCAATAATAGTGAATTTGATTATAGAAGTAAATTAATAATATTAATGAATACAATTTGTAGTACCTACGACGCAGTAATTTCATTAAAAGCTGCACTCAAAACTTTCCCCATAGAAATAACCATTTACAGGCCGCGAGGAATTCAAAATCGGCGTCATTATATGCGTTAACGCACAGGACGGTGTTCCAAATTCAAAGTCCCCCACATGTCATTTAGTGCCCGCAAGAGGCCGTTACTTTCACCCCCGAAGATTCTACTCTGTGGCACGATATCCGTATTTTTAAACGGTATCCAAAAAGAGGAATTCTTTTTTCAGGTTTATGATATTTATCTTTTGACTTGCAGTAATGTACTATTGTTGTATATAGGCTTCCAAGCATGTGTTGCATTGGTAGCATACACTTTATGTTACGTACCCGCTATATTTAGTTTTGTCGTAATCAAACTTTTGGATTATGAAGTTATTTTTTTTAAGTACTGACACGTTTTATCAAAATTGGTTCAGTGGTATTTAAGTTAAATGGTTAACTAAAGACTTACATAAAAAAACATTTTAAAATACCTACCCATAGACACCCTACACGCATAGGTTTGACAAAAAAAAAGGTTTTATTTTCATGTATGAGAGTCTCCCCTTGAACATCATTATTTTTTATTTTTTGCATGAGAATCCTACCTACTAAGTTTCATCTGTGTAATACTAATAGTTTCAGAATAAAGTGGCTGAGATATATGGACGAACAGACAGACAGACACACTTGACGAAACTCCGTGTTCCGTTTTTTGCCATTTTGCTACGGAACCCTTAAAACATATCTTTCATAACAAAATGAGCTTGAATTTGAAAGAGATGGTCATATTCCAAAATAAGGGAAAGTCTGACATTGTAGGGCTTAGCAGTTAAGGGTTAATCGAGGCCCAATGAGGCAGTAAGTGCTGTGTAATGAATACTACGAAATAAAATGAAACTACGCCTTTGCAACCCCACAGTGCGTCTAAATGGCAGTTTTAAGGGCAGAAGCAATTAGGGGTGGATGTTGCACCTAATTTGGTCTTAGGCGTATGTAAATAATTTCAACTATGCCAAAAATATTAGCCAGAAACGGGTTTTTCTTAGCGGGCTTGCTTTAAAATGACTTATCAATAGGAACTTAGGTTGTCAGTCTGATCTAAAGAAAAATGTAATTAAATTATACAAAGCTTGAAATAAATTAAGATTGATTATAGAGTTTACAACTGATGAGGCTATTTTTACCAATCGATACGTATTACCGTTTTTATTTGCTAGTCCAATATTGTAAACAATCTTATCATAACTTAATAATAATATCAGTGCATAAAACTACTATACTATTAAATAAAAAACCGGCCAAGTGCGAGTCGGACTCGCCCACTGAGGGTTCCGTGCCAACTTTAAATGAATTAGGGATCTACTTACTTCTACTAAGCTTAAATACCACAATATTTTGCTGACAGCAAATATAACATTGTTTTTCATAGTGTTTGTATGAAAAACAAACTTATGTTTGCGGTTGTTGGAAATGTGCTATATCTCAAAAACTACTGGTTCGATCCCATTCGAACCAATTTTCGTTGAAAGTATTTGTTAAGATCTTTTTTTTTTTTAATTTTCACTTGCTTAGTATAGAAATTAGATTGGGGGGGACGCCCATTTTACCACTTTGGAAGCGTCTAGCTGTGAAACGTTAGACTTTAAAAGAAAATAGTTTTACAAACCTCTATGTCATTTTAAAAGACCTATCTATAGACACCCCACATGCATAAGTTTGACAAAAAAATTTTTTTTCGGTTTTAGTTTCATGTATGAGAGTCCCCTTTATCATTATTTTTTTTTTGTATAAGAATCGTAAAGCGGTAAACAGGATACATCTTTCTACCAAATTTCAACATTGTGATGCTTATAGTTACAGAATAAAATGGCTGTGACATACGGACGGACAGACAGACAGACAGACTTGACGAAACTATAAGGGTTCCGTTTTTAGCCATTCGGCTACGGAACCCTAAAAAAGGATCTTAATGTTTAACAATTAATTGCCTTTGTAGATTTATAGTTTTTTTTTATCTTGTTTTAAAATGAATCATTTTAATATAAAGAAATGTCAAGATTGCTAAAAATATTCGTGTTGCAAAAAAACAGACTTTAAGTACATTTTGGAAACTCTCCAAAATCGTGATACAGTATAATTTAGAACACAATTTATTTAGCTATTTCGTTGCTAATTAGACATCACCCTTTTGGTAAGCTCTCGCTTTGTACATTCCACTCTTTGATTAACTTTACCTTTTAAAAGCTAAGTTATTAACTTGACGCCAAAGAGTCGAATTGCTTTGAAGTTTGCGATTAATTTATTTCATGTATAGGTTTTCGTAGAATTTCAAATTGCTACTGTGTGTAATTCTCTAGTTTTATTGTCATGCATTTTTACAATAAAGACGATAGAACATAATTTAGCATCATAAACACTGTGCCGCCGAAACAAATAAGTTGGTATTCATATTTGTAAAATAAAAAGCGGATAAAATTCGGAGTAACCTAGTCATTAGAATAATGAACAGGGATCGAAATAAATGTTTGACAAATATGCTAGTAGCAACGGAATGATATACCTCTGGGTTATATGTATAAACGAAAATAGCTTGCATTTTCAGTGAACTATAGTTAAAGAACCCTGTATTCTATTTGTCACATACGCGTACGTGTTTCACCAACAAACGTGAATTCAAAACAAAACCGTTGTACGGGGCCCGACGGCCTCAAGTATTCACAAAGCTGCCTCAATTGACTGTGAAGTAACACCTGAAGGTACACTCCACCTTTAAATTATATGTTACTTTCAACTCTATAACAATGCGTTAAAGGCTACAATAACACTTGGGTGTACAGGCATCCCAAGTTTTGTAGTCAGGGAACTTTAGACTCTAACTCGTTGAGATAAGAAATGTAGTGTGTTAAAGTGGCTTAGAGTGTTTTGAGTGCACGAACGTATCGCGAGCGCAAATGTTGTAGAAACATATGACTTTCATGTACAGATTGTGGGATGCATTAAAGGTGTGGGAATATTATAGCTGCGTGTAGTAGAACACAACAGTCAATGACTTGGCGATATTCTGTTCAGCATTTTATTGATCAAAAAATATCTTAAGAATCATGATGAAATAAAAAAAAATGTACCTACCTAAGTGCGCAAACAAATAGAGTCTAGTAGAGTATAGGATAAAACTTAATTGACAAGAGCACAGCTTTAAAATTAAGACACTGAAATTAAGAAGAACTGCATAAATGAAAAACTTGAAAAGTTCTTAGTTATTATTTTAAAATTGGTAATATAAAAGTTTGATTCTTTGAAAACAAGATTATTGAAAAACTGCATCCGCCACGGCCAAACAAATCTAGCCGCTTTCTCGGGCACGAAACTCAATAAGTCTAGGAAATCGAAGTTTTATTGAAATAAAATCACTGATATCTACGTTTACTTCAATTGTTGTTTCTTTTGCTTTGGTTTATAAAACTACCTTAAGATAAAAGAAGTGATCTTAAGTGGTACTCATTGTCATAGTAAGTTTTCAATTCTACTTTATTTAATTTTGCTAGCTAACAACTAAGTTAACCAGCAAAATTGTTTGTTTAATTTTTAATTGTTTTTAGATACATTGAAATTTTATTTTGGAATAAAAAACAGAAGCAACCTTATTCATTTCTGGCATGTTGAAATCAAGAACATAAGATCGAACTGCATTATATTTTCTTCAAACGTAAACATTTGTTTTGCAAAGCTCGTTCGAAAACCTCATGAATTTCAATCCTCTAGCCTTATTTGTAAGCTCACATGATATATTACGAATGCAACTGAAAGTGTTATACGCGTCGCTTCTAAGTGGTTTCAAATGCTGTTTTATGTGATCGAACAAATATCGCGTTGAGAGCTTTGAAGAGGTCCTACTCTGTAGAAGTTGGAAAATTATCTATTTTCATTCTCTAGAGATACAAATTGTTGGAAATATGTCAAATTTCTCCTTTTTCTTATTTTGATGATTAAAATATGTTTAGCACTGTTGAACTGTTTATAGTGAAACAGTGTAGTGTAATTTATTACATGATGAAATTTTAACAAAGTTTGACCTGTAGGTATGTATGTATGTCTACGATCATCTCGTGTTTACCTAAACTGCTATTATTTAGCAATTTTTATAAAAAATATTTGTTTTGTTCGGGGAAGGTTTTAATTAGTAACTATTTAAGTTCAATCAGGTATATGACGTATTCTGTTACAGTAAATAATAAAGCTGACTGGTGCCTAGTTCCAAAGATATTATCATAGCTATTCAACACCACAACGCAGCCAGCGTTGTTTTTTATGATGCATGTCTTATTTTTTGTATTTTCTTATTGTCTCTTTTGTGTTATTTTCTTATTGCAAATATAAGGTTAGACTACACCTAATTTGAACTATTGCCTTCAAAAAACTCACTAAAAGGACAAATATACCGCTAACAGGAGAGACAAATGATTTTTTGAAGTCAGTGTATGGTTTTCAACCTTAACAAACGCGCCAAATCATGCACCGATTTCAAATAGTTTCTCTCAGATTTAAATCTCTGGTTTCTCTATATGTTTGAGTATTAAAGTTGTTTTAGGACGGATAAAATACTAACATCGTCTCACAGAGTAAGTACCAAACCCATTGACAGTGGCAAATCTAATCTTTGTAGGGAATTGAAAAATATTGCTCTGCTAGCGTTACTTCGGGACGGTTTCGCATTCAGATGGTAATAAGACATCCTACAGATGGTAACCTTTGCAAGTTTACTTTGAAAGTGTTGTGTTTGTTGCTTTATGCTTGAAAAAATATAGAATAATGTTTTCAGAGCAATAAAAAATAATTTTAAAAGATTATTTGTTGATGAGTGTTATTATCTTATTTATCAAAGAAAGTATGTAAGTAATGGCTTAACTGATTTGGCTGAAAATTGGTGGGGAGGTAATTTAGAACTAAGAAAAGGACACAGAATACTTTTTATCCCGTTCGACGGGGCCGGGGCTGGGGAGGAATGGGGCCGTAGCGAAAAATGTTTGCAGGAACCGCTTCACTTTTAAAATTACGGGGCTGAGCGGGACGGGACTGGGGGCGAAACCAAGTTCGCTGGGTCCGCCAGTACTTTGAAACACTGAAAACTTTTTGGGTATTAAAATCTATTCTTATACTATCTCTTTGCACAGGCAAATTGCTAAGAGGCTAGCTGACGTCAGTGGTGATCCAAGAGCTGGCAGCTACCTCGCACAACGAATAAGCATTGCCATTCAGCGAGGTAATGCTGCCACCATCTTGGAAACTATAACCTCCAACTGCCTCCGCGGTACGGTGAGTACTAGTTGGATGTTATGTGGGACTCCAGACTTCGGAGCTTGCCTACCCACTAAAACCTGACGGCGTTCTCCCGTGCCATTAAAAGTGAGGCAAGAACTGACGGGTTACACTCTAGGCATGAGCCCTGCCTCAACTAACATAGAGTTTATTCATAAACCTGACATGTTAAGACAAGAATTGCAATAATATATGCTGCACATTGCTTATTATAACATGATCTAGGGACTTAAATTAATTACGCCGGAAATTTTGTATGCACGCATTAGAATATTTGCAATAAGTACATGCGGTATTCTATACCCGATGCTGCTCGTATATATCATGTTAACGTCGTTTCGTTTCCCGCAATACAATCCGACATGCAAATGCGTCCGTAGATTGTCTGCAAAACTAAAAACTGTATTCCACTTTAGAGACGTTCACAAGTCTATGGTAGGATATCGATAGAGACGGACGTTCGTTTTGTAAATATCAGATGTGGTGCAACAAATCTATGCACGAAGAAAAGTTATAATCAAATAGGTACATATTTACATTTGAAGCTGCCTAGTTTCAATATGTTACTAGAACGTTGGCATAATTTTTATTTACAAATATTGACTGTTGCTACTCTGTTCACGACTTGGAGCAATAGTAAAGTTGTAAGTAAATATTTTTTTACACTATATTATGAGTTAACTTCAAAATAATTTCCTTATAAATAAATATAATCGTACAAGAAAAAAACTAAAAATACTAAATTGATCAATAAAGTCGTACCTGCCATAAACACCTTTGTCCCCAACACTACAATATTCTAATTCAGTTTCAAAGTTGCTCAGAATTTTGTGATACAACTCGACTATGCTTTATGATGAAACAATATTTTGTTCTACTGTCATCTGCACTATGTACTATTTGAAAACTTTACGAAACGGTTCATTACACAGAGTTGTGGATTTAGTTGAAACAGTAACTTTGGTCCGAGTCGTAAAGGATGGCAGAAGTTTGGTCGGACTGACAGAATGTTTAGTCGTTCGCTAATGTTGTTCTGTTTAGTTCATAGATATGACCATTGAGTATCTAGAACTGTTTTAGTTTGAATCACAGCTGTAATGAGCTCCTTTCATGGTCCGAATCCGATAAATTTATTTTATTTCCATTGTTTGTTATACAAAAACTACTTTATTAATAACAAATAAGAAAAATTAAAACTAAGACATGCAACAAAAAAAAGAGGCTATTATGCTGGCTGCGTTGCCGCGTTGGATAGCTATGCTAATCCTTTGAGTAATTGTTTGATTGAATAGATTATATTGCAATATGTTTTATTCCGTGGTATCTTTAAGTCTTAAATGGCTTTTGCCATTGAACCTGTTGCTATGCTAATACCATCTAGGATACTAGTAACATAGAATATCATGTCTTAGCTCTGCAGCCAATCGAAGAACTCCCAAAGCTTTGGCAAGAGACTAGAATGTTCCTCTATCTCTCTTTCTCTCTCGTTCAGTTCAGATATTAAAAATTTCACATTAGGTCAAAAGTATCGCGACAGCCACGCGGCTGCAGCAGTGCCATGGTCTTAAAGACTTACGAGAAGGACCAGGGTAAGCATCACATACCTGGCTCAGCGTCCGTTACTCTCTTGATCTTGCCCAGATCTTGAAGAAATACCTTAGCTACCCGGGTTATTGTTTGGCAATAAATAAGAAACAGTTATTGGCTTTTAAGAAAGACACCTTATCCCAACTATTAATGTTTCCGATGAGCATGCCTACACTTCTCTGATCTTATTCCGTCGCCTTTCAAAACCAAAAGCTGTCAGCGTACAGCTTACTGTCTGGCACCAAGGATTGATAAGAGCACCTACCTGACTAAGACTATCCCCAATGCTTCCATCAGCGTCCACGGGCCTGAAGAGCTGGTCCTTCAAGTGCGGTCTCTTTCTCTCCTGTGCCTCCCTCATGGCCTGGCTCTGCAGCCGCTCGAAGAACTCCCTGGGCTTCAGTGGGGGAGGCTCGTCATCTGGCGGTGGCGGAGGAGGTGGCGGCAACCTTGCCCTTGGCGACCTGTGGAGATAAGAGTCTGTTAAATTAAAGAGGTCATTATATCATTTATCACCTCGGAAATTAAACCTACGCATATAATGCTAGTTGTGTTAGTTGCCTTATCAGTAAAGACCATACAACGCTATTTACGCGATAAATTTATTACTAAGTAGCACCAGCAAATACTGGTGAATCATCATTCCATACATGAAACTTTTAAACAAAAAAAAAATTTTGGTTTTAGTTTCATGTATGGGAGCCCCCCTCTTAAATATCATTATTTTTTATATAAGAATTGTAAAGCGGTTAACAGGATACATCTTCCTACAAAATGTCAACAGTGTGATGCTTATAGTTACAGAATAAAATGACTGTGACATACGGACGGACAGACCGACAGACAGACAGACGGACTTGACGAAAATATAAGGATTCCGTTTTTTGCCATTCGACTACGGAACCCTAAAAATCTGACAAGTAGGTCACGCGATTTGCAATTCGAACCTTATTAGACATCCGACTAGTTTTCATGAAATAATTTTAAAATATATTATATTATAGGTAGACTGCGAAATTGTAACTTCGTCTGCGGCGAGACGAGAGCGGGGAGAGCGAGGGGTGCGGGGGCGGCGCGAATAGTCCCGCCCGCAGAGCTCGGAAACGTTATTCAATAAAACGTTTGGAACGGTTCCTTGTATAATATTTTGTTCGAAACAAAAACGAAATGAGAACGAAAAAAACGATTAATTCCGCAGGACGTAAGATATAAAATTAAATCAAAATAAAATAAATATTTTTTATTTTCTATTACTTTACAAGTAAACCAATCTACAAGGCCGTAAAATTACAACTGGGCTGGATTTTAATTATTTTTGTTTCGTACTGCAGAGCGAAAAACTGAAAAAATAAATAACGGTTAATAATGTTCAGAAAGTTATATTAAACAAGAACGGTTAAAATTACGTTCACTTCAAAAACGTTTTGATGTTTCCGTTCGAATGTAAACAAACTGAAACGTTTGCGAAACTGAAGCAGTTTACCTATAGTTACTTAGAGACGACTTCCTTGGTTTAGTAGCGAAGCACGCTGGGTTTTAGGGCGTCGCCACTCAGAGGTCCCGAGTTCGATTCTCGGTCAGTTCAATGTAGAAATTATAATTTTCTATATTGTCTCGGGTGTTGTGGTACCACCTTTATGTCTGATTTCCATAACACAAGTGCAATGACTACTTAATTTGGGATCAGGGCAATGTATGTGATTGATTGGTGTCAAATATTTATAAAGACCAAACGAGAGTTTAAAAAAAATGCTGTTTTATAACGTGGCAATTAAAGGCTAGTAGTACCTGCGTATAAGTGCTCGCTCGTCATCTTCGGTGGAGCGCTCATCGTGGTCAGAGTCTGAGCTTCGGCTGTCCCGGCGCCTTACGCCCTGTAGGTGCGGCTCAAGGAAGGTCGCATTTCTGGAACAAGGTACGTACAATTTAGTGAATCAGTCAAGAAGGAATTGGAGGCCGATGCTCGCGGCAATCGAACTTTTTAGTGAGGTAATTCGATGCGAGTTAAACCGTTTTATCCATAAAATCAAGTAAAATATCTACACGTAAAAACTATCGCGCGAACATAATCTTACTAGAAATCATGACCCTGAGAAATCAAAAACTATTTTTTCTACGACAAAGAACATTCGATCGGTGAACTTTTTTTCGTTTACGAATTGGAGTGAATTGCCCCCTTGGCCTTAGTCTTTGAATAGTACTCGTACAATTTATTAAATTATAAACCGAGTTACGATTGGTTGGTACCTACTATGTGTATGTATGTATATGAATATGGTGCTATTTGTGTAATAGTAAGAATGTATGTTTAATATCATTGTATAATTACCACATTGTACCTTTTATTTGAAGTTATTAACATCACGCTCTTTCTTTTGTCCCTTTATTACTTTCTTCACACCGCCTGTATTTTCTCTGTAAAGACCTATATAGTTAATGCCAGCCAGTTATTTTGAAGGGCAAATGCGTGTATACTGAAAATCAATTAGCACAGCAAGTGAAGATGTACTCCAGCTATGGTGATCAACGTAATAATAAATCGTCTGAGTGCAGTTTAACGGCTCAACATGACCGAAGACGCATCGGCTGCGAACGAGCCGAGAACACATGAGGCTGGGAGGGTGTCCACGCTTGCGGGTTACGCTCCTAGGTTAATCACTCGTTTATTGGAAGATGTATTACTTTCTTTAATAAATTGCCTCAAAAATAATTGAATTACCTGTACTGTATATAAAAGACATGGATAAGTAGAAGTATGGGCGACTGCCCTAACAATGTATAAACATAACACCTTAATGCTGAATAAATTTATATTAATATTTTGTAAATAAAAAGTTTCAGGAACTTTTCAAAAACCAACAATCATAAAAATAAAATCGTGGTAATTCCTGCTTTGATTGGTTAACAAACTTGTCAAAAAATGCTTTTGCTATGACGTTTTATAAGGCGTTTGTAGTTTCGTAGAACATTGGAAAACCGTGACTTTAAAAAGAAAGAATCAACTAAAATTAAACAAGACGACAGTAAGCACGATCAAGTGACGTCTTTTTTTATCGCCTAAATATTGTTTTTGTTTTGTTTTTCAGGTCATTATCTAAAAAAATCAATAAAAAAACTTATACACATAATAAATTCGGAATAATTAATTAATGAATATTTCCGTGTTAAAAGATATTGACAAATCTTTATAAATTCTTATGGCAGTCGTTTAGCGATCTCCCTTAAATCGATTGTTAAACAATGTTTAATGACTAAAGGAAATTAAAAAATAAATGATTATATGAACAATAACAATGTGTGGTCCAGCTTGTAAGAACATTTAAATAGTAATATTTTTAAAAGAGGCGTTGACAATAGTGACGTGAGTTTTTTGCGCAGCTTCTTCTCAGCACTAGCCCACAATTGTCCCGAAGCTGTGGTAGGGCCAAAATTGGGGCGAGTATAACTGCTATCAATAGCCTATATACAAAATAAATTAATTTTGTTTTTTTTGCGATATCAGTTTAGACAATCGCCTTACGACCCAGTAACAGTTATTAAGCCAAGGTTGGCAAGGTTTTTTGGATCCTGTGATATACAATAAAATTCAAAACGATGACGTTTGTATATTTTAGCCTGTGAGTAACGTTTTTCTGTATGGTTTTGTTATTTACGTGTTTTCTGAGAGCAGTCTGTGTTACTATTGTACCTTAACGGCATATAGAGTATATTTTTTTGTTGAATTGTGCAGTCGCGTACCTTATACAATATTATAAATAGTCCAAAAATACTTTTCCTACTTGCTACATTTTGATGGTTTCTTTTTGCAGAAAACTATTTAATTAATGAATGCCCACAAATCCACAAATAGAAAAGTTTACTTGAATCTCTCTTTACCTTTCGCATCTCCCTTTCATTAGCACCCAATGTCGAACCGAGTCTTACAACTTCCGAAGTTGTTGTAACCCCACCGGTGGCCAGACTAAAGGGGCATTAACTAAGATTTATACCCGGTCGCTGCGACCCCCTATATTAATTAAAAAGCAACGCACGGCGGGCGCGCGACACGCGTGCGTTGGACACAGCAAATTACTTACTCACAAGCGAATTTGTGTCAACTTTTTACAGTATTTGCGCATTTTTGCCGATTGCAACCAATTTTTTTTTGGTGAAATAACTCCGCGCGCAGTTTAGTGTTAACTGTCCGGGTGGTATCTGAATTTTTTGAAATACCTGAAAACAAAACTTTTTAGACCGTGAACAATTCAGGATTCGTGTTTGGGAATTCTCCACTGCTTTTTTATTTATTAGGGCACGGGAAGTTTTTTGCAGTTTGTCGCAAAATAAATCGCTATTGTTTGTTGGTTGGCCATGCAAGCTTCTTTTTTATACAAACACCTAACTAAAACAATGTTGTTAGCGTATTAATAATATTCAGTTTCTCTTCTAGTTGTGATAAAATGAATATAATTTGGGATGCATGATAAGTTCAAGTTATCAAAAAAGAAATTTTGATTAATTTATCTTTGTTTAATACCTACTAGGTATTATTTTTAACAACCCAACAATTAATTCGGTTAAGGCCCGATTTTACCAACAACAGCGGGCCTAAGATACGCGCCCATTTATCATTTTTCGTGGCAATCAATAAATTTCAAACATAATTTTTATCATATTTAAAAAGATTTTTACTCACTTTTTTGTATCCATTTATTTTTATAAGCAATTAAGATTGATTTACAAGTGGAAAATATGTGGCAAAACAGGTTGTTTAGGAAATTAAAATATTTTATCGACGCGATAAACGGTATCGAGGCGTGCATGTTAGGCTTACTGATAAATAATATTCTTTAAATAAAAAACAATACTCCTAACTTGAAAACGTCATTTATTTTTCAGCAATCAGTTTAGTACATATCATTTTAAAATCGGCTGTTTTATATTTATTCAGTCGGATAAATCTTATCTAACGTTGGTTAAATTGGCCCTACCCTAAATCAAATTAATCGTTTACTTCTTTGACTTGGCAGTTGGCACAGATTAACCCATTCAACGCGTTACTTAAATCTCCTAACCCGTGTCACTGTACTACGTGACCCGTCACGACGGAGATATTAAAAATCTCTGTAATAACCCTGTCAGTGCTGACGCAGAGGTGACAACCAATTTGTTCCTGGCGGGTCACAAAGGCCAAAGTCCCATCATAACATTTCATTTCGCAAATATTGTGTGAGTCAAGTTCAAATCAATAATGTACAAGATATTTTTATTATATTGCATTTTAGATTTTATTAAATCGTTATGAAAACCAAACAATGCCTTGTAGTGCCTTTAAAACACTAAATTGACAATTATCTATTGTTGTTTTTACGCATTTTACAAACGAATCCAAACATAAATTAAAGCGTCAAATCTGTTAATTAAACTGATTAATAAGACTGTATAATAATTGTAATTTAATTTAATGGCTAATAATGTATTAGTGATATACGACCAATATCATATTTCTATTGTTATTAGTAAAAAGTTATTACCGACTTCAAAAAAAGGAGGTAGTAAATTCGACCTATATATTGTATGTGATAAATCGTCTTAATTGGTAAATTGTCTCAGGTTTTTTCGAAAACGAGAAGTTAAAGTGAGATTATTCCTTAGAGTCCAATAAGGTAGGTAGCTATATTTTAACAGAGTAAGTTTAAACGGTCCGGTATTTTTTGAAATATGAATAATAACTAAAATACATAAAATATAAAAAAAACGCCTTAAAAAAACTGACTGAAAAGCTTTGAACAAGCAACGCTTACATCATACTGACTTCAAAAAAAAATCTCCTAGCTAGAATAATAGAAAGATAATAGAAATAATAATAACATGATGTAACTGCGTAACTCATATACTGCAGTTTCTAATAATTGACATAATTAATTTTAACCACTACGGTATAATATTTAACGGCCCCTCTCGTCACATAACCCAAAACTGTTACATGCTATCCAAAACATCGACCATCTTTAATGGGGTGTCCACTCGTCCCCAACAAATCAGTATCACTTTACGCGTCGCGTCATTACGGCAGTATGGCGCTTGACGACCGTTGATTAATTAAAACACATTTGACGCACGTAACAGGTGCAACCGAACCCCAATTAATATTAATATGATACAGATTATGGTGGTTTTGAGTTTTTCGGATGGAATATGGGATATATTGCTTTGGCTATATCAAAAACGCGGTTTGAACTATTATAGTTTATACCTAATTGTAAAATAGTCACTAGTGGATGTTATAAATGAGATGGTAAATACTCTTATATATCCATTCGGCCTGAGGCCGGCATTACCATCTCAAAGTTTATATTTCGATCCAGCAACCAAAGTAGGGACAACAGCACATCAAGGTAAACACTGCGGTGTCTTATGCAGTTGTAATAAGGGCTAGTTTGCAATAAAAGAGGGTAACCTGATGTGCTGTCGACTGTACATTACTAACAGAATCCTAAGCGCGTTTTCTGTTCAATGCGCAAATAAGTTCAATATATGCTGAAACATTTCATTTAGTATTGCTGTACCGGAATAATGCTTCATAATTACGATTATTTTGAGTAAGTTTACAAATGTTACTTTTTAATCAAAACCTAGTATCTTTTTATATGGTATAGGTTTGCTCTTTTCTCTAGCCCTTGGACAGCCAGAGCGCCCGATGGTGGGCGCTGAGCATGAGTTTCGCGATTTTACCAAGCGCCCACCTGTGGGCGCTTTTTAATTACTTTTTTGCAAAAAAAAAAATGGGTGTATAAACGCTTATTCCTTGGGCATGTTGACCTTTATGAGTAAAAAACAGATGTTTCTACCTCATAGACCGCAAACACATCCGGTTGCTGTCAGTTATTGATTAAAATTCGATTTTTTTCTTGCAATTTTTTTCGTATATGTCGTCACCCTACCACGAATTTGTTTGGTTCTATTTTTTCATTTTTGAATACATTTTTTTTTATTACAAGCATAGTTTATTTATTCAGTAACAATAAGCTTTTTACAGAATTATAATAGCTTGTTTCAATAAGATTTTATAACTGTTTACGTAACGTGTATCCTGACACCGCGCGAATTGCGTACGCGCACGCAGTCCACCGCGGAAACGCGACCGCCACCGCAATTGCGGCTTAGGAGGCTAGATATGCCAGTGGAGGCATAGACAGGGACGATGATGAAGCAAGCTAACCAAAAAGAAGCCTGAGCACTTTTTAGGGTTCCGTAGCCGAATGCCAAAAAAACGGAACCCTTATAGTTTCGTCTGTCTGTCTGTCCGTCCGTATGTCACAACTACTTTATTCAACAATAAGCATCACACTGTTTAAATTTGGTAGGAAGATGTATCCTGTTAACCGCTTTACGATTCTTATACAAAAAATAAAAAAATATGATATTTAACTGAAAAACAAAATATTTGTCAAACCAACGCGTGTAGGGTATCTAATGGATAGGTCTTTTAAAATTACATAAAGGTTCATAAAAAAACATTTTCTTTTAAAGTCTAACGCTTGATAGATATAGACGCTTCCAAAGTGGTAAAATGGGTGCCTCCCCCCTCTAACTTCTTAACTAAGCGAGTGACTTAACAAATAGTTGCTTTTTAAAAGTGCAATTTATATTGTAAGTTTGTTTAGTGACAAAACACTATAAAAACAAATATCTAATTATAGATTGGCTTTGTTCATCTTAACCGATTGTTAAGTATTTGTAAAAATATTTTCTTCGGATATTGTGAGAGCAAGAGTGAGGCTGCGTGACGTCATCAATGTTACGAGAACATTGATGACGTCACGCAGCCTATGCGTTAAAGTAAGCGCTTGCAAAATTCAAAATTCTTGCTAATGTGACGGTGGCCGAGTGATATAGGCATACGCCCGGATTGCGTAAGACACGGGGTTCAATTCCTCGTCTGTCACAGTGCCAAAGTTACTTTTTATAAGTGCAATTTATATTATTAAGTTTATATAGTGACAAACACTATAAAAACAAAAATGTAATTATTACTTTGTTCTTCATACAAACTCTATGAAAAACAAAGTTATATTTGCTGTCAACAAAATATTGTGGTATTTAAGCTAAGTCGAAGTAAGTGGATTTCCTCATTCAGTTAAAGTTGGCACGGAACCCTCAGTGCGCGAGTCCGACTAGCACGTGGCCGGGTCTTTTTTCAAAAGAACAGGGTTGTATAGTATGTAGTTGGGCTGTAGTTGGTAAGTAAACTAAACTAATAAGTAAACTTCATTACATTTTTACTAGCTATACATTGTTGTTTTGAATGGACAGGCACACTTAAATGGACAAGCTAATTGTGTATTGTGAAAGTAAGCTCCTAATTAGGCATCTTATAAGCTCTCGGTAAGATTGAGAACAAAACAAAAAGAAAATCTTAGAAATAGTTAGTATGCCTTTGTGAGTGGGCTGTCTCCGAGCTACAATAAAGCTCAACTCTGAAAGTTTTCAGTGGCATTGTTATGAGTTTTCTTGAAATAATTTTCTTTTGTTTTCAAGCACAGATTCTCGTCTAGAAGATTTAAAATTTAGCTCAAGAGAGGATTTTACACAAAGCAATTGGTTTTGTAAATTATATTTATATATTTTTCTCATTGTTATGAAAACACTAAGTCACTTAGGGCCTTTTTTTCCAACGTCAAATAAGACTAATCGGACTGAGGCCAGATTTTTCCAAACTCAGATATGGAATATACGTCAAATGAAATACAATACGCCCAAGGGCTGAATTTTCAATAATCAGATAAAACTTATCAGACTGACAAATTTTATAGCAACAGATTTAAAAAAATACAGTTACCTACGTATGATTGCTGACAATTAGGTGACGTTTTCAAATTAGCCCTATTGTATTTTGTTTGATGAATATTTCTTATCTGACTATTGAAAAATTAGCCCTAAGTTAAAAACGTCACCTATTTTTAAATAAATAAATGAATATTGGACACCTAACACATACATTGCTCTGATCCCAAAGTAAGTAGCTAATGCACTTGTGTAATGGAAATCAGACACAACGGTAGTACCACAACATCCAGGCCCGTGACAATTTTTTTTTTTCTAAATATATTGACCCGACCGGGAATCGAACCCGGGAACTTGGAGCGGCGACGCCTTGAAACCTAGCGTTATTAGCCACTACACCTCGGAGGTTGACAATGTTTTATTCGACGAATATTCTTTATCTGACGTAGACAAATTCGGCCTTAAACAAATTATACGTAACCATATAACTTATACTCGCAACACTTGATTAGTACTACCCTAATAGAGGTAAAATTAAGATGTATAGTTGTAGGCACAGTTGCTTCACAAACGAACAAAAGCAACAGATTATTTGCGGGCTAGCTCGGCCTGTGAGATTAATTGCGAATTCCACGGAACCCAAAGGAAAAAAGGCATTTCCCAAAATTAGGGCTGCCTCTTTATTATTTCGTAATTCGGGGAATGTGATATTTTGATAAGTTTTTACTAAGAGACAGTCTACTAATACATATAAGAATTCGGCTCATATCCTGCTGTGGACTTCGATTTCTTGATTGGTATGATACCCTTGTGTCATATTAACACGTTTAGTGGCGAGAACACGGGCCCGAGTCCGCGAGAACCATTCCAGCGGCACCGCCTATTCGGGCCCGACTATTTCTGATGACGTCTTTTTCTGGCGTTGTTTTATACATAGTACTCCTACTTAAGTGCTTGGCCACCAGCACGCTGTCTTCCGACCACTCGGGTCCGAGTATGAATAGTATTTTATATACCGAGAGCGCAAATATTTCTTATCGATTTTTATTAAATTACGCGTAAAAATTGCGCTTTTCTGGGTTATTCTTCATTTTTATTTAAGACAATCAGAGTATTAAACACACATCAAAAAAGTTTACGATGACTTTGAAAAATCCAAATCTTTTTCGTTACGGTAAATGATATAATTACATATTATTTTTATAATAATATTGTAACAGGGCTTTTATATTTTAAGAAAACATACAGCAAATACGTTTTATGTGAAACAGTTACATTACAAACTAATATTTAGCTTACGCTACTGATCACAAACTTCTTTTGGTATGTGTACGTCTTACCTGCTATTCAGCAATCCAAGAATAGCAATTAAAATTTATTATAAGTATTTAGATACAAATAAAAATAAAGCATAAATTCCAAACTGTAGAGTATGTATAGGTATTTAATACTTTTTATACAATATACGCCTCGGTGGCGCAGCGGTAAGAGAGTCGCATTTTCAAGCAACGGCTGCGCCAGAGGTCCCGGGTTCGAACCCCGGGTCGGGCCAAAAATATGTACCCTGGTTTTCCTGTTCAGAAATTCTCAGGGAAGCTCGGAGTTTGGAAGTTGGCGGTGTTTCACCCCCGTGCCTCGGAAAGCACGTAAAGCCGTTTGTCCTGCGCCTGATCGCTCTCCGGTCGCTTCAGATTGCTGTCCCATCGGACCATGGAAATGAAAGGAATAGAGAGTGCATCTGTGTTTGCGCACACACTTGTGCACTATAATATGTTCCGCGCAGTAGTCCAAAACTATTATTGTTATACAATACTTTCTACAGATTAAAAACCAAAAAAACAGAAATAATCTGTGCATAAGTAAAACTCGTTACAATTGAGTGGCAGCCCTAACTTTTGCCAGCATGGCATTGTTTGTCATCGGCCGGCAACAGCCTAATGGCGGCTTTTGTTTTTCCTCATATACCGTAATAGCAAGTTCTACTCCATGAAAAACATTCTCGTATTTTCAAATCTATCCATCGCCTTTCCTTTCACTGCCATGCATAATGGTTGAAGCGAAAAGGAAGAATGTACAGGGGAAAACTAGCACTTTGACAGCGGATCACGTCCGACGTACGTGGCGCTTATTTTATGCTAATTAGCCGCATACATAATGAGCGTACCATTCTGGGCGCGCCGGCACTTTTTGACCATTTTGTTAGTTTCATAGAAAAAAAACTATAATAGTTGCGGCCATGATTTTTCTTTCATTGTATTGAAGATATTTTATATTATTTTATAAAATAATAAAAACATGTGTAATTGTATTTTTTTTATTATAAAATCAACTTAGAATGAGGCCCGTTTTCAAAAAAAAAAAAACTCTAACATCAACATTTTTCGATTTTTTTACTTTTTTTTATATATTTTTTCTCTAGTTTCTCTTTCCGAATCCAGACGAAATCGTCGTCGCGAAGTCATTTCGCGCCAAAAATTGTCACACGTCTCGATCGCTTAGCTACGCTGGGGCAACTGGCGCGCGAGAGTCGACCCGGCTCGGGCGATCCTTTGTTTCCCGCACCCCACACACCGCAAGTATTTGAAGTGCGTTTGTGTATGTAGCCAAAACATTCATCTAAGCTTTGACATGACGCGGATCACGCTTACAGGCTGTTGTTTTAAAGTAAACAGTATTGAAATTCACACACGTACGCAGTACGTGATCAGCGTCTCTAACAAGTCTCTAGCTGTCAAAGTGCTAGAAATCACGCAATAAGACTGGACTTAAACGGTACTGCTTTTAAGTCCGGCAGTAATATTATGTAGTTTAAAGCTAGTAAAGTTATTTCCACATGTTTGCGTATGGCAGAAATAGAGATTGAAGCGATTGCCAATTAAATAGCGGACGAACTATCAGATTATTCGTCTGTGCTACGAATTGAGCAGTCAAGGCAAATCAATTTACTTACTTAAGTTGCAAACTAGCGCTTATTACAACTGCATAAGATATCGCAATGTTTACTTTGACGTACTGTTTTGCCCGGACTAGAAAGCACTACGTTCGAAGCTTTAAAATATTATTATATGATATCATATAATTGATATACTAAAGCGATCAAATAAGTTAATACCCTTGCAGGACTCTGTATTTCAACGGGTTTGATAATGTCCATTCCCTTCGAGCTATTGTGTAGTGACAAGCCTGAAGTGTGAAATAAATGTTGTTCCTTGATTAAGTAAAGTGCTGAATCTGTTTAAAGAGAGTAGCTTGGCTTAATTAATTAGCTTAATGATAGGAAGACCGAAGATAAAACGGTTTAGCCACGACGCGCTGTTGCATTTTGAAAACTTGAAATAACAGCAGAGAAATTATGTAAAAGTTTTTTACAAGTGCTCAGCTTATAAAAGCGTTTATAAACATAGTGTCTGAATTTAAATTATGTAATGTTTTGAAGAGAATAATAAATAAAATAACACACAAAAAAATCTTGAACAGTTATGTTGCATTTTAAGCACGCATCGAAAAAAATAAGTCGACATAAGCAATCAGAAATTAATCCTACCTAGTCACAGATCTCTACGACACTTCTACTATTTATGTACTCACTATGAACGGCTTACACACACAAAAGTCAACAGACATAATCAGACTACTCGTAACATTGACAGCGACTCTACTAAGTCACACCTCTCAACGTGACTTGAGTGCTCTTGAGAGCGTCGATAAGCACTCAGCTGACTTGAAACCACTTTGTCGGTTTTGGTGTCAAAAGACAATAACAGAGTAGTCTACGTACCTACCTACACAGTTATCTGGAGCTATGAGTCATATGAAATTGGTGTAACCTAATGTGCTTGAATGAAAGAAACGAGCTTTTTATGTCGTTCTTTCATTACATTTTGCTGCGGTATAACATTTCAACAGAAATACTCGTATAGGTAACGTAAAAAGTAACAAATATTTTTTTGAACACATATCGAAATTGCCATTACGTTTAGCCAATACGAGATAATTATGAACAAACATACATATGTATATACAACCAAACATACAACATACACATCAAACTGCTGACTTCCTTTTTTAAGTTGGGTAATAATCAAAAATTTGTGAAATCATAGCTTGGAATAGTTTCATGAAATTTACTGTTTTTTACACATAGAATACCTGAATTAATAACCGTAACACCCTCCAGACAAAGATTAAAACTATGAGGTAAACAGTTTTTTAAACACAAATTTTTCGATGTTGCGTTTGTACTATCACAAAAAGCTGTCACTGTAAAGGCATACAACCTCAGCACGTTAATGCAGCTAACGCAATTACGTCCGTACCTGACTGCAGCACCACGTGCTTAGTGCTAAAGCTAGATAATATTCGACGAGCTGAAAAAGCGGAGCGGAGGTAGCGAAGCGAGCGAAAGATAATGTGACTTTTTGATAGAGAATAAAATACGCGAATTTCAAAACATTTGATAGAGCTCCTTATATTTAATTTTTTTTTTTTAAATCATTTAATTATTTATTATTACAGCTTTTTTAATACATGTCACAGAAGCAGTTATCTAATTGCGCTGGTATTCATCTATTTCAATTGTTGTTTTTTTTCAAATAGATAATAATGTATAATTTTTTTCTACCTTGAAGTGTATTTTACACCCAGCGCCTAGCAAGGGTTCCCGCTTAAAAATCTGTGTCGTGGCATGCTTACCATCTGCTGTCACGACTTATACTGAGCGGGGTCTTTTTTGGCTCACTTGGAGGCTTTGTTTTATGTTTTTTTGGTATTTCTAATGGCAATGAAATTGATGTCTATTTGTGCGTCGAATAATTCTATTTTATTCATTCCTCAGTTCCAATCGGATTTTGCAAATTTAGTAAGAACTCAAGATCATAAATTCATACATATTGCCCCCTAATATTAATATCATTCGAATATTATTATTCTACCACCAACTAACCGTAATAATAACATTTGAATTGTAACTCCTAAAACTTAACTCGTACATAACCTCTCGCTCCCGCCCGCCCAAAGACCTAAGGCTTAGCTAAGTTCAGTGACTTACCGCTTAACGTAGCCTGCGGAATTTAATTTAAGCTATGAAATACTGCCTTTAAAGGTTTACAGGCGAGATTATAGAATTTCGCAAAACTATAAGCAAAGGCGAAGGATACAAAATGGCAGCCAAATGAGATTATGGGTGATAGGTTTTGCATAAAATACTTCTTACTCTTATGAATAAAAATCAGAATAAGTACTACTTTTTAGAAACATGGGATCTAACAGTCTTTAAAAAACTCAATCTGATTGTAAAAGTTCTACGTAGCGTTTACCATTCTAGGTTTTCTTTTGGTTTAAAATATGTTTAAAACTCACACTGTCATATTTCATCTACATAAAATACGGTCGGGACTCGAACCAGCAACTTCTTGGCCCGGTTAGGCAAAAAGTTGCTGGTTCGAGTCCCGCTCGTGCGCAAAATATCGGTTTCTTATTTCCATCTCTAGATTTTCTTTATTAATGTTTAAAATTTTGTTTCATTTTACATTATTCTTCAATATAATTATTATAATTCAATACATCGTTTGATGAAAAGAAAACACTTACTGTACTAAAATGAGCAAAAACCCAAACTCCAATTTTGCTGACAATACAAACCGGTGTTAAAGGATTAATTCAATTAAGAATCTTGCAAACATGGAGCAAAAGGGTAGGGCTTGACCGCAGCACGCTGGCCCGGACGAATAAGGAAAGACGGGGGCGAATGATACTTATCACTTTTACTGCCTCTTGCAACGATTGCTAAACAGATATTTCCCTTTAATTTTGGAGGATCGAAAACTTTTCTCACTGCGTTGGGCATAGGAGATTTTTGAATAGGAAAGTCGGACATAAGAACCTATATCCAAAAAAACGATATGTGTAGACTATTGATGTAATAAGCTTGTCAACATGCACCAACTCCAAGAGAATGCGTTATTTCAAGGTTTTTGTTTTTGAAGGCGTGTATTTTTTTTTAAATATTTTATTTTATGATCGTTAGTTTTTATTCATATCTCAAAAACTATTGGAACGATTTGGATGAAACTTACGCTGTACCCTCAGTAGAAGTATATTTGATTGAATCCATGACTTCTGGTTCACAAAAAATGCAGAGATAAACATACGTGTATACATATGTATATATATATCCTAACACGTGTGAAAAATTTCGTAAGTATATAGATACTTACGAAATTTTTCACACGTGTTAGGATCCATAACAAATCAGCATACAATTTTTTTATTGAGTTCTGACGACACATCACATACATACAGGTCGAATTGACCACCTACTTTTTTTAAGTATCGGTATCGGTAAAAAAATTGTTATTTCATACTATTTTCAACAACCTTACACGTTGAAAACGTCTTCATTTACCTTCGAGATCTTGAAATATTCAGACTTAAACAAATTCAACCATATCAAACAGTCTAACACGTATTTTTATAAGCTAGAAACGATCTTTATAGATCTGAGATGTATTATTTTCTCTCACCTTCTAAGATTTTTCTTTAAAACCAGACCTTGCTCTATTATCTGCAGTCATTAAAACCTTGATAACCCCAGTTTTACGATAAAATCACCAAACCGCAGCTTAGAGCAACTTTTCTAACTAGTTTTTCAACATAAAATTTGCAGAAATGTCACTTTCATCGGATGGTGCTATCTTTTAGTACCACGCTATAACCACTATGTAATTTCTGTGAGGAAATTTTACTTTCTACGGAAATATGAAAATGTGAGGCTACGGGTAGTTGTTAGTTGATATGAAATTACATAGCAAATGGAGAAAAGGCGATGTCAATCTAGCAACACTTGTTTCTCATGGTGTAGACCTGATTGGTGGGTACAGTGAAGTTGGAACGTAAGTACGCAAATTACGAATTATGTGTTATACGATTATAATAATATTATGATAGGAACGATAACATTATTACTTATATCACAAAAACTACTAGATGAAACGTATTCTTTACCTTAAGTTGAAATAAACCTTATTGAACTAAAAAAATAATTATCTCGCTACGACTTCTCCTTTTTAGAGAAATCCGTGGAAAAAGATACAAATATACATATATACACGATACTACACTTAAGAAATGTAGTATCGTGTTTGGTAGCCTTACTAGATCAACATACTCAAATAGTATAAAATTCCAACGAAATCACATACAAACACATTGATTACCTTTCTTTTTTGTTGAAGTCGGTAAAATAGTAGGGAGGTAAATAGAACAAACTCATTTAGATTATAGACCTAAAAATTGTATTGCTGGAGTATGGTTCTATACACTAATTCCTCCTTTTTTACAAATTAACTTATAAAAAAACAAAAATTTTAATAAAATATACGAAAAAAACTGTTACTTTCCAACTTATCTTAACATATCGTGCTATAAATACCAAGAAATTTGAGCGGGTATGTATATATCAAAATATCTTCTCGCAAAATAATTTACCTCTTTTTTTGCAAATCCTTGAAATATGTAAAAACACAATGCTGCTGAGAACTTAACACACCTCATTTGCAACTGCAAATCTGGGGGTAGCTTCACAAAATAAATATTAATAAGTCTGAATCACAGTATAGCATGATAACAGTAGGTTTTTTTACTGATTGAGAGAAACTTGATTCAAAGAGCGAGTGTGATGATTGCAGATCAGTTGCTAGTTTTATTAAACAGAAAAGTACTTAAAAGTGTTTCGTAACAATTTATAATCATTTTCTGTAAGAAAATTACAGCAATAAAAGTACTGTATGTTTCATTGTTTGTGAACCAAATAATTTTATTTTTTGATCAAAATAACAGGAGTACGAACCTACTTTATAATTATTAATATGTAATTATAAATAAATACGCGCTAGAGAATACACCAAGTGTCGTGGTGGTTAAATTTTCTTTCTTGTGTTACGAATACCAGACAACGATTATGACGGGGGCGTCTCACATAAATACGTCATATAAACTTAGGTGCAAATGTCATCATATACAAACACTTGCCCCTTGCAGGATTCGAACCTGCGACGGGCGGCCTAATAGTCAAGAGCGCTATTTAATACACCAAATGCGTACTTGTGCTCACACTCAAGATACTACTGCATCTTCTCCTACCAAGATTGATCTCCCTATTTACATAACACGCGATGCTGCAACCTAACAAATTGATTTTTTTCTAGCGTCTAAAGCGAATAATTATGCAAAAGTGAACCATCGCGAAGCTTCTTAATCCTTGAGATTAGAGGACGAGGGTTGATCAAAGGGAACATCCCTCCTTCGGTTAATATATAATGAGGGACCGGAATTAGAGTCATGTTTACATTAATTTAGTGAAATAAATGTTTCTTTGCAACCGTGTTTGGGTAGGCTAAAGCCGGGTATAGCAAACAGTTTTTGTTTCATTGTTTTATTATTAGTAATCGCAGTGACTAAGTAGAGTTACTTAGAAGTTACTATATTAATTTGAGATCTCAAGTTTCTGAAAAAATATTCAAGCTTAGTTGAAGGCACTTATTGTACGGTAACCACAAAGTTTTCTTGCATTCAACTTGGTGCTTCCATTAGACGTCACACATATTCTGAATCTTTGAAACAACCTATTTGCACTTCCTAAATACGACTGTATTGTTGATTCATTACAAACGGAAGTCTGCTTTCGTGCAGCCTGAATTAACTCAGAGCTTTGTCCATTGGCAAAATAATAGTGTATTTCAGTATCTGTGAGCAGCAAGCGAGGGCGAGAGGCTTAGTGCGGCGCAGACAAATTGCGGCAATCTGACCGTCCGGGCACTAACACACGTTGATATCGGTGTCAACTTAACTTATGTACCAATTTTTCATAGTAAAATTGTTTAAAAAAAACTTGTGTCAGGCGAGGAATCTAACTGCGCAGGGCGCAGCTATCTGGGCGAATGCCTAAACCACTCAACAACTGATTCTTTTGCTAGCCTATTGCTTGCAAGTGATATCTTTATTGTATTCATAGGTCACGTTATTTTATTACTTTTTTTTAAAAAAAAAGGGTTAATTTTCTTACACCACTTACTTCTACCGAATCAAGCACAGTCTATTGTGGGTTAGACTGTAGACTTAATTAGTAAGAAATTACTGTCCACAAAAGCTTTTAAACATTCATCTAGGTCAGCTTGCTAGCTCAAAGACACAATAAGAATACATTTGTGTATTGCTTTTACTTATGATTTAAGTTTAATTTTATATGGGCATTGCCACCATTGACATCATTCTGCGTGCGATAGCCAATCGGCTAGATAGCTCGCTTGTTTGTACACTAGCCAGCCGCACTATGTCTCTTTTTAAGATGAAATACTAACATAGCTTTAAGTCATTTTACTAACACAATAAGCTGTGTATTTAAAATTTAATAAATATAATATAATATTGAGCTTTATATTAAGTAACCTCACTGCATCTACCTTCACTGTGGCATCACTGCAAAGCGGAACTTTAACTGTAGTGTAGGGGTCGCAATAGGGTAGGCAAACCGCAGATTGTATACTGCCAAGTCAAAGGATTGCGGGGCAGCCTTTGATATTTTGATACGCTGGCTTACAGGCTTTCCGTGGATGTGTAAGACAGTTTTGTTTTACCAACTGTGTGTCCCAAACATGGGTCATATAAGCATTTGTGCTAAGCTGTAGCATTTTGGTTGGAGAGAGCAAATTCATTTTTCTGTTCTATAAAAAAATCCTGAACTAGTTTCGTATTTGTTGGATTAATTGTAATAAACGTGTTCTTAATGGAAATTGAATGTAGTCATAATGATGATACCTAAACCCTTTTTACGGGTACTTTACTAGCTGCTCAGTATGCTAATTGAAACTAAGGTTTAAAGAAGTTCATTACTTCTGAAAGATCACTGAATTCAGTATGCTTTTAGTTCTATTACGACTTCCTGTTACGAAATTAGCCTTAATATTAGGACAGAGCGCGACGACACCGCAGAAAACTATTGGCGGACGTTGTAATAATAAGCGGCTGGCTGTCATTACGAAAAGTAATTAAACCATAGTTATTTTAATGAAATATTGTTTCAATTTTTACTATCAAAAAATTTTAATGCAAGGCTACGTAAATTTTGCTAAAATTGTTAAAGAAATGTTGACGGCAGTCCTCCAATGTTGTATTTTTTGGTAACTGAGAGCGCCTTATCGATTCAGTTTCCCCTACAATCTACTTCGCACACAGTGAATAAGCACAAGCAGTACCTATTTTATAATTTGGCCCAATTACTCTAGTTTCGTATGAAATAGAAAAATATTCTGTAGTTGATCTCGAAAATATTCGGGGCAAGTCAGATCATTAGTGAGACTGGTTTTGACGTGCAATTATCATCATTATACGGCACTGAACCATGTTGGTAACATACTCTGTGCACGCTTTTATGTTGCTTGAGTTATGAGAAGTATATATATTAAACATGTTTGGATATAAATATTTCGTGTTAAATATTGGACACCAATCCCATACATTGCTCTTATCTCAAAGTAAGTAGCTAATGCATTTGTGTTATGGATATCAGAAACAACGGTGGAATCACAACACCCAGATCCGAGACTATAAAAAAATTGTGATTTCAATATTGACCCGATCAAGAATGGAACCCGGGATCTCGGAGTTGCGACGTCTTGAAACCCAGCGTGCTCAGTCACTACACCACCGTGATCGTCTCGTGATACAGTAACGAATTGCTGTTTTCAGTATATAACATTTGTCTATTGCAAAATAGCTTTTAATTAGTATTTGTCTGAACAAATACTAATTAAAAGCTATTTTGCATTTGCATTGTAATTATATCTGAATATAATTACAATGCTAGCTGGACGTGTAGTCATCCATTACCTATTATCTGAGTATACGGTAATTGATTTTTAAGATAATCCAGTAAGATGTAAGTAAAGTAAAGTTAGCCTGTGACGTCCCACTGCTGGGCAAAGGCCTTACCTCAACTATGAGATAGTTCGAGCCATACTCCATACGCAGCCTTAGTGCGGGATGATGGAGGGGTGTTTGCAAGGCAAGCGACTAACCCTGCTGTCAGATGTTATTAAGCCGCCCATAAGGCCTCTGACTAGGCTTAACGAGTAATATCAACCGATATTAGCCGGGACCGACGGCTTGATGTGCCTTCCGAAGCACGGAGATGCTCGTCACTTTTATGGTCGGAATGGTCACCCATCCAAACACTACCGCGCCGTAGGTTGCTTTACTTCATCAGTGTGACTACCAAAGCGCTGCTACCACTGCGCTACGAGCACCCGTAACATGTATTGAGCAAAATTACCTACATAATTGATTTAGCGGTAGCTCAAAAAGCGTCACAGATATCTAATATCAGATATAAAATATACCTAGAAGAAAGCCGGTTGTCAGTTCATTAATTCAGCGATGAATAAAATACTGCTTAATCAATACACGTACAAAATATGAACATTACTTAAGATAATAAAGATAAGACAGACAAAATTTATGATGGTAGGTTACATTCAAAAGTTTCAAATCCAGCCATTCAGGAGCACAATACACATGAAACTTCATTCGTCGAACGCATTCAGTTCACAAATCAACGGCTTACTTTATTTGAACTCGGAAACTTTTAAGATGCTTAAATCTATTTGAGAATTACGGAAAATCTTTCAAAGTGCAGCTCTACATAACAATTCCGCCGGTTTCAATTACAATGGGAATACGGCTCAATTTCCATGACAACAAGGCTGAAAAGAGGATGAAGGATTACTTTTGGAGACGCTGAAAGCAATACAAATTCCGCCTACAAGTGAATAAGAACTCTATCTGTCTCGATTTAACGTAGAAAATATAAAGAATTTCGGTGAAATGTCGAGCTTACAGCAATCGTTTTGCCGAGCACAAATTTACAAACGTATACCCTATGCCGCCAAGTTTAGGGTTGAATGGTAAAGTTGCGTTTTAGTCAACGGTTTTTGGATACGGCAGTATTTACGAATCGTTTTATTGATGCAATAAGCACAAGCGATTTCGTTGAATGCTCTCGGCTGCTCCATTCTTTGGATCAGACCGTAAAGGACGAATGCACTTGTGCAGCAAATTATGCATTTTATGAGCTGCATAAGAGCCTTAGTCACAACGACGTCTAGTCTCATTTAGGGTCTCACTTATAGTTAGAACTGTTGATCAAAAATTTTTAAACCTTATCAATACAAAAATTGAATAATTTTAGATGTTTAAGCAGGACCATCGTTAAAGTCCTGAAAAAAGCCCGTCTTGCAAATAAATTAAAAAGTAGTTTATTTATTTATAGTGAGAACTTATGAAGCATTAACGATCCACTCGGCAGGGTTATTCTGTTGAAAAATATTAAACTTTGGGAATGTTCCCCCTCACCCCAAAATTCACTATATTTCCCGCTAAAAGCTATCTAGATGACCTAAGACTACGATTTAAAATGACGAGGAAGAAATATTTTCTACAAATTGACTTTCACTTACCACCGATGTTTCATGACATAAGAATTTTTTATCATGTTTGCTATATAAATTAAGTATTTAGTAGTACGTGGTTATATACTATAATTAATGTTATAAAACTTCTTAAGTAAATTAATTGTGTATTTTTATAACTTTTTAATTATCGTCTGGTCTCCATTCCATTATCTTTTATTCCGTCCTGGTTAAAACAATACATAAGGGGTCGTTTAGATGCGACGCGCGTTGCTTTTTATCGTTTCGGTGATTAGGAGCTTTGTTCTCTAGGGTCATTTATAGAGGTTAATAAAAATGTTTATTTTAAAAGAAGAAAATTATAGGGAAAAATTATTTTTTTGGGAATCTGCGGTTGAAGTCTGAAGCAATTTTTTGTAATTTTGCGTCGCCAATTTCCATTTCCTGATTACCTATTTCATCAAATTATATTTTTACTAACGAAGTAAAAGGAAACTAATCTTTAATAAATCTTTAAAAAAATGTTTTTCTTTTTAAGTTTCACTGTAAAATTCTTCTCAAGCAATAAATGCATGAGAAAACCAATTTTGTCTCAGCGTCGTCTACGGGAAATGTCAAAAATTTTGCTTTAGACTACACCCGCTGGTCCTAACGAACTTGATCCTTAAGATATTTTAGTATAATCGATAGCAAATCGTCCATCACTGTAAAACCCATTTTGTATAAACACTTATTACTTTTTTGTTTACCAAACTTAATTTTATTTGATTTTCCACCAACTCCAGTGGTACATTTTCTAGCAAAAAAGGTACTTAAAGTTCAAAGGAGGTGAATGACCTAAAACAAAACAATAACGCATGACAGACACAACAAATTACAAACGTCAGAGCGATAACTTCGATATCTAGATGTTGTAAGCGCCAATTAATCGATTAATCGGTAATCCGGTGTTATCCGAATTGACCCACTTCGATAGTGGATTAAGCAACAAGCCACGACAATAACATTGCGACGAACGAATATTTGTGTCGATATTGTTCCTTAATGAAGGTTTAGGATGAAAAAGAAAAGGTGGCTTAATGCCACTTTGCAAAGACTGCACCTAAGTACTAAGTACAGGCTTAAAAAACATAAAAAATCAAAGTTCGCGATCTCAAAGAAGAGAAGATAAGAATAATTGTAATTTTTCTGTGTCCTCATTATTTGCCTGATCGATGTCTGATGAGCCCTGATAAAGGTCAAATTTAGCCAGAATTTGGGGTATAGCATATTTTGATTAACAGCGTAGGACAAACAGACTCTAAAGATCGCAGGATTAAACTAGATGTAGACCGCTCACTACCGATCGCTATGGAAAACTGTGGGGGTGGCTAAGTTTAGCAGTGGATGACTTTTGGCTGATTATTATGATGGGCCAGCGTAGAAGGTCACAAAAGCTCTTGAAATTAAAATTATGAAGTTTCAACCAAGCATAGTAGTTTTCTTTTTCCTACATTTAGAATGTCTTTTTAAATAACAAACAAGAAAAATTTTAACTATGAAATGCAACTTAAAAAATAAACTTAAAATCTACCTATTCAAAAATGAAACAGTTCACTTGCGGCAAGGAGGCTATTATGCTGGAGGAACCAGCCAGCTTTATTATTGGCTGTTACATTCAGTTTAGGCGCATTTTTTCTAAAAAGCAAATTCACATTGGGGAACTTCCCCAATGATATTAACTGTGTGTTTTCACCTATATCATTAGATAGTGGTGCCGACATTCTTCCAATATCCTGGTAGTTAGTAATAAACTACAGAGCACTACATGATTTATGTGACGTCACGATATTGTTTGGTAGTCCCTGTGGAGTGGAGGAAATTATAACCTCTTTATAATAGCTTTTCAAGGCTGGCCGTGGTTTCATTTTGGACACCGGTAAGTTATGGTTCCTGAATCTGAACAGTTTTGGTGATAAAAGGGGTCGGGGAGAGTAATTTATTGGTTAACTATCTAGCCGTTAACTGTTCAGAAGTTGCATGCTTTTATTGTTCAATTAAATTAGTTTGGATACAAAGTTATGTATGAATAAAAACTTTTGATGAGGTTAAAAACTAGCTTTGTATTTTTTTAAACAGAGTTTAGAAATAAGAATAGACGTTCCTGCTATTCCAACAACCGAAAATAAAGTACGATTCCATCAAACCTACTTTGTGATGCTTTTCACCTGACACAAACAGTAGACACATCTTCCGTTACATTACCTGCTTATAAAGATTGATCTCGCGTTACAGATTGTGAACAGTGAAAGGGCGTACTACTTGGACGAATAAACCACTGGACGCGCAATGACAGGCAATTTCGCTTGTCGCCCCCTTAGCCACGAAGCGGGCTTTTTGGCCTCACTTACTGGTGACGTCTTGTCAGTACGGTGATAGAGCTCAGTGAGAAACATTGACGGAAAAAAATGGTAAAATTGGCTTATTTTTGTGTAAAAATTATAGCGGCAAGACAAAAAATATTTATTTTCATCCGTGGGTAACGTTTTATCCCAAAAAAGCTGTTATTTTTCATGAAAAAAATGAAATGTGTTTTCCAAGAGAAAAGTAAAGTTGCTATTTAAAAAAGGGGTGGTCAGTTACTACAAAATCAACAAGATAACGTATACTTTATACGGTAGGATTGTCGTATGTTTATCATTCGTTCTCTTGTCAGTTTCATTTTAATTTTGCTTGACAATTGTCGATAAGTCATATCGATAAACATTTATTAAATTTTTAATATAAATTATTTTAAAATAAAATAATAAATCTGTAAAATGTTTCACTCGAGAGTAGATAAAGGTAATCTTAAAAATACAACAGTTCAGTTTTAAATTTTAATCGTTATATTTGACAATACATCTTTATAATATTATTTTAGGTTTCCTGTAGATCCATTAAGGAAAATAAAGTGGGTAGAAGCAGTCCGAAGAGAGGCAAAATGGATCCCCACAAAACATCACCGAATATGTGGTATCCATTTTACGCCAAGCGTGATTGAATGCCAACGCAAAAAATCTACTGCTTTAGCTTAATTATCCCATAGGAGGATTTTAATGGTGCAAGGCTATATTGTGTATTTACGGGTTGTTTTAAAATGTCTTAGGAAGTGATACTTGCCAGACCGTTCAAATAAAACGACGTTCTATGTTTCAATTGTTCATTTGATGGTTTGTGCATTACATGCGCATAATGTAATTTATTGTGTTGGTGATAAAAAATATATGTCTTTTAACAAAAGATTCGTTCATTCATTCGTTCCACACATATCGATAAAAAAATATCGACACTTTTATGCACTAAATGTCAAAAATTGACACGACAAGCTCCCCCCGCCCCGCAGAAATTGGCTAATGATGTTTTCATACATTCGCGCTTGCGTTTCATATCCAGTGGTTAATTCATCCAAGGCGTACTATCATAGTGTTGTTATAGTATCGATGGACCAATCTTAGCAGCGTTTTATTTTAGCTTCGTGTGTTTAAGACAGGTAGATAGATAAATACAATGTAAATAATAAGAATTATTATTCAAACGAAGTTAATAACCTAATTCACAATTGTTTTGGAGATCTCCAGATGATAAAAATGATTCTATGAATAGATTCCTAAGTATGTTTAATTTATTTGGTGGGTTAATGCATATTTGGTACGCGAGTAGATAAATAACAGAAACAATTGTAATTTTGTGAAAGCAAATTGATATTGTTCTAATAAATTGATATTGAAATTGTTCTAATATAAAATATATTTTCTTAATGTTATAAATAAACTGTCTAACTTGGTAGTTACAAATAACAAGAAAAGTTATTTCTTTATCTCACCAATATTTATCGTGTAATCCATTGAACTACTATTACCAGCGTATAGAAGTGACACCACGAACAAAATCCGTTCTTCAATAATTGACGACACAGACATCAACTCATAGTACAGATTAATATTTCAAAATTCAAATTTCAAGGAAAACGTCAAAATCTTGTCGAAGTATTTGCGACACATTATTTTGCTTTTCTATACGTAGTAGTAACAACTCATAATCTCCATTCTCTCTCTGTCTTATACTCATCGACAGAGGCCTAGGTCTGCACTATGCATCAAGACATCCCCGAGCCGCGTCAAACCTTCACAGTACATAAACCGTTGTGCGCCATTGCCTTTGCAAATCGGAGGGCGCTGGATGAAGAGATTTTAATGGAGACCGAAGAATGGGAGTGCATTGTGATCTTTGAATAGGTAGATGCGTCATAGTTTTTTTGTGGACGAGAAAAGACATGTTTACGGGCGTGCTTACAATATGTTTATGTTGTTATGCTAAGTGCAAAAGTGTGGTCGTTCTGATTTCAATTATTTACTTAGGTACAATCGAGATCACCATTGCCTAATAAGAGCCAAAATTAAGGCTTTTGTATGAAATGACGCCCGTTTTTGTCATGTGAACAAGTGATTTACGTTTGAAATTGTTTAGGTGACTTTAAACGAACGACAAAAGTAAAAAATCGAAAACGAAAAAGTCTAAAATTTCATCAAAATTTACTTCATAAAAATTGTACGCGCCTTGCTTAACAAAAAAGGAGACAGTCAATTGACATGCCGCTAAAAAAAAAAGATTAGCTTGTTCGATTATTTCCAAACGTAACAAGCCCCATAAATATATTTTTACCCCTACCCCCAAGACAGGGAATAGAAAAACACTTTGCACTCATTTCCGTGGCAAGACGTAGGGTAGGAGATTCATTATCGTCCCCAACAAATCCTTTCTTAGGGTAGTCTGCTGTAAGTATGGAGTCACCCTAAATAAGGTAGTGGCGACAAATATCGACACGAGAGTTTATTTAAAAGTCTATAAGGATTATGGTAGTTCGGTGTTATAGTAACGAGTAATTTCTTGGACTTTTTACCGACTTAAAAAAAGGAAGTAATTTATTAATTTATTTAAAAACTACTACGCAAAATGAAAGTGTACAAAAGGTGGACTCACAGGTAATCATTTCAATTTCTTTACGATATCTTTGAGTATTTTGATCGGGTAAGGTTTCCAAAGTGCTGAATTTCGTAAGTTATTTTTTTTGGCAAATGAGCACTAACTCTTATAAAGAATAAGCTGTCGTCTATTCAAATTATTATTTTTTAATCAAAACCATATACTTTACAAGAATAAATTGCACTAAAATAAATCCGTATGCCAAAGTCAACACTTTGCGAGCTGCACTCGTACTAACGCTACCTGCTATCCACACCTCACAGCACCAAGTTCTTAGCCCTTTCCATTACAAAAACACATTTACCACTTCCCCTCTTAGTGTAATAGATAGAAAAACAATAAACCCTCACGCTGACATCAGAATAAACAATTACCTTGGCGTGTTTTTTTAATCGACGCGTGTTGTAGGGCACCGCTTCCCAACACGTTTACCCTAAACTTCTAACCGACTTTACAAGTGTTTTTACTACCATACCCCACTTAATAAGTGAAAAAATCTTTGATTTCAAAAGTCTTGGCACCTGAACAACTTGACTAGTTAAGGGTCAATTTTACCAATTTCAGATAAAAGTTACCCGACTGAATACGTTTATAACGACCGATTAGAAAATCACATTAACAAACAAGTAAATGATTGCTAACAAATAAGTGACGTTTTCAAATTAGGCGTTTTGTTATTATATTTGATGAATATTCCTTATCTGACGTTGGTAAAATCGGGCCTAGAAAACATATGTATCTAGAAACAAAATTTGTGCATGTGCAAAAAACTTGCTCTTAGGTATTTTTGCAAATTGAAAGAGCCCACAAAAAATGCATTATTCAAATACAGAGTTGTTAAATTGGAATCGTTCACAAAATGTTAATGTACCGTATATATTGTGTATGTACACAATAGGTGTCACAGACAGCCCCCTATGCAGAGGGTGCATGGGGGCAGAAGAAACACCACATCATGTGCTCATGAAGTGCACAAGTGTGGTAGAACAACGGGCAAATATTCTCAAATCGCCAGCGGCATTCCCAACTAGCCTTCTGGGAAAGCCTGGGTTGGTTAGAATAGAAAAGAGAGATTACGCACAATGGTCCAATCGTGAGGCTAAGTGCGGAACCAAACTAACTAACTAACTATCAGTGTACCGTACAGTGTATCCACAAATACATTTGAGAAACTGTGTGTTACCATCCATAGGGTAACTCATTCGATGCTCGTCCTGTGGGAAAAGGCTTAGGTAAACGTTTTAAGACGTATTTTAATAGCTTTCAGAAAGGGTAGGGGGTTGTAACTGGACCGTTCTTGACTGATAGAGTTATAAAACGATATTTATGGTTTTATAACTCCACATAAAGGTAAACTAGAATGTTTAAATACAATAGTTAGATCAGTAAAAACATGAGTGCCGAATTTTTTTTCCAACCTCAATCAGAAATACAAATTATTATCCTGTAAGTAAGTGAAGGTTTAATAATATTAAAAAACTCTGTTTAATTTTTGTCTATAATAATTGATTGCAAATCAGAGTATAATAAATCCATCACTTCTTTTGAATAAGCAGAAATTATTAGATAATACAGAATCCCAGTCGCATCGCATTTATAGCTTAGAAACAATTCATAACATTTTATAGTGGTCGTAAAACACCGTTGTATATTCCTCTCAGTTTGATAGAGCGGTATCTAGCTCAGATATTATTAGATTCTTCCTCCTGCAAAGAAATACGAGCTCTCGTAAAGTCCCGAAGCCGTTAGATTAACGTACATCGTCTTACGTAAACACGATTTTGTTTTGTTTTAGAAAGAAAGTTACGATGAAAACATTGGGTAAGTAGCTCTTTAGTTTTCAAAAGAAAATCTTAAGTGGACGTTTGATTTAGCTTTGGAGAAGTTTGTTTATGTCATAATTTTAGTGTTACATTACTACTATCTATTATTGACTCAAGTTTTTTTACTGGAATTAGGGTATCGCGTTATAAATAATTTTATTTTATCTTAAATTGACTGAAAGACTGGTAAAGAATGTCTTAAGGTATTATATCCGTCAATTATACAAATTACAGTCCAATAAAATTTCAATAAATAAATTCTTAAGATTTATTTACTAGTAATATTACTAAAAAGTAAAATAAAATGGCAGAATAGAGTCCATTGTCGCGTTTATAAAATACCAACAGTATTTTGGTGATGATTTTCTTCACAATAATATTAATTCAAAAAGTTTAAATGTTTAAATTCTGGCGTTTTTTTTTAGTTTAATAACCACGTCAGCATACGTAGTCAATTAATTTTAAAGAAAGGTGTAAAATGTAATCTTAATAACTATTTTTTCAGAATAGCATTCCCTACTAAAATATTTCATTAGGAACATCGGCGGAAAGTCATAAGTCACTCTAGGGTTTTCACTCATGCCTTATTCAAATCCCCGACAATGCTCTACATCCCCTAAGCATGCTTGGGGCATAAATGCTGGAATACTAAAGCGAAGTATTTCAGGCGTCTGTAAAGTGAATAATTTAGGTACAAGTTAAAAATGAAATTGTAAAAGTCTGCAATGATGACAGAAGATATTTAGTTCATAGAGCATCATTAAATTTGTATATCCTTTCCTTTAATAAATATCCTTTGGACATTCCCACACATCGCCATCTAGCCCCAAAGTAAGCTACTTAAAGCTTGTGTTATGGGTGCCAGACAACGGATATAATACTTTAATACTTTTTTTTTTGTAAATACATACATGATATACATAGAAAACGCCCAGACCAATACAAACAGACATGTTCATGCACACAAATGTTTGTATTGTGCGGGGATCGAACCCGCACCCGCTGCGTAGTAGGCGATTTCTCGACCACTACACCAGACGGGTCGTCATAGTTGAGGTAAGGCCTTTGCCCAGCAGTAGGATGTTACAGGCTAACTTTACTTTATAATTCGTATTTTATGACATTGTTTTTCATCCTTTGCCACATTTAGAAATACTGTGCACATTCGAATTCCAATGTAATATGTCTAATATTCGTTAATAATAACAACATGTTACTAACTTAATAACATGTTATGTAACATTCAGTCTCCAAATTACTTAAACATGTTTTTAAATATAATCTGTACCCACCTCTACTTATTCTGTAATTAGATATCAAAAAGGTAGTGGTTTCAATTCACATATTGTAAACAATCATGCTTAAAAACGCCAGATGTTTACCACAACTTTTTGCAGCTACAGAGTAAAACGTGTACGTGTACCCACCATATAAATAGTGGATTTACGTCCTCGATCCCGCGGCGCCGCGCGTATGAATCTACCCTGAAATATTTGTCTGTCGTGTCGTGGCGCTGGCGCATCGCCAGGGGTTCTACTGTGAACATTGTGGATCGTGTTTTTGGATGAAAAGCGAATGGGAAGTATAAAGGCCACAGATGGTTGCATATGTTTGAATCGATCGATTGAGGAATGATACGGTTAGTGCCAAACAATATTTGACACTTTGAGATTTTATCGTTTAAGCAAGTCATCTGGCCAATCTGGGGCTGAGTGAGTGCTGTTTGCTTACTACTGTAAATACAACATCATAAAATTAAGTTTAGATAGTCAATTATTTCCCTTTTTACAAATACCGAAAAAGGCAAGAATTCAATTGTCCTACATAAGCTCACCTAAATTTGCTTGGTACAGTCGCCCGCACATCAGGTTACCCACTTTTGTTGAAAACTAGCCCATATTATAACGGCATAAGACGTATTTACCTTGACGTGCTGTTGTCCGTACATAAGATCAAGGCATTATTTGCATGCGAGTGAGTTGACAAAACTGATCTTTCAATTCATCTGGTCAGCATCTGATTTATCTACCTATTCTCAGCTAAGTGTAACCTTTCCAACCACTTTGTATTGAAGCATTAAAAACCATTTGCTACCAATTTAGTCAGTAGTTTTAATACCAATCAACTTAATTATAAATTATAAGTAAAAAATGCAGATAAGAATTCGACTTTCGCAGTAGGACCCAAAGATCACTTTCGAACGGGCCCGCGTGTCGCTGTCGTCTGGACGGGAGGTGACAAGTTGGACTCGTTTTTCAGTTTGCTGGTAAATGAAATCAAACCAAAAGTTTGAGGGAAATCGGTTCAATTTAGTAAAATTCTCTTGGTGTGCTTAGACCACCTATGACTTATAAAATATTTTGCAACTTAAAGTGGCCTTAAATATTTATTTTATTTAATAAGAACACAAACAGAGTACAACCAATACAAAACAAAATGATAAGGCAAAAACTAATAAAAGTCTAGATCGTAATCCAAAACAAGTGTTCCTAGCATGTTTAAAATATCAGAAAAACATTAGATTCGAGTTAGGTGAAACAAAAATAAATACAATAAAACGGCGCATGCTAAAACCATAACAGAAATTGGTAACCAGTGTGTACAGTGTAATTTTATTTTGTTGTGAAAACATGTTCATGCATCTAATAAACTAAACAATAAAAGAAATGGCGAAAAAAATGCTATAAAATTGAGAAGAGGACTCTGTACTAAGTTTCAAAGAGGGCTTTGAGGCTCCTCTTGAAAACATTTGGACTGGCAGTAAAAATATCGATATCTTGCTTTAGGTCATTATATAACCGACACATACGGACAATCGGATTGTAGAAAGATGTATTATTCTGATATACCTTTAATGAAAAAAGTTTGGGATTTCGGATTCTAAAAACAGAGATAAAATTAATCGACGACAGAAGTGGTGGTGAATCTACAATAGAGTGTAGTGTTTTATGCAAAAATATAAGATCAGACTGCTGTCGCCTGGCTTCCAGGGTAATCATATTAAATTCAACTAATCTTTATTAAGAATCCCTTTTCTGTCAGCTAAAATATTTTAAATGTTCTTTGTTAGGGCTTTGTTTGTATAGTGGAATCAAAGCTTAATTCGAAATCAATTCGAATTTTATACGACACACTTACTTTGATCAAATATTTACCACTCAATGAACCAATCTTCACTCTCTCTAACTGTGATATTTTTAACCGAATTCAAAATAAGAAGGAGGTTATCAATTCGAATGTATGTTTTTTTTCTCTTTTTTTGTGGCTGTGTTACCTCATATCACAGTCATTTGTAGATTGATTTGAAAATTTTTTGGCTACCTAGAGGTTATACTTTCTTGTTGGTTCCATTGTTGCCAAGTTGGGATCTGATGATGGGATCTTGGTGCAATCGAGGGAAACCCTCAAATTTAAAAGGCACGTATAGTGTTGTAGCGTCTGATAATCAACATTGTGTGGAGCTGAGCTGATGGTGCAACTCCTTAACGCTGAGGAGTTCAGGGATTATAATGAAATAATTTATTATAGGTAATTTGTAGTTTTTTAAAGAACAGAGTCATAAGGTGCAATCCGCCCCCACTCTCCTGTAATCAATTATCATCATTCATCTTCATTTTCGGCCAAAGGATGTCCACTGCTGAACATAGGCCTCGCCCACGGCTTTCCACAGCGACCGATTACTAGCGGTCTGCATCCAGTTTGATCCTGCGATCTTTATAAGGTCGTCTGTCCATCTTGTTGGTGGATGTCCCACGCTTCGTTTCTGGTCGAAAGGTCTCCAATCTAGAACTTTCCTGCCCCAACGGCCATCATTTCTTCGCGCTATGTGCCCTGCCCACTGCCACTTGAGCTTACTGATTCTCAAGGCTATGTCCGTTACCTTAGTTCTTCTACGTATCTCCTCATTTCTGATTTGATCCCGTAGAGAAACACCCAGCATAGCCCTTTCCATCGCTCGTTGTGTGATTTTGAGCTTCATTATAAGGCCCATAGTAAGAGACCATGTTTCGGATCCGTATGTCATCACTGGTAACACACACTGGTTGAAGACTTTCGTCTTCAGACACTGAGGTAGATGAGATGAGAAGACACTCTTGCGCAATTTCCCGAACGCTGCTCAGCCGAGTTGGATTCGTCGGTTGACCTCTTTCTCGAAGTTGGACCTACCCAATTGGATCACTTGTCCCAGGTAGACGTACTCGTCGACAACTTCGAGAGTTGAGTTTCCAACGGATACTGAAGTGGGTACGACAAGGGAGTTCGACATATTTTTCGTCTTTTCCATGTTAATTTTAAGACCCACTTGTTGGGATACTCGGTCGACTCGACTATATCATCGGCAAATCAGAGGTGTGTGATGTATTCGCCATTAACATTGATGCCGATTTCTTCCCATTCCAGAAGTTTGAAGGCGTCTTCTAATGCCGCTGTGAACAGTTTCGGAGATATAACATCTCCCTGTCTCACACCTCTCCGCAGTGGAATCGCCCTCGTGTTCTGCTTCTGTACTCGGACCGACGTGGTGGCGTTATTGTAAAGGCACTTTAACACCTCTATATACCTATAGTCTATGTGGCACCGCTGCAGAGACTGAACTGAATCACTTAGAAATAAAATTAACTTAAAAAAGTGAAAACCGACTAAATGCACTAAAAAGTCTCAAATAAAATCTTGATCCTTTAAAGGAATCCATTTAAGACGAACAATTTAAATTTGGAGTCGACCATCACTTTGACCATCCCAAGCATAAACTACCGATTCCAAAAAAAATTTCGCCTCAAATAGATTCCTTTCCTTTAAAGAGTCAATAGTTTATTTGAAACTTTTTAGTGCATTTTGGTTTAAAAGTTATTTCATATCGAAAAACCATTTCCCAATAAACCAGCTTTATTAGAATTTAATATCTATAAAAACCTTGTGCTATCCATGGTACCTTATCAGCACCTTATTATCAAGTTTTAAAACCGTGTGTATCTTATAAAACTATTTGCAGTAATTCAGACAGGAAGCCGAGCCAATCTCTTAGATCCAAGGATTAGGGTTGGCACGCAAGCGAGTGAATGAACCCACTAAGATACTGTTTCCCAAAGTTTTTTAGCCCTGGCCCTAAAAGATGGGGTTCTGAGTTTGTGGTAGGCACCATATACCAAAACTTTTTATACAAATATTCCTAGTAGTAGGAACATTTATCTAAATAATGAAAAATATAATAATTATGAAAAAAAAATAGATGAAAAGTGTAATTATACTACTTTATTTATAGAGTGTTTCAGTTAGTACAAAATTACTAACAAAAACACTATAAATAAAGTAGTTCACAGTTAGTACTACAAGTTCACAGTTTGAGAATCAGTGACCAATGATATAATAGAAAATGTTAGCAGACTTTGCTAGACTATACTCCATGAAGGTGGGAAAATAGGGTACTCTGGTACATTTTATGGATATAGGAAGGATTGTGCCATCGGCTTTTCTCATGTTTTAATATTGAAAAAATATGTAGAGAAAACATATTTTCTGCACGGGTAATTTTCTATATTCTACATGGGCTAAGTATTTTTGAAACTAGTCATTGACTGAGGATGAAGACAATTTAAAATTACCATTGTAACAAAAATGAAACAATTAACAAACCATAACAAAAAAAATAACTCGCAACTAAAACCGGCTAAGTGCGAGTCGGACTCCCGGACTTAGGTTCCGTGCCAACTTTAACTAAACTGGGGGTCCACTTGGAAGTAAGTCCACTTGGCTAAAATACCACAATATTTTATTGACAGCAAAAATAACTTCATAGTATTTGTATGGGGACAAACTTACAGCTGCGGTTGTTGAAAATTATATATCTCGAAAAATACTAGTTCGATCTCGTTTATAGTAATTAAAATTTTACGGTTAAAATTAACGGTTTAAAAAAAAAACCTTAGCAGATTTTAATAAAATTGTCGTCAAACAAGGGAACTATAATGTTTATTAACAGAGGACCAAAAAGTAAATACAAGAAGTTAGTAAGTATACATGAAAACGAGGTTCAGATTTATACATATCATTGTGGAGTGTAAATATAACTCAAACGAAGATGTCAGGCGGAATGTAAACTGTGTCTAATCGTCTCAGGTCAAAACCATGGAGCCGTTTGTATTGAATGCAATGAGATCAAATAATAATATTTCTTTACCATAAATTGAAGCAAAAACCCTGTCGAAAATAATTATAGAGCAGAAAAAATATATGATGAATCTCTAATTGATTTTATAACGCTGAAGTTTGTTTGTTTGAACGGAAATCTCAGAAACTACTGGACCGATTCAAAAAAATATTTTTGCGTTGGATAGCTTATTTATCGGGGCAGTATTTTTAGGCTATAAAGCATCATCGCTGCAAAGGGAGGGGAGAGACACTCTAAATATTACCATGAAGCTTTCAATATCTTCGACGGTTGCTTCGATTTCCACTTACATACTTGTGCTAGAACCATCGCTAGTGAACAAACTTTCAAATAAATCGCCGTTCAAATCGATTTATCCATTTCAGGGCTACGGTACCACAGGAGACACACAAACACACAAACTCACACTTAAAGCGGTCAAACTTATTACACCCCTTTTTTGTATCTGGGTTTAAAAATCTCCTGTCCACAAAGATCTCACGCTGTTCAGGAAGTATACAATTCACCTAAAATTTATGAATACGATCATTTAAAAGGCCGGCAAAGTCGGCGCTATTCTATGTTCTTAAATTACAGATAAGCATAAACTGTGATCGTAAACAGTTTTGGTCCGCTCCGCCAGCAATTACGGCTCATTTGCGGCTATCTTGCGTTTGCGCATTCCAAGGATCCTACTCTTGAAGACTAGTTGAATTTTTATTTTCAAGTCTTACAAGTGATTATGTGTTTGCGCCGTTTGGCGTTGAAACATTTGGACCGTGGAGACCCGCTACATTGCTGTTTGAAAAAGTGCGCCGAAATAAAATTCTGTAACAGTCAATAATAAAGCTGGCTAGTTCGGTAACGCGGTACCGACGCCAGCATCATAGCCTCCTTGCCGCAAGGAAATGGTTTCGTTTTTGAATAGGTAGATTTTAAGTTATATTTTTATGTTGCATGTCTTAGTTTTATTTTTTCTTGTTCGTTATTAATAAAGATACTTCAAAGTCTAGTTATTTATTTGCAAACATTATGACAAGTTTACTTGTGTCATTCGTTAAGTGTTAAGTTAGAGCCTAGTTGCTATCTGCTTGTTTGAGGCTTACCTACCAGTTGGATGATAAACGTCCTATGCTCAAAATAGCGTATGATAAAAAGGTTGAATAACGTCAAAAAGTTTGTGATTACTAGCAGGAGCTAATTTATTTTAAATTTAAACTTAAAAACAGATTTAGACTTTATCAAGAAAGTGTAGTTTAGTGTGTTTTCATCACTACATAGTATAAAACTCTGCTTAACTGTTTTAAACCACGCAACGGATTTTGATGCGTTTTTTAAACATATATTATAGCATTTCGAGAGAAAGGTTTATATGTATGATACACGCGTAATAAAGCAGTGAAACATTTATAATTTTACAGGTTTATATATAAAGTCGTAATCAAGCACATATTTTGCTCTCACATTATAAACCCTACGATATGGATCATTCTTTGCACCCGTGCGTTGCCGAAGCGGGGCGCTAGCTAGCTATTAAATATAAAAGTCCTGTAAATATAAAAGTCCTGTATTAATATTAAAATAATTATAACATGACGTAATGATATCATTTTCCGTAAATAAAATGGACTTTTCAAAGTGACCAAGATAAAAAAATATATCAAATACGATCTGAAAGTGATATTGCAACTTACTTACCTAACGGACAAGAGTAGTCTATAATCAATGCCATCCACCTTTGACTCACAATTCCAGATAACCGATATACAATATAATAAATACGAAAATATACAACAATGGGCTAAACAACTAAATAGCAAAAAGAACGCACTACAAATTATTCATATGAATGTATGTTCCATGAAGAAACACTTCAGCGAGTTTTTAGTGATGATAAAAGACTGCATAGATAGTTTAGATGTAATTTGCCTAACAGAAGTGAACATAAAACAGGAAGACCTGTATTTGTTTGGATTAGATAACTTTAATATATACTCAGTAACAAGACAAAACAGAAAGGGAGGAGGCATATTATTGTATGTTAAAAACAAACACCATTTCACAACCTACGACACGCATGCCACAACATGTGAGCTTATACATGGTCATCTAAAAGCATATAACTACGAAACGGAATTGCTAATAGTATATAAGGCTACCTCGTTTTAAGTGATAATATTTTAAAGGCAGATTCAGAAAAATAAATAAAATATATTTTGTACGAAACAAAAATTTTTTTATACGCTAGTTTTCGAGAAAATCGCCTCTAAACATGTAGAAAAAAGAGTAAAATAAAACACCCCGTGCCGCGTGTTGCTGAGCGGAGCTCTCGGTCTTTCTTTGTAGGTATTGTCATACGCGCCGCCCATCGCCGCCGTGTTGCCTGCCTGCCTACACGTGTCGCGCTCGCGGCCGCTGGGGAGCGGGGGCGGGGGCCCCACCGGATAGCCGCGGCCGCGCGCGCGACGCGAGTCAGTCTGCCAAAAAAATTCGCGTTTGTATGTCGTGTGCGCGCGCGTCGCGGACCTGCGGTGCGTTTTCCGAAGCCTGGGTCGTGTGACCAGCATCACATAGTTTCCCGCCGCGCCTTGACCTGGTACGGCACCGACTGCCAAACACCGCAGACGCTTGCTATGGCGGTTTCTGCACAACGAAGCCCTCCACCTTTATCACTTGAGGGTCCAAGATTTGCTGTTGGCGGGGATTACGCCTTTATCACTTGAGGGTCCAAGTTTTGCTGCTGGTGCGGACTATGCGACGAAGATCGAACAGCACGAGCTCGAGTCCTCCCGTTGACTACTGCGCAATTGCACGTTGTTGGGATAACGTGCATGCACAACACAATGCCGCAGTTATTCGCCACCAATTCCAGCAAAGGTTCAGTGCATACGTGTGTGAATGAACAGTGAATGCCGTGATGGCTAGTGAAAAAAAAGCAGTGCTCGTGATAGCTAGATTGTCTAGTGCTCGCTTCAGGGCCCTTATTTTTGAATCACTCGCGTCAAGATGGTGTGTGATATTCATTGTTTAATGTCCGATTTTCCTATGAAAATTAGTATAATCTCACGTGGAAGTGATTTGCAAAAATGATTAATGAATTTTGCGAGTACCAACGCGAATATTTTGCGTGATTTTTATTGATTTTTAATTTGTTTTCAAACAAAACTCACACGCCATGTTCAAGCGAGTGATTCAAAAATAGAGGCCCAGTTTGCATAATAATAAGGTTAGGAGGTATCGCCTCAATTGGCAATTGTAAAATAAGATGTTACCGTAAAAATAGTAACCTGTTTTACTTCAAATCTTTGACGTCATTGTTTTCAAATGTTAACTTATCGCTGCTAATAAAGAAAACGTATTTGTAAACCAATGCAGAAATCCTAGTTTTAATTTATTTTATTGTGAAATAAGACTTGTATCCACATATCTGTACAAAAACTGAGCAAGTGTGATAATTAAAAGTAAAAAATAATAAAAATGTACGTAATTTTCAAAGATGTGTTCGCGTTTTATGTGTTATGTTAATTTACGGTACCTAATAAACGAAATTTAAAACAAAACTGTGTTAAATTTACTCACGCAATTTTAAGTGCATATCCATCTTCTGAATCAAAAGGAATCCATAGGTACTCATTAGGTAGGTAGGTAACTACAACATCTGTCTAAGTTAAATTTAGTAAGATTGAGAATTTTAATAGGTATTCTTTTTAAAGTTTACTTTCACATAAGATTTGTCTTATTATTATTAAATAAACAGAGGTAACACAACACAATTAGGAAGTTTACTTTCACATAAGCTTTCTCTCCTTATTATTATTAAATAAACAGAAGGAACACAACACAATTAGGTAGTTTTAGTTTATCATACCTGCCTAGCTGTTCATGTTTTAAGCCTGCGATAAACACATAGGTACCTAAGTTGAGTTTCTGTCTTAGTTTATCATACATACCCAGCTGTTAGGGTTTTAGGCCTACGATTAATGAACACATACCTACCTAAGTTGAGTTTCTGTTTCAGAGAATCATACCTACCCAGCTGTTTTAGACCTCAGATAAATGGGCACATACCTTCTTAAGTTTTTGTCTTTGTTTTCATACCCAGCTGTTTTGTTTGTTTAGCGTTTATCTAACTGATCTATCTGTTTGATTTATTAGGTACTGATACAGTTTGATAATGTTTTTTTCATATTAGTGTTTCGTTATAATAGGTAATCGAATGCAGTAGGTAGTTACCTTTATTATTATTATTATGTAGGACCAAATAAATAGGCGCGCAGCGGCGCCCCCTACCGCCCGAGTACCGCGCATCAGCACGCCGCATGAATGAGATAGGCATCTTCTGTCACGCTCACGCCCACGCGTCTGTCTCGTTCTCGCTTAGCTAGTCCATCTTCCGTCACACTCAGGCCCATACGTCTGTCTAGTTTTCGCTCAATGTAGTACTTATGTAAGAGACGAAAGGCGATGTCGCGGAACAGGGTGCTCTTAAAAAATAATATTTTTTTTGTTAGGAAAAATAAAAACGTAAACGGGCAAGTTTTCAAAAAAAATAATTATTGGGTCCTCTTTCTATGTTATTGTTTGATGCTCTGTTAAAATATTATCACTTAAAACGAGGTAACCTTATATAGACCGCCAGATACGAAAAAACACATCTTTATTAAAGAAATAGATAAGATATTACACAATGTGCCCGCAAAAAAAGATGTAATATTACTCGGTGACTGCAACATCAACATTCTAGTGGAAGACCTGAATCCTGTTTCCATCAAGTACCTAAATAGATTATTCGCGCGGGGAATGCAATGCGGAGTGCAGGACGTGACTCGCGAGGCAGTGGTGGCGGGACGCGTCGTAACGTCATGCATCGACCATGTCTTCGCTCGCACTGAAGCAGTGAAGCGGCCGCAGTGCCCGCAGTGAGCGCGTACCTGCTCACGAGCAAGGTTGCGGATCATTATCTAACGGGACTCACAGCTGTTTTTGATCGCCAGGGGCCAGTTACACCGACAAAGGTTTGCCTAGATAATAATTTAGTATCATTAAAACTCAAAGAATATAAGTGGTCGGAATTGAATAATGTTAACGATCCCATTAAATTATATTATAATATTAACACAGTATTTCGCAACATTTATGATTCCTCCCGAATAACAAGGACTACTAAGGAAAGAGTCAATCAACCGTGGATTAATAAAACATTACAGAATATGTTAAATACCAAAGATGTTATTTTTAGAAAATGGAAAAACTGTCCGTCGAATAGTAATTATAGGTTAGAATACACGAAATATAGAAATAAGGTGCAGAAACTAATTAACAAAGCTAAAAATCAATACAAAAAAGACGAATTAAATAACTGTAATGGGGATATGCGTAAAATTTGGGGTAAGATTAATTGCTGGCTAGGAAGAAATAAATTGTCTGTAGATTCTACTATCGAGAAACACATATTAAAGGAGGAACCATCATTGAAAATAGTATGTAATAAATTCTGTGAGACATTCACTAATGAGATTGACAACATTAAACATAAGTGTGACCACCAATTTCTGGATAGAAGGTCCTATACTAATGAGTGTAACGTTACTTTTAGATATAAAAATGTAACTGCCGAGGAGGTATGTAAAACCATAGATAAGTTAAACTGCAGCAAGTCACCGGGATCAGACCAGATCAGGGTTAAAGACCTTAAAGAAATTAAAAAAGTAATTAGTCCTTTAATAGCCAACTTTATAAATATGTCTATAAAAAATGGAACCTACCCAGACGAATTAAAAAAATCTATAATCAGACCTATTTACAAACAAGGATCACATAAAGAATATTCGAATTACAGACCAATTGCAATTTTAAATGTCTTAAATAAAATCACTGAAAAGCTCATAGTTAATCAGATAACCAAATTCCTAGAAGACAATAAAATCCTCTCTGATATTCAATATGGCTTTAGAATTAATAGAAGTACTGCATCAGCGCTGTCTAGATTCTCGGATGATGTAAATAATGCACTAAATAATAGGGAAATCGTCACGGTAATATTTATTGATTTTAAAAAAGCCTTCGACACCCTTGATCACGATGGCTTGCTGCAGGCGATGGAAGACTGTGGTGTTCGTGGACCAATTAATAACTGGTTTCGCTCATACCTACAACACAGGACATTAGAAGTAAAAGTAAATGAAGTTAGCAGCGATTTAGGCAATATTAAATATGGAGTCCCTACCGGGTCAGTTTACGGACCTGTCGGATACATAATCCATGTAAATAGCATGAGTAATGTAATAAATTATTGTAAAGCATACATGTACGCCGACGACACGTGTCTGATGTATAGCGGTAGGGATCACATAGATATACAAGAAAAAATGCAAGCCGATTTCAATAATGTCATAAAATGGGCACACGACAACGGTATAATAATTAATATAAATAAAACTAAAAGTATGCTTATACAGTCACCGTACACTCACCAAAAACAAATAAATATCGACATTAAAGGTCACACATATGAATGTCTACACGATGATATGATAAACTGCTGTTGTAAAAGTTTGGAACTTGTTCCAACATATAAATACTTAGGAATGACCATAGATAATACCTTTTCGTGGGGTCTTCATGTGGAACAGGTGTGTATGAAACTACGAAGTATACTCGGTAAACTTTATCATTTAAAATTTACTTGTAGTAGAAAAATACTTTACATTCTATACCATGCCCTTGCAGATGCCACGATAGGTTACGGGTTGAGTAGTTATGGCCTCGCGTTCCCGGTTCACTTGGATAAAATACATTCTATACAAACAAGAATGCTAAAAATATTGGTAGATCGGATAACTTTAATTAATTGTAAAAACGAATATGAAAAATTATTAAAAAAGTGTAAAATTTTACCTATAAAAAAGAAAGTTAAACTAATGCTATTACTTGAACAATTTAATTCTAACAAATACAAAACGAAGCGAGATCATAACTACCCAACTCGACTAGCTAAAAAAAATAAGTTAATGGTACCTACAGTACAAAATTACTATGGTAAAAGAACAAGGCAATGGATTATACCTACCATACATAATGAGCTGGAGCCGAATATATTTAATGATGTAACATCAAAAACTCATCTGAAGTCCAAATTAAAAAAACACTACCTGTCTTTGTGCCCCTGAATTATTGCAGTAGTACCTAGTTAAAATAAAAATTAAGAAATGTGTTAAATAAACAAATACAAGGTAACATAAGATAGCATTGTGGGTGCGGTCGCCAGCATGTCAGGCTATACATTTTTGATGAAAACTAACCCCTACTACAAACAAATAAGATATGGCCGTGTCGAGCTTGACGTGCTGTTGCCCGTACCTACCTACTAAACACTGTTGCATGCATTTAATATTAAATCCAAGCTACATAGTTTTTAAGTTGAATATCTCACGAGAGCGACTGCCGACAAACTGCTCAGCAGTTTGGCAGACTAGAGTTAAGAAAAAACTATGTATCTTTTTTTGAATAAATAAATAAATAAAATAAATAAGTGATCCAAACTTAAACTTAAATAAAGATGAAATAAGAAGCCAATAATTTGCGAACGAGCGGGACTCAAACCAGCAACTTCTTGGCTAACCGGGCCAAAAACTCTAGCAATTGAGCGACCGTGCTTTCGGTGCGACCTTGCAAAATTTGTGGTCTCTTATGGATACGCCATTTCGTTATTAAGCGTCACGCGTGTGATTACAATTACTATTTACTTTATTGTACATTTTAATTTTATTGGCTTCAAGACTATTTCATTATGACGCTTTTGAGTAATTTATTATTAAACGTCAATCTAATTGTAGGAACAAGATAAAGTTACAGTATAGGACCCCATAATATGAGACTGGCTATTTGCTAGTGCATTCCAGTATTCGTTTTACTCAAGCGCCGCGTCCTTGCCATTTGACACTTGGCGTGATTCAGCAGCTGTTTTGTGGTTTCCCAATCTGCGTTCCCGGAATAAATTAATGAGTGGCGTTTGGCATTGGACACTTATTTTTCAATCTTAAGTATATCTTTAGTATACCTGCATGTGATTATGTGTTTGCGCCGTTTGGCGTTGAAACATTTGGGCCGTGGGGACCCTCTGCTAAATTGCTGTTTAGTAAAATTGCGCCAAAATTAAATTCTGTAACAGCCAATAATAAAGCTGGCTGGTTCCTAGCTCAAAGGATTAGCATAGCTATCCAACGCGGCAACGCAGCCAGCATCATAGCCTCCTTACCGCAAGGAAATGGTTTCGTTTTTGAATAGGTAGACTTTAAGTTATTTTTTTATGTTGCATGTCTTAGTTTTATTTTTCTAGTTTATTGTTAATAAAATTTAGTATATCTGGGTTATGCAGAAGAATAGATAGATACGAGATGGCTACCGTTGCATGCGCAGTAATAACGGAGTAACTGAAGAAAGCTTGCGAGTGGGTTGTTATTGCATGTTTTTTTCTGATAATCCGTGATCATGGCGCTTGCAACGGTGTCGAAATATCGAAAGCTCATAAATTACAATAATAATATAAGGTACATGGTAGCATTTTTTGTGTTAGAGACCATGAATGTTTCAAGCAAATGGTTTATACAGATAAACATTCCCAAGCGATTGACTGATAGAGAATGCATCAAGTCCGCCAATGGTACAACTGACAGTGCGATTGAAGTGGTAATATATAAAAAAGTGTACGTCCAGTACATTAGGTATTCACTATTTTTAACAAAATACAATAGTGCAAAGAACAATAAAAATTTAGGCACATGCATTGTCTAGGACTTTTTTGTGTATTATTTAAATACTTTCACCGTTACTAGCTTATTGCATATCAGAATCTTCATTATTTATTCGAAGGAACGACATTATTATTATTCATTATTATAACGTTGTTCGTTTGAGGTGCTCGTAGCGCAGTGGTAGCAGCACTTTGGTAGTGATACCGAAGTGAAGCAACCTACGGCGCGGTCGTGTTTGGATGGGTGACCATTCTGACCATATAAGTCACGTATACCACGAGCATCTCCGTGCTTCGGAAGGCACGTTAAGCCGTTGGTCTCGGCTAATACTAGTATCAGTTGATAATAGTCGTTACGCCTAGTCCGAGGCCTTATAGGCGGTTTGATAATATCTGACAGCAGGGTTAGTCGCTTGCCTTGCAAACACCCCTCCACCAATCCGCATTGAGCCCGCGTGGTGGAGTATGGGTCGAACTACCACATAACTGAGGTAAGGCATTTGCCCAGCAGTGGGACGTTACAGGCTAACTTTATAACTTTGCGGTCTTAAACACAAATAAATAGGGTTAGTCAGTAAATCTTTAAAAGTAATGTTATATAATATTAGGTTCGTCTGCCGTAAGGATAAAATCACCAGTTACCTGCATTATCTTCATGTATACATGTAGACAGCGAAGTTCAAATAGGCCTTTTCAAGAATCGATAAGTACAATCTGCAGCTGATAAGCGGTCGATGACACCAAGTTCAATACTAAGATAAAGTCGATATAGCGTGTATGCGACTTTCTCTCATATTCATGACTCATGTTGCGATTGCATGGTGACTTCTGAAGGCTAACAACACGAACCGTCTCACCGCGTTGAGTTGAGAGAATTAGTTGAGGCAAATGCAGGATGCACCACCCGCCCTCCCTCAATACGCATGCGGCACAGCTGATGCAATTATTAGTACCCAACACCAACGTGCAAAAAACCTCGACGCGTTTGCTACTACACGTGGCATCTTCAGGAGATGTTGTCGAGGAATTAAAAGTAAATTAATTTTATCAATTTTAACTTTATAATAGATTTCAGCAAAGTAATGCCTGATTCCATTAATTGTCCAGTGATTTATCATTTCAGTTTACGTTATAATGTATGAAGTTCGCATAGATATAGTTCGGTATAGTTCACGATAGATCGTCAAAATATAATCTTACGGATTTAAACGGTAGACTGTAGTCACGTAGTTTTTGGTGACACATACATAAATTAATATTTACTTATACGACTGACATGTTATGTATGCTAGCTATTCGAGCTACATCTGTACTTTGCTATTCTTAATTCGTTTAGAATGTATTGATCTGACAAGATCTGAAAGTACCTATTTTTTAAAATAACAGGGTTGTAGACTGTTGGAAACACCAATGCGGGCAGAGAGTCCTTGAAAGTTCAGCTAAATATTGTTAGTAAACAGAAGACGCTGGCGTGACGAGCTAGACTTATGCGACAAAGACTGTGAAATAAATGCCCAAAAGCGTGGAAATTAGAGGAAGGATAGGGAGACCTTTGCTGCCTTTGTCCTGCAGTAAGACACCACAGGCTCAATACTAATAATTGTTGATTAGAACATGATCCATGGAAAGTTTTAAGAACACAACTATACTAATATTATAAAGTTAAAGAGTTTGTTTGAACGCGCTAATCTCAGTATTTTCAGAACCGATTTGTAAAATTCATTTTGTGTTAGATAGCTTATTTATTGAGGAAGAATTAAAGCTATAAAACATCATGCTGCAAAAGGGGAGGAGGGAGTAAACTCAAAACGCGCGGACGAAGTCGCGGCAAACCGCTAGTGAATGATAAACGTTATTCCAATTTAAGTAAATCAATAATTGTTAGTTTAATTATTTATAATAAACAACTAAATATAACTAAACCTATCTGTTACGTTAAATTAACTTAGCACGTGATACTTCAAAGAAGCATGAAACTTCATCCTGAAGTAATCAGATCCAAACCACTTCCAAACCACAAACCCCGAGGGTTGCAGACAGTAGTCACCGCGAACTAATCAGTCTGTCTGTGTCTCGTGATCGGTAGTTTTTTTAGGCTTCGTAGAAGGGTTGTGTTTCTTGAGCCCCTTTATTTCACCCCTGTAACTTTTAACTTTATTCCATAAACATTACGGAACTACAAAAAATAAAATACTTTATATTTGATGCAATCGAAAGCAATAAAAGACGCGTCTTACGTACTTACATCGATGGATATCTATGAATACAAGAAAGTATTGAATTTACTTTTTGAAATGATTAAGGATTTAGTTTGACACTAAATACTTTATCATCACAATCATTCGAGTAATATTTATTAATTATAACTCGTTTGCAAGTCGCAGGTTATGAAAAATTGGGAAATAAATTTCCCTAGACTCTTCTATGATAACATTTATATGAACTAATATTATAAAGCTGAAGAGTTTTTGCTTGTTTGTTGGTTTGAACGCGCTAATCTTAGGAACTACTGGACCGATTTGAAAAAACTTTTTGTGTTGGATAGTTTTTTATCGAGGAAGGTTAAAAGCTATAAAACATTACGCTGCGACGGGAGAGCAGAATGAGTAAACACAAAAGCGCGAAGTCGTAAGGGACCGCTGATTTTGAATATAACTTTTCTTTGCGTAGATACCACTGCTCATAGACCATGTTTATGTAAGTGCGAACAGGGTACCACAATTTGGTTATTAAACGTTTTGTCAACGTCAGAGCGAGAGAAAAGCAAATAAAGTGTAACAATAACAGCGATTTAGCCAACTGTAGACACTTTGCGAGCCCATAACCAAAGTTGTGCTAAAACCAGGGGAAAGATTGTCTTCTACTGAAAGCTATAAAATATTTTTTTTTCAAGCTGAGATTTGTAAGGTCATATTGAAAAAACGCTGTGATATTCTATTAAGAGTAATAAATACTCGGAGGACTTATATCAGAATCGGTTATAACTGTGTGATTGATTTGATGTTAGATATAACACCTAAATAAAATAAGCAAGTAATTTAAAAAAAAAATGTGAGCAGGGAATGTGTATGAACAGAAACAGAAGTTACATATCATTAATGATAGTGTCAAAAATCAAACCACCACGTAGAACTGCTGGTTACTTAAAAATAAAAAAAGGAATATTCAATTAGTCGACTGTATAGGTGCGGAAGGATCGAAAAGGTTGCAATACGCTATTTATATATTTGGTGCAAATGATAAGTATATTACAGCATAATTGGGGTTTGGAGCGCACGTTTCTCCTTATTCTGTGTGTCACTAACGGGGACAATACAAACAGGGAGTATTGTTCTCTGTGTGGCTTTACCAAAAGTTTTTCAAAAATATAGTGAAAACACGCACACGCGCGATGATGAGCGACCTTTTTGGCCGTCTCAGAAGTTCAAAAGGGATGGCGGCAATTCGAAATGCATTATTTAAAACGAATGTACTAATTTTTATAATACATTGACGCCGATGATTGGCGAAACACGGCTACACGTAAATGTATTTTGGATTGAAAAGGGACGGGTGATAGATAGGATTGCAGTGTATTGCAAGTAAACAGTCTACGTATCTAATTTTATATATACGTAGAAACATTAAATACAAAATCGACCAAAATTTTAAAGTACATTAATAAAGATCGTGTTAATCAAACTAATTATTATTAAGAATTATTGTAAAGCTGGTGTTTTCTTAATAAAGACAAATAAAAAAATAAAAAAATTGTAGCTTGCAATAGAAGCTCAGCCTGAACTGAAATAAGGGGCAATAAAAGATTTCGTTTTCCTTTTGATACCATTTCCCTATGTTCGTTCGGCTAAGGATAATTATATTATATAATGGGTGGATGCGATCCAATTTTTCCTTTCAATACTTAGTTTTCCTTGGATTCTTTGGAGAAAGTCTTGTCAAAAACATGTAAGAGGTAGTTCGATAATTGACTTATATTGTTCCAACCTTAGAAAGATAGAAACACTTTATTGCAAAACATATACAGTATTACTTATTGAAGATTGACCGCAGACCGCAACTAGTGTGCCAGATCCTTATCTGGCACACTAGTTGCGGTCTGCGGTCAAGTCCTTACAAACTTACGCGCAGGCGGTCCCTATTATACGGACCGGACCGCAGACCGAGTGTGATCCAAATCCTTTAAAATAAGTGTCAAATTGTTCAATTTAGGCGGCCTTATTACTAACAGCAAATTCCTCCAGACATAACCGTTAGTAACATTTAAGGTACCTATTAGAAACTTTTACGATCTTAGACTTTATTCTTATTCCGTACCTACTTACCTTCAGAATAGTGTGTTTTTAGAGTTCTGTAGCCGAATGGCAAATAACGGAACCCTTATAGTTTCGTCAAGTCTGTCTGTCTGTCTGTCCGTCCGTATGTCACAGACACTTTATTTTGTAACTGTTAGCATTACACTGTTGAAATTTGGAAGGAAGATGTATCCTGTTAACTGCTTTACGATTCTTATACAAAAAATAATAATAATAATGATACTAAAAAGGTTATATTTGCTGTCAAAAAATATTGTGGTATTTTATTTTAGCTTAGTGGAAATAAGTGGATTCCCTAATTTAGTTAAATTTGACACGGAACCCTTCGTGCGCGAGTCCGACTCGCACTTGGCCGGTTTTTTTTAATGAATAACACAGCTTCTCATCTTCTCTTACTCATGATCATGACCATGTGCGTTAAACACATCCCTGTTTTTGTTTGTTTGTTGTTTTTTTGACGAGTGTTAACAATGCATTCGAAAAGAAACTCACAAACTTAAATTACGTGAACGACAAAGTGAGTGATTGATTTGATGTTAGATATAACACTTAAATAAAATAAGCAAGTAATTTAAAAAAAAAATGTGAGCAGGGAATGTGTATGAACAGAAACAGAAGTTACATATAATTAATGATAGTGTCAAAAATCAAACCACCACGTAGAACTGCTGGTTACTTAAAAATAAAAAAAGGAATATTCAATTAGTCGACTGTATAGGTGCGGAAGGATCGAAAAGGTTGCAATACGCTATTTATATATTTGGTGCAAATGATAAGATTATTACAGCATAATTGGGGTTTGGAGCGCACGTTTCTCCTTATTCTGTGTGTCACTAACGGGGACAATACAAACAGGGAGTATTGTTCTCTGTGTGGCTTTACCAAAAGTTTTTCAAAAATATAGTGAAAACACGCACACGCGCGATGATGAGCGACCTTTTTGGCCGTCTCAGAAGTTCAAAAGCAATGGCGGCAATTCGAAATGCATTATTTAAAACGAATGTACTAATTTTTATAATACATTGACGCCGATGATTGGCGAACACGGCTACACTTAAATGTATTTTGGATTGGAAAGAGACGGGTGATAGATAGGATTGCAGTGTATTGCAAGTAAACAGTCTACGTATCTAATTTTATTTATACGTAGAAACATTAATAACAAAATCGACCAAAAGGACATAATTTTTTTTGGGCCTAAAATACGTGAATATTTAACAGGGTCATATTTAGTTGTGGATTACTTATAAACTTAAATACTTTCATTTAACATTATTTTAAGATTTTTTAATACGCCCGTTTTCTTTTTGAAAACATTTTACTATTCTTGAAAATGCGTCGAACAGAACGTTGATTTATACCGCTTTTGACATTTGATTTGCTGGCTCTGACATATGACAGATGTCAATATTTACGAAAAAGTGGATGGAACCAAACCAGCGTTTTGTTCGTCGAATTTTAAAAAAAATAAAGAGTAAAAATCTTTGTTTTAGGATAAGTATCAAGCTGATTGTAAAGTAGGCATTTCCTCTTTTTGGATTTTTAATGTAATTTAAGTATCTTTGTATTCGTTTTCTCAAAAATAAACAAAATAAAATGTTTCTATAACTGTAAACAAAACGAATTTACTGCAGACAGTGTTGCAACTCACTGCTGTACATGCCAGTAACAAAAGACTTAAATTGAAAATAAAAACAAAACCCTTATCGAAAAATAACCAAAATGGTGTGTTTTTTGTTTGTATGAATTTATTTTTTCATTTGGTGTATCATTTGTTTCTGTTAGTTAGAATTGTATTTTAAGCCCAACTCCCATACAAAAAAAATATTGTCCTTTTGAAGAACATTTTAGTACAGATCGTGTTAATCAAACTAATTATTATTAAGAATTAATGTAAAGCGGCTGTTTTTACATATTATAGCTTGCAATAGAAGCTCAGCCTGAACTGAAATAAGGGGCAATAAAAGATTTCGTTTTCCTTTTGATACCATTTCCCTATGTTCGTTCGGCTAAGGATAATTATATTATGGGTGGATGCGATCCAATTTTTCCTTTCAATACTTAGTTTTCCTCGGATCCTTTGGAGAAAGCCTTGTCAAAAACATGTAGTTCGATAATTGACCTATATTGTTCCAACCTTAGAAAGATAGAAAACACTTTATTGCCAACCATATACAGTATTGCTTATTGAAGGTATAAGGATCTGGCACACTAGTTGCGGTCTGCGGTCAAGTCCATACAAAATTGCCCGCTGGCGGTCCCTATTATACGGACCGGACCGCAGACCGAGTGTTATCCAAATACTATAAAATAAATGTCAAATTGTTCAATTTAGGCGGTCTTATTACTAACAGCAAATTCCTCCAGACATAACCGTTAGTAACATTTAAGGTATTAGAAACTTTTACGATCTTAAACTTTATTCTTATTTCGTACCTACTTACCTTCAGAATAGTGTGTTTTTAGAGTTATGCAGGCGAATAGCAAATAACGGAACCCTTATAGTTTCGTCAAGTCTGTCGGTCTGTCTGTCCGTCCGTATGTCACAGCCATTTTATTCTGTTACTGTAAGCATTACACTGTTGAAATTTGGTATGAAGATGTATCCTTATACAAAAAATAAAAAATAATGATACTAAAAAGGTTTATTTTTGCTGTCAAAAAAATTGTGGTATTTCATTTTAGCTAAATGAAAGTAAGTGGATTCCCTAATTCTGTTAAAGTTGGCACGGAACCCTCCGTGCGCGAGTCCGACTTGCACTTGGCCGGTTTCTTTTAATGAATAACACGCTTCTCATCTTTTTTTACTCATGATCATGACCATGAGCATAAAACACATCTTTTTTTTGACGAGTGTTAACAATGCATTCGAAAACAAACTTAAATTACGTGAACGACAAAGCTATGAATAATGTTGAAGAGTTACCAAGACCTCTTATACACAGGCGAAACTCCACTTATTCCGACAAAACCTATCATAACTTCGCGAAGCATTTTACCGAGCATTTTGCAAGAAGAACATTTTCGCCCCTAAAATAAGTGGGTAACGTTCATTCTAAATTCTATAACGCAGACAGCCGTCAAGAAGACCTCTGAAGGCAATTCCCTTGAAAATTACACCAAAGAAAGTTACCAGACGAACCTTAGCAAGAATGCATTTTGCGAGGTAGCAAAATAAAATCAGACAAATCAATAATTGTGTACAATTAAAGAGTGTGTTTTTTGTCCTAATGATAAAAATAAGTGAAATAAAACATGTTTCATCCCTTGAATTGCTGATGAAAAGGATCATCATCTCAAAAAGACAAAGAAAGAAAACATTTGACCGATACAAGAACATTGAGAAATACTACTACTCGAGTAGAAAAGGCACCCGGGCCCTTTCGACTCGACCCGGCCCAGGCTCAGCATAAGTCATAGCAGCGGAACGCATACCACTGCTGAAACCGCTGATTTTCAGCGGGTGCCTTTGTGGGTAGAATAATGGTATGTTTGAAAAAATATATAATTACTACAAAAATGCAAACCAACCGAAAAAATCAATAGAAACCATTGAACAAACAAACTTAATACTATCATAGACAATAACTAACACAGAAATCACAAAAAAAAACAGTAATGTCATAATTGACGACCCGTCTGGTGTAGTGGTCGAGAAATCGCCTACTACGCAGCGGGTGCGGGTTCGATCCCCGCACAATACAAACATTTGTGTGCATGAACATGTCTGTTTGTATTGGTCTGGGTGTTATCTATGTATATCATGTATGTATTTACAAACAAAAAGTATTAAAGTATTATATCCGTTGTCTGGCACCCATAACACAAGCTTTGAGTAGCTTACTTTGGGGCTAGATGGCGATGTGTGGGAATGTCCAAAGGAAAGGAAAGGAATATTTAAAATGACTTTATGTGTACTATATATATGAATTATTAATGAATAAATTCAAAAATATATGAGTATATACTTTTGAAATAACATTACATAATTTAAATCAAACAATATTTTATAAATTTTCACACGTCGTGCATTATACTTTATGATAAGTATTTTACAAGCTGTTTTTAACATAATCTTGAAGATCGGGCTGTTATATTTGTCGTGTGGCAAGAATAAGTGCTAGCCATACGTCAGACACAATTTTATGTGAAATTATGCATGTCTCAGCGCACAGTGGGTGAAAGAATGTGTGCACAATGCATGCTTCGTTTTAAAACACTTTTAGGAAAAGTCTCGAAACTTTTTGAAAAAGGAAGCTCTACATTTTATAATGTAAATTATTTAATAAGGAAGCACAGCATATTTGGGTGTCTTATGAAAAATTTCATGTCTTTTGAAAAAAGGCCAGCATGTTTTCTTGCAAAACTATTTGTTTATTAATTATTGACAACGACACGAACAGTAACAGTTTTATAAGAGCACTTTGTTTCTAAAATATTGACACAGAGAATCAGCCCTTAAAATTGGAGCAGCAGCGGAGTTCGCTCAAAACGCCAAGTGTCGCAAGTACGTCTCACTTGCAAGTGATTGTCTTTGCGCCTTTGGACCTTCTGCTAAATTGCTGTAAAAAAAACTAAGTTCTGTAACAGCCAATAAAAAATCTAACTGGTTCTCAAATGATTAGCAACGCAGCCAGCATCATAGCCTCCTTGCCGCATAAAAATGGTTTCGTTTTTGAATAAAATTTGAAGCTTATTTTTTATGTTGCGTGTCTCAGTTCTTTTTTGTTTGTTATTAGTTAAGTACCTCTAGAAGTGATCATTTATAAAAGCACCAATTTAACCCATTACAAGCAACACCTTCAAGTCTTCGTGTTCCACGTCTAGGCAGTGTGAATAATGTCTGCCATCGCTACCACCGCACAATAGCAACCCCTGTGACTGCTATTTGTAAGATTTCACCGTTCAGACATCCTGGATTTATTCCCTAGATTGCTCCTGGTATGCAATTCTTCAGACATATTGTACTTTCTGTTCGCGGTGCAATACTGGAAGCCTTTGATTGAACGTTGAACATGATTCGGGAAATGCAAAATTCAATTGCTTTTCTTGTATTCATCTCGCATGAAAAGTTATTGGCCTCTTCAGTTCGATGCGCAAATGCGGATAACGTCAAAATAGGTAGTTTTGAAGGGTTAATAGGGCGATACGAACAATTTATTTTTATTTTTATTAAATACACTGTGAATTATACAACTCTCAGACTCTATAATGTCTTTCTCTACCAGTCAACTGATGATATGCAGTAGTAATATAACTTCCATGTCAAGATTTCAAAAAAGGTTTTGACTGTAAAATTTCTAAATTATCCGAGTTTCACTATTTAAATTTGCTACAACAATCACAATATAGGCCAATGTATCACCGCCTACCCTCAGTTATTACCTTCACACGCCGTTACAGCCAAACATTTCCTACAGATCCTTCCCCCAAAACTTGGATCGTTTAAGAGATTGCTATGACAGTGGTGTCAAAACAGCACGGTTGAATATGCATCCCTGAAGGGTTGGGAGCCACAAGACGTAGAGCTTGGCCCATCGTATTTATGGTATTGCATGATTTACACACGGGGTAATATTTCACGGATTATATTTATGGTTAAGGATATTTCGAAATTTATACATGCAACAAAAATAAATAAAAAACACTATATTATATTTGCTACCATGCTATTATACTTTCTTCTGCAGTTTTCGTTGTGTGGGCTTGTCAAAATCATGAAATACAAACTATTCTAATGTTCGTGGTACAAAATTGTAGAATAGTATTTTTTGGCAAAAAATTGAATAGGACCACAAAATATACGTTATGTGGGCTTGTTAAAATCATGAAATACAAACTATTCTTATGTTCGTGGTACAGGTAAAGGTAGCCCTTAGAGTACTTTCACACTTAGGTGACTCTAGCAGCGCGACAGCCGCGCTGCTGATAATTTCATACATAAATGACAGCAGCGCCGTCACTCTAATATAAAGGCGCACTTAAGCACAAAACTGCGCTTGCTGTACCAATACCATAGTACCAATTCCTTGTCCTTCAGCACAAACTTAAGGCATTTCTCCGCCGTTCAAACAAACAAACGCGCGTGAATCTGCGAAATCGCCCCGTGTGAACCCTCACCTCTTAACCATTGTTATTTCCTTAACGGGCCGTCTTATAGCTTGCTTAATTAATTTGAAACTTTCCCGGTCTCCTGCGGCGGCGATTTGAATAATAGCCGAGAGAGGGCGCTGACGGTTAATTTCAATTGCAAATATTTATGTAAAACGGGCACCGCAAAGTCAAAGATATTGCTAAGTATGATACATTGGCCGAAATGGCCGGACTGTTTGTCATGATTAGAAATAAAGATTTTCGGCTCCAAAAGGGTTTAGGATCTTTGACAGTCGAAGCTCTTTTCACAATGCTTCGCTCTCCTCACAAGATACTGAAGGGTAAGAAATTGTATAGAAAGAACTGTGATAATAAGGGTATTGGGTCGTTTCGCACCACGAGATTTACGAACAGCGAATAACCCGAATGCTGTTTATCCGCATATATAAAATGGGGTTATCCACACTGCAGTTTTTAATGAAATGGCTCGATAAAAATAATACCTTGGGTGATTTGCACCGCTATACCACTGGCTGTGTAAACGATCCCACTTTTAAACAGCACTTGGGCGATTCGCACCGTGGTCCGAAAAATATGCGGTGCAAAACGGCCAATACTACATGATAACAGGACTTACGAATTATCTGTTGAAAATTGAGGTTTTTACCTGAAAAAGAAATGAATTAATCGTTAAAATATATACTTAGTTTTCACAAAATAGCACGTACATGAATTTAAAAGTGCGCGAGTAAAACAAAGCATTCTATTACTTATTTTGACTTTTAACATGTTACACAAAAATAACACTCCACTAATTCTTAGCAAATAGAATTTACGCTTTTACTTGAAGATCATTTCAGATAAAATTCTCATCCTTTGCCATTTGGTCAACATAATATTACCTAAAAGGAAGGTACTTTGGCTAGTAAGCAAGTTAGGAAAATGTCCCTAAATGATACTGTAGTAAAGGATAGTAGCATTTTTGCAACATCCTGTCTGTCCATTAGCAATTTGTCTCAGAAAGTTTTAGCGCAGTATTGCACTAGACACATTTAATAGGTTCTACTTTATAAGACGATGTTTTAATGCCGACTTGAGTCATCCTTTTCACTCATACTGGAATGCTTTTGAGTGAGAGGGTCAGAAATATACAGAACGCCTTGAAGTCTTGGGACCGTCACAAGATGACACGTTCCTAGAACGGTCATGGTATGGCAAGTACGTTGATACTGAAGCTAAAAAAAAAAACTCATTCTCATAAAGCCGAACATGGACTTTCTTCGAGTGCTACTTGCGTCACAATTCTTTACAAAATTTGACTCAATATCAAAGACACTAACACTATTCTGTACTCGAAAGACATTGACAATTGCCCATAACGACCGTAACTAACAATAATGGAGAGTTTATTGCAACGGTAACACCATAGTTGAAAGATATGACCAGTAGAATCACTAGGTATAATAGCTTAAATTGGTGATGGAAAAAAAATAGGAGAGAATTATAAATATAAAAGTAGCTCAATCTTTTTTACCGACTTTAAATAAGGAGGCTATTAATTCAATGTGTATGTATGTGATGTCGTTAGAATTTGATAATATTTTAGTACGTAATCCATTAAGGCATCCAAAACACGTGAGCAAAATTTCGTATGTGTTTATTCGTATACACACGAGTACGAGGATTTGTTGAAAACCAAAAGTCATATCGAGATGATTCTTTTTTAGTTCAGGTAGGTATATTTGAACTAAGGGTATCGCATAAGTTTAATCAAAATCGGTGCAGTAGTTTTAAAGTTGTGTAAGATAAAGGTAATATCTAAAATTCATGAAGATGAAATAAGAAACCAAAAATTTGCGCACGGGCGGGACTTGAACCAGCAACCTTTTGGCTGACCGGGCCAAACGCTCTTACCAATTGAGCTACCGTGCTGTCAGTCCGAACCTGCGAAATTTGCTGTCTCTTATGAAAACGTCAATTTCGTGACGCTTAATTTTCAAATTTTTGGTTTCTTATTTCATCTTTATGAATATAAAATATGACACTGTGAGTGTTAAAAACATGATAAAGCATTAAAATTCATGAATTGAAAGAAAAAAAATAAAAATTAAACCGGCTTCAAAATAATGACTAAAAAGCTCAAAATAACAAATTTGCCCTCTATTCAAAAAACAAATTCATCGAATCGATTCAACAACTATTCGATTATTCAAGAAAAAAAGATATTAACATTCATTGAATAGTTTTCGGTGAAATGAAAATATCTAAAAAATCTGTGTTATGATAGATACCCGGAGTCGGTGCATGTTCTCAAGCTTACGTTTATCATTTATAGTCTATATGTATAGTCAATAGTATATGCACATCATGCTATGAATTTGTTTCACCTAAACATAGGTCTCAAAATATGTTATTTTGAGTTTTTAGTCAGTTTTTTTATACAATTCATTTATTATTATTTTTAGAGTTAACGTTTCGAATCCTTACATAAGATTAACATTTTGTACGACAACTTATATAACACCTCATTTTTCTACTATTAATCGCGTAGAACACAGGTAAATATCACTAGTTTTTTTATGCAATGACGTAAGAGAATAAGTGTCATTATTCGGTATTATCAAATTGTATCTGCTGCATCTTTTTATATTATGGCAACACTTATCATAAGTAATCATCATGTGTAGCTACGGTTATCTAGGTCAGCGAGTATGATCGCTTTTTCTTGTTAGTAATTAATGTAATTTGTCTGGTAAGCAGATCAGTTGCTGTATTTTATGTTTGCAGTCAAATAAACAAGTTCCATATTATGCAAGTTACTGTAAACTAATCTTTATCACAACATTTTAAGCGACGTCGAGGTAACGTGCTGTTATAAATACCGACGCATTTTGCTTCCACGAACAAATTCAAACTAGTAAACGTTGTTCTTAGATATTGTATTTTTACAAAAGGTAGAGAACCCTCACCCTAGTTTGGTAAATACGACACGGAAAAGTATAGCAAAGTTTTGATTTTTTGCACCCCGTGTGCGAAAACAAATGTTTTGTCAAATTCATAAGTATAAACGAACACTAGTTTTTAAGATTTCGTGTACTACTAACAAGCTATGGACCAAGTCTGAAATAAAAATATATTTAATTTAATTTATTCTCTTGTAGTAGTTAGCTGACATTTTTATTAAAAATTCAAAAAAAAAAATTCAAATATTGTTTATTCAATTTAGGACACAATATGCCACTTATTAATGTCAAATGTACAGTGAAAAATAAAATAAAAATAAATGTGCCCTAAGGGGCCGAATCATGTCTCCTTATCTTTTGGGCCCTACCAGCGCTTCGAGACATAAACATATTGTAAACTTACCTGATAGTGTTTTTCCGCTTTCTACAAACATATTCATCCAAGCAAATCGTATGTAATTACCTAACACAACACCTGACACTGATACACCATCACATCGAATACCAAATCACAAAAACAAAAGACTGCACCACAAAAACACATTCCACCATCCGACTTCCACGCCACAAAAAGGATTGCACGTACAATACTGAATCTGCAATACAAAAGATAGGAATTCGCACGGCACTTCTATCCGTCACTGTCTGCTAATTACGAAAACTGATCTAACATCTGATGGACCTTAAGCCGAGGTATTAAGTGATATATTTGAAAGTGAGGATAGTGAAATAGATGGATTTAATGACGCTAAGAGCGTGCGAACGGTAGAACGCACGCACGCAATAGTTTGCGGAGTACTGATGAGCGTTAAAATAATATGCCTAAGGAACGATCTTAATGCCAACGGCCGGGTGGCGGTCGACATTATACGGCTATAAATACACGTAAGTAGCAGAATAACTGTAGCGCTTATTATGATATCTATCATAACAATGTGTTACGTCTTCATGTCAAAGCAATGAAACAGTTTGCAGATTGTGATTTCCGTTATAATATACTTTGTGGTTTTAAGGTTATTTATTTATTTATCTCAATACATACCACAATCGAATTTGATGTTAGGTGAGGATATGATCTAGAATAGGTAGTACATAATATATTTTTAGTAGGTACAGCAATAAATACTATTCACTCTCGCCTTAGAAAGCGTGACGAATTGGTGAGTAGGTCTCTAAGTTAACTTCTACTATTATCTAATACCACTGCATCTAAAGGCAGCATTGTAGTAGAGTGATACAATATTCAAAACACGTTTCACCTTGAACACTGTTGTGTGCAAAGAATGCCATGTATCTGGATATGAACTCAAAAACTTTAGCAAAGTTTGGAGCAAACAAAGTTGTAGGTACTGTTATGTTAGTTGATAAAGTTACCTTTGAATCCAAGTCGCTAGTGTTAAATATTGCAGTCAATGTATCTCATGGGTCACTTCCGGTATAGTTTTATAAAAAATCACAAAGATATAAAAGCAACGCTGGCTGAATGTCCTCACAAATGGAACCACAGAAAAAAATAAGTATATTTTTTGAATTTGGAACGTGTAAGTAACGCACCGAGCCTCCACTCACTGAGGCGTACGTTGACACCAGGTGGCGTGGCTGTGAAGCCGACCGTGTCCGCAGTATGCCACGGGCTTAAGCCACAATATATGGACACCCAGTAGACTTTATGTCAATCAGTAGAACAAACTACAGGCACAACAAAATTAAATTTACTATCTCACGTAACATGAAGTAAAACATTAAAAAACACCTTCTATCACTCTTAAAAGAAGATGGTAACTAGATTTTCTATGAAACAAATACGCGATGATAGGTTTGAGTTTGGGTATCTTTATATCACTTAAAATTTTGAAAGGCTCTTGTAAGAGTAATACATAAAATTGATTTAGTTAATCAATAAATGCAATAGCCAAGAGAAACATTCCTATTAATTAAATTACAGCAAGGCAAGCAAACATAGTTAAGAGTATGTATATTTTTATTGATTCAAAAAATATTATGTCAATGGTAAAATAATACAAAAAGTCTATGAAACGTTTCTATAGAATATTTACATATTAAATTCACGAATTAATAGATAGGATAGGATAAATAGATAAAGTTAACAGCCAGTTTAAATAACCTCATAATTAACTGTCACCACATCACATGGTGGACTCGTATCGTGAATGACGTCTTTTTATATGCATCTACTGAATACTGTTCCGTTGAGTTCGTACGTTGGACAGGAAACCAAATGTATTGGGTGACGTGGGGCTTGGAAATGGTGCATTAAGTTAGGGTTAGGTTTGCAGGCTTCATAATGAACTATCGGTACTGGTACGGCATCCATGGAATCATTTCAATAATCAAAAGAAAAATTAAATCATGGTAAAATTAAATACAATTCAAAATCATCGGGATTATGGCGTTATTACATCAAATTTTTATAACATATATTAATTTAACTAAGTTTGCTGAAGTGTTGATTGAAATGCATGTGTGCACTTATATAAAAGCAAATTGCATTATTCGGTACCTATTTCGGTATTTATTTTCTATTATTGTGTTGTGATAATAATAATTCAAGAAATAATTTCATTATTTTACTTTACTATTCATGATGACTGATGACTTAACAATTCGATCTATTTTATGGTATACTTGACCTCGTAAAAGTATCTATTGCGGCATTATTTTTACTATCACGTTTGCATATAAGTTTAAGGTCATTATTGTTGAGGTTTGAACCAGATTCAACCGCGACTGGGTCGTCACTAATAAAAAATATAAGCTTGTAACAACATTTTATGTTTAGGTTGTCTAGCCTGTTATCTGTAACAGTTGCTGCATTTTCTTTTTTTTGGAAATTGCTCTATCACTTCTGTTCTTTGCTCCACTTTATGCAGAAATGATTAAAATTTTATTTCTTCAGAATTTAATAAAATCAGAAGAGCCACGTTCACAATATCGATATGATATCGAATGCGATCAGTACTGAGAAACTTACTGGGAATTAACGTAGGGTCTCTAATAAAAAACTAATAAATATAGGGAACACAATATATTTCGTAATTTAATCACCATTCAATCATAATATTATGTTGCAATCATAGTTTTGAGGAAGGTTATGAAATAGTATTTTATAAGAACTCCAGAGCTTTCATGTTGAAATTCAAAACAATAACCTACACATATAATTTGTTTAATGTACAAGATTAGCTGCCATAACCATGGGAAGGTCTTTACAATGGCCACCTTATGGTGTACAGCCTTATAACGCAAATTATGTAGCCTTCAACATAAAGAAGAATGGTTCAGAAAACCCAGGCTACTTTGCTGCAACAGGTATTATTCGACCTATTGATTTTGACGTCCATAAAACGTTATTGCTACCAGGTAACTATGCGGTTAGAGGGTCGCACTGTCTAGGGACGGTTGCGCCAGAGGTCCCGAGTTCGATTCCCGGGTCGGGCCAAAAAAATGTACTTGGGTTTTTCTGTTCAAAAAATCTCAGGGTGGGCCGGAATTTGGAAGTTGGCGGTGTCTGGTTCTGAGCCTGATCTCTTCGGTCGTGTCAGATTGGTGTCCCATCGGGCTATGTGAGTGCAAGGAACAGAAAATGCACCTGTGTTTTCGCACACACTTGTGCACTATAATATGTCCCACGCAGTACGTTAGTCGTTGTGACTGGCCACCGTAGTCAAAATCGGCTAGGGGAACTATTATTGCTACCAGAATGGTGGTAATTATTTATATTTTGCTAAAACCTTCTGACAAATATATATAGTCTATTTATATTTGTTTTTCATTATCATTATAAATTTGCTTTCCATGCCAAAGTCTAACAATCTTTCCTGATTTCATTAAAGTAGAACCAGGAAAACAGATTCCCACTGAACCTAATCATTTTGCGTCCTTAGTAAGTTGTGAAAAATGGCAAGATTCCGAACAAAGGACCATTCACGGTGTGAATATTAAACGGAGTGCACAATGGCTTACAAAACATGCAGGTCATTGCACCAGCCTACGTTAATTTTGGTAGTAATATGAGGAAACATTGCCAAAATATGTTCGTCTCGTCGGCAACTATGACATTATTCACTCAGATGTTTCACTACAATTTTGAAAGTACGTGGGTGGTCTGGAAAGTTTCCGACCTAACAATGATACAAAACACTTTCATAAAATTTTATTTATATTTCTACATAGCCCCCTGGTAAATGCATACATTTCTACCAGCGATGCTCCCATTCCTTTAATTCTTCTTCAACAGAGCACTAGAAAAAATTCTTTGCAGCGTTTTGGTCCAAACGACAGCAAACACGGTAGCCAGCTTTATCAGCGCTAAATTTTGATTTAATATTTGACATAACACGTTTTGTGGATATCTTTATCTTGCTTCTATCGCTCTTACTTTATACGACGGTCATCTAGCACCATTTGGTAATGTTTTCAGTAGCAGTTTTTCACGTAAATTAAGAAATAAATAAAGAAAGACGTCTCAAACGTTCATCGTCTTCGAGCTTCATCCACGTTTAAATTCAACAGTTCAAAATTTTACTGTGGTTAATAATGGCACAGAATCTTGGAGGCTCATAACCTTTCAACCAAAAAACATGTTAAGTTAACTAAGTAGATTTTTTCAATTATCACAAAAAGCATTTACATTGACACACTTGAACAGCTGTCAAAAAAAACAGTGCGCCAAAAAGTGCTGAAATTTTCAATAAGCGCTGTCGAAAGATGAACATAATATAGGTAGATTCGGTGATTTTTTTTTACGAGTTCTGCCATCTTCAAGTTGAGCTTGGAAACTTTTTAGACAGATGAGTAGAAAGCAGTACGGTTTGATTGAATAAAAACAGTCACACTAATTTTTTACCGAAATGGAATCAAAATTCGTGAAAATGATAACACCTCTAATTCTGGTGACAGTCAAACTTTATGACATAGCTACACGTAAATTCACTCGAAATAAAACAAAACATAAAACTTTACTATCTGATAATTTTGATACACCTTGCATCTGGAAGCTTTAATCTAGTGCTGTTGACAGAATAGTGTTCAATGGTAGTTTTATTACCATACATCAATCGTTAAGAGAGTTAACGGTGACAGAAAATGGGCGTATTGTTAGTTACGACCTTACTAACGCGCGTGTAATGTTGAATTGTTTAGTCTTAGTGCTTCGAGTTGGAAGGTGTTGAAAGAGGGCTTGAGATGAGTGTGTAATAGGAAAAATAAATACAGTAAATATACATTTCTAAGAATTAGACCTACGGTTGACTGTTAAAGAATGCTATTAGCATTAAGTCCGCCATATGTACCGTTTGTTTGAGCATGTAGTTTTTAAATAAAAAATTAAAGGAAAGAAAAAGTATTTATTTGAAGTCCGTATTTTTTGTGTCATTGAATTTCATAATTTTCATCATCAACACTAGTAAACTAAATCATGACAAAACAAATCAATTGACTTAAATCAAAAAGCTAAAATGCAAAAGCTATTTGGTTACTCAAATAACGTTTCAACCACGCAGAGAAATCAGAGTACTCTTCAAAATTCATCGGTGCTTAGGTAAGCCACGTGGGCGTACTTCACCTCGCATGTAATAAACATTGATACTTAATTAAACCGTGTAATTTATCGCTTCGAAGCGCCGAAATAACTTTCAACCTTTATTTACTGTTCAATTTAAAAGCCCTTTCACGTACGTTATACAGTTGCGTTTAAGCATTGGTTTTTTACCATACATCAATCGGGCAACAATACGGTGGCTTGGACGTTAGAATTACGAGCTCACTGACGTGTGTTATAGTCGTTTGTTGCAAGTACTCTAAGTTAATAGACCTTTTTGTGTGAAATATAAACTTTTACAGAACCAGTTGAAGAGTAAAATGAAAATAGTAACAAGTTTGTGTAGGTTGAGTTAGGAACTTTAAAATGGGAGTGTTTTAAGTAGGCTGGTTGGTTTCATTCAAAAGAACAAAGTTATAATTGCTCCTTAAACTAATAGAACCGAGGGAAAACATTGCATGGTTACGGTTTCTTGAAATCGTTTACTTAATCGGTGATAACCTCATTGAAATTTCCTATACCGAGACTAGCGGTAGAATGTGGCATAAATAAAACACATTACTCTAAATTCCAGACACCTAAACCTCTTGCAACCCAAGAAAAGCAGATCAAATATTTATCTAAAGGAATAACATTCTGAACAAATGCGACAAACAATATTCCCACATCACACTACTGGGAATATCCAGCCTAAGCTCGAAAAACGTTGTAACAGCCACAATTTCCTACATAATATTTTTTTTATTTTTTTATTTTAGATTTCGTTAATTAGAATTCAAGCCATTCAATTATTATTTTGTATATTTTGGATTTTTTTGGCGCTTACGTAAACTATGCAACAAAAGATCAGTTTAAAAAATTCAGCAGCTTGAAGCGGTCTGTTTTCGCGACATCCCAGGTCGTAAAACATTCAGCCTGGACTGGAAAGTCTGGGTCTAGGTAGACAACTTTGTTCCAGCTGCAATATTCAGCAGCAATATAGTTAACGGGCGAAGTTTAAAGAAGTTTTTAAAACTAAACAGTTAAGAGTACTTTATTGCTTTATTTACCTACTGAAACGAAGGACAAAGACTCAACTAAGAATTATTATCAGGGTTTACAGGAATTTTATTTTTAGAAAATAGCTTTGCCACATAACTATTTTTTAACTGACTTCAAAAAAGGAGAAGGTTATCAATTCGACTGTATGTTTCTTTTGTGGTGTTGTTACCTCATATCCCACTCATTTATGGACAAATTTGAATTTTTTTGGCCGCCTAGAAGTTACACTCTCTAGACTTGGCAAAAATGGGACCACCATTTTTGCCAAGTCGAGATCTGATGATAGGACCTTGGTGAAATCGAGGGGAACCCTCAAATTTTAAAGGCACGTATAGTATTGTTTTACTAGAATCTTAATCTTGACATGTAGTTACGTCTGATGGTCAACATCATGTGGAGCTGAGCTGATGGTGGAACTCCTCGACGCTGAGGAGTTCAGTGATTATAATGACCGAAATTATGACAGGTAATTTGCAGCTTCTTAAAGAACAGAGTCACAAGGTGTAGAACAAAGTCACCCCTCCCCTTCCTTTCCTATAAGCACTAAAAATTAAAAAAAAACGTAATCACCTTCAAAACCAAAATGCACTAATAAATCTATACTAATATTATAAAGCTGAAGAGTTTGTTTGTTTGTTTGTTTGTTTGTTTGTTTGTTTGTTTGAACGCGCTAATCTCAGAAACTACTGGCCCGATTTAAAAAATTATTTTTATGTTAGATAGTCCATTTATCGAGGAAGGCTTTAAGCTATATAACATAAAGATATGACTTACAAGACCGCAGCAGCAATGAAAAATGTTGCGAAAACGGGAGAAAGATATTCCTTTTGAGAGCTTCCGCTGCGTACGCTGCGGAAACCGCTAAAGTTACACAAAAATCATGTATGACAAGATTGTTCAGCATTATGAGTTCTATAATAAAGTCCGCGACAGCATAAGTCTATCTTTTATGGTTGACTTACTACAACCTTTTTTATGTTAATAAATTTATAAAAAAATAATGCATCATTTTTAGAGGTGTATTATACACACAGGTATTTATTCTTATCAAAATAAATACATTCATCATCACGAGCATTTCATTTAAAACAAAGTTGCCCTTTATATCATTTGATTCCAATAAATATCTTAGGAGCTATCACAGTTTTAACATAACTCCGCACCAAAATAATGTTCGCAGCTGAAGTACAACGTGCGCTTGCGCTAATCTATACTAATATTATAAAGCTGAAGAGTTTGTTTGTTTGTTTGTTTGTTTGAACGCGCTAATCTCAAAAACTACTGGCCCGATTTGAAAAATTATTTTTACGTTGGATAGTCCATTTATCGAGGAAGGCTTTAGGCTATATAACATAAAGATACGACTCATAAGACCACAGCAGCAATGAAAAATGTTGCGAAAACGGGAGAAAAATATTCCTTTTGAGAGCTTCCGCTGCATACGCTGCGGAAACCGCTTAAGTTACACAAAAATCATGTATGACAGGATTGTTCAGCATTAAGAGTTCTATAATAAAGTCCGCGACAGCATATGTCTATCTTTTATGGTTGACTTACTACAACCTTTTTTATGTTAATAAATTTGTAAAAAAATAATGCATTATTTTTAGAGGTGTATTACACACACAGGTATTTATTCTTATCAAAATAAATACATTCATCATCACGAGCATTTCATTAAGAACCAAGTTTCCCTTTATATCATTTGATTTCAATAAATATCTTAGGAGCTATCACAGTTTTAACATAACTCCGCACCAAAATAATGTTCGCAGCTTAAGTACAACGTGCGCTTGCGCTAATCTATACTAATATTATAAAGCTGAAGAGTTTGTTTGTTTGAACGCGCTTATCTCAGGAACTGCTGGACCGATTTAAAAAAATATTTCTGTGTTGGATAGCTTATTTCTCGAGAAAGGCTTTAGGATATAAAACATGACGCTGCGACGGGATGGGAGGGAGCAAAGTCAAAACGCGCGGACGAAGTCGCGGGGGACCGCTATCTTAAATAAACTCGACCCTTTAAAGGAAAGAAAAGGATCGATTTTATGCGAACAATTTATTTTGGTAGTCCGTGCTCTGATATTTGATACCTGATATGGTCAAAGTGATGGTTTTTACTCGTTTAAGTAAAATTTATTCTTAATCAAGAAAAAAATAAACGGCAACTTTGTTGCAAAATAATTTATCAAAGTCATTAATGCTGAAATTTAAGATTAATATGCGCTGTAGCGCATTGTAACCTTGTAGTTTATTCGTCCAAAGCTACAACACACGAATTGACTGGTTTCGAAGTAACGAATTTTCTTTCATGTGTTACGAAGTACCAGACAACGATTAAGACGTAGACGTCTCCTATAAATACTTTAATATATTAACATCCATGACACAGGTACTAATGTTCATACTCATCACACAAACATTTTGCCCCTTGCAGGATTCGAAGACGAGACCGCTGGTTTAGTAATCCGGAGCGCTAACCATTGCACCAAACGTGTCGTCAAATGTTAGAGGAACATTGTTAAGGTGAGCTTTGCAAAAACATCAGAACAAAAAAAATATTGAAACATATGGAAAAAAAACGCATAACCAACATCAGAATCTTTTACAATAAATTAACACGTACACAAATACATCTAGCGAAGTCAAATTAACAGGACCAGCTACTCGATATTCTGATCTACCCGCTGTAAATGTGATCAAGTGCAATTCACATACGGTTATCTGTGGTCTTGTGTATCGATGCATCGCCTTGAAGACAAGTGGACCGCAACTACAGGTGCGTTTGGCAACATTCAATGAGAATGACACTTGTGATGATAAACAATATCGGTAGTAGCCAGAGCTTTGACGTCAATACTGCTAAATTTGACACTGATTGTCTCCGAGCTCGTGACGTTACGTAATTGAAAGCAAAGACGGCTGTAGAGACGATCGCTTCATATGAATGGTATAAAGTTTATGAATGGTGAATGCATGCGTAAATGTGAACGAATTTTTCAAAAGAAAGAAAAAGTATTTATAAATAAGAAAAGTGATTCTCAGTTGGCGAATGAATAGCATTTATATATATTAATAAACTAAAGCTGAAGAGTTTGATTGTTTGTTTGCTTGAACGCGCTAATTTTAGAAACTACCCACACGATTTGAAAAAATATTAAAATAAAACATCACGCAGTAACGGGAGTGGAGGGAACAAAACTTGCGGGCGCGGACTAGCGGGGGGCCGTTAGTAAATAAATAAGTGGTCATACCATTGATTAGCAATCATTGGGTTACTCTGGTTCAAACGAAAACGTTAAATATATCTACATTATCATTTCTACATTTCCTCAATTTTTCTCCTCTGCAGAATTACATCACAAAGTCCTAATAGTAATCACGCATTTGAGTTATTAGAATTGCCAACTCATATAAGAAGAAGCCTGGCTACAAATCGAACTTAAAGTAACTCAGCTTATTTCCTTTAATGGAGTTCAGCTTGGTACTTGTCTTGCGAGGTAGATTTTGTTTGAATCTTGTTTGCTTAGTTTAAAACTAGCCAGGCTGAGACTGGCCAGAACAACTGAGAACTAAGTCTGAAATATGCAGGCTGGAGCTAATTGGCTGGAAACTACAAGTCTGAATAGTTTGGAATAACTTGTAATAGCTAGCTCTATAACGAGGAGATTATATCACACGAGGTACAGAGGATCGGTTCAGACGTTACTCCAGAAAGTCTTGACGACGAAAGATATAGCAAAAAGCTACCATCAAGTATTCCACTTTTTGTACTATCAAAAATATTACTTCTAACTCAATTTCCGGACATATAAGAACACACTGAAAAACAGACGAGTGTTACGAGAAATGCTCACTATCTACAAGAGCAAGCTCTGTCCTTAACTCTCATCTCTCGCTTAGGTTTAATTATTGACGAATGTTTTGATTTCCAATCACACGTTATAGGCATTTGTAAAAAAGCTAACAGTATGTTGGGTTTTGTGATGAGAACTGCATCTCAATTTGACAACGTAGATACGGCAAAGGTTTTGTATAATGCTTATGTACGCAGTACACTTGAATACGGATCGGTAATATGGGATCCCTTTGAGAGCAAATACGCCCTCTTAGTGGAAAAAATACAGCGTAAATTTGCGCGATGGCTGTATTTTAAGCGTTATGGGTACTACCCGTACAAAGGTTTTGTATAATGCTTATGTACGCAGTACACTTGAATACGGATCGGTAATATGGGATCCCTTTGAGAGCAAATACGCCCTCTTAGTGGAAAAAATACAGCGTAAATTTGCGCGATGGCTGTATTTTAAGCGTTATGGGTACTACCCGTACCTGTACCCATCAATGTTCGTCACTGCCATGGTTGATATGGAGTCCCTTAAGTACAGGCGGTTAATGCTCCTTATAAAACATTACCTTCTTATTATTAGAAACGTCATAGACAGTCCGACTATCTTAGAGTGTGTCAGTATTGAAGTCCCAAGAAATATTCGTCGGGATGCGTCAGGGTTACCGCACCGCCCCGCGCCGCCCTCCACGTCTTCTTGCGCGCCCCGAGACGCGCACGCAGCGGGGCGCGAACGCGCCTACCGCCCGCGCACTGTTAGGCACACTGTCCACGGAGGCGTAGCTTCATAGACGCTTCAAAATACGCCGTGCACCTTAAGCAGCCCAGCGTACTGATCTCTATCCATGAGGCGTATTGCAAGCGTACAATGTCAAGCATTTGTGAGAATGCAGTCGGCCGAAGAAGACGTTATTTTGGCTTACCACTAGATTCGAAGTCGACGAAGACGACGATTATATTGGACCAATCCATATATAGAAAGAAATATCAACTGTAGATTGTTCATAGCGGCAAGAGAATTATTAGAAGATAAGAGTTTATTTCACTCATTCTATACATAGAATGAGTTAAACAACTTATCCAAATTTCCTTCAGATCGTAGGACCATTATTAAAAAAAATACATGTTTTACAATAAAAAAAACTCGTGCGCTCACTCCATGTACTCCCCGGCGTATGACAGCGGCGTACAGCAGGCGTCACGAAGCCTGCGTGCGCGACGCGAGCGCGACGTTGCCGCTCCGTCGACAGAGTTACATTGCTTTGTATGTAAGCTGCAAGCAAGCGTACACCAAGCGTATAATGACGAATACGCCTCTATGAAGCTACGCCTCCGTGGACAGTGGCACTAACTCATCGGGGACTTGCTCGCTCAGCGCACTGACATTGATATATTTGCGGACCAAATTGGACATATATTTATACAATTCTGTAAAATTTTAAATTACATTTAATTTGATTGACTACTGTATTTTGATTATTTTTTATTTTTATTATTTCTTTTTTCTTTGTATTTTACATTTTTGACATTTTTTTACTGCAGCTGAATTGATGATTTCATGCTTCTTTATATTTTGTATGTTGTGTGTTCTATCATTTTATTTAATATTCTTTGTATGGATAACATTGACCAGATTTGTTGACATTTGAATTCGATGACAATTATATTATTATATATTATAATTTAAGCTTGTAAGTGTGTTGGACTAGCTCTGTAAACTTCCAAGTGTTTTGATTTAAATAAACAAATCTCTAGTCTAATAGCCGATGATGATACAATGGAGGTGATTGGCATAAAATGAAGAAGACAGATAAATTAATTTTAAATGAAGCAATCAAACTCTGAAAGAAAGAAACCGATATAATTTACGGTACTTACTTCATATTAACATTGCTGCAGTACCTTACTAAGAAGTTTCTCACTTAAATACAATTCACGTTAGTTGGTAGGTGTGTCAAACCAAGCAAAGTAGTTAACAGAATTCAAATGAAAAGTAGGTACTCGTAAAGCAATTCGTTTGTTCCGCTTTCAGCGTCAGCATGAAACGCATGTCAATTTACCCAACAATATTACTGGTGGTGACTCCATAAATAGCTGTGGTGATATTTTTAAAACGGCATCAGTGTAAACACAGTAGGACACGACCTACTCCAGAATTGTATTTGCACGTGCTCACACAATTTTACGAGAACTTGTGTTAACTTTTAATGGTTTGAATACGTACATGTTAATGCAAAAAACGAATATTTTTGACTGCTTTTTCTTGGAAAATCTGATATTAATGAGAAAATAAATAAAACTAAGACATGCAACATAAAAAAAATTACTTAATATCTACCTATTCAAAAATTCAAAATTTCCTTGCGGCAAGGAGGCTATGATGCTGGCTGCGTTGCCGCGTTGGATAGCTATGCTGATCCTTTGAGCTAGGAACCAGCCAGCTTTATTATTGGCTGTTAAATAATTTAATTTTGGCGCAATTTTTCTAAACAGCACTTTAGCAGAGGATCCCCACGGCCCAAATGTTTCAACGCCAAACGGCGCAAACACATAATCACTTGCAAGTGAAACGTACTTGCGATGCTTGGCGTTTTCAGCCTACTAAAATGTGTGTGCTTTTTATGTTTTATAAAAATTAAATTTGGCGTCTATATTTCAGAGCGGAGTTTTTATTATTCAGTCTTTCTATTAGCCAGTCAAAAGTATTAATATATTCAAGTTGGTTCTAAATTAGGTAATGTTAAATTACAAATAACTTAGCACCCGCAAAATATTTTTGAGGCATTTATTTTGATAAGAAATAACATCTCCGCTGGCGTCTGTGGAAATAAATCAATCTCAACACTGTTTGTTTTATTTACTCGTCATTAATGCTTGTTTATTTTCATGTTTCAGCTCCTCCTATTAGGCAATATCAATATTTTGGTATTACAAAATGTAAACTAATGATTAATTTTAGTGTGTATGTGGATTACCACATTCCAATGAAACACGAGCAAACATATTTGCTACGTCAAGATCGCTATGAACGCGAAAGTTTGAAAAGAATGGATTTATTTTGTTTGTTACTCCTTCAGAACAAAATACTGAATCGATTTTGATAAAACTTTCCAAAAGCAGTGTGCTTGAAGATTAGAATAACACGAAGGCTATAATTAATAGCTTAAATTTGCAAAAAACTGTATACCAAGAAAGAACTATTTAGACAAAATAGTCATTTTTAAAGAAAGCGTCCAAATAAATTGAAAAATAAAAGTGTTACTTGCATAGAAGTACTATCCCCTATCGGAATTATATGGTTACTTATTGACATAAAATTACTCTATTATAATGAAACCAACTTTAAGGTAGAGACACGGAAAATTATCCAGAGATGAAACATGTTAGTAACAGAATAGACAAGATGTAAATAACGAGTATAATTCAAATCTACTTCGAACCTCTCGATTGCAAATATTATGCATAAACTAGTGAGAATGCCAACAACACAGATGCAAACATTTAAGCCTAACGCTAACTTAACTCAGAATAGTTTCCGCAGCGATCAAAGACAGACCGAACTGAAAATGACCCAATATTTCCTATTCCAAACACACGTTTCAAATCATGCTGTAACCCACATCGTTGGTTCAAACAAGTTTGTTGGCACATCTGTTTGTTTGTGTACTGAACTTTCTGGCATATGTAAAGTGTACAAAACATATTGAATTCCGATTGAATGTGAAGTTGAAATGTGGATCAAGTCAGCAACGTTTGATGTGTTGACATTTTTACCTCTAAAACGTTAAACGTTACATTAAATGCGCAACCTGAAAACAAATAGATTTGAAAAACGATTCAACCAATAAAATTCAACCATTTTTCAATATGGGTCACATTTTAAAAAAAAACTTCACACAAATTTTACCCTGTCTGTTTATTAAAAAGACAAGCCATCATGTGCACAAACCCGCCAAAATACGTAAATCAATGGTTAGTTCTCTAAGAACGTAGATAGTAATAATAATAATAACGTTAGCACGGCGCAGCGACTGGTGATATACCTACCTACCGACTCCTCTCTCGACAGAGCGTCGTCGGCAGAACAAGAAAAAATCAGAAGTGCCAGTGAAACTAAAACACCTCATAAAACTTTAAATTATTTTTAATTTCTTTACGAATAAGGTCAATTGTATTGAAAATCATTTGGGGTGCCTGAGGTTTTGCGCATTTAACATTTCACGTTGTATAGATGGAAGTGATAGCACATGTCATTTAAATTATACCTCTATTAAAAATAGAAAGAAAAAGACTGAAAGGACATTTTTAGCATATATGGAGATTACCTCGAAAAATATCGACCTTTGGTGACATTTAAATGCAATCATGGTAGGTATCTAAGTATAACAAAAGGTTAGAACTTAAAGACTGCGGAGAAAACAAAAACTTTCTAAATAGGGCTTATTTCATAAAAATAAACGACGCTTTGTTATTCGTTATTCAAGATAAACAAGTTCAACTTCGGTATCAGATAGATTGAGGGCTTAAAATAACATATATATTGAGCTATCTCTTGATAGATAGGTATAGATATGCATACCTATTGGAATGGAAACCCGATTTTGTTCAGCTAACCAAAATGTAAATGAGATGTAGGCGTACTATGAGGTAACTCCATAATCGTACGAATAATGGCTGTTTTGCATTTTAAGCAGATTCAATGGGGCGGTGAAATTAGTTGTGTAATACTGCTTCAATGGTTTAGGATGGCTTTTTAGGTAAATAGAAAAGGCATTTTTATTCAAAAAACAGTGGGAATTGTTTTTACACAATTTGAAAATGTAGATATTGTATTTTGGTCTTGAATTTAAGATTTAAGGTTCTCAATATCCAAGGGAGTATGAAATTTGAGCCGAGTTTTGATATTTAAGATAACACATACTAGTAAGAAGAAAACATATAACAAAATATTTAGGAGCAAATACATCATTCAATTTGTTGCCAACTTCAAGAATCAATATCGAATAGTGCTCCGGCATCCGACCCCATATAGCCTTAGGTCTTTTGTAGCCATCTGACAAGGACCCTTTACAATCTATTTGTAAGACGAGAATATAATTTTACCCTGCCATTTTACCCCTCCGGGTAAATGCTGCCCCTCTTGGGTCTCGCTTTAAAAGTACTAAAAAGTTTTAATATTTTTTGATGTATGATTATTGCTCCTGGGTAAGTTTAGTAGAGGACTAGGCAGCCATGGTCCATATTAGGCTGCATTGTCACTTAATACCCGGTGCAATCGTGGCCAAACGAAAAAAAAAAACAGGTACCTTGTGGCAAAAAATATACGTATGTAAACAGGGTAACTTTGCGAGGTGTTCCCAAATTTAAAAGGTACGTGCGAACATAAATACTTTTAACCTAGTACTATCATTCAATTTATATTTTGTAACTCTGCATACATTATTAACAATTAAGCTACACTTTGTACGGACATCTGAAAGATTATTTCAGCTTTTAACCATGACCCCAGAGTAAACTTTATAGGGATTGATGGTCTCATTTACCTCCTAAAAGTAGGCAACACCTTTCAAATTCACCCTGTATGCATACCTTTAATAAAAGTACTGTTATTTAATAATATAAGTGACGTATATCACGAGCATCTCCGTGCTTCGGAAGGCACGTTAAGCCGTTGGTCCCGGCTAATATCGATTGATTTTGTCGTTAGGCCTAGTCAGATGCCTTATGGGCGGCTTGATAACATCTGACAGCAGGTTTAGTCGCTTGCCTTGCAAACACCAATCCGCACTGAACCCGCGTGGTGGAGCATGGCTCAACTACCTTATAGTTGCCCAGCAGTGGGACGTTACAGTTATTTTTGAATACAAACAAATTTTCACTAAAAGCACGCTAAAAAAGTTTTAATTTCAATCAGTGTTTCCTGATAGCAATATCAATATTGATTAGTGGACCTTCCAATTACAAAATCGTTACTCGAAATTACGTTATTCATACAACATCCAAAATTGTATTTCAATAATTAATAACTTTCCGAAATACACACAAAAAGCCGACGGATTCAAAGCAAACAATCTCGACCAGAAATTACTCGGGAAATTGAAATATTTTGGATATGCGAACTCACGTACAAACACTGTATCAAAATGGAAGAACCGTTATGATTCAATATTTTGTCAAAATATAGCGGAAATAAATCCTTGCATTGTTTATTTTTTGTTTGTTTAAAATTGTGTAATAATTTACAGATTTTAAATACTAAATGACATCTTACTGATTATTATGTTGTATTTTTGACTTTTAACAAATCTGTAAATGTAGAAACCATTTATATACTGGGTCTGATTTTTGTTAAAACTTTCATCACATTCGTTTCTGTCTTTTTTAAAACAAACTGCCACAATTCTTGATGTTAAAGCAAATAGAATTTGCGTACACCAAACCGAATTGTGAAAGAGGTTAAAGTGTAGTATGACGGACATTATAGCCTCTATTTGCCTAAAGAACCCGAAAGAGGCTCCAATGGAGTCACTCTCCCAATATGTTAACTGTCGGATACTCGGGCCCGAATAGAGGTCCTTTTCAAACTCCCGAGTCCTGACACGTCTCAAGGGATGAAGGGTACAATGAGGTTTAACATAATAATGAAAAGGGACACATTGTCACTGTACTATTTTTTCCTCTTCAAAACTTTATTTGATCTCCGAGGTTCTTGATTTATAAATCAATAAGGCCAGTGAACTAAGGAAAATGTGATGAATTTGGAAAATCGGATCGTGGAGGAAAATTCTAAGAACTGGTTAGAAAAGTTTATGCAGAAGGTGTTTAAACGAACAGTTTTACTAAATATTCTGGTATTATCTTAATGCGATAGAAACTAGCCAATGCTTCATTCACAAAACTTTTTAAAGGTTAATACTTGCGACTTATAAGACCGTCGTCCACTAAATTGCATTTAAAAGAGATCAGACAACCTCTTTAGTAGCGTTAAATGGCTTTAAAGTGAGTCAACCGCTGTATTTACCAGACGACATCCCAGACAATATGATATATTATATAACAGGCTAATTTATTGAACTTGGCAACAGTTTCAGTCCCCGCTCCAAATAGACATGTTGTGTGCTGTTACATCATTCTTAACCCATATGGTTAGAATATCCTAATACGTTTAGATATTTACAACCTTCCAAATAAGAAACCAAAATACTTTGCACGAGCGGGATCAGAATCTGCGGCTTTCAGTGTTCCATGACACTGTTTTAAATATGTTTATTTCCTGCACATTTTTTTTTAAAAAAAGCTGACTAACTGCTCATAGGAAACCGAGTCCGTAAATCATTAAAAAAACATAGCTGGACCTTTAAGCTTATTTGAACATTAGTCAAAGTAGCACACTGGTAATTAACAATATTGTATAACACTAGTTGTTACATAAGATATCTAGTAAATATAAATCTCAGACTAATTTATACAATCAAACAGCAAGAGTGGTCAGACGGCTCTCGCCCATAAAACAACATCCAGACAAACTGGATTTAAACTCGGATGGAAGAGTATTTAATTATTGGACCACATTTTTAATGCCTAACGAAATTTTGTATTAAACCATAACCCAATAAGTTTGTCTCTCCATGTCATTACAAAATATTAATTAAATAATTATAAACGCTAATAACACACACTAAATAAATCATTTGACGATAGATCACCGACCGTATCCAATTACGACATTGCTTAAGCCGTTAAAAATGTTACCGATATAACTTCCAGATGGAATGTCTCCAACCAAATGCCGACGCTCATCGCTTTATATCATAAAATCATAAGTAGACAACCTAGTCCGAATACAAATAGCACTATAAAGTAGATGCACTTCCTACAAGCATCGCAACATCAGAGGACTTATTTTAGCCACTTTATGTGAACAGGCACTGTCTGTGACATTCGATAGGGCATGTTGCGACACTTTCAACCCAGACACCATGACGTCCTCTTCTCCAACCAAAATTCGACTTTATTTTAAAGAGCCAGGGCTTGTATTTAAATGAGGTTAAATTTTACGGTTGTGTCAATTAAAAGTAAATGCTATCGTCGATTGCTTAAGAATCAATTTCGAATAAAAACAAAAAAGCATCAATGCTAGCCGCAGCAGAGAAAATATTGGCGTTGACGCCATTGCAAACATAGCTTGGCTTGATAACTTTATTATTATTGCCTTAAAAGCGGACGGTAACAGATGCAAATAGAACTTTAAAAGTAATGTAATACAATGGTATATAAAACTGGCCTGTGGATACATCTGCACTGGAATGTGTCGGTTACCTGCAAATAAAAAATATCGTTAGTGTGTTATCTTTCATCACAATTGTATGATTAACACAAATATTTTATGTTGAAATAGATAAGTGGATATATACCAAATCAAATATGTAAACTGGATTAAGCAATATATATACACAACAATAATTACAATTCCTTGCTCTTATGACGTTTGCTATGTACAGTTTTAAATTGTGATAAATACGGTGAATCGTTTATATCATACTAGCGGTATCCCGCAGCTTTACCCCCATATATTTGTATATTGTATCTCATCATAAGATATCATTGTAAATTGTACCTTATGTGCTATTCCTATACAGCGTGATGCATGTAATAGGAACGAAATTTATAAACAATTATTCTACAGAGTATCTGGTCATATTGTTATAAAATACTTTAACTCTGAGTAATAGTAATGTAAAATTATAATCACCAATCAATGTTTATCAAAATCGCTAACTTTTTGTGGTAAACGACAATATCAAGTTCAATGAATGGACTCATTTGTTTGCAAAACAGTACTGGGTCTATTTATTTTGTTACATAACAATAAATGTATTTTTATTTATTATAAAATAAAACCATTTAGAATTGATTGGGTACTAGTTACATTAGTAGGATTTGTTTTTTTTCAACTGCAATACTTTTTTACTTCGACTACTTAACAAATAAACGCAACTAATTACTTAACTTCGTTATTATATTAAAGTCATTTATGATTATGAAAATATTATAAGCAAAATGAAATTCAAAGGAGGAGCAAAAACCTACAGACTGTAATCCCAAGCGCCCAACGCACTTAGCCGGTTCTTTGGGCCTTTGATGTACTTTCGCTACTTAAGTAAGACAATTTAGCTTTGCTCCAAATCCCTTTGAGGGTCCCCTTCGGTACTTTCAACAGGTATGCAACTTCTGCCCTGAATTAAAGCGGTCAGGCCAATTTGGAATCGTTAGAACAATTTCTGTTTATATCTTGGAAGAAATGTTTTGTGTTTGTGAAGAATGATTAGGTTTTTCCTGTTTGCTTCTTGATGGAAGAATCAAGCTAAGATATCCTTTTTTGATAAATCAGCTTCAATATTTTAAGATTTGCTTAACTATAATCTATACTAATATCAAAGCTGAAGATTTTGTTTCTTTAACCGCGCTAATCTCAGTGTTGGATAGTATATTTATCAAGGAAGGCTTTAGGCTATAAAATATCACGCTACGACGGGAGCTGAGGGAACAAACTCTAAATGACCAGACGAAGTCGCGGAGGACCATTATTCATATGGAAAGTTACTTTATATTAGTTATTAGTAGAAATTTACTCTATGAATCTGTTTTCCAATGATTATTTTGACAAATTTCATTCTTATCGCATATTTATTGGCATTTCACAAATTTCAGTTACGTTAAATATCTTTAGTGCGTTTTCGCCAAGTCAATTAACTTTCAGCGATATCTGCATAGTTGAAATCAAAAGAATGGTCACAAAAAGTGCAAGTATTGTCATTATTCTGGCGTTCGAGATCGCAAAATGGCGGGCAATAGGGCATGACGAAGAGCTGAAGCCACGCGTGAAATCGTTTCTAGGATTGTGCCAATAGTTTTTCGACGTTATTTAATAATTCAAGTACAATTGGTCAAACAAAGTTGCTTGTTGCATTACTTACTTGTGAAAACCCAGCACTTATTACTAGAACCCAAAAAACATCTTATCGAAATAATTTATAAGGATTTTTTTTACAATAAAAAGTTATCGTTGATTAAGAAAAAAAAACTTTTAGGTACCTAAAAATAAGGCTCTCTTAAGCAACCAGAAATGAATTGTTAATGGTTTCAATTTATTGTAATGACATAATAATATATTGTTATTTTTTTAACAAAATAAATTGAACCAGCAATGTTTTGTATACCAGTCATAGAACTTGACATTGTCATTTACTACTTACAACGAATTATAACTTTAATTATAAATATTTGACAACAATATTTGACAACAACAACATTTGACAACATCACATACATTGTTTCGATTCCAAGCTAAGTAGCTAAAGGACTTGTGTTATGGAAAATCTGAAACACGGTGGTATTACAACACCCAGACCCAAGACAATATAGAAAATATCGTTTTCTACATTGACCCGACCGAGAATCGAACCCGGAACCTCAGATGGCGACGCTTGAAACTAGCGTGCTAGTCACTCGACCACGGAGGTCGTCAATAAATGTAACTACGTATCTGTATAATCTATAATTTAACACTCTGTATTGTGCCAGGTTATTGGTTGAAGATAATTCATAGGCTCTCATTTCTGTTTATCTTCCACTCATTTTTTTATAAAGTGCAAACGCAAACACGTAATGCTCAATATATTTAGACTACTTTCTATCATTCCCGAAGCCTAGATATTAGTAATGTATGAGGAAAGAGCTTTAATTCACAGCTGCGATAACTTTTCCCCAACTTTCCACCAATACAAAACGCGCAGAATGTTAAAATATTAGTTAATATTTAATTACAGTTTAAGCGCTAACGGAGTCGGCTAATTGTACCGACTGGCATACTAATTGGCGTCATAAAATTACTAATTTGCTAAATAATGAACTTTCAACTGGCTGCTGAGTTAAACGCACAGCAATGCATTTTCACAACTTTGCCGAAGGAAGAAAAAATGATAAATCTTATTGTAACAATACCAATTCGATATCTTTACAACGGAGAATTATACTGATTTTTTTAATGTTTTGTTTCTTTTTTGTTATTTGAAATAAGTAAAAAGTATTATAAAAAACTTGTTCATGCTGTATGTAGATGTCCGTTTAACTATAAGACCCCTTGCACACTGCGACTTTTAGCATCGATGCGTTTCCAAAACGCGTGACTGCATCGCGATTTACGCAATAAACGTATTTAGCATCGATGCAGTTACGCGTTAACATCGATGCAGAAGCGCTAACGTGGGTTGGTTTCGATGCAGTCGCCAAAATATAGAACATAATTTGCCAATGTCCAGCTTCTGCATCGCGACTGTATCGATGCTAAAAGTAGCGCAAGTGTGTAAAGGTTGACATTTTGCGACTACATGGATGCGGCGTCGCGACTGCATTGCTGCTAAAAGTCACAGTGTGGAAAGGGTCTAAATGTATGCATACATGTAGGTATAATGTAAGTGTTACACTTTTTACCGTTGACATTAGGTACTCCAAAAAGGCTTCGCAGGAAAAGGATTGCTCGTACGTAGCTTCAACATCCACTCATTCTTTATTACTTTGTTTTAAGTAGGTAACATGCCAGTGAGTCAAGTGGCATATTACATAGATTTATAAATCACCCAACTTCTGTACATTTTTTCGAGATTTCAGCAGAAACGTGCGTTCAAAAATGTTGAACCGAGCGCACACGACCGAAAAAGCCGATTTCTCACTGTCCAGCCTCGCCCGATGGTCTGAAGTTCGTCGTCGATTAATGTCCCAACGGCTTCGATTACCGAATTTGGTGCCCGTATCGGGGTCGTTGACACCGCACGCAACGCGCGCGATAGTGATGCGAGATGAAATCGAATAAAACTCGATTTCAATACTCTATTCTATTCGAAACCGCTGAAGAATGAAGCATGTGCAACAGATATATCTTAAAAAAAATTACATTTAATATAAAGGTAATTTAAAATCTAATGATTTATAAATACGTCCATTTATCTATAATCCCCCGTAAGCTTATTCATAGAAATTAAAATTAAAACTTACAAGGTAAAAATAAACATTTTGTCATCTTGTCATTTATTGAATAATTGATAACAACATTAACGGCCAAAATAATAATAATATTCGTCGGCGTAACGTTCAATGCGTAAAAGGACGTTTCTAGCTACTGGTACAAACACATGTTGCTATAAAATTTACCACCTTACCGATTCGCTACGGTTCATGCCCGTGCGAGGTGAGTCCCTTTGACATGACAAAAGTTAATTTGAGCATGACTTGTCGGAAAAAGGTACCCACAATATTGAGTAATTTCGACATTGATACACGAATATCAAAAGTAGAAAAATGATTCAAGTTCTTGAAAAAGGAAAAGTTAATCAAAATTGTAGTATATGATAAAGCATGAAAAAAATGGGGAATAAAGAACTATAATAATGAACTACTTACTGCCTAAGAAAAGTCCATATTTTGTGTCCTCCACAAAAATATACCAAAACAAAACCTGCGGATAAATGAAACAGTTAACCATCACCCAGTGCAAATTGATCATTTACGATCATTTCAAATCAAAGCATCGACAAACGAACTCATTATTCGCAAATATCGTTCGGTCTCCCTAGGGCACAGTCAAACATATCATGGCCATAATATTCCCGTAGGATGATTACATACACAGATCGCAAACGATAGCGATGCGCTTACAATTGATGTAGACATCGCGTTTGGTGTAGTGGTTAGCTCTTCTGACTACTTTGCCAGCCGCCGCGGTTTTGAGTCCCGCAAGAGGCAAGCGTTTAAGTGAAGAGCACGAACATTTGTACATAAATTATGGATGTTTATCAATATAAACACTCGATCTAGACGCCCCCATCACAAACTTTGTTTAGATATCTGTAATACAAGAAAGAGAAATTCCTTACTTAAATGAAGACAACTAGTGTGTTGTCTGGCGCATATTTATATTAATTTATATAAATTTCGTGTATTACAAGGCTATAATAAGCACAGTGGACGAACTGACAATTGACCAAGCAGATTTGACAGCTCTGCAAATGCTAGTGAGTTACCACTCACTTCGGAGTTTTAAAACACCGTCATGACGTTACTCACCATAACAATGCGATGGACATAAAGTTATGTAATAGCCGTACCGGTATACGCGGCCTGCATCATTATAGGGACCATAAAAATTAATAGCACTCTGCGGTCTATAGCCGATTTTGACAGGGAAGCCCCAAATGACGTCCATGATACGAATGTAATGATGCTCTATGAAATCGATACGTCTATTGCAGATGCAGTTCCAATGATGAGCCGAAGGCACGAAAAATTTATTGAAATGCGAGTAAATTGTATTCTCACTTTATGCTCCTATTAAAAAGTGGGATCAGCGAGGTATGTTTTTTTAAAACGATTATGTTACTCTGTGGAATTATCCACTTATTTCACTATCTTTAGGTCATGACTGTGACAAACATATATTATTTAATAGCTTTATATGGGTTTTTCACAAACTGGACACAATTATTCAGTTGATGAAGCTCATAGATATTATCACTTGTTATTTTGTCATCGGGACAAGCCAAGATTTTTACTCGTAGCCACATAGGGCAAGTTAAATGAAGTTTCCTTATGTGGCCCACGCGTAAATATCTTGGCGTGTGGCTAGGTGACGAAATAATAAGTGGTAATATCTTTAAGTAACACCAACTGGACACACGTGTGTCCAGTCTCTTGTGTCCAGTTAGTGAAAACCCCCCCTTTTATGTAAGTAAGTAAAGTTGCCATGAAAAAATATTTTATACTCATTTGCATCCTTACATACTTAGAAGAGTTATAATCAAAACCAATAAAATATCTCTTTCAATTAACCAAAAAATTCACCCAAAAAATCAATATGTTCTCGCAAAAAAGCTAAGCGCGAATTGAAATTCCCGGAACGTTTTGCGAGATTGAAGAGGCTTTTATGTAAATGGACTGTACCGGTAATAGTGAGCGCCCGCCCTAACGTATAACACTGGTGATTTAAATATTCACGCCTACCCCTCAGTTTGGCTGCACCTGATGTTCAATCCATTTTGGCTGGGTGCTCTGATATGCAAAGAGACCAATATCTGGTACGTAGGATGCGGTAGTGTTATTATGATGTGCTTCGTTTTAGGGCGGAGTAAAGAAGGAAACTGCATGTTTGGATGAAACAGGCTTTACTATATCTTTACGTTCTTTGAAGATAGGTAGAATTTTGTCAGCGACGATAATGGTGTGTGTATCAGTAGATAAATTTTTCACTGTATTTTCGGGTTAAGATTGAAAATCCAATATCTCTACTTTAACCTCAGCTGGTTTATGTTACGCTGTAAATATCATATTAGTTCCTAAGTTAAGTTGTATTGTAAATTCGTTATAGATATACTTAGATACGTTACTTGCGCTAAATAACATTTTGAATTTGTATTGGAAAATAAGCAGTTTGTCATAACAGTAACGTTATCAAAAATGGAGGTTTAAATCATCAATTTTAAAAGCCCATACATATCGGGTAAATTAATTTTATTCGCGCGTTGATAACCGTCGATCGGTCTGTCTGTCCGGCGCATGATTTATTCATTGAAAGCAGTATTGTTTTTGCGAAAAAGTAATTTATAGCACTATAGAACAAAAATATATACCTAAAGTCAATTTCGTTCACGATAAACAAACAAAAATGGCCTTGGATTTGGCTAAAAAGTTTTATGGCTTCGTTTTATTATTTGAAGCCGGGCAAGAATTTCACAGGTTACTTAGTTGACTTTCAAAGTATATTGTATTTTTATTTTAGCTTCATTTAGATTCCTAATCATAAATATTTTCCTCATTAAACACTTCTATAGACTAATATACTATGGTTGCGTTTTGATAAGGAAGCGGCTTAGCTTTACTGAAAAATTAAAACAATTCGTATTGCGATTTGATAAATTTGTAATATGATCATAAAATAATCAAAATATTAATATACGTAATATTGTAGTATTATTATAATATTATTGTATTCATTATATTCGTTTACACTGAGTCGTAATTGAGCTGCCTGGAAATTGAACGGCAAAAGTTGAATTGCAACACGCCTCCTGAACTGTATAATTTGAAAAAATCTTATGTGTAATGTTTAATAACTCTTCTTCCCGAACCCTGCTTGGATCTATATTAAAATATGCCCTCTCCCCATACCGGAAGCGAAAATTGGCGCCATCTTTGATTTAGAATGGCGACTTCCGCCCGTGAATCAAGGGTATCTTAGGCCCGAAGGCTCAATTGGCACTTTGAATATTATTCCAATAAATCCCATGATTATTACCTTTGAGGTGGTGCGGAATGTGGAGATATATGCAAGAGGTGGAAACTGTGAAACTCTCAGCGTTTATAAGGAATAAATTATTGTATTTAATGGTTCATGCCATTAAGTTAGTACCTTAAGTTGATTATATTACTCAACTAGCGGTCAACCGCAACTTCGTCCGCATGTTTTGAGTTGACAACCTTCCAAAAATAAGCTATCCAACACTTTTTTTTAATCAGTCTTGTTGATCCTGAGATTAGCGCGTTCGAACAAACTTTTCAGTATTATAATGTTAGTTTAGATATGTTAAGGTTAGTAAAATATTTTTAGTACGAGTAGTTAGCAAACTAAAGGCCGTTTCTGTGATCGATAGGTAACTCAACTAATGGTTAAATGTTAACAGCAATTGAATATTTCCAATTGTACGCGTTTTGAAGAAAATGTGACATTGGTAAAATGGTCATTAAAATAGCCATTCCGACAGAGGGTTAAGGTATTCTTACTTCACAACACACACAATCGTCAATTGTTAACGATAAAATTTAACCATCAGTTGAGTTCACTATTGATCACGCTACCAATCTTAAATGCATTATGGATCTGGGGTGCGATTGTGTAAAGCAATCGTATTCATTTGACAGTTCAAAACGTACGGTATGATCTGTCAAACGGTAAAGAACAAAGGGTTTGACAGATCAAACCGTACGTTATGAACTGTCAAATGAATACGATTGCTTTACACAATTCCAGCTCTGGATGTTTGGAGATCAGCGCTAAACAGTATTTCTTGCAAAATGAAATGGAAGAATATGATAATAATAAACAAAATTACCACACTTAACTTTCTACGGTATAACAGAACAAAAAATAGAGAAACATACCGTTCATACATTAAATAGTATCTTAATTGCACATCGACGAGCACAATAATATTCCCAGTGTTCCATTTTAAACTATTCACAAGGTTAAATCAATTAGATACTGTTACAAGCCATCCTTAATCATATAGTATGAAGGAGCCATTATTATAGTGTACATTGCCATCGACTATGATAGTGATCATGATATTCAAACACTACCAAATGACAATGTTCCTTACTGTTTGAAGATAAGAATCATTTTGCAAGGAAAGAGTTTGTAGAGTAATTGATATGCTTACCATAACACCTAGTTATGCCACGACAATAGAAATATGAAAGGTTCGTAGCGAAAGTGTTGGTAAGACGAGACATTAACCCGTTAATACTTGAGTAGAATACAAAAATATTGAGAAATATAATCTATTAGCGATCAAATAGTAATACCGGGACAAGGTATGTTTTTATAGGTTGATCAAAACCTTGAATGTACCTGACTGACTGTAACCAAGTTTATAAAAGCATATCTGCACGTTGTTAATTCTTAACCAATCAATTAAACTATACTGTAAATGAAGAGAAATCGGACAAGCGACAAAATATACCTTGACTAAAAAGTATTCAAGGAGACTTTTAATGCAGATTGCAATGAGTGGAAAAAATATCTTGACGAAATGAGAAGAAAAATTATACTGCAATAAACTCAAATACAGAGTCAAGCAAAATGTATGAGATTACGTACATAAGTGTTTTGTGGCTTGCGTTCCAAAGCTTACCTTGTCTCTTTGCACATATATTTTCGGAATCTATTGTTAAAAATATGAATCAAATCCGGAACTGTGGACATATCCCGTTGCGACAACGCCTACCACTCCTAATTAGAGACCATTGAAAAGTTGCCTCAAGGCTATTTGTACTTCAACACCCACCGTTACACCATCGTATTCAAATATAGCCCCTATTTCTTGAAGAGTAGGGTTGAGGGGATCGTTTACAGATTTCTAAAGTATTATTAAGGTGTATTTGTGCAGGAAGTCGTACAGTTGGTAGCAGCGGATCATCTTCGCTCTTATGGTCTTACGAATATGATTGATTAAAAGATGCTCTTCGGCTGTTGACTGTACCTGCGTGTGCACTATCAATGGCTATGAAAATGATGTATTCCTATGATCATAAAATAAAATATGAACGACTTAACGTAATTACCTGGTAGCGGGATCTCATGTAAAGTACCTTAGTCAGCCCAGCTTCCGGTAGAATTGATTTTATAGGCCCGATAGCACTTGCGGTTAAATAAGAAAAGTTACTGAAAATAGGAGTAATAATTACGTGTGCTGGCTCATTACGCAAAAAAACTGTCTTTAGCCCTCCTAGGTTTGAAAATAAAGAGGAAAGAAATATAATTTTATAAGACAATGGCGTCAAAGGTGTACCACCACGTTAGAGATTTATAAAAATGGTACATGATTTTATGTCATTACATTGTCTGATGATATTTCAGTAACAACATGTACTGTACCTATTTAGAAATAACAAAATCAAAAGGGATACTCCGTTAAAAATAATGAAAGGCACAAAGTAACCATTTCCAATAAAGTTACGGCTTCGGATGGATTACATTCAAAAACATCAAACAAAGAGCATACCAATAAAACAAATGAAATCGGGGATTTACTGAAAATGTTATGCCAAAGAGCGGAAACCTTAAACAAGAGGCGAAATATCAATTTGCAAATTCGAGATTCAATAACGAAAATCAGTGCAGCTTTCGAAGTGCAATTTCATTATTGGGAGAGCGTTGGATTTCTGGGCAAAGAGTATTTGCGGGGAGGCATAATACGCCAAACCGAATCAAATTTCCATTTATACCTGTGTTATTGGGAGGGTTGGGGAATAATGTTCGGGGATAATTAAAGAGTGTTGCCATGTGTATGTACTTTATGGACATAATATTTTGTACATTTCATATAATTCTTACTTTGATGTCAATAAAATGTAAATTTCACTCGAACCAGCAAGAGTGGAAGACATGTAAATATTACAAGCAATCATCTGTCGATCTGTCAATACATAATAGTACGTAAGAATATAACAATGAAGTACATATAACTTTACAAATCCTGTTTTAGTTTTCAGATCCTTCTCTTACTTTAGTAATAGACTGATCTGGACTTTCCTACTAACTTTGTGAACCGCAAAAAAACCGGCCAAGTGCGAGTCGGACTCGCGCACTGAGGGTTCCGTGCCAACTTTAACTGAATAAGGGAATCCACTTACTTCTAATTAGTAAAATACCACAATATTTTGTTGACTGCACATGTAACTTTGTTTTTCATAGTGTTTGTATGAAGTACAAAGTTATGTTTGCGGTTGTTGAAAACATGCTATATCTCAAAAACTATTCCTTCGATCTCGTCCAAACCAATTTTCGTTAAAAGTATTTGTTACGATCTATATTACATATTTTTTTCAAAATTTACACTCTCTTGGTTTAGAAGTTAGATGGGGGGGGACGCCCATTTTACCACTTTGGAGGCGGATAGCTATAAAACGTTAGACTTTAAAAGAAAATGGTTTTAGGAACCTCAATATCATTTTACAAGACCTATCTATAGACACCCCACACGCATAGGTTTGACTAAAAAAAATTTTTTTGGTTTTAGTTTCATGTATGGGAGCCCCCCCTTAAATGACATTATTTTTTATTTTTTGTATGAGAATCAGTAAGCGGTTAACAGGATACATCTTCCTACCAAATTTCAACAGTGTGATGCTTATAGTTACAGAATAAAATGGCTGTGACTTACGGACGGACAGACAGACAGACAGACAGACAGACAGACAGACTTGACGAAACTATAAGGGTTCCGTTTTTTGCCATTCGGCTACGGAACCCTAAAAACGAGAAAACGAAAAGTAACACCATCAAAAATCAAAATAAATGTAAAACCAGTCAATTTTTCCGTTGCGCCTCTTTTCAATCGGATACCCCGTATACCCCTATCCACCCAACCGTATCCATAATCATACATGCACTTACACTCATCAACGCTCATTAACCAAAGCCATCCCCTGGTATTTTCAATCAAAACGCATCATAACACAGCAGACTAAACGGACATGTTTATTAAATTCCGCATATAGGGACTATCGTAGGGCTGTGCTTTGAATTCCAATGTCTGATTTGGTTGTAGTAGAGAAATAATTTGTAGATACATTTGGATTTCAAAACTGTCATCATAGACGGAACGCAGCCTATACATTAGAGATTTGAATACAAAATACTTAAATTTTAATTCAAAGTCCTGTTTTTTTTAATTCCACTTTTGTGTAAAGGCCTTTTCTAAACTCTTCCGCTTAACCGAAGCCAGCGTAAAACTGACAAAATCGTCACACCATTACTTTTTCGGTTAATAATAACCGCAGTTAACATGTGAAAGTGTTCTTCTGCTCTATTAACATAAAAAAAAAAAAAACAGGAACTAAATGATTTAGGGTGAATTAGGCTGAGCTAGGCTCATGTAATAAAACTCCGGGCTAATTGACACAAAATACATAAGTATATATTATGATATAATTATAAGAAATCGTCTTATTCCAAGACCGTATTAGTATGAGCCTAGGCCTTACTAAACGACCTAAGAGCAAACCCTACCATTAAAATGGAGCCTGAAGTGTGGTTAGCTGAAATTGAATTTGGAGCCTGCTCCTAACAGTTTCTGTTTCGAAACTATCACAATAAAAACTAAATGCAGCTTTAGCAAACTTCTGTATGAAAAAGCAGTTCAATTACATTGAGCGAAAATAACCTCCCTAATGGATCCTTGGGAACGTTTTTTCTTCGAGTTCTTTTTAATAATGTCTTGGAATGGAATACAATTATATTCAGAGTAGATAACTACGTTTTTTAAAATAGTCGTATTGCAAACAATTATATTAAATCTTCTGTTCAAGTCCTTGTTTGTTATTTTTATTTAACATGTTAATAGGAGCTTCCAAAATATATATATTTTTTTTGCTTTTGCTGTTATTTTTCATCTGCCTCATTAAAGGTTTCTAATTTTTATTGTTTTTGTTAGGTACCTATTACATTGGCCTATGTTTAAATTCTTATTCTTTACTTTTTTTCTTCTTTAACTTTTGTTTTGTACATCGTTATTTCTATTGATTCTAGTGTAGATTAGGTAGATTCGGGAAAGAAAGTTACACACTCTGTTACACCCCCACGAAAGAAAACATGCTAAAGTTCGTTTTTCTTTGCTTGTCCAATATTGTAAACAATCTTTTCATAAATTTTAAAATAATGAATTATTTATGTACCTGTGCAGTTTTGTATTTATCTTATTTTAAAATGATTAATTCTGTTAAAAAGGAATATCAAGATTCCTTACAATTTTTAATTAAATTTAGGTAGTTGTTGGGTAGTTATAAACGAATTCCCAATACATAAACGCGTAGTTCATAGCTTCCGATTTCCATTTCATCAGTTTCAAGCATTGTTTCAAAAAAGGAATAGAAAAACCGTTAACGGATACTCAAAGCGCCGTATTTCATATCAATTAAATTGAACCAAAGAGTGCAACAAAACTCTACTGCAGTTGTAACCTAACACCGATTGTGGAGCGACGGTGCCGTTGGAAATTTGTCTTAATGATTTGGGCAATAGAGTCTTAATAGTCGAAACAGTGTCTGATCCGATTTGCCTGGAGGCTTTGAGTGGAGTGCACAGCTTTCAATACGATAGTAGGGTCGTTTGCTATTTGCGATTGCAGGATATTCGTGATTTAATTCTTATTATGAGATATATATTTTAAACAAAGATAATAATGCAACATGAAATAAATTAAAATAAACATTATTTTGGGACTAGATAGATTGCCAATGAGGCTGTTGATTCAAAGGTACGAAAAAGTAATCCTATAAGTATAAAAACTATTACATCGATGTTTTAATGTCTCCTTAATCGTTGTGCTTACACAAAACCTAAGATTCACATACCTCTCACACCATCGAATAGTAATTTCACCATATCCATACCTAAAAAGAAATAAACACTTATTAAATTTCGTAACCTGTTTTATAAAGTAGAAGGAAGCAAATTGTTTTATGAAAACATCAATATATACAAGTAAAAACCGAAAAATAAAAGTGATAGGCCGGGTAAATGTTTTCGATAGCGATTTTCCTGTTGATGAGACGCAACTCCTTCAAACTGTCAGTATCATTGATACGCTAGAGGCGGTTAATCGTTACGATCAATGAACCGAGCCCTTTGGCTGTTATCGAAAACAGAGGAACGGAAAAACTGCGATGAACACCGACGAAAACAAGCCTGGTAATTAATTAAATGGGCTGGAAGTGGTAACAGTTCGGTAGCATTGCGAAAATTTGTATTTGCAAAGGTAAAGATATATTATTTGGCGAATATGTTGAACACCAATCACATAAATTGCTCTGTCCTAAAGTAAGTAGCCAATACACTTGTGTAATGGAAATCAGACACAATTCAAAATTCAAAATTATTTATTCAATTTAGGACACAATATGCCACTTATGAACGTCAATGGTACCACCACAACCCCCTGATCCGAGACAATATAAAATTATGATATGATTTATACATTGACCCGACCGGGAATCGATCCAGGGACTTCGCAGCGGCGACGGCTTGAAACCCAGCGTGCTTAGCAACTACACCACGGATATCATCGATAGGCAATTAACTTTGGTCTCGATTCTAGTATCTTGCCGAGGTGGGAAAATCTAAAAATTAATGGTCTTGACCACACACTTTACACACGGCCGAAGTGTATGTCCACTACAGTTATTACTAGGGTATAAATTTCTAGTATGATTATATCAAACATAGTTTAAAAACAATAATTCATTATCCAAAAAATAAAATGTTAGTTATCTAAAAACTAACTAGCATGATTATTAATGAGACAGGTTAATGTAAATTAATAATAGGTAATAATGAACTGAAATTAAATCATGAAATTCATTCATTCATCTTGAAGTAGATTTGTTTTTACGAAGCAGAGTCATTTCAAGGACGTTCTGAATATTAACATCACAAATATTAACATCTTTTGTTTCTTCGATAACAATATTAGTCCAGATGGTGCACAATCCGAAAAATCATCTGTGTTGGAGCTCAGCGCTTAGTTCGAGCAGTTTCCACATATGCCTATATGTAAAGTACTCGAACTCCCAACTGAATAGCCCAGTAGATTGCACATTGTCCTCACAATAGCCAGCAGACTGGAAAGAGGCGATAATTACTCATAACATATTGTAATATGCATTTACGGTCTCAGTAGTCACTCTACCTTCGTAGTATGTACTCTTATATGATATAGGTACATAAAACTACAGAAAAGGACCGACACTGGATATATCATCTATGATTGACATGTATTTACAGTTCAGTGTTACAAGGACAGCTACTAGCTACAAGTTTATGGAGACAGATGTTTAAAAATAAACAAATGAGTAGTTACTTTATTTATGTAATGAAAATTAGTGATACCGTAATAAGAAGAAAATAAGAACGTCACAATAATTCAAACAAATGTGAGATGTTTCATTTGGCAAGATAAAAGACCTTGACAAAGATAAATCTCATTCTGAATTATAATACTGACAATTTTATAAAACCATCTGGCGGACGCTCGATGTCTGATTAAAAAAAAAAAGCCACCTCAGATCAAAAATATTAAGGTACAAAATTAACAAGTATTTCGGTAGACTGGATCCGGTGTTGGGCAGGTGGTTACCTTGACTTTGTGGTTTATTTTCTTTTGATTCACCTTCGAGCTGCGTGTTACGAACAAGAAGTTTGCAATACAAGATTTTATGTTCAGTAAGCTAATGATATTTAGGACATGCAAAAGGAGTACAATTTCGGTGATAGTTAGAGTATAGTTTCGGTGGTAGTATGAATCAAATATCGTGGTTTGTAAAGTGTGGTGAAAGTTGAGAAGCAGGTACAAAAAATAAATATATGATAAAGAATGTTTTAACACTTACAGTGTCATATTTTATATTCATAAAGATGAAATAAGGAATCAAAAATTGCACACGGACGGGACTCGAAACAGCAACTTTCTGGCTAACCGGGCCAAACGCTCTTCCAATTGTGCTACCGTGCCGTCGGTCCAATCGTGCGAAATTTCTGGTCTCTTATGAATACCTACGTCATTGCGCGTGACGTCTGTGTTATCCAACCCAACTGTTTAACAACAGCAGTGGGCCAAGTAGTTATTCATCACAGAATAAATTCAACTTGGAAATTGATAACGCGTGTGTGTTATCAATTTAAATGGATATTATTGGACGACACTTACTCTAACCACAATCAATTCCCCATATAAATTCATATCGCTGAAATCCATTAAAACCACACAAGCGGCATATCAGGACTATCACACGCGCTCAATCCGCTTACGGATCTTAATTAACGCCTGGAGCGATCAGCCCTTTGTCTCCTGATTGGATACTGAGCGTTCGATGGAGCTATTATGACAGTTTTATAGTGTTCTAGGAACGGCTAGGTCTTTGCTGAAATTAGAAACAACAAGACTTCCTAAAGGTATGATTCCGAACTCGGCAGCAAGCAGCAGTGCTGTTGCTGCAGTGCTGCCACTAAGGTGCTGCCCAGCAGTGCTGCCGCGACACTACTGGTCCCCATACACTGGTCTGTCGCGGCGGCAGGGCGACACTGTTGCGCAGCAGTGCTGCCGCTACATTGCTGCCGCGACAATGCTGCCTAGCTCGGTATTTAATCTCATATAAGCTTATAGAAATTGTATGGGGACCAGTAGTGTCGCGGCAGCACTGCAGCGACAGCACTGCTGCTTGCTGCCGAGTTCGGAATCATACCTTTAAGCTGTCTGCATGGCCGTAAAGTCTGTTCCTATTTGATGTCAAATATGGTAAACAATCATGACATTCCTTTTTGCCGAAATAATTCATTTTTAAAATAAGATATAGGTACACAAAAATTACCGACCACATATGTCGTGGGTGTAATTTACCTGACAATAAAGATTGATTTGATTTGATTTGATATGTTAATCATTGCTTAAAACTGAAATCTTTTTAAATCAAATAGTAAATGAATTTTACTCACTGATATTATTTTAAAAGTTAGGAAATATTGTTTACATTATTTGACTAGCAAAGAAAAACAGATTTTTGTTCTAATTAATGATTTAGCACAAGGTATTTTTGTGACGTATTGACATTTTCAAATCTTACCGCTCGCTTATAGTAGCACAAATAGTAGAAAAAACTTTTTTAGTATGTAATCCTTGTTATTTTAGTGCATTGCAGCTTGGCGTTTTAAGACCATCTCTGTTCTTAATAAGTCAATTGTATGCATACGAGTGTATGCAATTGGTATTGGTTGGCTTTCATAATTTGAGCTATGGATCGTATCTGTGCTACAAAGTGCAGAGCTGCTTTTAAAATTGAGTTCACTGATGTAACGTATAGCCCAAAAATATTGAATCGATGAACGCGAGAAATGGTTTTCATTTATCACAAGAAAATCTTTCAATAGTTGTATGTTAGTTGCATCAATTAACTTTTACTACCTTACTCAACCAACTAAAGGTTATTTTGAATTACCTACAAATGATACATATTTTTAATGAAAAAGCCCCAATTTGTGTCCGGTATAAATTCAAATTGTTTTGAGTAAAAAAAGGGAGTTGATAAAATATCAGATGAATATATTGACAATGTTTTTGACCTATATTTGTAAGCCATTTGATCAATAAACACTTCAGCTAAATGAGTACTCATTCACCGCTCATGCTCAAATACTACTGGCCTATGCAAACACTCATGAGTCACTCATAACAACAGACAGACCTGAGGAATCCATAGTAATGACGGATGAATATCAAACTAAGTGCAATGTAGAAAGGGTCAGAGGGAACTTTTAGAATAAATGTTCGCCAGTATACGAACAACTCTTTACGAAGGTGTAAATACATGAAACATTGATTGCGCAAACAAATGAGGCAATGTTTTCCTACTACAGTATCAAGTATCATATCAAAAAAGACTTTAGTAAGAGACTTCAGTCAGATATTCATAATCTGGTGAATATAAGTGATAAAAAAGAACCGAGAAAGATCTATCAATTTTATTTTCAACACTTAATCTGCTACTGGTCTTGTATTTTCAATCATTGGTCTGGTGTACTAGTGGTCGAGAAATCGCCTACTACGCAGCGGGTAGCGGGTTCGATCCCCGCACAATACAAACATTTGTGTGCATGAACATGTCTGTTTGTATTGGTCTGGGTGTTTCCTATGTATATCATGTATGTATTTACAAACAAAAAGTATTTAAATATTATATCCGTTGTCTGGCACCCATAACACAAGATTTGAGTAGCTTACTTTGAGTCTAGATGGCGATGTGTGGGAATGTCCAAAGGATAAGGAAGGATATTATATTATTTTTACTTGTCACTTCTTTGTTTCAAATAAGTAGCATCAGTTTATTTCATGAACCTTACTGAGCTATTCTACTTTACAAATACCGAATGAGTCACACGTTGCGGGTTTCCCTCGCTTTCTAGCGTAGGCGGATCTAATCATGCGCCGGTCTTAGAAAAACAAGGTTTGTTCGTTTTAACACACATTTCTTTGAAAATACGATAGAATTACCGTTAGGGTGCTTGCTAATTATGTAAGTATAGGGTTAGAAATAGAAGTTATGGGCTTCTATTATTAAGCAATGTACTTCTCTAATTAAATTGTAGGCAATGATTTAATTGAATGTTTTATCACCATCATAGCCACATCCACTAACACAATTGATTTTAAGAAGGCTTTCACACTTAGGCGACTTTAGTGCTAATTTCATACATAAATTGGAGCAGCGGCACGCGGCAGTCGCGCGGCAGCAGCGCCGCTGTAACGCCACATGAACTAAAAAATATCAAGTAAACTCCAGATCTTTAAAACGAGAGGAATCCATTATAGGCGAACAATTTCTTTTTGGAGTCAGTGCCATCACTTTGACCACCGACGCCAAAAAGAAATGGTTCGCTTATAATAGATTCCTTTCCTTTTAAAGGCCAAAGTTTATTTAAGACTTTTTCGTTCATTTTAGTTTGGAAGTCGTTTTTTTTTTACTTTTTTATGTATGGGCATCTGCTGCTGCCTCGCTGCTTTCGCTCTAATGTGAAGGTGCACTATAAGCAACACATTGCAGAGAGGCCCACATCCCACTTAATTCTTTGACCTTCAGAAGGTAGTTTTTTGTTGTCGTCTGATATGCAAACACTATCTGTGCCTGAAGCAAAGGCTTCATCCAACAACGCAAACGGAAACAATTAATTATAGTAATATTTTATTACTATACGCTAAATTTCAAAGCAAAACTTCACTGACATTCGTGTAAAATTACAACTACCCATTAGGCCATTTCTCGTCTACATAACAAGTCTCGTTGGCGCATCATTCGAGCCACTTAGCAGACTATTTAGCGGAGTCCACTATGAAATAGGACAGTACACGCTTTAAATTTGTTAAGTGGTCCATTCATAATAATGTTGTAGTCAAAATTCATGAGCCAGAACTATTTAAGACCACAAGCTTATCTACGTGTTAGATTTAGCGATAGAAATAAAATGTTGAATGCCAATAAACTAAATACAAGGGGTGTTAGAAAGCAAATAATGACCAAATCATGAAATGGTTAAACGTTTGTACAAAATAGGCGAAATCATCACTCACACTTGGAGTCAGTTGTAAAATAACCTCCTTTTTTTGGAAAGCGGACATCATCATAGGACTGTGGACGTTAAGATCGCAGGATCACACTGAATGCAGACCGCTTGTGATCGGTCGCTGTGGAAAGCCGCGGGTGAGGCCTGTGTTCAGCAGTGGACGTCTTTTGGCTGATAATAATGATGATGTATGATGAATCCTTCGTCTCTACGTCTCATTTAAAAGACCACAAATTAGCAACGGCGCCAATTGTAATGAAACGGGGACGGCACAACGCTTTATTAACAATCAGCTGTTGCTTCACCAAATGAGAGGACAATGGCTTCTTGATAACAGGTCAAGGAGAATCGTTATGGTATTCGGATTGTTATGGCCACTTGTAAGGCGTAAAAACGAGATGAACAGCCCAGTTTATTAGTGCCAATAAACTATGACAAGGCATTTGGTTTCGTTTCAGCCAAGGTTGAATCACGAGTCCAATGACACTACCAAAATGATCATTTTTTAAAAATTTTTGTACAAATACGGATCGATGTAAGAAACAGGTAAAAAATATTTTTTTTACCGTGGTCTCCCATGGCAAAAAAATAATAATTATTTTTGCCCATGTTCAGCAGTGGACATCCTTTAGCTGATTATACATCATAATCTTTTATATGTAGGTACTTTCGATTTGATCTGAACCACATTTTTTTTAATCCATTTGTACAACAGTAAACAATGCTCTTATTGGCCGATCTCTAACACAGTTTTAAGTGTTTAATATTTCACGATTGTTCGTAGTTTCGCACAGGCACGCAAATGGTTTACGGAGTGTGGCCACACTTTCACAGTTTTATAGGTTTAACATTGTTAAACATTCTTTGGGATGAAAATTAATTAGATTTCCATGTAACTTTATAAGCCCATATCTTCAGATAACCCCCCAGTACTAAAATAGGTAACTATAGTTAGTTATTTTACAAGCTTGAGTTGACTTTACAAAAATATTATATTGGATACTCTTTTTGAGTTCTCCATCCAGTATGGTGTTCAAATGAAACAAAATATTTACAAAAATGATAAATCTACATACCTAAGTTTGAGTGAGCACAAACAGAAGTTTTCTGAAAATGTAGTCGATAAGACAATTCTCTCCATTTCCACAAAGATCATCCAACCAGACAATTGATATTTCCATGTCATATTCACCCGTTTCAAAGAAACCTCTTAGGCTTATTTGTATCAATTTACCAACCCCACCTGTCAGTAGTGTTTACTTATCAAACAGATGCTGTACTCAAGAATTTGCATCAATTTTTGTCTCTCTAGAGATCCTTCTTACTCGCATTACGCAGTTAACTAGATAGAGTGAGACAGCCAGGGGTCGAAACCACGCGGTCGTCTTACACAGTTGGGCTTGAGTGTTGTTCGCAAATTCGGTGTTATTCAATATTCGAACTCATTGTATATTCGGTTGGCGTGGCCAGGCATAAATATCCCTGTCGCCCTCATTACGGTCGTCTCTTGGGCCGAAGACAGGATATCGACTCCTGAGGGACAACTGGTAATGGAATTCTTGATCGGTTGGCGCATGCCATTATGGGCTTGTTTAATATTGGTTTGAGTGCGCTATGGTTTTAACGGCCTGGATAAGTGCAGTGTCATGAATTCATAATTTTGTTTTAGGTTTTTTTAATACAACTACGAATACAGTAAGGTTTACAGTATACAGTAGGTTTTGTTGAAAATTTTAATTGAGAAGCACAATAGAACTTCGGAATTTAACTTATTGATACAATTCATTAATAAATAAATAATTTAACAATAATCAATGATACGGAGAATATTTGATTTCAAATTGGGGTAAAGAAAAAAATATGTCATATTGTAATTAAATCAAAAAATTGTAATTAAACAAATGCGTGTTTCCAATATTTCCTATTCGCCCTTATTATAACGACACGTTAACCCCCATCCATATGATTTTACTACCGATACTGTTCCCGTAACCAAACACCCCGACTTTTAAACCCCTTACTGTCCGAGCGTAATTTCCGAAGCCAAATTCGAGTGCATTGGAAAGCCGTCGAGGCCACGGTCTGGCGGGCACGACGCGCGACGTGCGACCGATACCAACAAACGGCGCTAGGGTTGCCAGGAGAAAAAAAAACATTTAATATTGTACGCAAAACCACATGGTACCCTATGTGTCCCATTAGAGCCTGAGCTAGTGTCGTAGACACATGCACAGCGCAGACATTCATAAGCAGTGTTATTGTTGCTTAGAATAGATAAAAACAATAATATAAAGTCAACCATCTGAGTATTGTCTGTTGACTCTTACACCGGAATGTTAAGACTATTCCTTGACTCCACTTATACTCGACCCAACCTTAACTCATCTTAAAATCTTTGACTCAAATTTTTGCTTAGTTGAGGAGAGGAAGGTTTGAGAGAACGATTAACTGTCAAGATATGAGGTACTAAATTGTAAATATACTTAAGATAAAAACAACTTATCTACGATCATGGAATATTTAATTATAAAGCCTTTAAATAATTTGTCAGAGACAATCTTATTTAGTAATATATCAACTGAGTGTAAATCTGACCTTACCATTCATTCAATCTTAACCATTAGTTAAGACCCCGTGCAGTCGTCTTTGGTATAATGGTCAATGGCATGACAGATAAGTTGACAATCGTTAAATACTTCACTAACATAAACAACAAGCTTTCAAACCACATCACGTATTCCAAAACCCCAAATCAATAGAACTACCAGCCCTATCCGAGACAGTTCGTGCGTGCACCTCTGTTTGTGATTCTAATTGTGCTCATTTGCACAATAAAACCAGCAACACCCAGTCTCGTTACCAATCATATACTCGTAACTACTGGCTTTGTGAATGGTTTAGTTATGAAGTGTTTGGTTATCAATGAACGGTTGGCTATTGGTTAAAGTAGGTAAACTAGATAATGTTTGGATCGTGCTCGAACATAGCAAAGAGTTTATAGCGTCAATCACGGTGCTCTGGTTTATCAACGTAATATTATATTAGTTCCCAAATAATTAATGCCAATAGAGGTAACCAGACATCTTAATATTAAACTTTTCTATCAACTTGTAAAAGAAAATCTGATAGGCAGTTAGAATAATTCAGCCATATCCAAATTAGAAACCAACACAATAATTGATAATTTTGTATGCGCTGAAATTTAGTAAACATTCTGAATCCTCACTCAAAATATGGATATGAATGAAATGAATATACTACGGTATATTCATTCTGATTTAAAAACAAATGACAACCAGAGTACCAGTCTGATTTAAAAACAAATGACAATCATTTCTGCACTTTAAATGAAAATATCGTTCAAAAAGGCAGTAATAGCCGAAGAACTGTGAAGAGGGTTTCAAATCCTTTCACAATAGTGTAGGGTAGCCGGAAGAAAATTATTTCCCCGTCAACCTTTTGTCCTCGCCCGTTTAAATATGGCGTCCCCGGAAAAATATTATTGTACCTTCCGTTGGGCCATTTCAGACTTTTCCATTACGAAGACGTAGGATTATTATGACTTTTAAACTGGGAAGGAAGTTAATTAAAATCATTGCAAGAGTATTGTAGATAGGAACACTTTGAATGTTAATAAATCTGGAAAATTGACTTCATGGTTATTAAAACCATTGTGTTTTGACTTAGAGCATGCTTTTTAGATTAAACACTCCTTTTTATTCTCTATCTATGGTGTCAATTTGGATGTATTGTCGAGTCAACAGTACAATAAAGTTTTAATTATTTGGTTACAGTAATACTCGTAGTAACGGAGCTTAGTGTGGTTCTGTAACGGTCTTATTCCGCGTAATTATAAACAATATTTAAATATATTCAGCGATGATCATGTATTACAGCCTATGCACAGTTTTATTTACGGCGTTGAGTTATTAAATAACTGTAATCGAGAAATCGATTTACTTTACGGTTTATGTAATACGCGAGTGAGCAGGGAATCAATGATGCTGGTCAGTCGACCGATACGATATAAATAATGATGTTCATTATATCGATATTGATCAATTTGACATGATTCTCTAGATATGTAAAAGAAGGACGATGGAGATTTAGGAGCACCAAACGGATTCGGATTCGTCATTTGATTTCCTTGTTAGCAAAGCTCGATAATAGATGTCAATTGTGCCCTGTCCAGATTAAATATTGTTAACTTAGTAACACCAAAAAATGAAACCACAATGATATAAAATACATCAGTTAGCATTATTTTGTCACATTTATTAACTAAATTTATATCGATCAATCGCAATCACTATCGTCTGATTTACCGCTTTCACTCTGCCTCGATCATTTCGCATGTCGGATCCATGCAATCATTTACTCAGAAGCGCCATCGCTCATTCGTGTTATGAAACACGGAAGGCGATCTGTGCGCTTGCGCAGCTCATAGACTTACCACAAAACGACGATTACTATCAAACCAAATTGAACTTAATAGTACAAGCCGTTAAGATGATTTTTGATCAAAAGTAGTCGTCACTTTTGGGCACCTTAAAGTGCTGTGATTACTATGATTAAAAACTGATTAACGCGATCTCTTTGTGTGCTTGATACTCGTAGCTAACTTGCCGAGTGATGGACCAGTTAGAATTTATGTGGCTGTAAAAAGTTATCGAATACACACGTTGAGAAAAAAGTAATTCGGTTGTTCATTGAAAATAATTTTATTGATCCATTTTGGCCTGTTTGTAATTTATTTATCTATCCTTTTGTCGATTAATTATAAACGATAATCGATAACGAAGTCGATAATTTTGTTTTGCAACTCTATATTATGTATTGACATCAATAAAGAATTATTATATCCATTTAATAACGATATAACACATCTTAAACTAGTTATTGTCAGGGCAATTAAACAATAAAAACTTGTAAAAATTTCATCCACCGAACTACGATTGGTTAGTGATGCATCATATAACATAACTAAAACCTAAACCCAGACCGCTCTCATCAAATTGCCAAACGTTAACGAGATTGCTCGAGGACAAACGCGGTAACATTCTTTTGTGTAAGATTATCTTAAGAATGGCTAACTGTAACAAAGTCCGTTATCTATTACCTATTCAATAAATGAGGAAATTTTTTAGGACGATATTGTACTTTTTTAGTGTTTGCTTTGTCTACACTTAAGTAAAACTGACGTTGCTCGTTGTTGAAATTCATCATACTCGCAAAGAAAAATATCGATAACTTAACCATCAATTACTTCATGATACTTTATTCAATTCACAAAAAGTGTACTTATTATTTATAATTGTTAAATCATACCAAAAGTGTTCTAATTAATTTTGAAAAATAGGTCTTCCACTGGCTACTAGTCTAAAATAGGACTCAACCATTCTAATGACTGAACTAAGTACTACTAATACTCGTAGTACAGAGTAAGTATGAAGTATACATTACTCCAACTTTCGAACACAAATCAAAGAAAACTAAGTAGTCGAATCAACAAAAACTGTTGTCCTAATTCCAAGTCTTGTACATTCCGAAGTCAAACTGACGAAGAGTGAAAGTCCAGCCAGGCAGTCGCAATTAGAGCAAATTACGCCAAGGGACCCTCTAGATTGAACCTCTGGGCCACTTTTTCTATTAGAAACCAGTAACAAACACAGTTAAAGATGAGCAGCCAGGCTACAGAAGTAATTAAGGAGAATTTTTTATGTGAATAACTAATGATAAAAGTTCTAGATTAGAGACCCTTTGACCAGAGACGCAGCGTAGGAAGGCCACATAAAAAATGGACACACGGCCTTGTAAAGATCGCAGGATCAAACTGGATGCAAACGGCTAGTGATTGGTCACTGAGAAAAGCAGTGGCAAAGGCATATTCAGCAGTGGACGTCCTTTGGCTGATAATGATTATGAACTAATGAGAATTTACAACAGCCGCGGGATTTACCATAAACTAAATCCATTTGCTTTTGAATACGACCTATCGCTGGATAAATATATTTCATAGCTACATGTTGTACGTAGTAAAGCTGTAAGTCTAGTTTTTAAAAATATGCGTACATGCCACAAATAGAGATAATTCGAATTTTGGTTTTATCGCTGAGAGTTACCTCAAAAAAATAACAAAGTTTACTTCATATTAAAATGAACCGGCTTTAACACTTTGAGCTGTGATGTATTGTTGGATCTTTCCGGGTAATTTGGGCTTGCGTAATGTTCGAAGCATCGGTAGCAGTCTGTTTTTATATCGTTACCGACACTTACGACCAACAATCGTTGTTATAATGGTATATCCCGCGTTGAGCTACGAGTATTTTTTATCTGGTATTCGTTTGGTCGATAAAAACTTATGGGGTTATAATTTCATATTGCCTGACAGCGTATGGGCATCACCGTTTTGGTCTTTGAACATTGTAACAAATCTTTGTTAAATGATTGAACGGCTTATAAAATCTAAACATGCTGTCTACCTATCTTTGACAGTGTCACAACACAACTTTATTTAGACATTCCCAAAACTTAATGACCTCATAAAATATGTAGTTTCAATGGTAGTTTTTATAGTTTCAAACTTGGACTATTTTTATGAGATATGAACAAAAAAAAGCAGAACGACCCAAGCATGGTTTGCAGCGAGTTAAAAACATCATTCAGAGAAACGTAATAGACATGGTATTCGTCGAAGCATTCACTGAAGATAACAGGACTGCGGTAGACGACCTAACTGTTTGCATTATCAGTGTAATTACCGTAGAGATAGACGACTTGAGTTATTTAAATTCTTAGAAATATACTTAAGTCTTCAAACTGTGCAATTTGCTCGAAAAACAGTATGCTTAAATTTAAGACTAAAGTCTATAACTAAGAACTACACTACTACGACACTATAGGTAGAGATATTTTGTTATCACTGCTTTTAAGAAAAGTAAGTAAACAAACATAAACTTGTAACCTTTATTTATGATAACAGTAACCAGAAACTACTTTGAAGTTATATTAATACCGTCAATCACTGGTAAAGTAAACAACCCAAATCCTTTAGTTACCGACACAATCACACAGGTTCCATTATGACATGACCGACACAAACAGATACAATCAACAACAATGGTAATGTCTAACACAATGTGTAAAACAATAGCCAAACAGATACTAAACATAACCTTGTCGAAAGCGTACTTACAAGATTCTTGGCTCATTACGGATTAACTACAATCGCCGACATAACAGACCAAGACGAAGCATTACATGGAGACGATAAATATTTCCCTAAAGACAACTTAATTGGCAAGGCCAACGAAGCAGCTATAAACAGCGGTTCAGGGAGGCACACTAAATAGCCAACGATAAAATCAACGTTGGTGATGGCGAATCATGCCGCGATAAACTGCGCCCCTTATAAAAATAGTGAGACCTGATTATTTGGCGTCTCCTTATCTGAAGGCTTAAGTTGCCCCAAATTGGGTGCGCGAGACTTATAGACGAAGTTTTGCTCAACACGCATAAAGATAATGAAGATTCCGATTAGATAAATGGGGTAAGCAAAGTTTTGAGGATAGTTAGGTTAGGTAATGCTACACGTCCATTTTGGATCGAATCTCAAGACCACTTCGGAGTTGCATAAGCACTTATGCATACGAATGATCTGCATTTAATGAGGTGTTGTTAATATTTTATTTATCATGACAACTTGATTGGAATTTTTATTTCTAGTCGATAAAAATATCTTTTGGTTAAAAACTTTACCAATTAATGTAATGTGAAAGAATTTTAATCGTGAGAAAGATATTAAGCAACAATTGGATGGCGATCTGAATTAAGACGAGTTCCAAACAGTCTGCATTTAAAAGTATACAACAACTATAAAATCAATTGCGAAAATTTTTAATGTCGATTCTGTATTTTAAGATCATCCCCTTTCTGAAATGAAATTCAATCTTTATTGGATTTCCAAACCAATGTTTGTTAAGCGTTTTGAGCTAATAAAAGTAATATTAAGGGAGCGAGTCCCGAACGAGCGGCAGGAAATGAAAGCAAGAGAATGAAATTGGAAAACTTGTTACAGAATTACTTGTGATGAAAAAGAAAGTAAATAAAGGCCTAAGGAAGTTAGTTTAATAGCGACCCTGGATGTTACGTGAACTTTTATTTGCTTACCTAAGAAGTTTGCTTAAATAAATATAAAAAAAATATATTATGAAAAGAAGTTACGCCATAACTCTCTCTCTACTTTAGTAGCACGCCATTTCAGGCCTGTTGTTTAAAGGTATACTCATAAAATCAACATCAGCATGATAAATAAGCTTAACAAATACTAAAAAAGTCTTCTTAAAACAATAGGCGTAACAACAAACATTTCCAGTAGTTCTAGGTACTCAAGCGTAAAATTTTAATGACGTTAATGAAGTAATTACGATATAAACAAATATTAACGAATATTTTACAACTGCCAATCGGGGGTCTGATTTCCGTCAGCTCTAATAAGTGTAGTCAATAAATCTCTCCAAATGACGAAACCGTCAAACAAAAGCATTTTGGAAACAAACTCCAAAGAGACTTACCTTTTATTCCAGTATCCGATCTCCGCGTACCGTCGGCCGTTGGAGCATCCGCTCCTTCTTACTTCATTTCCTTTGAAACTCTGGACCGTGTTCCCGTTCGGCGTTAATATTCCGTTCGTGGCGTTGTTGTTCCGTTCCCTGTTCCTCGGAAACGTTCCCGTGCCTGAGCGGAACGTCGCTAGGTGCGGCGTTTGTTCCACTTCGGGCGAGAACTGCTGGAGCGGAAGGGTCCCATTACCACTCCAACTCTTCCTATTTACTGCGAATGTCTTGAACGTCCCACTTGAAGGACTCACACCACAAAAACTGCTTCGATTGTGACTGTTCTTGATGAACGCGCTGTTCTGCAGTTGGGGCTTTATAGGCACCAGTGGAGACGCCTGGTCAATGGACATCGTACCTTTAGTTAATGTACGTGCTAATCTATCTACATTGTCGTCTGAAAGGAAAGAAACAGCGAGGTTAGGGTTAAGGTGCTCAAATAAAGATTTAATTGAGACCATCAGCAGAGTTTCTTTTAAACGCATTGACCGCTCGAGGCGACAGGCCAATTATGGTTGATTTGTTTGTTGTCGAAATTCGAAAAACAGCCTTCAAATAGTAATGACAGGCCCAACGGACAATAGAGTTCAATTTAGGTTAATAAAGGTTTGTGTTCCGTAATGTACGAAGAGCTAAATTCTTTCGCGATTGCACATCGTTAATTGAACCACTTAAAGCTTTTGAACAAAAGTGCGTACGCAATTTGACTGATGACTGCTAGTTTATCTAAAAATAGTACTTAATAAATATATTCATATTCATTTACTTGCCAACTAAGTGTTGAATACATACATATAGCAGGTCTTATGCTAGACAATTGCACTTATGACTTAGTAACCCTTTCAGTTTGGGTATTGCAAAATTATTTGAGGGCTATATTAAATTATGTAATAATTATCTTATAATAATAACAATAAAATATAAGATTCGTGGGAGTGCGTCTCATCAATAAGTCAGTTTGATATAAAGATAATGCGCATCGAAACAAATGATACACAATCGCGGTTCTCAGAAGCAAAACCACTATCAGACAAGCTTACTTAACAAGCCAGTTGATAAATTCGGAAAAAGTGGTACAACCACACATCGTTTCATCTCGGTGCGCATGAGTTTTTACTTCAACTATAGTTTGAATTGAATAGCCTGGTAGATGTCTCATGTCTTTTATCATATTTTAAAAACCCAATCTTCATCAAGTGTCAAATGGCAATGCTCTATAAAGCCGTCGGCAACATCTACTATGTGGACTATAATTATTATTATTTATGACTGATTTTAAACAATAGAGGGCATTTTTATGCATTGTAATTTGCGTAAATTATTATCATATTATACGCATAATTTTCTGCATATTTAAGCTCGTTTTTAAGTGAATGTTTTACATTTTAACTATTAAATGGTACTGATATATTTGGGCATTGCTTGTCAAGTGACATTGCATTGCATCTAGCAGTCCTTACACGTTGGAAAATGCATAATCATTAATCAATGTTACGTTGACATGCCTTTAATCTGGCAGAACATTAACATCTTGCATTACCTTATCTGTTACCTGTGTACTTAGTAGGATATTATCAATTTCTCATGCGTCGGAAATGTTTGTAAAAGGTAACTTATCATTATTGCTTGCTTGAGTTTAAAGGCAAGAATTTATTGAATTTTATTTTAAAAGAGATAATGGTAGTCAATTTTATTGTTTGGAAGCTGATTAATTTTCACATTCATACTCACGGTCATACGTTAGGTTCATTCTGTTTTAATACAGGGTTTAACTAGTTAGACCCTTTAATGTACAAACTGAATACGAAAGAAGAGAAAGAAATTGTTTGATAACTATGCTATCCGAAAACAAAAACTCAAATTGACAGCCATCTATAAACGTTCCCTTATTTTATCGGACCTTAGTCCCAAATAACCTCGAACTGTATGAGATTTCAGCACTCTAGATATAGAAAGCAATATTAAACAATATAGTTATATTTCGAATTTCCAATAATTTTACACAAGTTTACAGCAGCAACCCTAAGCGCAGCAGTTAGGTGCGTCCTGCCTATTGTGGACCATTCGCTTAAATACTGGAAACTCTCCATTATTCTGACCACCTTGACCCGGTTACCAGTAAACGAGCGGTCAATTTGTATATATTCGCAACAGGTATTGCCTTTAACGTTTTCATGTGTTTGCCTTTGGAATCACTTATTGATATAACTATTGCCAATAACGATACGATAGGTGAACTAAAGCGGTTGTAAAATAATATCAGTTGATACACACACATCACACATCGTGTTTACACATTGTTTGAAGACATGCTTCATTTAGTTACATGTATGCCAACTGCACAGGTATGATCAGATATCAAAGACCCTGATTTAGTGTAAACAAAATTTTCGTTCATCGTTTTATTTTCCAACGTATCATTAAACCCTATCTATATATATAGATATTAACCACTACTCTTCGTTACTGTATAATTTACATCGAAGTAAGTGTTACATCAACCAAGTAATATAATGTGTCAAATTTTCACAATCACTTATCCGTAACCAGCTACCAAAATGACTTTCTAATGCACAATGCATTACACGTGTTTGGTATTTCAGTACCAATTGCGTCTGGTAAGACCCCGGTGACCTACTCCGGAGATCGGTCATCCGGCACTGGCTTGGCAGTTATATAACATTTGCGTAACGGTTCAAAATCACATCGACCTGAACAAACCAGTAAAATTTCCGCAAAGAATTATCAACTGAACATTATTCACATAAGGCTCAATTTCGTTTCAGAAATTTTGGAAGAGTGATTTTAAGCTGCTGTGTGTACATTTCAACTTTAGCGCAGCGCTTGATGGAGTGTGAAATTATTAAGTTTATTTTTAAAACGAACTGCTTTTAAACAGTTAATACGTTAGATTGTTCCGGATAAATAAGATTTAAGTAAACCACGTCTATCCCAAAACATATATTTGCAGTTTTTGTAGTGGGCGAATCATTTTACTGACGATTATGAGTTTGATCATAGCAAGTAACTTAAATTATTCCATAAGCGGAAAATTCAGTTGTCAAGTATTTTTAAATACTAAAAATGCATATGATCCGAAGTAATTATGCGTTCTTAAACGCTTCCTCTTCCAATAAACTCTATGCAAGTTATATCCTGTGGAAAGCATTTACGTAACATTAAATCGTAAAACGATAGTTTCTCTGGATCTCCAATTATACAGTCTAGCGAGTAATTGGTATCGTCTTTCTTCACTACCTCATGAATATCATCGTGTGATGTATTATTCGCGTTGTCATGATCTGATGCGTGATTAGGAAGTTTCTAATGCATAATAGTTTCAAATTTATCAATGTAACTGGGCTAATCAACTTCTTTTATTGTAATCGACGTATCATACATACTCTGACTTCTTTAACTATTGTAATTAGCATTTTATAAAAGGTTGTTAAACTGTCGACGTAAATTGATAGTAACAAATGAATCCTGAGTGATTCACAAATTTAGGGTAGCTATTATCATAGTAATATTTTAAATTAAAGCCGCTATGATCAAAATTAAGTCTTGGTATAACAATATAACAGGTTTGAAGCCTCAATATCATGTGTAGCACTAGTTATGTAATTAATAGGTTTATTATCGTTAACAGAGAGTACACGTAGGCACCCCATTAGGATTGCCCTTCCATTCAGGTTTTATGAAGGCATTACAAAGCAACTTAGCTAGTGAAATGGCAACTTATCCGTTGGTTTATTAGATCTGCACTTTTATTGGTTGTTTTAGTAACGGTTAAGTCATAACTGTTTAATTGCCTGCTCAGTAAAACGTGGGGCTGTAGAAATAATGAGTTCGGTCTACAAATGTGTGTTTATTAGCACCGTTAATGGTTACAATGTATGGTCTCTATAAGCACATCATACTTTACATACATTTTTGTTGCAATTTTCACCCCGCTTACATTTTTACCACAGTTTTTAAGTCGGAATTTTTGTCTGAATTAACCTATACTTATAATGGTGTTATGCCAATGAGCACGGTAGGATAAACTCCAGTTTACTGGAGAACACTTCTTTAGAAAAGCTGATTTAAACCCTGAACTTTTTCTTAAATCGTTATAAGACGGTCAGTAAACGTTCCGTGTGGGTAGAAGATATTACGAGAATCTAGCAACATCGCGTAGGTGGATGTTCTCACAAAAATGCGAGAAAAGATATACCACTAGAACTGGATAGAACAAGTTCAAGATGTTAGGATGAGGTACTTTTAACACTTGTGTAGACAAAAAACGATTTAATCAATGTAGAATATGGTATTTGGGGTAAGGTAGTGTAAAGTAGTGTTGACCAAAACATACATGTTTTTTAATTGCCTATATTAGGGGTAGGACAACAAGCCCAAAAATGGAGTAACACCTGCCTTTAAGTTGCTATGATATTCTAGCTAGGAAATTGAAAAAATGCAAAATTAGAAAAATATATACACTATTCGCACATATTAATGGAAACATTCCCAATGCGGTAACATTGTAGTGCAGTCATTTAAAATCGATTGGTACAATTTTCAGCAGTGATATAACGAAACTTTTGCAAACATTCAACACGCTAGGTTAACATTATGCAAAATATCATTTGTCTTCTGCCATTGCCAAGTTCAGTTCATTTGTCACGCAAAGTTATGGTGTATCCACACCACCCGCCAGCATGTGCCGGCGGCCATGCCGCCCATACTGCAGCGGCATTTCCCATAGTATCTGACAGTAAATTGACGTATGCCGCTAACAATGCCGCCGCGCGAATACGCAATTAATAACATTGGCAGGGAAAATTGCATTTTCCTTTATATTTTTATATTTAAATTGATACCTTCGACTCGACAGTATTAAAATTCCATAAGTATAATCTAGTTTCCAGATTTTGAAATGTAGAGGTACTTTTTTTTTATAAAAAAATTGTAATTGTACTGATTCAAATTATGATACTAAATATTTGGACACAATCCACCTTAGTTATAATAATTGGTTTTATCCAGAAATATAAAGAAAAAACACTAATACTATCAAAGAAAGTAATATGAAAACCCTTTTCGTAGAGGGCTCTTTGAGAAATCTCATATGTAAATAGTATTTAGGGCAGACAGCGCAAATATGGCCGCAGACAACGGATATTGGAAGTTTCGTGGAAATAAAGAAATTCTACTTGGGGATACGAAATGACTTACAGAATCTTATAATATTCAAAGGTTTTTAATTTTACTTGAACAAATTATCGGATAACTGTACCCAAACATGGTTAGATGATTTCCAAATTCATATATATTTTTGGTATTTTTGCCGAGAAAAATTATAAAATACTTTAATCGGATTATTTACGACAATCTACTTATGTTTAATTTTTTTTAACTAAAATCAATTCCATTCTTTTAGTACTTTCAGTTTCATTACCGATTTTTTAGCTTATTTGATTAGTAGGTAAGTACAAAACTCTAATAGGAAACTTAATAGAACTATGTCTTTAATATGACGTACATTATGTTGTACAGTCGCCGTCAGATATATTGGAGCACATCAAGTGACCAAATACTTCTGAACAGTTTAATTGTCAATAAGTTCCACTACAAGTTACCATTAATATTAGAAAATTCATTGCTTCATAAATATCTTAGCAGATGTTAGTCAATAACTTCTATACACACAACTTACCAGTAATATCTGAACACTCACTTGCCTGAATTTATTCATTGCATGACACTTTCATGACAGTGATGACAATACTGAAAACTACAAAGCGTTGCAAACTGCCAGCGTCATCTTACTGTAATATAAAGTATGAAAAGAGTTCCTATTTTAAAATAGTATTTATAGTTAAGTTGGAAACACTTCCTTCTGCAATATTCCTCGATTGCTCAGATATTTAAGACCGACTGCGTAGATACATTTGACATTATGAGTGTTCAGATATTATTGTTTATTAGTGTATAGAAGTTATTGACTAGCTTCTGCTCAGATATTAATGAAGCAATGCATGTTCTGATATTAATGGTAACTTGTAGCGTATGGAACTTATTGACATTTTAAAATGTTCAGAAGTATTTGGTCACTTTGTCTGCTCCAATATATCTGACGGCGGCTGTATATACAGACATTCATGTGAATAATGTTTCCTCATACAATAAATTGAACCTGTAACGACATTACTAGCACCTAGCACGCACATAAAGAATTTTACGGAACTTCAAAAACTTTAACGCATGATTAAACTAATTTGCAAAATTATATGTTGCACTACATTTCACACTGTACCTACGGTATAAGAATGGTATTGATTTTTTGTTGGCCATAATGTAGGAAAGATCCGATCATTTTAAAATGGTTGCTGAAAAATATTCTTTAACGTCAAATCAGCTGATTTAACGTCAATTTGCTATCGTACGTGGTAGTTATGTCGATTTTTAAACCCATGTTCTACAGGTCGCAAAAGCTTTTTCGATCTGTGTCGTTTTGTAAAGCTTTTGCGAGCTTGACATAACGACACAGATCGAACATTGTAATCAGAAGAAACATTTAACCGTATCTGAACGGCTGAAGGTTAAAAATTGAACGGCAACTTTGGTCTATCTGACTGGCTGCGGTGTGATGACATGGTTAATTTTTAACATCTCAGCTCGTGTGTTTTATTCGTCCTTTTAACTTTCGAGTGATTAGGCTGATACGTGTTTTAAGCCCCTTTGTGTGGAACGAGACATGTTGACTTAATTTTGGTATATTATTTTACCCAATGCATTTGGCTCAAAGAGTAATGTTTTCCGGGCTTAGTTTAAAGTATAAACTTATGTATTTAATAATGGAATTTTTATTTTGTTCAGAAAATAAATGTATAAACACAAATATTTATTTGGAATCATTCCTGGTCAATTCTAATTGATGTCTATTTTTTACGACTGTAAATTAAGCATATTCACATATAATACTTATTTTTAACTATTTCATTGAAGTGTTTAAAAGTGAAGATTATTTGAAACTCATTGAAGTCTGACCTGTGTCTGAAGTCTCGACATAGTTCCGTGTAAAACCACCAGGTGGCGCTCGAAAAATGCTGAGACAAAATTGGTGTTTTCGTGTATTTATTGATTGAGAAGAATTTTTGAATGATGCTTAAAAAACTACAAATATTTTTTAAGATTTATTAAAGATATAGCTACGTAAATTAAAGTGATATTTGATGAATTAGAAAATCATAAAATTGAAATTGTCGACGCGAAATGTCAAAAACGATGCATCAGACTTCGCCCGCTGACCGATAAAAAGTGAATTGAACTTGTCTCTCGATCAAATCCGTGTCGACTGTTTTAGGTCGTCTGCATATCACGTGCTTTGTGTTGACAAACAAATAAAATGTTTATGGTGTACAATTAATTATCAACAGATATCACCGTTTAAGGAGATGGAATCATAATCAATAATGATCATGGAGCTTTTTTATTATAGTCATATTAACACAAAGTAATATACCAAAGCTTGGCAAAATTTAAGAGAATATACTATTTATTACAAGTTTTTTTCGTCACAAAATAGACTTCTTTAACTACTAATAAAATCAGCTAACGCAATACTTTTTAGCTGAAAAGTCACTTTTTTCTCAACCATGCCATTATGTGACCGTCTACCGGTAAAATATAACCAATAAAAAATACACACGTTTCGGAAGTCAACGCGATGTGGTTTTTGCCTTCCCGTGTCGCCTCTTGAATACATAATACCATTTGTATCCTACAGGTTCCTCAATATAAAAAGGTTAAAAACTTATGGTTTATTTGTTTTGTGATTCAACCTTTTTGTTAGGGTTTATTTGGAAAATGCTGGCTGAATTTTTAATTTGTTACTTTTATTGAGCAAAACATTTGTCTTGTTTTTTGCCAGTATATCTAACACTGATATGGCCCGATTTTACCAACGTCGATGGTAAAATCGCTTTATCAGAAAACGTCACATATTTTTCAGCAATCATAATATGTAAATGTCATTTTAAAATAGGTTGTTTTAAACTTTTTCGGTCGGATAAGTCTTATCTTACGATAGTTAAATAGACCCTGATAAGTATCAAACGTCCAATTTTAATATTACATTTACATAAATGATTGCTGACAAATAGGTGACATATTCAAATTAGGCGGTTTGCATTTTATTCGACGAATATTCCATACCTGACGTTGGTAAAATCGGCCTAATGGACGTAATGTAATAATTCTGAAACTGAAGTAGTTTGTTTTGAGAACAGATTGAAATATATTATAAAAGATAATTCCGTACTTCCTATTCCCTTCGAACTTCACAAGAATTCTAACCTCAATCGTTTCGGCAAAAAAATATCATGATTCGTGAATCGCGTTACACATCAAAACTTGGGGCTTCTAGCTTTTTTTGTGGCAACCCAAGGTCAGATGTCGATAACATTTTTTTAAAACACCATTGGGAGTTGCAGTTTTTGTCCACACTTTTTTGGTCAACACGTGCTTAAATCTTGAAAGAAGAATTTTTTTCCACTATAGCTTTTAGTGTGATACATTTAAGGATTAAATTTTCATTTATTTCTACTAACAGAAAAGACTATGTTACGCAGTTTGTGGTAGCGACAAATCAAAATTATTAGCATATATATCATGTTGCAATTTCTGGTTATGACGATCAAGATTGATAAACCAAATGAGTAAGACATTGAAGATGTTTCAATCATATTAGTCTTTGATTTGTTTTGACAAAGCTGTAGTTGTGTCAAAAAATAACCAGGGGAAGAGATGGTGTAAAAGCTGCGAGTATAAAAGCTATTCTGTCTTTCTTTTTATTGATAAATTCTTATTTTTCAATCAATTTCAAATTAAAGAAATATTTTCTCTATATCTTTAAAAACGTTTCATCCAGTTACAATAACTTCAACCGCCTTCCGTGTCGTGCATCGATAACGCGTGTAGCAGTTTAGATTGTATTCTCGATAATTTATGTAGTTACGTCAAATTAGCGACCAGGTAACGGATCACCTGCAATGAAGGGTTAATAGTCGTAACGGGCTTGCCTAATTAACGTTAATAGTTTTCTTAGTATTTGAGTACTTGACATAATAAATTTCAGAAAAACTGGTATTCAAATCATGAATTGATTTACTAATTATGACTTCAGTACTAACCTTGACAGCTTCTTGTAACAAAGCTGACAACATATTACACTTCATTATTGTAAACTTCTCAACCTAACCTAAAAAGTCTCAACACATAAATACCAAGACACGACACGAACAATCAGCATACACCCGCATCATTAACATCCAATGGTATTGGCAATATCTAACAAGGTGTAGGAACACATTTAGATGCTTGTCAGGTTGTACAAACAGACGGCTGTGAACCATGCGGGTAGTCCTAAACACCTGATGTGAATCGCAACTGCTTTCGGTCAACGCTACCAACTCTATTAGAATCCTGGATTGAGCGAATGTTCTTTATTGCTTCATGTAGTTATTTCGTTTACACATTCTGAGCATTTCGTGGTGAATTTTCACCATTTCAAAAATCCTTATTAGGTATTGATTTATTAAAGGAATGGAATGATAATGTTGTTACTGCTGTTATCAACAAAAAATTGTAAGGCAGAGAGATATCCTCTTTAATAAGTAACCTACCTACCATGATCTTCTTCAACAGGTTACCTACTTTGCTTCTCATTATCATCATTATCATTCTAAGAACGTCCACTGTTGGACATTCTGGACATAGACCTGCCCTTCGGTTTCTATAGCGACCAGTTGCGAGCTGTTTTTATCCAGTACATCTACTCAAACAGGTACAGGTACTCAAAACTACATAATTATTTCACCGTTAACTTCGGAAGCATTTCTATGGTGCGTGAAGTTATCATTTGCCACACTTGCAAAATTATTCATCAATGTCGATCATTCCCTTGAGTTACAGGTAAAAGTTGAGGCACTAACCAAGTCCTAAATGTCGTCTATGTTTATTAACTGTTTACTCATCACAAACTGTTATAACGCGAAAACGGTTCCCAAAAACACCCATCACGTCCCGAGTACGTTACAAGGAACTACAAAGTGCAAACACGAATTTAGCCGAAGTCACCCGACATGATCCGAATACTGATCAACCTTAATCTGAGGACACGTGTGGTGGCGAATTTGCATATTGTCCGAAGGAAGACATTAATCAGCCGTAGAACATTAAGATCTTACATAAGTTTGGTACAGTCACGAGTTATGATTCACTGAACCATTTTTATCTGGTAAAATTATTTATTTATTTTTATTTATTTAAAAACTTCATGCACACAACATAAAATTGTAGGTACATATGGCGGACTTAATGCCAAAAGCATTCTCTACCAGTCAACCATAGGTCAGGACAGAGAAAAATATATATACAGGCGGTGCAAGTAAAGTTATAGAGGCAATAAAAGAGAAGAGAATAGCGATAGAGATAACTATAATACGATGATAAACATACATACTGCCTATTACTTATATACGATTATATAAAAAATAATGAAATAATATATTTATTATATAAACATACACATCATTTAAATATACATAATATGGTACACATAGATAAATTAATGTCAATGAGACGGGTCAGTGAGTTCGTCTTTATATAGTGTTCGCAATGCCTTTTTAAAGGTAAATTTCGAGGTAGATGTTTGGACACTTTTTGGAAGCCCATTCCAAAGTCGAATGGCTGTGAGAGTAAAGGAATTGGACATAAAGCCAGAAGTGTGACGGGGAGTGAATAGTTGAAGAGAGCTACTAGAGCGAAGGGACCGGTCATGAGAAGAGTGGAGGTATGAGAATTTATCTTTAAGATAGGACGGAGAGTTAGAATCGAAGAGAACGGAGTATAGCATGCAAAGTGTCCGAATGTGCCTACGCTGCCGAATGGGAAGCCAGCCTAACTGGTTGCGAAACTGGGATATATGGTCAAATTTACGTAGACCGAACACAAATCTTATACAATTGTTGAGGAGCCGGTCCATTTTACTAAGGAGATCTTGGGAGACATTTGTGCAAATTCAATTATGAAGTTTTTAAAGTCACGTACTGCGGGATAAATACCTATATAATAGGTCAACACAAAAAGCGATGGATCCCATTCATGCAAGAATGTATGCATCTAGATATAAATATAAATAAATATACATAGGTATAGATATCTCATCTCAGGTAGAAAACAGTTTTATATTTTGACGTTCAGATAATTTATAAATACATAATCACATTCATGTAAAGTAGTTCAATTTAAGTAAAAGTATTCAAGTAGCAAAATATTAACAGGACTAAAAAATCATAACATTTTTTTGCACCCAACTGTACAAAGTCGAGATTCGGACGTGAAATATGTGTCTAATGTAGTTCTATCCTCATATTTCAACCAATCTTATGGGCTCATTTATCATCTGGAGTAATGTCTAAGTTAAAATCAAACCTTCTAGTAGATGGAAGCATTAAGTTACATTTGCAGGCGATAAATTATTATCACTGTTTTTTAATGGTGAAAGTTTATTTTAATGGTAAAATTTACCTAAACTTAATGAATTTCAAAGACAACCATTAAACATTGATTTGCTCACTATTACATGATAGCAAAATCTTCGCGCAATTATGTGGTTACCTGAAATGGTTTTGACATAGGAATACATATTTTTTTCATTAAATCATCGTTCAAATGTAAACCTGTAAGGGCCGAATGGTCAGATAAAAGTTATCTGACTGATAAATTATAAAGCGACAGATTAAAAAAATGACAAGTACCTATGTTTGCTGACAATTAGGTGACGTTTTCAAATTAGCCATATTGTATTTTGTTCGACGAACATTTCTTATCTGACAATTAAAAAGTCAGCCCTAAATATATGACCTATTCTGTTGAGGGAACGTAAAAAAGCTTGACATTTCGTTGTGCTCAACAAACTGACAGTAACGGTTACGGAGTACACAAAAGTGATGAGAACCTCATCCCTTCAGTTACAGATTTAACGTATTTAGGTTAGTTATTTTCGTACAGATCTGTGGCAGATCTGTTGATAGATTGCGCAGATGACGTGTATGCGGGTGGCGGTTCTCTTGTTAAGATAAATGATGGCACACAACCATTTGCAGCAATTGTTGGTTTAGGAAGATCGCGGTTAGATCTAACGAGCGGTTGCAAGCTTAGATTGCATCCTGGTGTACGTGGATGATTGCTTCGTGTGCTGTGCGAACGATTGCTCAAACGGAAAATGGGTTTAAATTAGGAAGTTAACAAAAACATTCCAAAGGCTATTACAACTAGAGAAGCACGGACTCATGTAGGTATATTGAAAAGATTATGTAATCAAAAATAAACTTTAAAAAAAAGTAAAAACCGACTTCAAAACCAAAATGCACTAAAAAGTCTTAAATAAACTCTTCACCATTGAAAGGAAAGGAATCCGTTTTAGGCAAACAATTTCTTTTTGGAGTCGGTGCTGTGATAGTTGATGCTTGATGGTCAAAGTGATGGCACCGACTCCAAAAAGAAATTGTTTGCCTAAAACGGATTCCTTTCCTTTCAATGGTGAAGAGTTTATTTAAGACTTTTTAGTGCATTTTGGTTTTGAAGTCGGTTTTTACTTTTTTTTAAAGTTTATTTTATTTCTTTATTTTTAGTGATTACATAAGAGGGGGGGGAGAATTGCACCTTATGATTCTATTTTTTTAAGAAGCTACAAATTACCTATCATAAGTTTCGTCATTATAATTACTGAACTCCTAGGCGTTAAGGAGTTCCACCATCAGCTCAGCCCCTCAAAATGTTGACTATCAGACGTAACAACACGTCAACATTAAGATTCTAGTAAAGAAACACTATACGTGCCTTTAAAATTTGAGGGTTTCCCTCGAATACACCAAGATCCCATCATCAGATCCCAAAATGGAAAAAATGGGACCAACTAGAAGGTACACCCTCTAAGTAGGTGAAAAAATTTTTCGATTCGGTCGACAAACGACTGAGATATGAGGTAACATACATACAAAAAAAAAATAATGATAAAAAAAAACATGCAGTCGAATTGATAACCTCCTCCTTTTTTGAAGTCGGTTAATAAAAGGCAGTGCATTGTAATCAATTACACTTAATATAAGCATATGCGTACAACTGATGATACACTTTCTATGGTGAACTATTGTGTAACTTCACTAACTCAAGACACGACTTCTCTCGCCATTGATGATTAAAAAGAATTCATAGCACTTTTAACTCTCACAATGAATGTAATTAGATGTAGTGTGAAAAATATTACCTTTGATGATGCATACGTGAGAATGAAAAGTGTTAGCGCCAGTTATATGAGTGTTTCTAATAGCAATATACCAACTTTCGTTTCGCTGTGGGTTATGAAAAATGAACCAATCAACGAAGTGTAAATTTACTCGAATAAAAGGAAAGAGTGTAAAGCATTTTAAGGGTCGTTTGAAGGATCATTAATCAAGCAAAAAGTGACACCGAGTTTAAAGGGAGGGCACAAAAAATCCATTGTCACACCATGGAAGTTGAACACAAGCAAATAGCACTTTTTCAACAATAGGACTCTGACCCTTTGCTTAGTTGAAAATGTTAAAATTTAATTTTCAAATTATGATTCCATCAAAAATATTGACGTATGAAAAATAACAATATAAGTTTAGAGTAGAAGCCTTACATTGCTCTAAAACTACTATTTTACCAATAGTTAGTTAAAATAGTGAAACAAACTTATTCAATTGAAAGTTCACAACTGATTACATAAAATTCAAGATAGGAACAGTAAATAAGTCCGTCAAGTGTAATTGGCTCATCAAAAGGATTGATTTCCACCCAAGGGTCGAGAAATCAGCAATAAAATTGTATAGAGTTTCAAAAAACTACCCCGAAGTGGGTCATGGGGGACATGACAAATCGCTCCCATCACTCCGGCGAACTGCAAAGATAAGACTTTACATTGGGCCCTTTAGATTCTTCAAGTGCATTGATTGATGTTTTTTTTTTAAGATCGTTACCACCCTTGCTTTTCGTTTAACAAATTGCTGGCGAAGCTGAGAAAATGTTTCATTAATATTTCGGCGTAAATCAGTATCGTCAATCAATTTTTAAGTGTTCGCTATCTGTGCTTGCGTTTCATTTTGGTTGAGTTGCGTAAAATATTCTCAATTCATCAAAGTCTGTAAAGTGAAACATAATCCTACTTGCCTAATTATGGAATCTCGGATTATTACTTAATTTCTTGGATGCCTCAACATTAACCGATTTAAAAAGTTTGTGGTCTTTTTTCTGTAAAAGATTTGCATTTTTTTCTGCAACTATTTTAATTATCTAGAAACTGCTCAACAATCCGTCAATATATTGACATGCATCAATAAAAAACTTCTCTATAAGGTCTGAGCTACTCTTGATGCATATTAAAAACAGCCGTATAAGGATAATCGAATTCAGATGCCATTCTTAGAATTTGGCCGCGCGGTGCTTGTGAAGACCGCTACTCGCAATATAAGGAGTCTAAGAACTATGCCTTGGTTGTAGTTACTTGAACAGACGTAGGGACGGAGTATGACGACGATTTATGCGTTGCCAATTGGTTGACAAATGAAAAACTAATGTTTTTTTGTTGGATACCTATACCTACCGATTAAGACCCTGTACACGACTTACTTACTGCGTCTTTTAGCATCGATGCAGAAGCGTGACTGTTTCGATGTTAACGCGCGTAAGTATCGATGCAGTCGCCAAAATTCAGTACATAATTTTATAATTTCCAGCTTCTGCACCGCGACTGTATCTGCATTGCATTGATTCTAAAAGTAGCGCAGTGTGTAAAGGTTGACATTTTGCGACTGCATCGATGCTAACGCGCGTAAGAATCGCGATTCGCGACGGCATCGCTACTAAAAGTCGGTGTATGAGGGGTCTAAGCCATTAATGCCTACGTTGAAGATAACAATGGTTTATTAAGTAAGACCAACACTTATTTTGTATTTGTGTAAAAAATAATTAATCCTGCATTTGACTTTACAAACATTATTTCAAATATCAAAGCTTACTTTAACCATGAGGTTCAGAAAGGCTTTTTTGCGATTCGTCGTTTCCAGGTTTTACAAACCTATGATAAATACGTTAACTCATGCAGTGAAGTAAATGTTATGTCTAAAATAAGTACAATATTAGCACATCACTAGCACATAAGCAAATGTTCCGGCACATGAACGGAGGTAATTAAAAAACCATGAGGGGACTGAAGACGTACCTAGAATCGCTATGAGCAAAACTATTACAATTCCATTCACAAATAGAGCAATTCCATTTCAGAAATTAAAGAAACAGTCAAATAAGTTCAGTAAAAATTAAATGGAGTAAACAACTTTCCAAGGATTCTTTAAAAATGAAAAATTTTAGAGAAAAAAGGGTAAAAACACTGCTTTATTGAGTGTAAAAGCTCAGTACATTTTTTTTAAAAGGACCGTGGCTAATCTATAAGGTATGTAGTAAAATTATTTATACAATGAACTGGCACTTAAGTCCATGAAATAAATATACAAAGCAAAGATTAGATTCTACGACGATAGAGATCCATAGAATTTCTCCAAACACATATTTGAAAGGTCTCAGCCCGATCGAAATCCCAAACTTCCTATTCATTATTCCATCGACGCGTTGACATTCACACAGAATTGTGTAACCAGATCGTATCTGTATCCAATATTGGACGAAATAATTGTAATAATTTCGTATTCGGAGACACGAACGCGAAGGCATGGCGTTTCGTAACGGAGCGATCCGGGCGCATTCCATAGCCGGTGCAACGTCCGACCTGTGAGTACTAATGATTTGGCTAGCTAGACCATGGGAATGAATGTCATGTCTATGGTCATTTAAAATACTATGAGGCTTTGTAAATTTGTCTTAAGTCTAGACTAGGCTAATTTCAATTGTTTTTATTTCATGATAAGTGGAGAAGAAGTTTCGGCTATACGATGTAAAACACCATATAAGAAATGAAAAAAACTTTAAAATCTTTGCAAAATCATAAAAAAAATACTTAACTACCATCTGTTACTACACTCTTGAATAATTATTTGATCCCAAAAATTGTCAGAACAGAAATGATGGGTACATTTGAAAAATAGAGAAACTATATTATATAAAGCCGTCGGAAACTCCATGCTAGCTACGAGTATAAATTGTAATGTCAAGTAATTAAACTTTTTTTTGTTATATCATTACTTTTTAAGAGAAATTTTGCAATGTATTGCAAAATTTCTTAATACTTTAAGCCCTAAACTAATTTTAAAACCTCAAAGTACACTTAATGGCAATTAAAGAATTTAAATTTGAATTTGATAATCTTAAGGGTTCTTTATGTTGGTTAAAACACGTAATTTTACTCGCATCTGGATTATTCGGATCATTTTACTAGAGAAAGCTGATGATGCTCTAATTGGGTCTGCTTTTATTAACATAGATACTTCATAAGTTCTGTCTCTACGACTATAGAATTAAAATAAACTAAAAATCCTACCTAAAAATTGACGCGTATCCAATACGGATATATTAATTTTATGTCGATCCGTTAGTCAAAGACTAGAAATCGCCATTGTTAAATTATTTCAGAGTATTCAAATTTTCTGTAACTTCTTTTAGTGTGTGTACGTTTAAGTAGGCTAGATATATAGCCCGTTTCTTGCCGACACGAAAGAAGAAGAAGAAGTAGGCTATTAATATATTCGTGAGGCTGTAACGATTTTTTTTTGTCAAAGCCGGAGGTTGGCGGTATCGATTTCAGCACTTTAATCTATTCTCCATTATCGTTTACAAAACAAATAAAAGAACCAATCACTATATATTAACGGGTACTTAAACTAAATGAACGAATGAATCAAGTAACACCTACACGTAGATAAAATGGGTATACGTGGGTTCTTGAGATGAAGGTATTTGACCGAAGGCCAACCGATACTTTCAATACTACGTTTGGTTAGAGGCTAAATAAACATTACCGTTGTTTGCTTGCTAAGTATAAACAAATTAGCAATACGCTATATTTGTTTGTCAATAAATATTTTGAGTAAATATTGATACACTAATCTTCTTTTGCATTATTTATTTTTATTGATAAATTGCCGGCATAGTAAAATTATATAAATTCGGTACTCATACAAGATGCTGATAATTTCTGTCAAACCATCTACAAATTTTCTTAATAATACTGCATCGTTCTATCTCACTGCGATTGTTTTGGCTACTAAAGATATTTATAAAAGCTCTCAAATATACTTTTATAACAACAAATCTATTTAAACTTAGACTTTGATTGTCTTATCACTAAATGGTGTAATTAAAAAGCTATCAAACAATTACCTCTTTTATTTTCCAAAAGCATACTCAGAGAGCGATATCTCGCACCTATAAATAGTCATACATGATAGATAAGCAAAAGACGACTTCCTTACCTAGGCTACCGGTCGCTATTTAAGGCGTGTTTCCTGTACAGTCGCATCGGACAAGCTTGCGAAACGAACACGTGCGAAAAGGAGGCCGATTGCGCAAGAGTTGAACGGGGACGGAATTGGAGATAGAGAAAGAGGTTCTAGTGGGATGCGTAGAAAAGAGATCAATGAGATATAATGTTTAAAGACTGATAAGTGAAAGAGGTGAGGTGACCTGGTAATGGCATCTATGAATGATTCAACATGAAAACCTATTGTCAATTATCAATTTATAAATTCTTTTTTTTTTTAAGTATTACTAGCAGATGTCATTTATTTTTAGTGGTGTTACCTGCGGAAATACGAGTATGTATCACCGCCAATTTAATGACGCTTTTTCTCCTCTACATTTAAGTACTCGAACGTAAGCATAATGTTTAGTCCGATTTGTCAATTTTATAAATTGTTACTGTTAGTCCACTTTACGATCCAGTCATAAATTTTAATGTCAGCGACACAAGATGTATTATCTTTATATTCAGCTCCTAATCCGGCTCTGAGCAGTTATCAAAGACTGTTGCCCTCCAATGCAGCTCGAATCCGAACTCCGTTCTACGCTCTAACGGTACTTACTCTAAGCACCATTGTCTTTGGCCAATTTACACTACCGTAAAAACCATGGAATGTATTGCGAGAGCTATTATTTACCACTTAGACCACTGTCTATAGTAATTGGGCGTGCCTAAGGCTATGGCTGTGAGGTCAAAGGTAAATAATTTTGACTCGGTCTATCTCAATCTAAGTGCCTTGTGGCTCTTATCTTAAAGATTAGGGGTAACGATGTAATAACGACTTTTGAACGCGTAGATATTATTAAAACGATCTTCACTTGTCAAATGGATCTCATGTAAAAATTGCGTAACTGATCCAGTGAAAAGATACTAATTCAAAATGTCAATATCATATTCTAAACATTTACCTTATTGTTGACAAGTAAGCTTGTGTACGTTTTGCTATGCAGAACATGGAAAAATTTTTTGAGATGAAAGTGATGAATGATGTCATCATTTTGTACTGGTTTTTTGCAACCATCATACTATTGCGTACATCATTTCACCAGCGCATGAGTAACATATTTCTCAGAGACTTCATTCCAACTGAAAAGAAACCACTTCTTCAAGACTTAAACACTTCTAACGAAGCAGGAAATGTTTCATTAGATAACCGAATACATTAGCATAATAATCATAGTAAACAGCTTGCTTCCTCCCACTAAAAGGTAGAAAACACCCGGTCCTGTTATGATAAAGAATACAGCTCTCAAGAACAGTTTTCTCGAAATATCCTAAATGTAGGACGGAATTAACATAGGATCAGAGGGACAGACAAGACCTTTACCCAGCAGTAGGATGATATAGTTTGATAAAAAAACAGAGGGTCTGATGACTAAGAGACTAAAATACTGTATATCTTACGTTACTGTCTCAAAAATGATTAAGAAGCGAAGCAACTGTCCTTGCATCGATTGCAATATCAAATTTACATTATTCTAATACGTTGAGTTGGCTTTAGAAAATATGAGGGAGAAACGATGATTATAATATTCTATTACTTGACAATTAAAATAGGTACGGTCAAATTCGCTTCACCTACGGATTAAAATGTTCATAAAGGAGACAATAAAATATGCGATTAGCACGACGTATTATAGGAGCCGATGATAAATAGCTCAAATCTGTAATTCGTGAGGGAAGGCCAATGCCAATGACCTCGCCCTATGGGACAACAAAAGGACAAAAAAGGGGCCAAACCATTTCTAAATTACTGCTCGAATGGGTAACGAATATTGCTGATACTATTATATTGGGACTCACTGCTGCAAAACAACCACTAATTGACTATCATAAGTAGAACCCTTTGTAAAAGGATCAAACACATAATCAAATATCAAGGTACAATGGAAATGTAAAGCTTGACTTGTATTCATGTGTGGCACGCGCTCGATAAAGATCTTGTTGAACCAGTTGTCGGTTTTAGAGTCGTTACTCTGAATCAAATTGCTGTTTGTACAATATAAATGGCTGCCACCACATTATTTTTTGCTTCAGTTTCAGATTCTAGATTATAGGTAGGTAATACATAATTAGTTTAGTAAAAAAATATATTTTTTTAAAGTTTTTCAATATTTTGTAGCAATTCAACAATGTGACCTTAATAATCCATTACCTACACTTGCTGGTAAAAGTAATTTCGTAAACATACGACGAAAGAGATTACTCATCGACACTCTCCGTCATGCAGGACGTGTTAGGACTTGTCTCCATAAAGCTATCGTCAAATCAAATTTGTATCGTATTAAGTTTAGTAGGTATCCGGGGGTTCGGTAAACCGAGTCTGGGGAGCACACGATCAATTTCAAGGGCCCCCTCGTCTTGTATTCAAATCCCTTCTTTGTCTTTCGCATTTCATACACTTGGTGAATCACAATAAAGTGGTCCCATGCTATTTGCAATACGATCAATAATATATTTGGTAAATTTTGTAAACATACATTCGTATCTTGGTTAAAAAAGTTCGAAAACTTTAGTGATAATAATGATAATTCTAGGATATTTGTGATTATTATTGTAAATTCGGAATTTAAAGACCTTGAAGTATATAAAAAACGTTATCGTTATCAAATAATAGAAGCTGATATTTGTTATTATATACGCATAACAATAACAATACAACGTGATATTCTTGTGGGATAACCTAATAAAGACAACAATGCTTCAATATTTATTAAAGTAAAAGAAAACATGCTTTTAATAGGTAGTACAATTGAATTCTTGAATGTGCAGTGCCTAATGCATAGAATACAGTAACTGATAAACCTTATCAGCTAGCACCGATAAAGAAACTCTACTGATGATATCATTGAGGACACACGAAGTAAATGAGTAAGCAATTAAAAAAAGTGTAACAAAAAACAAACAACGGCCAATTACCTGCTACTGGAAACAAAACATAACAAATTCACTGAACAACCAAAACACAATAAACGCAAATAAACAGAACCAAGCACTAAATACAGGAACAACGGTTACCGGCAGAACTTTCGGACACTTCACAAGTCGACGACAATATCAAATTTTTCACGTGAAATTTGATATGTGACGTAAAGAACCACAGAGACGCGTCGCGCGCACGGCGAGCGAACCGCTACTGAGGGTCGGTCGGTGCCGGTCCTTCGTCCGCCATCGTTGTCTCACTCTTCTACGCATGCCCGTAATATCCCTTCATCATTTCCACATTCATTCCCTTTTTCATTACTATACCCCATTTTTCTTGCACAACCGAAGATATCAACGCCACTATTAATGATACAAACCCAAAAATAGTTGACGATCAAAATGTAGCGAAAGAGACAACACGACGCAAGGTCGATCGTGATTGCAACACCGCCTATAGCGAAATTAACAATTCAGGTTTTACACCTGGTCGGCAAAGATAAGGAGATTTAACGTTTCGTTGGGCACATAAAGAAGATCCGATACCGATTTTTGATGCTCGAGGGAAATGGATGGCCGTTTTCCTCATACCGTTTGCTTTTAATCTCGATTCTCTAAAATTATTTTCTCTAGTCTGGAATTTATTGTGAAAAGTGAGGGGACTAGGGGTGGCTGGACTTTTTTCGTAACTGCAGCTTTTGAACAAAATTTCAAAAAAATCTTTTTATTCCTCAATGAATTGAGAAAGAGTAAATTTCAGTATATTTTTGTATCTGCAGCTTTTTTTGAAAATTTTGTGATCTTACCTCCACAAAAGTTAACTCATTCATCAATTAATCTCCAATCAACGCCTAATTGATGTCTAACATTTGTGGAATTCCTGACGTTAGAATATTTTTGCCAAGTAAACGGTTCATTTGCGTAGTTCATTAGTGCGATATTTCACCACATGCCAGCTTTCACTGAGACACATATGGATGAAAGTGACTCGGGCACAATGCACAATAGCAGTGCGGTCTCAGCAATATGACCCACACTTTCGTAGAAATGCTGAAACCCCGCATTTTAATGAACTCACTGATATAGTATTATGAACTGCATATAAAAATTGTCTTAATCATGCATGCATGAAAGGGTGTTGATAAAAATGGAGAACCTTGAAAAGTTTATATTAAATTGGTAAATACACATCCATTAACATAATACCATCTTTATACACCATGGGTAAATGGATTTAACTTTTGTTTTCGTAAGCAGTAATCGTTGACCTACAGTTAAAGAAATAAGTAGTAATTAATATCTGTTTCCTTTAATTGAATGACTAAGTTATAATTCAATGCAAAAAAAAGTCATTTACACTTAAAATTTTGTTTATCAAACATGAAAATAAAATAATCTAATAATGTTCAACTAATAAGTGACTAGGAAGTTAACAAATGCAGACACGGAATTCATTAAACAAACGACATCATTGTATCGTAAGTACCTAGATACTCCAATATTTATTTACCTGACAAAATTACATCTATACCACAATCTTCTGTTAAGTACTCCAAATTTTTGCCTTCATCGCCACTATAATCAGCTCTCTTACAAAGTACACGTATATCAGCTCCAAAATTACTGGCTCACGGCTTCGAAACACCTCAGTATGCACCTGCGTCATTATTATGGCTTGTGCCTTGTGTTATGGTAATGTTACATAACTTGCAACTGGTTCAGGCTGCTGCGGGGTTAGAATAAAAACAATGCGGGGAAAGGTGGTCCGTGCTTATTACTTATATGGGTTAAGAAAATATCTATGAAAAATCTCAGATTTCCTTATATTTCATTATTTACTTGCCATCTGCTTCAGCTTCACACAGATGCAATAAAACCTTTGTCTTTTTTCGAACTCAGTTCAGTAGCTCCAGCGTTAAGCACCTACTAAACTGTGTAAACAATTTACATTTATGTACTTTTAAAATAACTACTTACTACACTTGAGTGTACGTCTTAATTCAAATTAATCAAAACTTTAGAAATTCTGTCTTCTGAAAGACCTCAACTCTATAATAGCTAACGAATAAAATCTAATAGCTTTTTATTGATTTTCAGTCTTTTAACGGACCTATCTTACGAACAAAATGATAAACCACCGTGAAATTAAATAATGACTGTTAGCCTATGTATGGATAATTGTATGTATTAAAGTATGTTTAGTTTTGATTATTTTTCATTATTTATGTAAGTATATTCATAGCTTAAAATTAATTTCTTGCGTTTGTGTTATTTTACGCCGCCTTAATCGTTTTTGCTTCACACAATGCTTGACTGGTAGAGAATGCTTTAAGCATTAAGTCCGCCATTTGTACTTTAGTTTCGTCAGTGAATTAAAAAATTAAAAAAAAGTATCTCTTGGCATAGGCATTGAATTGTTGCTAAGTCTGAGTGCTTTTGTCAAATGCTACATCTTTAGATTGACATTCCTAAATCTTCTGATTACGAAATAAATCCTAAACCCAATTTCAGCGGAGAATGTTCTAAACTACTTTTCCTAAATCCTTAGTTTCATGTCTCCAATTAAGCAAACAAACAACACAATTTAGAATCACGTAGTGAGCGCCACGATTTATCTCATTTGGACATTTCTCTGCAGTGTTGTTTTTCTTTTTGATTAAATTCGCTTCTGTTGCCAAGAGCTGGCTTTCTTGGTCAGGAAATTTTATTTTCTTCTCTTTAGTTCTATGAATTGGGTAAACATGGATAAAAACTGTATTATTATGTTTATTAGACGACATATTTCGTGTCACTCTTCGAAGTAAACATCGTTATCAATATAATAGGTTTCGTTGCACCAAGACATTTACTACTTATATAACTTAAAACGAAAACAAAATTCAGTGGCGCGTCTAGGCCATCTTTCTTGCCGGGAGCGAACGATGTGGCCTGCCCATGCACAAAATCGACACAAATTAATCGAATCAGATCGAAACAAATTAGTCCCGTTACACTTTTAGCATTGCGACTCACGCATCGTACAGTTTTAATTTGACATCGATGCTGTCGCGCCTTAATATCGGTGCAGAAGCGCGACCGAATTAATGCTAACGCGCGTTAGTATCGATGCAGTCGCCAATATACAAAGATACATTTGTTAATAACAGCTTTTGCATCGCGACTGCATCGAATCGCATCGCAAATGTGTAAATGTTAAAATCTGCATCGCTGCTAAAAGTCGCAGTGTACAAAGGGTCTTGGACGTTACCAAAGGTAGGGCCCATTATAATAACGACGTAAGAATTATAACGTAAGGTAAAAAAATGGTAATAAGGTAGAAAAAGGTAATTACGTAAGGTAATGTATTTATTAAATCTTACTATAGCGGTCCCCGCGAGTTCGTCCGCGCGATTTGAGTTTGCCCCCTCTCCTCACGCCACAGCGTGATGTTATGTAGCCTAAAGCTTTTGTCAATACCTAAGCTATCCAACACAAAAATATTTTTGAAATCGGTTCAGTAGCTCCTGAGATTACGATTCAGCTTTATAATATTTAGCGGTCCCCGCGAGTTCGTCCGCGCGATTTGAGTTTGCCCCCTCTCCTCACGCCACAGCGTGATGTTATGTAGCCTAAAGCTTTTGTCAATACCTAAGCTATCCAACACAAAAATATTTTTGAAATCGGTTCAGTAGTTCCTGAGATTACGATTCAGCTTTATGATATTAGTAATCGATAAACAAAGTCAAAAATCTTTTTAAGTATACCAAATCAGTTTAATAACACGTATTACAGCTACTAATTATCTAAACGGCCTTCACTCTACTCCAGTGGAAACATCCGATTGGACACTATTATCTCATCTCAAGGGGCTAGACCTATAGTTTAACCCAAAGATGGGACATCGACATGATTTAGGAAAGGGAGTAGTCCCTTATGACTGCAGTGGCTTGGATGTGTACAAACGGTTGCCATATTAATCATTTAAAGTGACACATTAACGGACAATGCTTTCTTTCACTGGCTGGCTGGCTTTCATAATATAAAAATATCAAGATCTCTTGTTTGCCGAAGATGTAAATTTGTTACTGATTGATGAATCAATCGTTTCTGCGGCTTACTTATACTTTATTTATAAAATCCTAACCAAAGTTGTGTTATTTAAACCAACTTGGTTATTTGGTTTAATGAAGGTAACCTAAATAACTGATGTTTTCCAATATAAATATATAATAAACCGGCCAAGTGTAAGTCGGACTCGCGCACGTAAGGGCTCCGTGCGTACTTTATTAAACTGAATAAGAGATCCACTTACTTCCACTTAGCCAAAATACCAAAATATTTTGTTGACACCAAATATAACATTGTTTCATAGTATTTGTATGAACAACAAAGTTATGTTTGCGGTTATTGAAAATGTGCTATATCTCAAAAACTCCCAATCCGATATCGTTTAAACTAATTTTCATTTAAAGTCTTTGTCAAGTTCTTTTTTCATGTATGTTCTTTTTTTCATGTATTTTTTTCAAAATTAACACTCGCTTATTTTAAAAATTAGATGGGGTGGACGCCCATTTTACCGCTTCGAAGCGTCTATCTCTCATAGGTTAGACTTTTAGTGAAAATGGTTTTACACACATATTTTTGTTTACAATATTCGACTAGCAAAGAAAAACGGTCTTTAGTTTTGGAAATTTGGTCCACTAGCCTGTTATACAAACATATAACGCTTACAAATTTTTGCACACAACGCGTACTTGGAAGACTTAATAGATCAAGATTACCAAATAATATCTGAATTCAACGATATCACATACTTAAAACGTTTCGTTTTGAAGTCGGTAAAAACAGCAACATTTAACGCTGACTTAAGTTACATTCGATTATTGAACGATATTGTTTCCTTTGTTTTTTAAAATAGGGATTTTGGATAGTTTGGTTTCACGGTATCCATAGGTATACAATTCACTATCATTTCTGGTCGATTGTATAGTAAGTCGACCAAAAAATACTCAACTAACAGCACATCACTACTTCTGGACCATAGGTGAATGAATGAATAAACAAAGATTTGACAGATTGCTTGAATGTTGCCACATATCAGTTTTACCTTTAAATCTCACCATTTTTTATTTTTCCTATGAGAATCGTAAATTGGTTAACAGGATACATCTACCTACTAAGTTTCAACTGTGTAATACTAATAGTATCAGAATAAAGTGGCTGTTACATCAGGACGGACAGACAGACAGCTGTCTGTCTGTACAGACAGATTTGACGACACTATAAGGGCTCCGGTTTTTGCTACGGAACCTTAATAAAATAAATGCTGTGGTATCGTTAGTTTGTAATGCTGTGCTTCTTCTATTGTCTACTTTAAAAAATCTGGTAAATAATAAATAGGCCGTAAAATTGCGTGGACATAAATTTGTGTAAATATCGAAATTGTAGGTTTTTAACCAACTGGACACAATAATCTGGACACACGATAAAAATATAATACTTAATACTTCGTCATTTGGGCACGCCAAGATTTTTACGCGTCTCCACATAGGGCAAGTTAAATTAGGTTTTCCTATGGGGACGCGCGTCAAAACCTTAGCGAGTCCAAATGACGAAATAATAAGGTTATATCTTGAGTTTCACCAACTGGACACACGTGTGTCCAGTCTCTTGTGTCGTTGATGAAAACCACGAAATTATTATTTGGTATCAAACGAAATAAATCTCTACATCCGACCGCACTGTAACCAACTAAAATCACCGCTTACAACCAGTATTACCGAACAAACTCATTTCGGTCGTTTAACAAACAAACAAACATTGGCGCTTTCAAACAACACATTATTTGCTGGATTATCACCCTTATTACGAAGAGCTTAAGAGTGGTAAGTGGTATTGTGGGAAGCTTGTACTCTGTTGACTGTACGTATATCAAAATATCCCGGAGCCAGAATGTGGTAGTGTTTGTTATCCACAGAAGGAACTAAAGTACTGTCGAGATCAAAATTATGGAAGAAGAGAAGAAACGTGTGAAAATACTGTCGCAAAATTGGAAACCTGGTCAAAATTATATTAATGTATAGTTTGAAAATTGATCTGATCAATTGCTGTACGCAACAGAATCTTAATTTATATCTCATATCAAGCTTATGCAATATATCTTCAATAGGATAACGATCCTAACGTTACATACGGAAATGTCTACGCCAACCAAATACGCGGAAATATTTGACGGCTGCAGTTAACGTTTTACTATAGAACGCCTCAGGCCCGCTCAATTCGAGTTTCAATTCCAAACACTCTAATGGTTTTGGGGAATAGTCTAACTTTAGTGGCGTCGAGTTATAGATTAAGTTTTGGCTCTAATGCTTAATGAATCACATGCTTTGAATATCAAAACTGTCTCTGATTGGTTAAGACTTCAGACTAGAAAGTTTAAGCTTGCAAAATGTACCACCTATTTATTTGCACTTTGCCATATTTTAAACTTACCTGAAAAATGCTGGAGACTCATTCTAGTTGGATCTTACCTGGCAATAAGGATTTAGAAGTTATCGAAAGTATCGCGTTAATCAATCACTAATTTCGGTTTCCTCCGTTCCTCCTCGTTCGTGATTTCTTTTGCTGTTTACTTTGATTATGGATGTGTTGTCTTATATTTATCTATTTAGGTACACAACGGTAAGAGTGGACAAGCCTTCTACAAGCTTTAAGCCTTGTTTATTGTCAAGGTGTACATGGTTTCTCCAAGCCGGAAATCACCACACAATTTTTCTAATTCGGAGTTTTTATAAATGAAAAATCTACCGACAAGAGTTACATTACATTACATTCGCAAGACATTTTATTATGATTATGATGATGATGACATGGTTCCACTATCATATCTTAATTTTAAATACATTTATGAATAATTGCACATTTAAGAAAACCTAAATTTAAGGTACTAAAACATTTTATTATTATTTTGGTAACTCTTTAGAATTACAGTCGGCATTAACATTAGCGATGATATAAACATAACATGGGAGTCCATTACTGCCAAATTCGGTCCCAAAAGCATAAAACGTTATGACCTGACATATTCCAACCATTTTGGCGAGACCGCTCTTGGGTGCAATGAAAGGGATGCTTAGTGCAATGATTATGATTATTGGGTTTAAATAGTTAAGTAAACATTTGAACAAAAATGAGAGTGTCTCGGAAATGGTCTGGTGAATGCCAAGTTCAAGGTTCTTTCATGAATATAAAGTGAGTTGATTATAGTACTTCTTCCATGGATTAAAAAAAAACTTCTCAGTACTTTTTTACATAGTTTTAACGAAAAGCGTCTTAAAAACCCAAAAAGTGCTCATACTTTCTCATACATACATTTCTTTCTTCATACTGACACTGATACCTTTAAAATCAAAAGTCTTTTTTCATTACACCTACTCCAACCGAAAAAAACCTCCAACATCCTACCAATTCCAAAATGAAAAACGTATCTCTTGACCCTTTTAAGCTAACGCTTTAAACATAAAAAGCCAATGATATCGTCCACGTATATACCGCGCTGAAATTATCATAAAACAAACACCATAGCACCATAAAACGATAAATAAGTTGTAAACCCATAGCGAGGCGAGTCGTCCCATAAAACGTTTGGATTGGCCCACTTTGGAACTATTCTCTGCAGAGAGAACTGTTTTGGGGATCAGTATTCAAATGATTGAACCTTAGATAATGAAATGGTTATCTTGAATGACTAGACTAAAGTATCTTTGCAAATGTCCAACTTTATTGCTTGTAAGGCAAGGATTTGTAAAATACGATGACATAGTGGCGTTTTAAAATAAAACCTTGGGCATCCCAATAACCAAAGTATATTTAGCTTATTCTCAAATTCAATAAATGCTTTATTTCAAGCAAAAAAATAATTTAATGAAAGTCATTTATTTATACAAATAGGCCCACTGGGGGCACGTCCACGTACAAGTCCCAATGTAAACCCTACCACAGCTTCGGGACAATTGTGGGCATTCGGCTAGTGCTGAGAAGAAACTGCGTAACAAACTCAGTCACAATTGTCAATGCTGCCTCATTTCAAAAGGTTTACAATGTTTGTAGTGATTAATACTTTGTATACTAACGGTTCCCCGCGGCTTCACCCGCGTGAATTTCGATCTTTAAAAAGTATCGTTATGATTGTAACATTTATGCAATTGTGATGTATGAGCTATATTATTGTAGAGTTTCATCAAAATCCATCTAATACTTTATGCGTGAAGGAGTTATAAATATACATTCATCCTCACAAACTTTCGCATGTATAATATTAGTAGGATACTTAATATAATTTGTAAATAAAGCATAGAACGTTAAATATTCTAGAAATGTTGTCTGCTACCGCCGTTATAAAAAGGCAGGGGGGACGTCCCCTCTGATCCATAAGAGTATCTAATTTATGTCCTCAACCTCTGAAAAAATTATACGGGACAAAACTTTGAGATCTCATTTTAATAGCGCAATAAACGGATTTATTGCTCATCATTGGCAAATCGTTCTGCAAAATTTTATTGAGTCCTAAAATATATTATATGTTAAACTTTTGTCACATGTTGAAGCTTATACAAATTGAATCATTTTCTTATTTGCTTTTATTACCTACTGACCATACCTAACGGCTTATTTTACCATTTTGCGGTCACAGGCACCATCGTATGTATGCAACCTCCGGATCCCTTGATCACTTCCTCTTAACCGACTGCTAAAGAGGTGATTACGCTCTATGACCACCCCTTTGGATATCAAGTGGTCCTCCAACTAGCCTGTAAGTGCAGGGCGATGTCTGCTTTAAATCTGAAATTCATGATGACTCAGGTATTTAGCGACTATTAGGTGTAATTTGAAATCATAAAATGAAGCACACTTTATGTTGGTGTCATAATAATTGAATATGTTTACGTGGGGATTCAATCAAATAAGTTTACTAAAAAAATAATTTATGAAGATACTTATTAAAGTTCATATACTGGGTGTCCCAAAAAAGCGTGCCAAACTGAAACTGGACATAGCTTAGTTATAGACCTTTCAAATAAAAATAATACGACTCTAATAAAAGTCTCATAGGTATGTTTTTTTTTTGTATTTTTAGTGTATGAAGTAAACAAGATAGTGGCATTATCTCCCAAACTATGACACTTTACATGATATCTCCAGTGTCTGCCTAGTGTGCCATTTATAAGACAAAAATGGCATAATAAAAAAATAAGAATATATCTGAAAGGTCTATGACTAAACTAACTCCAGTGTCAGTTTGGCACGCTCTTTTTGGGACACCCTGTATAGAAAGTTCAGGTAAAATGAAATTTCGCTCGTCGGGCATTATAAGGACCGAAGTTACAGGTGTTCGAAAAATTGACGAAACACTTCGAGTAAAGGTAGTCAATGTGTCCATGCGCGTCGGAAGACTCGGTTTTTGGCGGAACCACTCCCTAACTCCCAGATAATATTATTGTAGTCCTCTCAATATCAATATCAGTAAATTTATACGTGTACACAGCACACCACATACATTACGAGACAGCGTGGTGGCTTAGCAAGCTGGGTTTCAAGGCGTCGCCGCTTCCAGGTCCCGGGTTCGATTCCCGGTCGGATCAATATAGAAATCAAAATTTCCTATATTGTCTCAGGTCTGGGAGTAGTGGTGCCACCGTTGTGTCTGATTTACATAGCACGAGTACATTAGCTACTTATTTTGGGATCAGAGCAATGTATGTGAATACTGTCCCACATTGATTTATATACTAGTGGTCCCCCGCGACTTCGTCCGCGCGTTTTCGATTTTTTCTCGCCTTTTAAACATTCCCTAGACCTCCACGAACATTTCAAGACTAAGATAAATCCGTTCAGCCGTTCTCGAGTTTTAGTGAGACTAACGAACAACAATTCATTTTTATATATATAGATTTACGTGTAAATATATATAACCCATAAAATTATTATCCCTTTGGAATAGAACGACAAAAGCGAGATGTCACTAGCAGCAAACTGTGTGATAAAAAGAGATGGGTAGCAGAACCATTTTTGGCAGATGTCAAACAGTTGACCGCCCCGCAGAAGCTCGCTGAAAATTACGTGCATTTGATTTTTTATATTTAAAAGTGAAATTGTGTATATTTTGGAGAAATAATGCGTCTGAAACATGGTGACTTGATCGGTGATTGATTGTTTTGCATCACAGCGGCATAACCCCAACAAATAATCATTTAACAGGTAGATTAGTCCAAATCGAAGCCTCTTAATATACGACTTATATTCACCAATGCGCTTCAAATTTAAAGTACGCAGTTTGATTATTCTATTCTACAAACGTTAATTTACGTAAAAAATAAAGACAGAATAACACAGGGAATGTATATCGATGAATATTTTGTATAATGAAATAATATTTAGTTTTACACTAGAGCTGCATGTTCAATATTTTGTGTCGACTGTTTATCATGCAGTTAACTACTATATTTAACTTAGGAACATTGTTATAAATCACCTGGTCTAAAGGTTATCTCATTTTAAGCTACAAATGTTACTTACTTATGTTAGTTACTGACATCTTAAATCGGTTTCGTTTGACAGCTTTTACTTGTCCTTCTATTCCGATAGGAATATTAATTTTATGATATAACCAAACCCTACGACCAAAGACGCAGCGTAGATGGACAACATCCACCGACAAGATGGACAGACGACCTTGTGAGGATCGCAGGACCAAACTGGATGCAGACCGCTTGTAATCGGTTGGTGTGGAAAACCGTGGTGAAGGCTTTTGTTCAGCAGTAGAATGACATGTTTACCAACTCACTATTGAAAAGGACTTAAAACAAAACATTTTGATAAATTGTGTTACATTCACTACATAATGTGTGTCGTATTTCATTTGACAAATACATTGTGACGTATACGTCACCTACATTTCGATGTTCCGGGATTACCACAAGCACAGCAAACTTGTCCAAAACCTCAAATAATATCAAACTAAATAAAGCCCTAAAATACTTGAATTAAAGATCATAATTGGTTGAAATGTTATTGTCGTATTAGAGCAAGTTTATCTGCTGACTATACCTAATTGTCGTCTGATGGATCCAGTAATCCAGTCACATGGGCTACGTTAATCTACGTACCGTGACAATTAATTAATATAGCATAATTAATCCATCAGGAACACCTATTGGGATTAGCCATTCAATAACAATATAAGGCAGGAGATGAGTTGCGCGTTTCAGTCACATGGTATTACAATCATCCAAAAATAAAATGAACATTTATCAATCTGCATTTATTTTTTTGTGTTTAAACTGTGATTTTTCTGAGGTTATTACAAACTAGCTTTTAAAGAAAAAGATGTTGGTATCCTACCGTATGAATAGTCACTGATTTTCAATATAGTTGGTATCCTACGGTATAAATAAAGTCATAACATCATTTTTAGCGTATGCTAAATATAACTTTAAGGATTTGCGTAGTTCATTAATAAGCTGCATTTTAAGTTACGGTCATCAAAGCTCCCCTAATCAATTTAATCCAATCATTAAAATTAACGGTCAAAATTGCGCCGAGATTCCGAATAAAGCTAATTAGGAAACAATCAACGAAGAATTTATAAATTAAAATTAGAGGGGAATATGCCTTTATAATTAAGTAATTATGTTAAAATAATTGAATTCGGAAATTAATTGCATCTAAGGAATCCATTCTTATTGAACCTTTCAGAAAATATGAAACTTTTATGTCAATAATAAATTTAGGTATATGTGATATTAAGATAGTGAAAAAACGAATATTGACTTGAGGAGCGTATGAAATAAACACTTCAATGCCCTGCAGCCTTGTAAAGCCAAACCTAGAATAGAATAGATTTAATAATATTTATTTGCGAAAAAACGTGGTAAATATTAAGTTCTTACAATTATTAGATATGAACATGCATGTTTCATCAAACTATCGATATGCAAATATTTTATTAATTTTAACAAGTACAATTATTTTAATACATTTCAAGATATACAGGGGGCCAATTTTTCTCTGTCGAAGAAAAAATAGTTTCTGATTTTTCAGGGTTCCGATTTCTATGTATTTAAGTTTTGTTCGTGCAATAGTTTTTTTATGTGTAAATATTTAAGGTAAAACGGTTAAACTCGCAATCGAATTACCACACGAAAAAAATCGATTGCTGCGAGAATCGGCATCCAAATTCCATAAATTAACATTGTCAATAAAGTCAAGTTACAAAACTGAGGTTTTGTAACTAGGTAGGAAGTAGGTACTTAACGACATTTTTTAATACATTTTATTACATCACGATGTTGGAAAGATTGTTTCTAATGTGTAAACGCGACCTAATTGTAGAAAAAGTTAAAATGTCACTTGTCATTATGAGAACGTCAACTGTCACTTTTTGAAGAAAAGGTATATACAAAAATAGACGGTTTTATTCATACATTTCACGTTTAAGAATTGGGCATTGCCGATTCAATGAACACCTGCATAGGATGAACATGATTTCCTCCCCATCATATAACTATTGCGATCAAGCTGTTCAGTCACTCCATTAAATTTTCTTCGAGTGTATGAAATTTTCACTTCAGAGATTTGTCCTAATTGAAGATTTATTAGAAATTTATAAAAAACCTGAAGACATCCCGCGCCGTCTACAGGACCTTCTGAAGAATGAAGAATGTTATATGCCACTTTTTAAGTATATATGTACTACAGTAGAAGAAATCTGAATTTCAAGGCAGCATCAGAAACACGAACACTGAAGAATTTATTTTCCCATTTCAACTGCAGCAAATAAATTACTGATGTCCAGGCTGTATGGTTTAAACCTTTGCCTTTTCTAATCCAAACGGAAAGAAGAGAACCAAAAAAAAAAGTCACTTTTTGACAGCCGGCTCTCTTCGGGTGTCCTCCCGCTTCATCTGTGATCGCTCGCTGTAACTCTGCTTCTAATGGCTAAAATAAAAGTTATTTATTGAAATCTGCGTGGTGCTTTTCATTTTCAACAATCAACTCCAACACACGATGTCAAATGAAATTGATTATGGATTTTAAAAGTCAGAATAATTACATGATATAATAAAAATAAAAATGTACTCATGGTCATAAATTCATAAGTGAAATGTCTACAGTAATATTATTGATAAATAAAATAAAATTAACATATCAGGAATCCATTAGAATCGCTTGAAGCGGCCGTCATGGCAAAATTTGTCGAATTCATCAATATTATAGTAGCAATGCTACTATTTGCTTAGTGTTTCAGGCACACATGGTAGAACTGCACAAAAATTAACTTTACTTTTTAATTTTCACTACCAAGCTCATCACCTGCGTTAACAATTTTAACAAGATTAAATTTTTCCTGAAAAAAAAGACGAAAAACCAACTCAGTCCGTGGAAAAGGAGTATAAAATTTTCGTTCGCAAGTCTAGTGTCTGTTTTAATTGGACACCGTAACAAGATAGAAGTCTAAAGCTACAATTAGCTAGAGACGAAACCCGATTGTTCTCGTCGGCAGACGCAAATTATATTAACTACTATGCGAGACATTGTTTTGGCAAGCATTTGACTGGATACGGTATAAAAATATATTTACAATTTTTTACCCAAAGGTTGTCTGGCATAGATCGCTTATTGCAATAAGACCGCCTATATTGTAAATTTCCTTAAAACCGATTTGTAAATCAATTAATGTTATTTGCAATAAAGAGTTATCTTTTTTTTGGTTGGATAAAAAAATATATTTTACTGTTTGTTTTATATTTTTCTGTTTGTTTAGTATGGGTTTGACTCTTGACTCCAGACGAAGCCAAGTGCGACTAAGTCGAAATCGAGATATAGGGTAAGAAAACGTTGTCAATTAAAAGTTTCATTATTATTAATTACAAAAGGAACCGTATTTAAGTAACGAGAAGTTACTTAAATACGGTTCCTTAGTCCAAATTGTCATTTATAAAGCAGACGGTGTTATTTGTTAGCTATAAAAAAACTAAGGTTTATATCTTCCGTTTTTAAATTTGGAATGAGTTCGCTCTTGTCACCGGACTAGACCAGACGTGGCATAGGACAGAAACTACGATGGAGCGAGTTCACCCAGAAGAAGCCTGTTCACTCTAGCTTTAAAATGTTCATTCATTGGGAACACTGATGTTGGTATAAAGTTCTACATTGTTGCTGTGCCCATTATAAAAGTTGACGAAAAGCGCTTAGTTCTAATCAGTGGAATTTCAACTAGGTAAGGGTAGCCCGCAGCGCGTCGAGATAAGCGATGATCGGAGGGAGCTAGTGGAATGAGCTCATGGAGTTCTTGTGCACACCAAAGTATAGCCTGTAGAAAACCGACAGGCAGGCAATTTGACGGCGACGGGCTAAGCTATGGAGCTTAGCGCATAAATTAAATATATATTATATACATAAAGTCTCGTTAATTTATTTATAACTTATCCAGGTTTTAAATAAGTTTTTCATGAAAAAGTACAGTAGAAAAATTATAGGTGGATATCAAAATCGATTTCATTTACGAAAATATTATTTTACAACCAAAACATGCAAGGAAAACGGTCTGTGCTTTCCTTTGGGAATCCGATAGAAATCTGTATTATATAGTGTAGACCACATCTAGGAAAACTTTAACTCTGCGCACAATAGTGTTTCAGAATATTCACTTATCCAATGGAGCCTTTGAAATGGCATTTTGTTACCTGAGGGTGAATTCGTTAACGAATAATTATGCTTAAGCACCATATCACAGAGACTACTAAAATATCTTATTCTCCATACTACATAGTAATTAGCGTTGTTAGTAGAATGTCTTTGATGACAACTTAATTGTACTTACGTGTGTAGAGCTAAATAATACTTTTGTGTACCTGAATAGAAAACATATCTATTATTAGTGAATGTATTTACTTTTGGATTTTACTACTAACAAAGAGGTCTCAGGACTTATAAGTCACCTATAGGTGACTTAATATTTCTTTTATAGTGTTTTGTCAATATAAAAATTAAATAATATAAATTTCATTGCAACTACGTGTGTATGCGTATGTACTAGTGAGTAAAAGGTAACCTTAAAGCTTCATCATTCATCATCATCATCATTATTAACACAATAGGCGTTTACTACTGAGCAAAACGACCATCTCTGCAGTTTCCCACAACGCCCGTTGTAAACTTCGCATAGGTACTATTCTGATAGCTTAATAAAAACATATTTAACTAAAAAATATTACAATACTAAGAATTGTAGAGTCAAGCTAAAACGTCACGAAGCTAACTGTGCAGTGCCTGCTGATTTATTAACCGCAAACTCGCGGAGAATGCACTTGTATATGCACGTTCAGCTAGGTGCAACGGTTATGTATGACTTTCATTCGTACTGCTCGCTGGTGCAATATGAGTAATATTTAACTTAGTGAGATAATGCATATATAGTAACTTAGGGCTAATTTTTCAATAGTCAGATAAGAAATGTTCGTCGAACAAAATACAATTTGAAAACGTCACCTAATTGTCAGCAATAATACGAAACTGTATTTTTTTTTAAATCTGTCGCCTTATAATTTATCAGTCTGATAAATTTTATCTGACCATTGAAAAGTCGGTCCTTAATCTAGGTAAATGTGTAGTAAGTAGCTTCGTATGTCAGACAGACATAATAATTATACAGATATTTGGCAGATTAACGGATATTTAAGCTTGCTTACTTAACCTATTAAAGCTTGCTAGAAGCGCCCCCTTCTTTCTGCTACTAAATAGATACCTATAATGATTCAGCAGTCAGCACTTGAACAATTTGTTAAAGCTGATAATTACAGCAATTTCTGTACCTCTATGTAAGTATTAATTTAACAAGCTTTCAAATGCAAAATAAACACAAGTTAAATAGTGACCTAACATAAGCACAAGTGAGTGCAGCGTCATAATTACTATAATAGTTTGTTGTTCGTTTCAAATTTGTACTACAAAAATATGAACTTTCCGAGTCGTTTTCTTACCCATGTAACCGTACCTAATATCGTTCAGCCTAACTCTCTGGCTAAACTTATAACGTCATCGAAAACTTTCCAGACTAGTTTAAACTGTGTTATTCTTTAATAACGTAGGCATCTTGAAAAATCGCGAGAAGTCATTAAAGTCTTAAAAGACGTGTTTAATTAGGGCGTCGAGAGCACTCGCAGACGTGGAAAAACGAAAAGAAAAACGGCAAAGTGTGACACATGTTTACGTGGAAAGGTTCCCAGGAATACTATATAGAGTTACGAGAGGTAAGTTAAAAATTGATCTAGTTTATTTATTAGATTTTTCCCAATGGATTACGAATACGATAAGAATATTATTGAAAGCACACACATATTATACTAAAATAGACGTAAAATCGCGTGTGTTGTGTTGTCTTTTACAGGCTGCATTTCGAAGAATGTGCGAGAGAACTGCACGATCTGATTCCACCAGCCCCCTTTCACCAGCGGAAGAGAAGACGCGGGCGCGGTTTTTACCCTTACGGCGTCGTAGACTTACCAGCAATGCGCACTAATAGGTTTCGATCTACATTCCTCATGCGCACGGCTAGGGAGTGCAATTCGCTGCTGGCAGATGTTTTTCCTAGCCATTATAATTTGGCCGAATTTAAGAAGAGAGTGAACAGGCTGTTACTTGTCAGACATTATCCATCCTAGCCTAACTGATATCATCACATAGCATCAGGTGAGATTGTAGCCAAATGTCTGCCTAGATGCTTAAAAAAAACTTGTTTTACTATTTTTAACCGACGCAACGAGAGGGGGTTGTTATAAGTTTAACGTGTCTGACTGTGTATTTGTGTACGAGTATCTGTCTGGTATCGTAGCTCCCAACCGGATGAATTGATTTTAGTTATTTTTTTGTGTCATTGATATTTTTATCTCGATGGTTCATATATTTTATGATAACCTGATCAGCTGTTTGAAGATCATCAGCTCTTTAATAACTGATGAGGGAATCTTACTACATTCCATATTATGTCCTATTGATTCGCAATTGGGTGTCACGATATATTAATGACTAAATAAAAAAAACAATGTCGGGAGTTTTAAAATTATACTTTTTTGATTTTGTGACCCGTATTTAGTCCGTAATTGAAATAGATGAACTATAGTGGAGATACAATATCTATGAAATACAATACAAATTTTCTGTACCTGCATTAAACAGTTTTTTTTGTAAGAGCTCTAGCTTAACGCATTGAAGTCTTTAACCCTAAAAATAAATAATCCTCAGTAGTCGTAAGTAATTTTCTCTGCCATCGTTTCGCCGAGTTCACGAGTTTTCGTGTTTATTTTGCGTTGACATCTCATTTTCCTCTTATTTTAATCCTCACTGCGAACAAGCACTAGTGCAAATACTTTTTAAGTTGGTTGGAATTGTAAACAGGAACCAATTCCACAAGTTTATTTTGCTTTGGAAAGGCTTAATTGTTGAGAGCTCTGTTATTGTTTCGTTTATTAATCGTAAAAATATTTGTGTAGTTACTAGTACACTACTAGTATTCTTAAGTAAGCGATTTGTTTAACGACCTTAATGATCACTTCATTTGAGTATTTTACGTTTTTGAAAGTTGAAACTTATAAACAGTGATGGTGCGAGGAAACGCGATTCTAAAAATCAAAATTATACTTAGATTTAACATTTTACACCAACATTCGACAGCAAACAATAGTCCGACCGCAAGCAAAGCAAAAGAGCTTGAATGAAATGTATGTTACATTAATAAATATCTGATCGATCACTTAGTAATTCTATAGCTGGTAACGCCTTGTGACTTATTGCCAATTTTGGGGGGTCTAGACCCGCTGGACCTTTATTTCAACCGGCGACCCCCTGAATAAGGCTTAAGGCTTAAACTCGGAAAGTATGGCTAAAACTTAACTTCAAAACCCATATAAAGTTTTCGGACAAAATTTAGTATTTTTTTAAAACCCTAAAGTGTTAGCCGCAGACGGAGTTACTTCAGAATACCAAAGATTCCTTCTTTTGACGACCTCCGTGGAGTAGTGGCTAAGCGCGCTGGTTTCAGAATGTCGCCGCTCTGAGGTCCCGGGTTCGATTCCCGGTCGGGTCAATGTAGAAACCAAAATTTTCTATATTGTCTCGGGTCTGGGTGTTGTAGTATAGTACCACCGTTGTGTCAGATTTCCATAACACAAGTGCAATTACCTACTTACTTTGGGATCAGAGCAATGTATGTGATTGGTGTCCAACTCCAACTCGTTTTGATTTTATGTTTATTTAGAATATGACATCATTCAAAAACCAGTCTCATATGTCAGCTCCTTTACTCCAAACAAATAAATTATAGTCACTTAGAGGTATTATCTGCTGATATAAACTAATTCAAATAGATCCAAGTCACTATTCATTAGTGTGTTCGCAACCCCTCCATCGCGTTACCAGGGTATTTACAACAATAACAATAGAATTGCAATCGGAAGAAGAAGACTACTTGTAAACGGACTTAGATTTTATATTAATAAAGATGAAATAAGAAACCAAAAATTTGTGCACAGGCGGGACTCGAACCAGCAACTTCTTGGCTAACCGGGCCAAAACGTAGATGGCGCTAAACGTCACGCATAATGACGTATCCATAAGAGACCACAAATTTCGCAAGGTCGGACAGGCAGCACGGTAGCTCAATTGGTAGAGCGTTTGGCCCGGTTAGCCAAGAAGTTGCTGGTTCGAGTCCCGCCTGTGCGCAAATTTTTGTTTTCTTATTTCATCTTTACGAATATAAAATAAATAAATAAATATTTGACAACATCACATACATTGCTCCGATCCGAAGCTAAGTAGCTATAGCACTTGTGTTATGGAAGTCGGAAACAATGGTGGTACCACAACACCCAGACCCGAGACAATATAGAAAAGATCGTTTTCTACATTGGCCCGACCGGGAATCGAACCCGGAACCTCACGAGATGGCGACGCTTGAAACCAGCGTGCTAGCCACTCCACCACGGAGGTCGTCAAATGTCATATGACACTGTGAGTGTCAGAAACATTGTAAACCATTGGATTTGTTGATTTAATTTTATTTTTTAACATTTAACATACTGACTTACAGTCTCAAAGCTTCAGTATGCTAGTTAATTTAGTTGATCATTAGCGCAGCGCGCTTCTAAGACCAGTCAAGATCATACACTGCGACTTCTAGCATCGATACTGTCGCGCGTTTTAAAATCGCGCGACAGCATCGCAACTCACGCAATGAACATATTTAATTTGGCATCGATGCAGTCGCGCGTAAAATTGCAGTAAATTAAAGTTGCAGTGTGTAAAGGTTGACAGTTTTCGACTACATCGATGCTGCATCGCGATGCTGAAGCTGAAAACTGTCAAATTATGAACTGTATTTTGGCGACTGCATTGATACGAACACGCAACTGCATCGATGCTAAATTAAATTTGTTCATTTCGTGAGTCGCATCGACGCTAAAAGTCTCAGTTTGTAAGGGGTCTTAGATCTAAGTTTATCATTAGGTTGCTGTCAGTTTCTATAAATAACTCGCAAACCCGGCGAACTCCATTTCGCCACCAGATGGCGAATTTTTTTGGTGTTTTATATTTGAATTTTCTTTGCTATAAACCTCACAGAGCCCGAGACCTTTCCAACGAATGAAAAGCCGTGGAAATCGGTTCGTGCGTTCTGGAGTTATAGCGTCAGGACGGAAAACCCGACTTATTTTTATATAGTAGATTTGACAAAGACAAAATTATAACACGATAAAGTGCCTGCACAACAAATTATTATGCTAACTCCGGAATACCCGTGAGCTTTTGATACTATCATGACGTCACTAGCAATTGCAATACGGTAAAACCGAGTTATGTAATAGATACCCCTGTCACCAATCCGTCAACATTCTCCCATCTTTAGGGGAGATCAGAAGGGATGAACTAATTGAAACTAATATTTGAGGAGGATTCCTTCAAGGGGCAGGTTAAGCTGGGTTCACATTTGCCGTGGTTAGGTTATGAATACCATCTTTCTAGTCTTTATGCGATTTAAAATAAATTTGACCATAATAAAGCATATGTACAGGTGATAAGAAAAAGGGTCACACAAGTCGCCTGCGCTATCTACCCCAACTGTTTTACAGCAGCAGTGGGCCCGGTGAATAAATTCAACTTGGAAATTGATAATGCTTCGCTATCCAATGGTTTAGAATGTTTTTATAACACTCACAGTGGAATATTTTATATTTATAAAGATGAATTAAGATACCAAAAATTGCCAATTGCTCTTTCAATGAAGCTTCCGTCACGCAGACGTCACGGGTAGCATTGGGTTTGTGACCGGTAATTTACTCAATTTTGAGTAAATTACCAAAAACATGTAATTTACTCGGTAAAATTACCGATGACTGGGAAAATATTCAAATGCTTTTAATTAACAAAACTTAATGTATAAATATACTTAAATCCTTTACCAAATTACTATGAATAACATTTCACTCATTTTTACTGTCTTAGCATGATGATACTTCTTTACATGCCAATACGAACACGAACTTTTGAGCTGGATTCACATCACACAAAAATATATTTATTAGGTTTATTTTTGTTTTGTACTTTGTAATTTATGAGTGATATTGTGTTTGTAATATAAACATATTAATGTTTATTTTAAAAAAGGAGGTTATCAATTCGACCTAAAAAGTATGTGATATTGTTAAAATTTTATATGTTCGAGTGAGTTAATCTTTTAAGGCTTCCAAAGTTCCAAACACGTGTTCAAAATTTTGTAAGTGTATGTGTGTTTTGATGTTTTTTTCACCACGGATTTCTAGAAAACGAGAAGTCATAGCGAGATGATTATTTTTTGTTCAATCAGATATATTGCTACTTAGGGTACCTACAGTGTAAGTTCCATCAAAACCAGTAGTTTTCGTTTTATATGTTATTAATTTAATAACTGAAAATGACGAAAAAGGGTACAATTTTTGAAAAAAATGCCTCCTTATCATACTGACCTAAAAGCTAAGCTTATCATTCACCTCACCATCGTCTGCGTCGCCGGTTCCTTTTCACTTTCTTACTCAAGATATTCAAGTATTTAAACAAACTAACGAGTTGCAGAGCGCAAGCCACAACTAATTCAACCTTCGGCATCTTCATGTACAACAAATGCTATGATTAATCTCGCGCATGTGTGAATCACGAAGCGTCTCGCACGTAGGTTTGATGACTTCCAGCCTCCCGAACAAGCCGAATTCTGAAAAGGCTACAGTACCATAGACCACATCTATTAAGGCAAATTATACAGAAGTCCGAGAAGTACGAGTATAATATGCTCCTATGTTTAGCGTTTGTGGACTATGAGAAGGCTTCTGATTCGATCAAAACTTGGGCGGTGCTTAGGCCTCTTCAGTGGTGTCACATAGACGATAGGTGTTAAAGTGTCTGTATAACAACGCCACCATGGTCGGTCCGAGTACAGGAACAAAATACGAGGGCGATTCCATTGCGGAGAGGTGTAAGACAGGGAGACGTTATATCTCCGAAACTGTTTACAGCGGCATTGGAAGACGCCTTTAAGCTCCTGAAATGAGAAGGATTCGGCATCTGCGTCAATAGCGAATACATAACACGTCTCCGGTTTGCCGATGATATAGTCGTTGTGGCAAAGACGCTGAATGATCTTGGCACTATGAAAAAAACATGGAAAAGACGAAAATTACGTCAAGTTCCCGTGTTATACCTACTCCAGTATCCGTTGGAAACTCAACTCTTGAAGTTGTCGACGAGTACGTCTACCTTAGATGAAAGATCCAATTAGATAGGTCCAACTTTGAGAATGAGGTCAATTGACGAATCCAACTCGGCTAGGCAGCGTTCGGGAAACTGCATAAGAGCGTCCTCTCGTGTCAATTACCTCAGCGTCTGAAGACGAAAGTTTTCAACCAGTGTATGTCACCAGTGAAGACATACGGATCCGTTACGTGTTCTCTAACTATGGGCCTCATAAAGAAGCTTAAAATCACACAACGAGCAATGGAGTGGGCTATGCTCGATGATCGAATCAGAAGCGAGGAGATACGTAGAAGAACTAAGGTAACGGACATATCCCTACGAATCAGTAAGCTCTAGTGGCAGTGGGCACTTTGGCAGGGCACATAGCAGGGAACTGATGGCCGCTGGGGCAGAAAAGTTCTAGATTGGAAACCCTTCGACCAAAAGCGCAGCGTGGGATGTCCACCGACAAGATGGACAGACGACAGGACCAAACTGGATGCAGACCGCTCACAACCGGTCGCTGTGGGAAGCCATGGGGGTGGCATATGTTCAGCAGTGGACGTTTTTTGGTTGATAATGATGATGATGATGTGTGAACATCGATGTGAACAGCAAGCTCGCGTCAGCTCTCGTGCACGAATATTTCCTCGAACGTTACGTCAATAACCAGACGAGAAGCGAGCGCGAACGTTAAATGCCATTTAATAATTTACGCAACGCGCACGAATATTTGTTTTCTGTTTTATATGGTGACCCGAGTAACGTAAAAAATAATCAATTTTTGAAGTGTTTTCTACCATCAACACCGCCAACAACCGTGTGGATTAAAGCTTTAATCATGCACAAATTATAAAATAAATAAATATAGCAACTGAATATTTTACGGTCTATTTGGTAAATTACGAGTATTTTACCATTTTTACCATAAATTACCATATTTTTCATTACTTACCATTTTGTTTTTTTACCTGCCTAACTCTAGTCACGGGTAATGACGTAGGTATTCGTAGGAGACCAGAAATTTCACGGTCGGACCGACGGCACGGTAGCTCAATTGGAAGAGCGTTTGGCCCGGTTAGCCAGAAAGTTGCTGGTTTGAGTGCCGCCCGTGCGCAATTTTGATTTCTTATTTCATCTTTATGAATATTAAACGTAACACTCGAAGTGTTAAAACATTCTAAACCAAAGCACGTGGTAGTTAAAAAACTTCCGGTTAATGATTATTTTACTTTTAGTTTACTTGACATACTCTATTAAAATTTACCAAGCCTCATCAACTGTTAAGTAAGTGTTTGACATCTTAAAACATTAATGTCAAGCGATCATCAAATCGCGTTTCGTTCATTTTCTTTCGCAAAAAGCGTTCTGAGTGTCTGGTAGAGCGTAAAAGCGGTTTTCACTCACAATTAGCTTTTCATTATCTATCGTACCGGTTGTGACCTCATTTCGGAAGCAAATTGGTAGAGATCGATCGACTGGTTGAGTCACTTATTCGGGATTGATCTGACATGGCTATAATGGTCTACAAATTCTCGTATTGACGTAGTCTAGTAAACGTAGAATACGTTTAAAAAATATACAAACATACATACCCTTAGGAAATTTTGAAGACGTGCATGAAAGCCTTAGTTCAACATTAAAATATTATCAAATTCTAACGATATCACATACATATATGTCGAATTGATATTCTCCCTTTTAAAGTCGTTTAAAAACGAAATGAACCCACAAGCTCGCTTTAAATTGGTGATCTAGTTGATCATCGAATCATCCTTTAATAAAATGAAGTTATTAAGCTTTTTCGTAGATACAGTGTCCTTAAATGAAGGTACTTAGAGCCGGTATAATTATGTGTTCCTTTTTAAAGTAGTTTTGTAATTAAAATAAAGTGTGATGGTGGAACAGAACGCTTCTGTGTTATGACATATAAATTGGTACAAACATTTTTAGAATTTTCCATAAGTAATACAAAGAACCGACCAATTGCGAGTCGGACTCGCGGACTGAGGGTTCCGTGCCATCTTTAACTGAATTAAGGAATCCACTTACTTCCACTTAGCTAAAATACCAGAATATTTTGTTGACAGTACATATATCTTTGTTTTTCACCAATTTTCGTTAAAAGTATTTGTTGAGATCTACATCATATATTTTTTTTAAATTAACATTCGCTTAGTGTCTATCTCTCAAACGTTAGACTTAAAAAAAATGGTTTTAAGAACCTCTATGTCATTTTAAAGACCTATCCATTGACACCCCACACGCATTACGGTTAAGCTTTTATCATCCTACCAAATTTTAATAGTGTGATACTTATAGTTACGGAATAAAGTGGCTGTGACATACGGACGGACAGACAGACAGACTTGACGAAACTATAAGGGTTCCGTTTTTTGCCATTTGGCTGCGGAGCCCTAAAACAAAGCATAAGATCTTTTGTGCATATTTTAGAGACTACTTGTTAAAGAATCTGATCAGATTTAGAGACGCATACGATCTCTCAAAATGCTTAACGTACCGTGAGAGATAGGACTTTAATAAAGTGGAGAATATTGTGATACTCGTATATATCTTTTGCGACGAAGTCAGAAAAACTTTTCGGCGTTAATAAGGTCGCTAGAGTTTTAAAGCCCTCCTCAAAATAAACGCTTGAAGTTTTTTGCCATTTATTATGAGCAGGTGTTTCCAGAACATTGTTTTATAATAAAATCTTATATTTGCAAAAAACTTTAACTTACAGAAGGCATTTCAAATAATATAATTCCAAAAGGAAAGTATATTTAACAAGCATTGTGATTAAGACATCCTATCGGATAACAGCATTAGCATTACGAAATATCGTTTATGAGTGGTAAAAGCTTTCACGATTTTCTATGAGTTCGAGACGGCATTTGAAATTTTAATGATACATGCTACGAAAGAGATGCAAAGTGTCGATATTTGAATATAAAAAACTATAAAATAGGAACTTGTAATTTTCAAGCAGGCGGTTTTCAATTGGTAGATTTACTACATGCCAGCAGACATACTTAACGTTAATCAATTGGAAGTATGTTAAAATAAATAAATATCGAAATACATACTAATGGAATGCAATCGAATGTTTTTCAAATCATCATTTAATATAATAACCTTGTCTTACATTTATAGGAACGCCAACATGGGTAAGAGATTTTATGTAGTTCTATCGATAACTAATCTAAATGTATGGCTTATCGATATAAGCCATACACCATTATTCTACCCGGTTTCTTGTTAGTTGTTCGTAATTGGGCAAACTCGGACGTCGGAGCTCTGGGCATCCTGCTCCTGAAAACTTTTCTCGCATTCCCTCGAGACTTCGGAGTTACTATTCTAAAAGTGGACGCGTTTTCGAATCTAACCATCCCTGTTATTCCCGCTCCGATCAAATTGAAAGGAAAGGCGATAGATATAGAACCATTTGAACATAACATGCACCGGGGTTGATGACCGAGCAAGACGCATTTAAAAAGTAAGATGCATTACATATTCAGTTTGATTTTTATAATGAAAAAAAAAACTGATGCTTTGTCCATTTTTCATAATGAGGAAAGTTTTATACATGAGATAAATTGATATAGATTATAGAGTTTAGTATTTAGGTATACTTGAAATTTATCATATATCAATTTCAATTATGTATTTAGATTTTTATAATGTGATTGTATTTATTAATATAATACGTATATATGTATGTTTTATATAATAAATTATTAATTTCATAATTTGTCTTCATTTTTTTATGCTCATAATACTCCCTTCCTATAAGCTCATTATTTCTTTGCCCAAATGTTGTCTGGAAAAGATCGCTTATAGCGATAAGACCGCCTAAATTGTACATTACCTCGAAATGAATTTGTTATTAACTTATTTGGTGTGCAATAAATAGTTATCTTATCATAACTAACCGAGCTGTGGACATATGTTTTGTAAAATTATCTAGCTTAATATTATAGCTTAATTTATATTGTATTTTTAATGATGTCGTTCTATTTTCTGTTCCTTAATAAATGAAAATTAATTAACATGAGCCTGTGCCTGTGAGAGTTTTTTTGCTTAATCAAATGAAAATAGTTATGTAATAATATGAAAAAATGACCATAACCAAATGATAACGAAGCTCCAATGCCCAAATCCAAAATCTACTAAGTATTGGACCTATCAACCCTACACAGCATTAAGAAAACAAAGTTACAAAGTGAATTTATTAAACTAATTAACCCCAGAAAGGCAACATCGTAAAAACAATATTTTGTAACGGTTCGTTACAAAGTTCTGCATGAAGTCAAAGTTTTAATTACAGAGAACCAGCGTTATGAATAGTGTGAATTGCAGTATTTTGTGATACGTCTCTGTGTTATAAAATGTGGAATAAGTTTATACACACCTAACAAACATTTTGTGCACTTTGACACCTTACAAATTGGTAGCTCACATTCTATATTTATAAGTGTATTTGCACATAATACCAAAAGAATATGAGAAAAAACCTCACTATAAATCAGTTGGCAAACCAATCAACTCTATCGAATTATTATCGTCTTTATGACATGGAGCATTTAAAAATGTTTAAATGCTCCATGTCATAGAGTTATAACTCGATAATGATCGAGTCACCCCTTTTAAGCTGTGTAAAGGTGGTATCTCCAAAACTTCTTGACCGCACACAAACCTAAACACTCCAGAGCCAACTACTCTAAAGTTGTCTGAATAGTGCAATCCAATTATCTACACAATTAACAAAGGGCCAAGTTCCAGGTGTTCCAGGCTAAACACAGCCCTCCATTAGACTGGTTTGAAGGTATTTTAATTACTTAGACTTAGGTGAGATTGGACCTAACTATGTTTTGACGCGTAAATATTCGCCTACCGCAGGTTTAACTTGTTTCTGGTAACTTAAATTAGCTACAAAGTTTACGGTTATCTTGGTATAAAATTAAGCTTAACTGTTAGAAAATAAACTGGCAAGAGTCTACGGAAACCCACTTTAGCACGAAGTACTTGAAAGAGACCCGTAATTTTCTGAAATCACAATCGACGATTATTTGTGCCTTTTACCGTCGATTTCATTTGTTTCTTTATTTAAACTTTATTGCACTATGAGTTGCACAGTGTGCGGACTTAATACCTTGAGGCATTCTCTACATGTCAACCCCTTGGGAATGCAAAGAGTCTAATCATTTGGTTTGCGACGTTAAATTTATACCCTGGTTGAAGAAAAAAATCTTGAAGAAGTCTCAGTGTTATAACTTTATTATATCAGTGTAGTAATGTTGTTTCTGTTTTCTTTTGTGTTCAGAATACGCTTAACTACTAATATAAACGCCAGACAGTAGCAATAATAGTCACAACAAATCCATTTGCTACCTTCCACGGCGAAGGAGCAACTAATAAATAATTTAGCACCGTCCCATTGCGATGCAATAAGCCTCCATGTTTTAATCATCATCAGATGCCTACGCATAGGCTTCACATTGAATGGAAAAGCATGATACTATTGATTTTCTTTACCTTTCAGATCGTCTTTTTCTTATTTTATCAAGAAATCCATGGCGCTACACTAAGTGTCAATGAAATGCCAAAAAATGCGTAAAAATTTTACAGTCAATTCTTTTTGGAGGTTCTAAGTATAATTGTGTGCACATGTTTCATGTAAACTATTTTTAAGCTGCGACTATTGAAAGCAATAAATTGAAGCGGTTTTCCGTACTTTTGTAACGATCCCGATGCCAAAACGTTATGATTACACAAAACGGATTCAACAAATTAGATATTTGAAGATCCGTTAGTATTTTCGCTGTGAATAGGCGAAATAGAAAACTGATTTTATGCATTTATTTACAAATAGTGGCAAATAGAGCAATATTGCAAAAAAAAATGCGTCGATCAAATTTAAAATTGCGTAATTAACGAATCCATTATTTACATGGGTTTATTATAAAACCAAAAAAAACCGCCAACCTCGATTTACTGACAAAAGATTGTGTCACACCAACCGATTCCAATAAAAAAGTCCTCGCAACGATAACCATAAACTAGCCGTTATATAACTTGTAACGTTACTCCGTTATTTTAACGACCACATTCGCAATTACCGATGTGGGCCGCGGTTTGTCCGATCGAATGGTTTCGTAAGCGCTGGTGTTGATCCTGGTGCGTGGGCGCATGATTTGCAACATGTCCTGAAGTGATAGGGATGGGCGATGGTATTTATTATCTACATATTGACTATCGATAAAACGTAACGTGAATGTTTATAGAAATCTTCCATATGTATTTATTAATGTTGTAAACTAAGCAACTGTGTAAATAAATAAAATATATCCTCCTCCATCCTCCTGTGTATTAACGTTTAAATTTCTGCTCACAAATTGTAGATCTTCAAAACTCAAGTTAAATGTATGTTACATTGGTATTTGAATAATGTTCTTGAAGGTAACTCTGTGTACGGTATCAACCAAAAACTGATCTTACTAAAAAGTGAAAACTAATAGTTTGTTTTAGCATCGACAAGTAAGCACTAATCAACGAATAACTCAAATGTACAACGTCATTTTTTATGAAGCAGTGACAAAAACTTAAAACCTGTTTCACAATGTCTGGATACTTATCCATGGGAACTTCCATTAGCGTTATTAAATAACGCTTATTAGCCAAAGAGGCTGGAACAAATATATTAAACAAACAAATATATTAAAATTTTGAGTAATTTTACGAAGTAAAATTTATTAAAAAAGCGGAAAAAATAGTTTAATGTTATTTTCAACAAAGATCTCAATAAAAATATGATTTATGAACCCAAATATTCGTCACTTTCTGCATTTTCTATCTTACCAAGTTATGATTAGATGTCTTAAGTACAAAGTACAATTGCATTATTTATTATTCTTTTACTACGTAAAATTTTTAAAGAAAAATTAGCTTACTATCATTGTTAACAAAGATATCGATAAGAATGCGAGCATCCTTATAGTTATCGGTGCATAAACAAGCAGCGTTATGATAGCGCCGCGATATCGACGAATAGACCAATACCTCACTTTACTGTAATTAAGTACCTATTAATTCGTTTCGCAGATATTTGTAAGTGTGACTCTTGTGTGTTGAGCAACAGAACTTTATCTGAACTAGTATGTCATTTACTTGTAATAATATTATTTACTTTTGGACCCAGCGAACTTTGTTTCACTCCCGGCCCCGTCCTGCCCGGACTGCATAATTTTAATAATTTTATCTTACTCCGGACGGTGACAAACCTGACAAAGTAAAAATCATGCCAATTGGTCCACTTGCGCGATTCTTTTATTTTTTCTTTTATAAAACCTTCTTATGAATATAATAAACACGATAAATAGAATGAGCGAAATCAGTACAGCCGTGTACGCGTGATGATGTGAACAAGAGAAAAAATTGCACTCCGGGAGTGCCGGCAGAAGTGAAAACTTGAATATCAACGTTGTGCATTTTTGATTTTTTGGAATAGTTAGGGAATAATTTTGAATGAATTGCTCTTATTATCAATATAAAAGTACTATCATTTTTGTGATAGAATACTTATAATAATAATAATGATAATAATAATAATAATAATAATACAATAATAATAATAATATAATATTTTTATAGAATACAATATTTATTTATTGCGCTATCGTACACAAACATTACAATTTATATTATATTAAATTACATTAAAAAGTTTATCTGTCAGAAAAATCAACTTACATCCATAATTTCGCCAACCGTCTTACGGTTTTTCGATCAGCCCACGTGTCCTGACGCGAGTTTCACATTTTTCCCCCATCCCACAAAAGTGCTCAACGCCGCTAAAGAAGTTTTCACTTCAAAAATATGGATTATTTTTTATTTATAGAGTTAAGTAGAATCCTACATTTTGAAAGACTACTAATATTTAGCTAAACACATTGGATGACAAAATTCAATTATTTTCGCTGCAACATCCTAGGATAGAGTAAGATTGGTAAATTCTTACAAACTTTAATAGAGTCCCCACCAAATATGTTTTTGGTTTGCGGATTTTGTAAAAAAAAACAATCTTACTCTAAAAAGCTCTAACACTATATGACGACCTCCGTGGTGTAGTGGCTAAACACGCTGGTTTCAAGGCGTCGCCACTCCGAGGTCCCGGGTTCGATTCCCGGTCGGGTCAATATAGAAATTAAAATTTTCTTTATTGTCTCGGGTCTGGGTGTTGTGGTACCACCGTTGTGTCTGATTTCCATAACACAAGTGCATTAGCAACTTACTTTGGGATCAGAGCAATGAATGTGATTGGTGTTCAATATTATCTTTACCATTACTATAGCTTTATAGCACTATAGCTTTGGTAGGTAGTAGGTACAAGTACAATCTTCTAGGATCGCAAAAGTCTCCTTAAATTACTTTTTTACGATACGTTATAATAACAAAAAAATACAAATACCATTATCATAAATACTTGTTTGGAAAAATCCCAACATTGCAGAATAGGGACAAATCTATTGGTTAAAGCACAAAATATAGGTACTTTCCATATTGGCGTAAAAGCTAAAATTTAAAAAAAAAAACATAACCGGCCGATGTCCGCTCTAAGTGCAAGAAACATGCACGACAATCGACATCCGCATTCATATCCAAATGGAGTCGATTTCCCGTCACACACCCGCTCAAGAAAACTACAATAAAAACTTCATCTTACAATGATCGATGCGAGGAGATGAATAATCATTAAACTTACCATATATTTGCATGCTAAGCATACGGAACGTTAAGTGAATTACCGCTGTCCAATATAAATTCCTTGGTCCACTGTCACGGTAATATGGTGACCAAACTTTATACTTGCTGAATACCTATGAATTACGATTGCAGTGCATAGTGCATCCCTTATCCTAATCCCTTTTAGCAGCGGTGCAGTCGCGCGTTTTGTTTACGCGCTTGAGCATCGCGACTCACGCAATAAACAGATTTAATTCAGACAGCCGCGCGTTAGCATCGATTCAGAAGCGCGACTGCATCAATGCAAACGCGCGTAAGTATCGATGGAGTCGCCAAAATACAGTTCACAATTTGACAATTTCCAGTTGCTGCATCGCGACTGCATCGATGCTTAAAGTCACAGTTTATAAGGGATCTAAGTTAAAAAAGGTGCAACTCAAACTCTTAATTAAAAAAAAGGAATTGTACATTTTCTGTCAAAGTTTTAGCCAGGCTTTCTCTTTATTATTATTTTATTGATTTTTAAAATTCATTTTCTATACATAGAAGACGGATGTAGCAATGATTAAAATTTTTAAGATGGATGTGTAGGGTCACAAGAATGGATAAGATAAGAAATGAGTATACATAGATGAGAAAGTCTTCAAGAAGCATCGAACACGATCCGAGAAGACGGTGAGTATGTCTTGATACGATCATGTAATGAGGAGGGAAGAAAGTAATTTAAAGCAAAAAATACCACTCAGTTACTCACTCAAAAGTTCATAATTGTGATGGTGTGTAAAGTGGAAAACAAAAAAGAACATTCCTAGAAAATAGGAGCTAGGAGGAGGAAATAGGAATAAAAGAATACTCCTCTTTCCTACCTCATTGACTTAAAATAAGACATGTCCCAGTGCTAGCAACAGTTTGGTCACCCTATCGTAATACCACAAGATGCATGTCCACATATTAACAGAGTCGCAATGCTAAAATGCTTTGCAGGCGCCGCATAGTTTGGCAGTGGCATTCTATGTGGCATGCAGGACTTTTTAAGGTTTATTTACAAATATGTTTATTTGTTGATTGTTTATAGCGAGAAATAACTACCTTTTAATTAATTTGATTACAAAAAACGAATCTAACATCACCAAGGGTGCTTTTTAAAAGTAAAAATTGGACAAGTAACATAGAAGGTCGGGTCATAATTTAGGTATTTAGGTATGTCACACAGTCAACTTTTAGAAGCTCTTAATATAGGGGCGTAGGTCCGTCTGCTAGGTGGGCAGACGAAATAGTAGCAACAACAGGCAGAATCTAGATGTCATAGCCAAAGATAGAGACAAATGGCAAACCTTGGAGAAGGCTTTCAAAGTTTCAACCGAAAAGGGTCCATAAAATGATAGTATATACACTTTCATTACGATGTTTTTTTTAAATATGTTTTTTGTTCGATTTTGTTGTAATTTATTTTTTTAATTTTTAACCAATTTATTTGTTTTTATTAATTTAATTCAAATTTTAATATCATTTGAGTTGGTTTATTTTAATTTAGGTTATGCATTTTAGTTGAATTTCATTGTTATCAGGTTATTTTATTTTTATTATAATATTAATTTGTTTAAATGAATAAATATTAACATATAATTTGTTAAATTGCAAATGGAAAAATTAGGCTTCATAATCATTATTTAAGAGGCACAAAAGGCAAGGCAAAATAAATTATACGTGAATTACCCTCCTTACTCCCTGTTTGTTTATACAGCTCATTATACTTACAGGACTCCAGCAAAGCAAACAAGAGATACACGGTGCATCATCGCATTAAGGCGTGGTCACGATGCGTCTCTGAAACCATAATGCTCGGTCACGGTTGCAGTCACAGGCTTTTTTTTCTCCAATTTGAACACGCCGTGTACTCACAGTGTTACATCAGGTTAGGGATTTTATACACAGCAGCGATACAAATGCGATTACGCGTTTCAGAATGTCCATGAACGCACAGTGTTCGTACAATTAATTTCTTATTTTTTTGGACCATATATTGAAAAAAACTCAAATCGATTGTATAGAACTTCGCATTTCATTTGTTTTTCCAGCCATTTGTTTAGCGAAATTTTTCAACAAACATAGGTCCAACGCGTATTGATCTACATATTTCTGCATTATAATAATAGCTGATCTTAATAAAGTACTACCCCTTTCAATAAAACTGCTAGAATTCAGTGCTAATGTTTAGTTTAACTTATAACAAGTTTGTGTGTAACGGCCGAATGGCGTGACGTAACTTTACCAATTTCAAGGATTAATCGTTGACGAAGGGAGGCTTTTGCCCAGACATTTTGCTTTTGCTGTTATTTTATAAACCATCGAATTAGTTTTTATAGGTACCTACCGTTTATGTGTATGGATAGGTCTTTCAAAATGACATCGAGGTGTTCAAACCATTTTCTCTAAAAGTCTAAAGTTTGAGATATAGACGCCTCCAAAATGGTAAAGTGGGCGTTCCCCCACCAACCCCTTAAATTTAAAATAAAATAGTGTAAAAAATACACGATGTAGATCAAACAAATGATTTCATCGAAAATGAGTAGTTTTTGAGATGTAGTACATTTTAAACAACCGCAAACATAACTTTGTTTTTATACAAACACTACGAAAAACAAAGTTATATTTACAGTCAACAAAATATTGTTGTATTTTGGCTAAGTAAAACGGAACCCTCAGTGTGCGAGTTCGATTCGTACTTTGCCGGGTTTTATTGAAACGTTGAAAACGCGCATTGAGTGATTAAACAGGTGATCTTGAATTCGTAGTCTATACTGAAAACTGTAGGTACGGACAACTGCGGTGTCTTATGCCGTTGTAATAAGGGCTAGTTAGCAACAAAAGTAGGTAACCTGATGTGCCGGCGATTGTACGTAAACGATAGTACTTACCCAAATCACATACGCTTTGAATAACATTACATACATACCCATTGTGAAGTAAGTTAACTGAAAATTTATTTTCTAAAAACCCATCGCCTAATCTGTTTAAGAGTAAAGTGAGAACATTTTACGAGTAGAAAGCTTTAAGTTATTTCTTAGCACCATTCGCATCAGATATTACTAAGTTACACGTGTTCATCAGTTAGCTATAAATTACTGTAGAAAGCTATAAATTACTGTAAAATACACATGAAACATTGAATACATGGTGGCCAAAATATTGACGTCCAAATATACCTACCATATTTATGACAACCAAATTTTTTTGATGTTTTAGCTAGCTCATATTTTATCTAAGTATATTTAACTTAAAAGGGTTATACTGTAATAAAAAAAACTGTCATATCATCATAAAATTTTACTTTACTACTATACCATAAATATTATTAATTGTTTGGAAATTCTCAAGATTTGGGAATGAAATTAATATTTTGGAAACTACGAAAATTAGGCTTACATACACAGTATACTACTTTTTAGGATAGCCTTGGATGTAAGGCTTCAAAAAAATTTTTTGGACGTCACTCTTTGGACCATCCTGTATATCTTATAAACATTCCCCGCGGGAAAGCACGATATTGCGAATGTAAAATAGGAATAACATCTGAATCAGTGTCTTCATAAATCAAACTTTAGGATGAAACGTAAAGGATTGATTTTTTTAAAAAAAATGGTTCAATGCTATACAAGTTTCAAGTTTGGAATTCAAATTTACAAAACTCACTTCTGCTGCAGTCTGCTAAAAGCTGCGACATTACCTGAAATCAATAAAACGTGACGTAAGTAATAAAATCTGAATAAAGTTGTCTGAAGCCTTTTTTTATTCCACATTCAAAATGTTTTCAATATTTCTACTCAATGGTGACTACTCACTGAATAATATTTATTGGATTGAATCAATTAGTCATGAGTAAACTTACACTAAATCTAAAAGTGTTAAGTTGATTAATTTCATCAATTATTTAATGACTGATATAATTAAGCGTAATTGTCATAAAAAAGTCCGTGAAAGTTCTTCAACTGCACATTAGTGATATTGTGTATCAAAATCGACGAAATATAAAAGCATTCATAAAGTTGTTTTCTTAACACATTTATTAATGGGTATATCTAAACCTTGTTCAAAGACACCGACTGCGGTCTCCGGTCCGGTCCCTTGGATGAATTAACCACTGGATATGAAACGAAAGAGCGAATGTATGAAAACATCATTAGCCAATTTCTGCGGGGCGGGGGGACCTTGTCGTTTAAATTTTTGACATTTAGTGCATCAAAGTGTCGATATTTTTAGGGTTCCGTAGCCGAATGGCAAAAAACGAAACCCTTATAGTTTCGTCAAGTCTGTCTGTCTGTCTGTCTGTCTGTCTGTCTGTCTGTCTGTCCGTCCGTATGTCACACCCATTTTATTCTGTAACTATAAGCATTACACAATTGAAATTTGGTAGGAAGATGTATCTTGTTAACCACTTACCGATTCTCATACAAAAAATAAAAAATAATGATATTTAAGGGGGGGCTCTCATACATGAAACTAAAACCAAAAAAAATTTTTTTTGACAAACCTATGCGTGTGGACTGGCAGCCCGGTAGCTCAATTGGTAAGAGCGTTTGGCCCGGTCTGCCAAAAGGTTGCTGGTTCAAGTCCCGCCCGTGCGCAAATTTTTGGTTTCTTATTTCATCTTCCTAAGACATTGTGAAACCGCCCATAAGTACATACAGCCCAGCACCATTTAAATCCTCCTATGGGATAATTAAGCAGTAGATTTTTGCGTTGGCATTAAATCACACTGGTGTTAAATGGATACCACATATTCGGTGATGTTTGTGGGGATCCATTTTGTCTCCCTTCGACCCACTTTATATTACTTATTGGATCCACAAGAAATCTGAAATTATATTTTAAAAATGTATTGTCATAAAATACGAAGTTTAAAATTTTAAAGCAAACTGTTGTATTTTTATGATTACCTTAATCTACTCTCGAGTGAACCTTTTTACAGATATATCATTTTATTTTAAAAGAATTTATATTAAAAATTTAATAAATGTTTGTCGATACGATTTATCGACAGTTGACAAGCACAATTATAATTAAACTGACAAGATAAGGAATGATAAACATACGACAATCCTACCGTATAAAGTATAAGTTATCTTGTTGATTGTGTAGTTACTGACCACCACTTTTTTAAATGGCAATGTTACTTTTCTCTTGGAAAACACATTTCAATATTTTCATTAAAAATATCAGCTTTTTTGGGATAAAACGTTATTTACGGATGAAAATAAATATTTTTTGTCTTGCCGCTATAATTTTTACACAAGAATAAGCCACATTTACCCATTTTTTCCGTCAATGTTTCTCACTGAGCTCTATCACCGTACTGACAAGACGTCACCTGTAAGTGAGGCCAAAAAGCCCGCTTCGTGGCTAAGGGGGCACAAGCGAAATTGCCCGTCATTGCGCGTCCAGTGGTTTATTCGTCCAAGTCCGGTCCATATTATATTGACCGCATGTGGTCAATTTTGTATTGATCGGACCGCAGACCACAACCAGTGGGCCAAATCCTTTGTTATTAATGAGCTTCCTCATAAATGATAAATAATCGGTAACAATTCCACTATCCACACACCTATCTTTACAAAAAAATCCAAGTCGAAAGATGCAAACTCACATAATAAATTAAAACAGGATCCAGAATTCATAACCTAAGAAGTCTATACAATACATAATACAATCTTTGAAAATGAAAAGTAAATATAAAATAACTCACACAACAGTCAGACTAACTTATATTGTTTTCAACATGGACGCTATCGACAAATTCGCATCACTCACCTGCTAGTTACCAGATCATTAAATAACGTAAATGCACTGCAATTAGATATTATGTATTACACATAATCACAGCACGCAGTAACAAGAGGCAATTTTTCTTAGCGGCTATAAATTGTTGCGAGAGAAAATAAAATGTGGCGAGAAATAATACAGCCGAGAGTACACAAATGGCAAATACACAGTAGAACTTGTTCTTTTCAATTCAATTTTACCTGTATTGAAATTTAATACTTCAGTTCGTATTATTATATAAAAATCGCTGGATTTTACAGAGAGAATTTTTTATGCTACCTGGATGGAAAGAGCCCTAAGTACCTGCTGAAGAAATAAAGTTTTTATTTAAAACGACATGAGTACTTTAAAGTAAAACTCAAGAACAGCCGAACCGATTTGGCTGAAAATGGTAGGGAGGTAGTTTGGAAACAGTAGAAGGACATATGATACTTTTTATTCCGTTAGACGGGGTCGGGGCTGGGCAGTACAGGGCAGAGTTGGGACAGAAAGACTGCATTCATAGATGCTTCCCACAATTCAAAAATAATTTTTCACACTTTATGGGTCATAATTATCTCCTCGAGAGAGAGAGAGTGAAAAGAAAAGTGACACACGTCGGATGGAGTTAATAATTAAGTTTAATTTTCAATGTATCCTGGATAAAGTTTACAGTTCTTTTATACCCAAGAACAGCATGATTCTCTTGAATATTGGTACAATCACCGAGTATTTAACAACTTTAAACATTGATAACCACTAATAGACGAATGCTACTGCATTTTGCTACATTTCACTACGGTCGGGTATGTACCAAGAAGAGTATAATTAGGGTAGTATGCTTCAAATTTATATGGATAACTAGGGTGATGAGGGATTTTGCTAAGCTCGAACATTATAAAACGATGTTAAGACCTAAACGTAAATTTTTACCCGACTTCAAAAAAGGAGGAGCTTATCAATTCGATTGTGTTTTTTTGTGGTGTTGTTACCTCATAGCAGTCATTTATGGACTGATGTGAATTTTTTTTCACCTACCTAGAGGTTATACCTCCTAGTTGGTCCCTTTTTTGCCAAGTCGAGATCTGATGACGGGATATTGGTGCAATCGAGGGAAACCCTCAAATTTTAAAGGCACGTATATTGTACTAAATGAATTTTGACGTGTTGTTTTGATAGTGAACATCACGTGGAGCTGGGCTGATGGTGGAACTCCCCAACTCAGTAATTATAATGCCAGAACTTATGAAAAGTATGTAATTTGTAGCTTCTTAAGGAACGGAGCCAAAAGGTGTCCATCCTCTAATCACTAAAAATGAACAAATAACATTAACTTTAAAAAAGAAAACCCGACTTTAAAACCAAAATGCACTTAAAGTCTTAAATAAACTCTTAACCATCTAAAGGAAAGGAGCCATTTTAGGCAAAAAAAAACCTTTTTGGAGTCGGTGCTTGTTAGTTAATTTTTAAGATGGTCAAATTAAGGCACCGACTCTACAATAAAAACCTTTGCAACCTCTCCTTTAAATGCTCCCCTAAAGTAAACTCTGTTTATAAGACTGTTTAGTGCATTTCTACGAAGACAAACGTTATAACTTTTTTTATAAAATATGTTATAACGTTTGTCGTCGTAGAGAAAATTATGTAGATACCAGACCATTATGTCTAGAACCTGCTATTCAAGCAACGTTTAGCAGTTCTGATACCAATAAAATATTCTAATGTCAGGGAAAGAGTCAACGATGGGACGATTTCACTTAATCTGACTTAGACGATGTTCAGGTTTAATTCATTAGGACACAGGCAAATCGAGAATCAATCAGCGTATCAGCACATAACTTGAGATAACACCAACGTCAGTTCAAGTTCATCGACCTGCAAACGATCCTTAACGCAAGCGCACGTTTTCTACGAACCGATTTATCTGAATGCACAATTATACATCGCTGAGGATATTGTTCGAGGTTGCTGATCTTATCTTAAGATAGCATCGCCGGACAATACACATCTGTTGCATAAAGGGCCGTAGTAGAAAGCTGATTTCATATGATATTGACCGCGCTCATTTGCTTTGTAATATTAATGTTAGTAAATTAAGGCTTTTTATGAGTACATCAAACTTTTGGGTAAAAATATATTTTAATGTAAAGTACTATAGTTATTCAGTTATGTTGACTCATATTAAAGACCATATGGGTTGTGATCAGCTGTTCTTAATCTCATCTTTTGATATTGAAATAAATTTACCAATGATTTTGCAGTTCATCGTAATAATTCCCGAAGTGCAATTTCATAATCGAGATCGACTTGCAATATGTTTACTAAACGAAACTTACGTCCTTTTAACTGTGAGAGGTAGATGCGGTCAGCGTTACAAATTATCCAGCCGTTTGAAAATGATACATCTCCAAACAACACCATGGGAGTGATGACCTTTTAAAACATTTATCTAGAAATTTCTTACAAGAAATACGGACAGTAAATTACCACAGTGATTATTAAAATGTTTATTGGACCTATTGAGTGACGATATAGCACATCATGACAAGCCTACACCTCACTGCATTCTTGACACACCATCCATGCACCATAATAATCATATAATGACTCTAATTGGCATTTACAACCGGAAATATCAACGAATCAATCATGCAAGAATGTCTTAGTAACGCGAGAGAAGATTTTTCACGATCAATTGAACATTACAAAAACTAATGAAGAAACAAGCAAATGAACCATTTGCCAATACAACAATAAAATTGCTTAACATGACGTGTTTTTCAAAATCAATCTCCTCGTGAAAAAGCTATAAAGTAAAAAAAGCTCAATTGAAACGTCATAAAAGTTACAAAAACAGACAATAATTGATATAAATATTTGTCTTGAAGCAGACGGTCATATCAGAATTCGTACGTTATTCTCTATTGAACTCGTGAGGAGAACTTATACCAGTTACACCCAGATCATACTACTGGCCTTTTAAACAGGCACCTTAGTTATTAGAAAGGACAAGGAGTTATATCGAGTACAGCTAGTATTTATTTTAAATTAGAATAACAAATAAATATCATATTTACCTATTTTTAATTAAACTTAACTTTGAAAAATATTGAGATTTGTACCGATATTGTACATAGGACCTTATGTTCCAAAGGCGGATTTTTCCGTATAAGGTTGGTTAACTTTCTGTTGAGCCCTTTTCCCATAGCAAAAAAAAACTGAAGTCGAATTCCAACCCACGACTTCAATTTAAATTGAAATACACTCATTGAATTCAGTGTTCCTCGGCACATTCACAAGACCTAATGTCACAGCTGACTTGAACTCAGTCACACGTGACCAAATCGGCAATCTAAACGCAGGGCGAACCGAAAGCAATTGTTTTGACACTTTGGATACGGGCTCTTGAATTGAATACTAAAATCAATCAATTGTTCACATTGACTGACCTTTGTGGGGAAAAATAATATTTTTTGATACATCACTGAGCTCAAAATATTAACTTTAAAAAAAGTAAAAACCGACTTCAAAACCAAAATGCACTAAAAAGTCTTAAATAAACTATTGACTATTGAAAGGAAAGGTGGGTTCTAGGCAAATAATTTCTTTTTAGACTCGGTGCTGTGATAGTTGATGCTTGATGGTCAAAGTGATGGCACCGACTCCAAAAAGAAATTGTTTGCCTAGAACCCACCTTTCCTTTCAATAGTCAAGAGTTTATTGAGGACTTTTAAGTGCATTTTGGTTTTGAAGTCGGTTTTTACTTTTTTTAAAGTTAATTTTATATCTTCATTTTTAGAGATTATAGGAGAGGGGGAGGGGGGTTGCACCTTATGACTCTGTTTTTTAAGAAGCTACAAACTTCCTATTATAAGTTATTTAATTATAATTTCTGAACTTTTAAGCGTTAAGGAGTTCCACCTTCAGTTCAGCCCCACAAGATGTTGACTATCAGACGTAACAACACGTCAACATTAATATTCTAGTAAAGAAACACTATACGTGCCTTTAAAATTTGAAGGATTCCCTCGATTACACCAAGTTCCTATCATCAGATCCCAAGTTGGAAAAAATGGGACCAACTAGAAGGTATACCCCCAAAGTAGGCTAAAAATTTTTCGAATCGGTCCACAAACGACTGAGATATGAGGTAAAAAACATACAAAAATAAAAACATACAGTCGAATTGATAACCTCCTCCTTTATTGAAGTCGGTTAAAAAATATATCACATATGGCGTTAATTTAAGTTCTTGGGCTTTACAAGAAATATCGGCTCAACATAAAACAAATACACGTAGCTACTGTTTTAAAATGAAGAACTACGTGGAGGATTCCAAATTATTTTTCTTATGGTAATAAATGTTTTGTTGCTTCCACCAAAAGAAAAATCAACTTAAAAGAATGCGGCTGCCTTAAAGTTTCATGTTGTGGTTTCTTTCGACATAGAAATTAGCGTATTACTGTTGACTTTGAAATAACGATATACGCCTCCTCTTCTTGGTCAACAATTGTGTTTTAAAGATCGTAAAGCATAAATGCCAGTAATAGAAGCCGTCAGAGATGGTCGCAGTCTAACGCACAGTGAATTGCAGCGGATGCAACCAATTTATGACATTACACCAAGTTGTGATAAGATCGTGGGCTTGTTTCTAGTGATCAAAGAGAACCAGACAAACAAAATTTATCATCTCGCACAATATTTGAGCAAAACTCTTGACGAGAATGTAGTTTTTACCGACGACAAAAAAGGAGGTCATCAATTCGACCTGTATATATGTGATATTGTCCAAATTGGATAAAATTATAGTGTAAAAAAATAGTAAAAATATAGCTTACTATCACGTGTGCAAAACTTATACACTTACGAAGTCAGAATTTCTAGAACACTAGAAAACATGCGAGATGAGTCTTTTTTAGTTCAATCAAGTATAGTTCAACTGATCCTACAGTCTAAGTTTTATCAAAATCGGTTCAGTATTTTTGTATTAGAATTAAAATCTATAATATAATGTTTAGGTGGGTTTTGGTCAAGTTTACTTAAACCAACACATCATCCACCGAATTTGTTTCTCCTAAATAACAGACGAATGCGTGATTTTGTGGTTTTACGTCAGTTTTATTAAGGCGGTTAATTTTTTTAGCATATTTGTATTCCTATATTTTTTAAGGTTCGTTGTTAAATGCTGTTGATTATGCGCTGAAGATGACCAAAGCGATGACACCGTCTTCAAAAAGAAATTGTTCGCCTAAAATAGAGTCCTTTCTTTAAAAGAATCAAGAGTTTATAGTGCAAAAGTAGTTTTATTTGCTAATTTTTAGTTCACCATTTCACTCTGTTATTTAATAAGTTAAAAGTTACCTATCATAATTAGGCTCTGTCAATAAAATATCCTAAGTATTATGGACTTCCATCATCAGCTCACCTCCACGAAATTTTGTGTTATCAGACGTAACAACATGTCAATATTAAGACTACAGTACGAAAACACTATACGTGCCTTTAAAATTTAAGGGGTTTCCCTTGATTGCACCAAGATCCCAATTATCAGATCTCGCCTTGGCAACAATGAGACCAACTAGAAGGTTTAACCTACGAGTATATGTAGGTGTTCATTGTAAATCTACTTCACAAATTAAAATGTTAAAACTCTAGACGTATCTACCTTATTAACTTACGCGTCAGATTAAGCCCCCGCTGTGTTTTTATCAAAGTCTGCACTTAACGTTGGCACGACACCTTTTAAATTCTTTCTATTTATACAAATACTAGCGGTCCCCCGCGACTTCGTCCGCGCGTTTTGAGTTTGCTCCCTCCCCTCCCGTCGCAGCGTCATGTTTTATATTCTAAAGCCTTTCTCGATAAATAAGCTATCCAACACAGAAATATTTTTTCAAATCGGTCCAGCAGTTCCTGAGATAAGCGCGTTCAAACAAACAAACTCCTCAGATTTATAATATACTAGCGGTCCCCCGCGACTTCGTCCGCGCGTTTTAAGTTTGCTCCCTCCCCTCCCGTCGCAGCGTGATGTTATATACCCTGAAGCCTTTCTCAATAAATAAGCTATCTAACACAGAAATGTTTTTTCAAATCGGTTCAGCAGTTCCTGAGATAAGCGCGTTCAAGCCAACAAACTCTTCAGCTTTATAATATAATTAGCGCAAGCGCACGTTGTACTTATTCTGCGAACATTATTTTGGTGTGGAGTTATGTTAAAACTGTGATAGCTCCTAAGATATTTATTGAAATCAAATGATATAAAGGGCAACTTGGTTCTAAATGAAATGCTCGTGATGATGAATGTATTTATTTTGATAAGAATTAATACCTGTGTGTATAATACACCTCTAAAAATAATGCACTATTTTTTTACAAATTTATTAACATAAAAAAGGTTGTAGTAAGTCAACAATAAAAGATAGATATATGCTGTCGCGGACTTTATTATAGAACTCTTAATGCTGAACAATCCTGTCATACATGATTTTTGTGTAACTTTAGCGGTTTCCGCAGTGTACGCAGCGGAAGCTCTCAAAAGGAATATCTTTCTCCCGTTTTCGCAACATTTGTCATTGCTGCTGTGGTCTTATGAGTCGTATCTTTATGTCATATAGCTTAAAGCCTTCCTCAATAAATGGACTATCCAACATAAAAATAATTTTTCAAATCGGGCCAGTAGTTTCTGAGATTAGCGCTTTCAAACAAACAAACAAACAAACTCTTCAGCTTTATAATATTAGTATAGATTAGCGAAAGCGCACGTTGTACTTATTCTGCGAACATTATTTTGGTGTGGAGTTATGTTAAATCTGTGATAGCTCCTAAGATATTTATTGAAATCAAATGATATAAAGGGCAACTTGGTTCTAAATGAAATGCTCGTGATGATGAATGTATTTATTTTGATAAGAATTAATACCTGTGTGTATAATACACCTCTAAAAATAATGCACTATTTTTTTACAAATTTATTAACATAAAAAAGGTTGTAGTAAGTCAACAATAAAAGATAGATATATGCTGTCGCGGACTTTATTATAGAACTCTTAATGCTGAACAATCCTGTCATACATGATTTTTGTGTAACTTAAGCGGTTTCCGCAGCGTATGCAGCGGAAGCTCTCAAAAGGAATATCTTTCTCCCGTTTTCGCAACATTTTTCATTTCTGCTGTGGTCTTATGAGTCGTATCTTTATGTTATATAGCCTAAAGCCTTCCTCGATAAATGGACTATCCAACGTAAAAATAATGTTTCAAATCGGGCCAGTAGTTTTTGAGATAAGCGCGTTCAAACAAACAAACAAACAAACAAACAAACAAACAAACTCTTCAGCTTTATTATATTAGTATAGATTAGCGCAAGCGCACGTTGTACTTAAGCTGCGTACATTATTTTGGTGCGGAGTTATGTTAAAACTGTGATAGCTCCTAAGATATTTATTGAAATCAAATGATATAAAGGGCAACTTGGTTCTAAATGAAATGCTCGTGAAGATGAATGTATTTATTTTGATAAGAATAAATACCTGTGTGTATAATACACCTCTAAAAATTATTTTTAGAGGTGCATTATACACACAGCATACTCTAAGCATTATTTTTTTACAAATTTATTAACATAAAAAAGGTTGTAGTAAGTCAACCATAAAAGATAGACTTATGCTATCGCGGACTTTATTATAGAACTCTTAATGTTGAACAATCTTGTCATACATGATTTTTGTGTAACTTTAGCGGTTTCCGCAGCGTACGCAGCGGAAGCTCTCAAAAGGAATATCTTTCTCCCGTTTTCGCAACATTTTTCATTGCTGCTGTGGTCTTGTGAGTCGTATCTTTATGTTATATAGCCTAAAGCCTTCCTCGATAAATGGACTATCCAACGTAAAAATAATTTTTCAAATCGGGCCAGTAGTTTTTGAGATTAGCGCGTTCAAACAAACAAACAAACAAACAAACAAACAAACAAACAAACAAACTCTTCAGCTTTATAATATTAGTATAGATGTAACTGTTAAATGTCGGTACATATATGAAAGAAAAGTTTTTTGAAAAGCTAATATCAATCAATTTTATCATAAACTAAAATCCATGATCTAAAAATAATAATGTCTAAGTGACTAAAAGGTTAAGGATTTGCCCACGTAACGAAGAGTTTGGTTTCGGGTTTGGTTTTCCCCCAGATGATTTTTTTATTGACAAAATTAAACATTTTACAAAGTCACGGGGAACCATACGTTCTGATACTTTAAGCTACACATTGCCTAGTGTCTAGTGGCTGTAGTACTAATTTCAGCACGTAAAACTCAGCACTGCACTGTTTTAACCAGTTGTTTTAAGGATTAGTTTTCTCCGAAACTGTACAGCTTGATCTGCGTAATGGCACAAAGGGTATTAGGTATTCATCGGATGCATCAGGACAGCGCATTAAGGTAGTAAATACAGTCCGCGCATTACGAGTATAGCATTTTTATTAGCCGCAATCGGGTGCAATGCAGACGCGACACGGAGGCTTCTAATTGTGAATTCACGGTTTGTTTACTGGAAACACTTTGGAATAAAAGATAAGAAAACTTTAAATATCCAGTTTTATCCATAAAATCTTTTAAACATCACAGAAAGTCGTTTTAGTTAACTCGAGAACAAATACTGCCATGATTTTTACTTTTTCAGATTTTCGTGGCTTTTACTTTTTCAAGTCTTTGGGAAATCGTTTCATTGCGGGTGGTGATTGGAACGCCAAGAACACGTATTGGGGATCGAGACTAACACTTACCAGAGGTCGTGAACTAAAAAAGAGTATTGTAGCCAACCATTTGCTATCAATATCAACTGGAGAGCCCACACACTGGCCAACGGACCGTAACAAAATCCCTGACCTCTTAGACTTCTTTATCACGAAGGGCATCAGTGAACACAACACCCTCATAAAGTCTAGTCTTGATGGAAACTCAGACCACACACCTGTCCTACTTACGATTAGTCCAGTAGCTATACCTAGCGATACTAAAACCGACTCTCTACACAACCACAAAACTGATTGGAATTCCTTCCGAGAATTTCTGGAAGAAAACATCACCCTCAATGTGCCTCTCAAAACTAAAGAAGATGTAGATGATGCAAGCCTCTATATCACAAACCTAATCCAAGTAGCAGCTTGGTCTAGTACCCCAGAGCTGAAGAACATGTCGCGCGATGTGTGGGTCCCCCTAGTAGTCAAAGAAAAAATTGCTGAAAAACGTCGTCTCAGAAGAATCTGGCAGACAACCCACAGGCACGAGGATAAAACAAAATTAAACAGAGCAATGAAACATCTTAAAGCGCTCCTGGCCTATTCTGCAAATGAATCCCTCAAACAGAGATTGAGTAGTATGACTCCTACTGGTAAAGGCGCCCACAACCTTTGGAAGGCAACAAAATACCTCCCGCAGCCGCAACAATGCTCTCCCCCAATAAGGTCAGGAAACTCATGGGCGCGAACCGACCAAGAAAAATCTCAGGCTTTTGCCACATACCTAGCCGAGGTTTTTAAACCAAACAACACGGATAGCCCTGAAGATCCTGAAATTGACCAAATCTTAAACCAGGATCTGCAACTATGCCTACCGTTGAAACCTACTTCACCAAAGGAAATAGCTCGAGAAATTGCCAAAATGAATACCAACAAAGCACCCGGATTCGACTTAATCACCCCCAGGCTGCTTAAGGAGCTACCAAAGAAGTGCATCGTCTTTCTGACCATTCTCGTTAATGCCTCACTGAGAACTTCACACGTTCCCGCAATTTGGAAAACGTCTCAAATCTTAATGATTCATAAACCTGGCAAACCGCAGAGCAACGTGTCATCTTATCGACCTATTAGCCTGACACCCGTTTTGTCTAAACTGTGGGAAAGGATCATTCTTGCAAGATTAACCTCCTGCTTGGACGAGAACCACGTAATACCTGATCATCAATTTGGCTTCCGGAAGCACCACTCAACAATAGAACAGGTACACAGAGTCTACTGTACAATTAGACAATGCCTAGAAAGGAGAGAGTACTGCTCGGCTGCTTTTCTCGATGTTCAACAAGCCTTCGATCGGGTTTGGCATAAGGGGCTACTTTTCAAAATTAAAAAGCTCCTACCTCATTCCTACTACTTGCTAATGAACTCATACCTCAGGGATCGACAGTTCCAGGTGAAGCTTCGTGAAGCAAGATCCTCTCTCTTCAGCTGCATGGCCGGAGTTCCCCAGGGATCCGTTCTTGGACCGGTCCTATATAATATATTTACCAGTGACTTACCCCAGTTATCTGAAACAACTGTAGCAACCTTTGCTGATGACGCGGCCTTTCTTAGTTGCGACCGGGATCCAAATGTAGCAAGCAAACAACTGCAAAACCAGCTTAATGCTACCAGTGCTTGGCTGACCAAATGGCGCATAAAAGCAAGAGCTCCGAAGTCCCATCACATAACATTTACCCTGAGACGTGAAACTTGTCCTGCGGTAACCCTGGGCCATGACACATTGCCCCAGTCAAACTGCGTTAAGTACCTTGGATTTCACCTGGATCGTAGAATGACATGGAAGAACCACATAGAAGCAAAGCGTAATGAAATCAACTTGAGATTTAAAAACTTACTCTGGCTTCTTGGTAGACAGTCCACCCTATCCCTGTCCAACAAGCTACGGGTATATTGCTCCATCATAAAACCGATCTGGACATATGGAATTCAGCTTTGGTCGACAGCCAGCAAATCAAACATAATGTGCCTCCAGAGAGCTCAGAACGGTATACTAAGGGTCCTCTCATCAGCCCCCTGGTTTGCTCGCACCTCAGAAATTCATGAGTACTTGGAAATTCCAACCATCTTGGACGAAGTAAAGAAATACTCGGACAACTATAGGAACCGTTTGTCATCTCACCCAAACCCTTTATCGAGTGTCCTCTTGCAACCAAATCCCATTAAAAGACTCAAGAGAGCCGACGTGCTTGATCTATAAGGGGAGTTAGTGTAGTGGCGCTGACTCGCCAAATCCCAGCCTCTCTCAACTAACCTGATTATAGTCTAGAATGGAGACTGATTGCAGGTCGTCAAGAAAAGCAGAAAAAAAAAAAAAAAAAAAAAGATTTTCGTGGCCCCAATCCCAATACACGACACGACGGGCTGGGAGGAAAATATTATTAAAAAAGAAACTGTCGTCACGCATATGTAAGTTATTTAGAAAACAAAAAATTAAATATACGTCGTATATAACAGACTACAATTTGAAAAAGACAAGTTTGCGGTGTATTAGTAGGTATTGATGCTGCATAAAATTGCCAATTAAGTATTTATAAAAAGTTAAATCTCCTGTCATATGCCTTATGAAGAAATATGTATCATTACAGCCATTGCACACAATTTTCAACATGAGTGTTAAATGGTTTGCTTGACTTATCAGGTCAAGCATGTATGTTATGTAATTTTCATGCCTCTTTTAGGATTATTTTATTTTCATTACTTAAGGTTGCCAACTGCAGTAGGATCAGCCATTTGTTAAGTCAGCAGCTATTTATTACTTCTCTCATATGTAAAATTGACAAAAAGTTACATCAAATGTAGTAACCGAGAGTTAAGGGAAATTCGAGGTTTTCCCGCGATTGCGCCAAGATCCCATCATCAGATCCCAACTTGGCACGAATGGGATCAACTAGAAGGTATAACCTCTAGGTAGATGATTTTTTTTTCAAACCGGTCGACAAATGACTGAGATATAAGGTAACATTGATACAAAAAAAAACATACATGTTACATACATGATAGTCTCCTCCTTTTTTGAAGTCGTTAAAAATATGACTAAAAAGTTACAAAAATGACACTATTTTATGTCAAACCCTTATGAAGGTAGAGAAATAGTAAGTGTAATTTATACCTGTATTGAAAATGCCGTCGCCTCCAGCTAGGTCTTGCCCCACTGGACCCGCTATCAAGAGAAGAAGACCAGCCGCTCCTCTGAGACCTGGCCATGGCCTCGTTCCTCGCTTCAGAAGTCCTGGCACTCTCCAGCAGAATCGCCGTGTACTTTGTTATCAACATTTTCACTCACTAACACTCTGATCATCACTGGTTTTGGAACCACTCTTCTCACTTTGCACTGAAGATGATTCAGCTACGAAATTATTGAATCAAATGAAGCTGATTGCAAGAAATATTGGGAAGGTACTCGAATAGTTACAACTAACACGCGAGAGGTTGCAAGAAATCTTACGCTCAAATTACACAATAACAAAGTGAAAGATCTCAACCACAGGGCTTGGAAACTGGTATTTTATTGAACCGGTTTGACGAAAATACAAGTAGAACTTTTTGAAAAAGGTTATGTTTCTTTAAACCGGTTTTTAAACCGGTTTGGAAAAATATGGGTATTTTGCATTAACCGGTTTAACTTTTCATTCAGGCAGGACAACCACCCTGAACTTCATTAAGATCTGCAAGCGGTGAGCGCATCTGACGTTTGTTTCTGAATCTGATAATTAGTTTAACATCTTTTGAAGAATATTCGGTCTAAAAACAAGTCGCGTTGAGATCGTCGCGAGCGGCTACGAATTAACCGGTTTATTGAGGTTCACAGTATCGCTCTTATTTGGTTCCGCTCCGGAACGGAATTTTACGATAAAACCGGTTTAACCGTTATAATACCGGTAAATCTTGAACCGGTTTCAAGCCTTGCCAACCGTCACCAATGGAGTATAGCCCGTAACTGCCTCGCGCTTCCAATGCATTTGATTACGACTGGAACGTCGAAGGACACCGTTAAAACGAGAATTCGTTTGCGAATCGATGGCATCCGAGTATGTAATTTTCTTGGCGGAAAGTCGAAATGGAGGGTTATGACATGACACAAAACAGATAGGTACAGAAGTAAATTTACACACATAGACATCGCTCACAGACAACCGGACCGGTTGCACAAGCCATCCGCTCCAAATACGCGTCTGTAAACTTATTTGTGCAAAAATTCAAAATATTATGTCCTCCTTTTTACCATCAAATAAAATTACAATAAAATCTTTGAATTATATATTATATTTAAGTTTTATAAAAAAAGTTCTTCAATATAAAAAAAAACGAATGGGAAATCTCACATCCTCGCGCGTATCTACGAAATAAGCGTGGCTAGTAAGCTACGAAAGGCGCCCTGGCGTTGTCAGTTTTGATTCGCCCGCAAACATCGTAATAATAAACTAACTATGTGGCTTTATTCCATTAAAAAAAACACCCCTGAGTTGGGCGTCGCTGACCAAAACAACGACCTGTATATACTTTCCTAGTGAGTCTATATATAAATGAATTTTATTGCACTTAAGACGTCCCAACACAGCAAAGCGGCGGTACAATTGTGGGCTAGTGCTAAAAAGAAGCTGCACAACAAACTCAGTCTTACTAACTAGATACTAGTTAGATCGTTATATTTTTTTTGTGCATAAGTCAAAATGGTCAACCTTAGCGCGACCGACCGTAGAGTCAGAAAGTGAAGTTTGACTTCTGTACTTTTCTGTTTTATGGCTGTATTTTGAATTGCAGTCGGATGGCCACTGAACGGTCTGATGACGCCCACGGTCACGGTTGGTTCCTCACTTATTATCCTGGCTATCCTCGGCTGAGCAACGGGATATTGTGAATTATGAACTCCCACATCATGACAGGTCAAGATAAGACGCGCTGGGTTGGAAAGTTTTTTGACCTTGAATATCAAAATAGAAATAGAGCGAAACAAAAATTGAAATAATTTTATTAACATTTTTAAATCGGTCGTTTAATATTTATTCAGTCGGATAAGTGTTATTTGATCAAATATATATAATATTTTATTAATAATTATTATTGCTAATTTAAAATGAGTTTAATTAATATCTCTTAAATGTTGTAATTGTTTATAATTTATTGGGAAAATAAAAGCTAAATTAATTTTAATTTAAGTGTTATTTGACGTTGTTGAAATCAACACTGAGTGTAATAATAATCAAAAAATAATAAAAATATTTATAAAAAAGTACGAGTAATACTGTAGCAAAACAGTATTGAACTGCCTCTATAGTTGTTTCTAATGTTTAAATATTGAACGCATAGGTAGCAGAAAATTAATTGAAATAAGTGAAAACTTTTATTTAGCGTAACAATATTTTTCTGTATTGCGACCAATTTGTGTGTGTAGTCCGACATTGAAATATTTTATCACGTCCGATTTTACTTGTTCGTTATAAAGAACATTTATTGCCTATCATCGCAATAGACTTAATTGGAAATACAATAAACGGGTCGATTTGTGAAGCCTGTTCGTCATGAATATTCAGCAGTATTAATTTACACTAGTCGTATATCCAGATATAATTGGGTAAATGAGGAAGTTAACCGTCATCAATATTCATTCGTGTTCACGAGATAATTATGTCAATTTCCAGTCGGCAAAAATGTAGCTGTACTGATACCATGAGTTTACTCGCTAGCGACGACGTCACTTTTTGTATGGAACATTTTAGTTCTGTCACGGACCGCTAGAGGCGCTGTGTAATTCCATAGACTTTTTTTACGCCGTCGCTAGCGAGTATAACAATTGTAAACTCATGGTGACAGTACTAAAACGATAAAAAATGATAGCAAATTATCAATCTAGTAACAGTACCAAATTCTTTATAATTACTTTTGACTCGTCAGTTATCAGTTTTGATATTAGTTATATTCTTCATTATTTTAACGTGTCATTAAATATATGATCCTGTACCAAATCAAACTCATTAATGCACGTTTATAGAGAATGAGATTTGTAATAGGAGCAAACATTTAAAATACAGGTCCTTACATGATGATGTCCTTGATAAAATTAGTCAAACGTGAGCTACTTAAAAAAATGTAACATCTTTTTTTCTATTCGAAATGGGTTTGCTCTTGACTCTAGCCTACACCTAATTGGGCTTAGACAGAGTCTACGTTGAAGCGAGCTCACCCAGAAGAAGCCTGTTCACTCTGTTTTTGAAAGTTTTCGGGTTATATTCCCTTGGGAACACTGATGCAGGCAAAGAGTTCCACTCTTTGGCTGTGCGCATTATACAGGATGTTGCGAAGCGCTTAGTTCGCAACAGTGGAATATCTACTTGTATTACCATATTGAACTAAATAAATGTTTCTGATTACTGATTTCTGATTTATAACTTTGGATTACTATATCTCTGAGATAAAGTATTTTAGAGCACTAAGACCAGATTAAGGTTAGTACGTAGGTATACTCTGAAGAATCATTTTTTTTTAATTCTTATTACAGGCCAAACGCTGTATAGCTGTTCCACTAAACGTCTTTTTAATTTTTTACTCTTGACAAATGAATTATGAGGAGAAATGCTCGCACATTAAAAACAACACAAAAAATACAAAAAAAAATGTACTACAGCGTACGCTGCGTAAGGGACAGAATAGTCTCGAAAGTGAAGTACTTGTTTATTTTCCCATAACTACCTCTAACTCAAATCTTTCCAGTACTTCAATTATTATTATGACCTCCATAGTAACAATTCCAATAATCATGCATCATGCAAACTTCATTAACAATCTCACGAATGACAATAACACGCACAAACGAATACCGTTGCTTGTTTGTGATACTATGGATGCGGTGATTACGGATAACAAAGGTAAAACGGTACTACTGATGCCTATCCGCTTATAGAATGGTACATACATGAAAACTGCATAAGTGGGAATGCGGAAATGTAATTTGATTTAGCATCGATATTTTAGATGGTTTACTTGTTTAGTACTGAGCACACGGGTTCGAGTGCGCGAGAACCATTCCAACGGGGCTGCCCGGGCCCGAGTGTTTACGGCCATGTCTTTTTCTGACATCATTTTATATATAACACTTGGACCTAAGTTCTTGGCCACCAGAAAGCTGTGTGCCAAACACTCGGGCCTGAATAAATGTTTTTTAAAATAATGCTATATTAGCGCAAAATAAAGCGGCATATTTTTTATTTTTTTATTTAATTACGCGGAAAAATTGCGGTTTGCCTGTTGTAAAGAAAAATATTTTTCATACTTTTCTTTAGTTTAAATTTTCCCGCGCATCAAACATCACCGCTGTGACATCGCGCCGTACTGGCACATGACAGATAAATGTTACTCAGCACATGACAGTGAAAGCAGAAATAAAATCTAATAGTGATTTAGGAAACGACATTTAATTTTTCGTATTTTTTAAGGTAGTCAAAGTGTTAATTTAGTTTCTATTAGCGTTACAGCAATGCAATAGAAATAGCTGCAGCCATCTAATTTTCCATTCATACTTAGCCATTCAATCTACGAACATATGTTTACAATAGCAACTTAACGCGCAGATAATTAAAAGACAAAACGATTAAACCAAACCGATGCAACAGTTACATGTATTATTACGTCTGTAGACAAAACAGTACAAGTCGTCGACCAACAAGGAATGCATCCGTAAATATACTGTGCAAATACGAAATAGGAGACCGAGATATAGCGTTTTTAGCTCAAGGGCTCAGGCTCAGACTAGCTATTTGAATAAGTGATAGTCTGGTGCCGCACAGTAAATTAGTATGGAAACATTGTAGAAGTTATGACTATGATCGGGCGTTCTAATGTAACTTATATTAATGGGAGTTTAACTATCGGGGTGAAACTTAATCAATTAAATTAGTTTTACTTCCAGATGCATTAAAGTACGAACATTAAATTTCAATGAGTACTTTAAAATGTAAAACAAACTTAGGGGAATAATGCAATTTTAACCAATAAATTGTCAACATTGGCGGACTTCTCTCACAATTTCTCAAGCAATTTTTGTACAAAATTTACGCACCCGTGTATTTTATGTATACTAATATTATAAAGCTGAAGAGTTGGTTTGTTTATTTCAACGAGCTAACCTCAGGAGCTACTGGACCTATCTATCACAAAAAATATTTTTGTGATAGATAGCTTATTTATTGAGAAAGGCTTTGAGTATAAAACATCACGCTGCGTGCGATGAGAGGGAGGAAGAAAACTCAAAACGCGCGGACGTTGTCGCGGAGACCGTTAGTTTAATAATAAGTAAAAATCAACACTATAGAAGAACGAAACTATATAAATAATTAAAAAAATAACAATATATAATAATAATAATAAAATAATAATCAATAAAGGTGATTACTTTTCGTATTGACATCCAACCATTTGTCATTTCAAAGTTCGCCGCCATTAGTTTGTGACCCAATTAGTCTTTCAAAACATTTAAATGTAATCTAATAATTAAACTATTTTTTTACGAAAGTATAACCACTAACATCATTATGAAAACGATACCAAATCATCACTGAAACTAGATTATTCGTTAAGTACGTCATCAAATAGAATCAGTTCCTAATCACTATAAATCCTTCACGGTAAGGCAAACGCATTAGACACTAGTTATATCTAGCCCGCTCATCAATCTATCTATCAGAAATAATTGCAAAACGACCGCGTACGCTCCACTATAATTTATGGCAAACCTATCACTATCATCTTTGACTTATCTTTGAACTGTCACTTACTCGTTAGACCCTGTCAGTGACGCAATTTAGAAGCGATTCACTGACATCACATAAGTACTCTTAACCAACATTCGAGGCAGACATTTTAGCCGTAATAATGAGAATGATTGCAATTTATCCGCACTTAATGCCAGCGCAAATGTGAGGAGATAAAAGTTCAACGAATATAGGTATAAATTCCACACGGGTGAGCGCAGTCATTACTTACACCTACACATATCCGCGAACGCCTGTTGCAGTCTTGCAATTCTCTTATCTTGCAAGCTTTCTGATCGCAGTTTAAAAATAAAACCACTAACTAAAGAACCGAAGATCAAAATAACCTAAAAAGATATAACATTCAGTATTATCTATGTAATCTGTATTGCCATGGAGTTTTATAAAAACGAATATGTTGCAGGGCTACGTACGTTCAGTCTGATCTCAGTCAAAGTAAATTAATACGATAATCGGAAACGAGAAGTAACAGATTCTTTGGTGACAAATCGGAATGCCTCAACGCGACTTTCAAGTTCGAGGCCATTCGATGTAAACGACTTTAGTACGTTAATGGAAGGCTTTATAACCTACTGCTATTAGCCAAGCCCGTAAAAGGAGGATATCAATTATACGGTGACATTTAATGTTATAGGTCGTTTGGCGGTTTTGTGGAATTCAGACATTTGGAAAAGTCTGTTTTTGTTGTGCAGCTAAGGTGTTCCGTAATAATTATGGACCTAGTAATAGTCCCCATAGCCGATTTCGACTACGGTGGCCAGTCACAACGACTAACTGACTACGCGGGACATATTATAGTGCATAAGTGTGTGCGCAAACACAGGTGCACTCTCTATTCCTTTCACTCTGATAGCCCGATGGTACAGCAATCTGACACGACCGGAGAGAGATTAGGCGCAGGACCATCGGCTTGAAGTGCTTTTCCGAGGCACGGGGGTGAAACACCGCCAACTTCCAAACTCTGTGCTAGCATCCATCTGGTTCCATCTTTTCGGTGAGCGTCCTACACCACGTGTGGAGTTGAAGTATACCACAAATAAAACCTCTGTGAGTTTTACTTTTAACAGTTTGTAGATATAATGTTTGTATGTGCACAGTGATTTTGATTCAGTGATTACCCCTGACACATACAATGCAATGCTTAGTAGTTCTGTTTCATATAGCAGCTACTTGCTGCTATTTTATCACGATTCATTTGAGCCATTGTTCATTAATGTTATTCATGACAATGCGGCAAGATAATGGGAATACAAAATAGACATGCAAAAGAACTAAACAACATGCACTTAAACCTAACCGTATGGTTAGTATTAGTAGCCTTTAGTATTTGCGAATGAGCTATCATAATGAGGGGTTTTCATAACTTCTGTTATCAGAAAATGATTGATACAAGTACTTTTTACGGTACGAATAAATGTAGCTAGTGTGTTTTTTTAGTTGGATAGTTTTATTTTTTAGATTTTTCGATAAACAGTCAAGCATTTTAGTATGTTCATGTTTCTTTACCGTTCTACGGTTTCTAAAAATATAGATTTATTTTTATACTATAAAGCATAAAATCTATAACGATGTTAATACCTAGTTCAATCAACTCAACTGCGTCCTCAATATAGACAAGTTGTGCAAACAAAAATACATTCTCATTTACTTAAGTATCGATGTCTTATTTATTTAAACAGTTTACCTACATTATTTTTTTCACTAAGACTTACCTTAATTCTTTCTTTCTTTCAGCCTGTAATTTTGAATATTTGCAATGCTTCAGATAAGAATAAACGTTTCGCTTACAAGTTCCTGTTATTTAACTAACTATTACTAGCGTATAGAACTGACACCAAAAACAAATCTTATGTGCCATGATTTGACGCTATTTGTTCGATTAATATTCGAAATTCAAATTCCAAGCTTTACGTTATCTTGTCATCGTAATTGTGACACATTTTTTGCTAAGTATCGCTTCTCTATGCGTAGTTATAATAACTCACCGGTATCGTACGTGTAATCTTAATAGATGGAGCATCTTGATAAAACTATTTTAATACTGAACAGGTACAAACCCATCTAGAAGCAATACCTGTACACGTAAATGGTCATGTAGTCGAAAACACTAAAATTTGCATAACGGTAGGCAGCGATTAGATCATATTACCAGATGTTCTTGTGAATCACCGTCAAAATAGTCGGGTGGCCTCAATCACATCGATCTTGCCTGGTTCAGTGCGCAGGAGTTCCTAGTTCTCAATTCGAAGATAGTAAGACTAAATCTAAAAAATCTTCTGATACCTATATCTGGAAGGTATAAGTAATATATTATTTGAAACTCAAAGGATTCTTCAAGGGAATTTAAAAAAAAATGGGATTCTTTTAAATATTCTGTCTTAATGACTCAACACCCGAGCGGTCGCATGCGACCGCATAACAATAGAATATCTATTGTGTCTCGTTCACATACGCTTGAGGGATTAATGAATCTATGCTGGAAAGCATTATAGCAGGCCTATGTTCAGCATTGGACGCCTTTTGACTGATAATTATGATGCCAGTTTGGTTACCTCCAGGTGAAGTACCAGTTTTTAAATAGATAGTGTTAATAGAAAAAAATATATATGAAAAACAACTAACGCGTCAAAAATTGATGCTGTTTAATTCAAACGCCTTCAAAGTTTATTTTGAAATCTACCTTTTGTGAATGAGCTGAGAAAATAATACAGGTCTCGTGCCCTTTGTATACATTCCATCTGGTAGTTTCTATAAAACTTATCGCGATGGATTGTTGGCCTACTTGCAACAAGACAAGAGTCTCTGATTGGAATTTAGTAGCTCCAACGAATCGTAATTGACATAATCGGGTCGTGATTGAAAGTGATACGGGACAGTCAAACTACCGTCTACAAAAATGCTACCATCAAAGCTCTACGATTCCGTTTTAAACAAGTGCTCAGATCTCTGATTGTGTCTGATATCTGGATATAAGACTACATTTGATCTTTGGTAGCTCATCTAAAGTCCGTTTCTTTTTGCTTGTGGAATATTGTAAAAGAATAACACAAAAGTCATCAACTGCATAGGTACAACTGCATCACTTAGCACTAAGATCTTTTAAAATCATTTTTTTTAAATTATTTTAAAAGTCATGAAAAGATTGTTTACATTATTCAACTAGCCAAGCAAAACAGACGTTAAATTCTATTTTTAAAGTCTATGACCAGTTTAATTTTTTTAGCAACGAATTACATATTTTATAAAATTGATTACTTTATTTTTAATGCTTCACCTTTTTAAAATGACAGACAATAACTAATACGTTAACTCTTTCATGCACAGTTCGGAGAATGCATTTCGTACTATAGTAGGCAGAAAAACATATGAGTCACTATTACTAGTAATTTTTCTATCAAACTCATACATTATCGAAATCGATTTGGGCTCATAAACAGGAAACTTGCATCACATCCATTTTCGTGGAAAACCGAAGCGGAATTAGCAAATGAGGCACTTTAAACACAATCACCTCCGTTGGGGCGTGACAATCGGACAATTAACTGTTTTGGCGAAGGTCATCGACCCTCTGATAAGCACTTATGAAGAAAAACAGCACAAAAAATATTGACAGTCTAGTAGAGACGTCGCGAAACGTTCGAACTCTCGGAAAACAAATGCCGAACGCGCTGTGTCGCGTGAAAATTGACAGTTGTGTTTAGGCGCATGCGCAAACCGGCGACCGGTGCGCGCCGGGTGCCCGAGGATACTGCTATGCGCGTGCGACGGGGCTGCCCGAGTCGGCCGATTTCTTCCTGGAGTAGGCATACAGCGTTTGCTTGTTTTGTATTTATTTTCTTTATTATAATAATATTAAATACTCAGATTTAAATGAAGCTGGAGGACTCCATCTCATCCATTACAAATGAGTATCTATCTGATTAAATTGACATCATAGTGATCTTAGGACGTCGGTTCATACATTTTTCCTTTCATAATAAGGTATTTTTACTTGGATACACCATGATGGTAAAGTGATAGTGTAAATTGCTTCATTATTTTAAAGGTATTAAGTAATCGACTTACACACTCACGGTGTACTCGTGCAATAAATAAAATAAACCACAGTCATAATACTTTGCGTGATCAACAATATAGTACCCGATTCCAATGTAACATAAAATTTGTGGCCCTTTTTCAGCGTCAATCTCCCACTTGACAGGGAGAATTTACCCCAAAAACATGGCAATCGGCGCCCGCGCAGGGCATCGTCTCAGGACATCGTTTTATTGGGCCGCGCTCGAAGAAACTAATTATTTCGCGTGTCACAGAGGTGCATGAACTTTGGCCAGCTTTACTCCCTTCTGAGGATACACACACACTTTTGGAGCGTATTCTTTTGGTATGCGGATCTCACAGGATATTTAATTAACTTCGTAAGAAAGTACGGCTTCGATAAAGGCAATAAGGCACAAAAATCTGAAAATCTTTCTAATAACCGTCACCTGCAACATAATGTGATTGTTCCTGTAGTAACCTAAAGCTGTGTAATGAAAATATAATAAAAATAAAGTTTTCTATTTACCTCTATAATGAAAAACTTAATTGTTAACGCTTGAAACAATCCCTATAACCTGATAATATTATACCTATAACTTTTGTATCACAATGTCTATAAAAAAAAACAAATTATATATTCTTAACGGACTGGTCGTTTGCGTTTCATCCTAAAATCTAGGTAGTTTTTGAATTTCAGTAATGACACTGCTTTACTGTAATGCTCAATATGTATTCATAGCTTGTTGTTAGTCCCCGAGGGTATTCAATTGTTAAATAAACAAATTCATTCATTTATCTTTAAATTCATATTATTTTTTATGAGAGTGTGAGGGTGAGATGACGGCTCCGTTGGAGGCAAAGCAGTTGTTGTTTTCCAAGACCTTGTCCTGGTTAAAGAAGGATTTAAGAAATTTGGCTTAGAACTGAACCTTTCAAAATGTGAACTTTTTAATAATGATCACGTTTCGTCTGGTTTCCGTCAGGATATCATTGATAAATTTAATTCCCTTGCTCCTAACATTAAAATTCTGAATTCTGAATCGCTTTGCCTTCTGAGTGCCCCTCTTCTTGATCCCAGCATCAAACCTTTTCATGATAAATTGATAAAGAATTGAAAGATTTCACCCTTTCAGCCCCTAGATTAGAACACCTAAATTCACACATTGCATTTACTATACTTAAATCGTGTCTTTTTACATATTTCCTACATGCTAGTCCTATCTGGAAAAAAATACATTTTTTTAAAACTATTTGACTCCACCCTTGAACATAGTTTTTTTTTACATTTCGATAATAACTCTTGGGCTCGGGCTTCGCTTCCTATTTGTTTTGGAGGAAATAAAATTCGCCAAATTTCTAGTATAGCCCTCTCCACTTTTCTCTCCTCTTTGCATAGCACTTCCGTTTCAGCCGGAAAAATCTTTGAGCACCCTCGCCAACTTTCTGAGGTGAGAGAAGCGGAGGAGTTTTGGCAAGGTCTCTGTCCTAGAGAAGACATCCCAAAGAAACGTCACCAGCAAAAACTTTGGGATGTCCCTCTTGCGAGAGAGACTTTTAATTCTTTACTTCGAAATTCCGTCAGTGACAGTGGTCGCGCGAGGCTCTAGGTAGTTTCCTGCAAAGATTCTGGTCACTAACTTCATGCTCTACCGTCGAAAAATTTGGGCACTTTTTTCGATAGTGAGTCTTTCCGGGTTTGGCCTCCGCCTTGGTACCTCTATATGTGAATTTTTTTCGTGTCCATGTGACAAGGAGCTTGAGCAATTTGGTCTCCACTGCCTTTGATGCCAGCAAAGCGCTGGGCGTCTCGCCCGACACGCTACCCTTAATGACGCCAACAGAAGAAATCTTGCGATTATTAATGTTCCTTCCACGTTGGAACCTCGTGGTTTGGTCCGTGAGGATGGCAAGAGACCCGATGGCCTCACGCTTATTCCCGGGGAATGGGGTCGGGCTTTAGTTTGGGATGCAACTTGTGTCGATACTTTGCCCCCTCCCATCTTTTTTATTTATTTGAAGCTAAGCAGATATTTGACCTCGATCGCACCTGATGTCAGGTGTGGATGAGATCTAGGGTGGTACATATCTGCTTAGTAGCAACCTATTCACTCTTGCTTTAAAGGTGTTTAGGTCATATTTCTGAGGGAAGACTTCAGCAGGCAGCGAGTTCCACTCCGTAGCTGCACGCATTAAAAAGGAGTCGGAAAAGCGCTTTGTACGAGTAAGTGGAATGTCGACAACATAGGGATGGTACGTCTGGTCCCCCTGTGATGGAAAGGAGCTGGCGGGACTAGATCGTGCAGTTCACTTGCACAGTGACCGAAGTGCAGTCTGTAAAAGATCGACAGGGATGCCACTCTGTGGCGATGTACTAGTTCGTGCAGCGATTTCTCAACAACTGTGGCGTCACCTATCATCCCCTTCGCCCGGTTTTCGATTGAGTCCAAAGCAGCCAGGTGACACTTTGCTGAACCATCCCATAGGTGGCAGCAATATTCCATGCACGGTCGAATCTGTGCTTTATTTAGGAGTAGTTTTTGTTTGGGTGTGAAATATTGCTTAGCCCTTGAGAGGATTCCAAGTTTCCTGGCAGCAGTTTCAGCTATGGACTCAATGTACTCCGATGGAATGGAGTACCTTTAGCAGAGAACAAACACGCCTGTGTTTTTGAGGCATTAAACTGGACGAGGTTGGCAACGCCCCAGTTTGAGACGCTATGCAGGGCCAGGTTTATCTTTTCAATCATTGCGTCTCTATGAGATTCGATTTCATCACTGCTGGCGTTTGCACTGGAAAAGTATCTGGCTGACACCGTACTGTCGTCTGCGTACCCAAAGGTACCGGGTGCAAGCAGATTGTTGATGTGCAGTAGGAACAGCGTGGCAGACAGGACCGAGCCCTGGCGAACTCCAGCGTGTATCGCATACAAGTCAGAAGAGTGTCCCTCAAGAACAACTCTTATAGACCCGCCCCTGAGGAAGTCTGCAATCCAGGTGCATGGGTTCCTGGCAATTCCAAAAGATAGCAGCTGTCTCATGAGGCCATCGTGCCAGACCCTATCGAATGCTTTAGATATGTCCAGAGATATTGCAAGAGCTTCACCGTGTTTTTCGATGGCTTCGTTCGATACATGTGTCGCATACGCAAGAAGATCTCCAGTGGACCTGCCTGACCGAAAGCCATACTGGCAATCACTACGAAGGTCATTGTCTTCAAGGTATGTAAGAAGTTTACCATTTAACACTTGTTCCACCATCTTACCATGAACGTTACCATTTAACATCTCTGAGAATCAGCCCTTAAAGCTGGTGCAGCAGCGGAGTTGGCTGAAAACGCCAAGCGTCGCAAGTACGTCTCACTTGCAAGTGATTATGTGTTTGCGCCGTTTGGCGTTGAAACATTTGGGCCGACCGGGGACCCTTTGCTAAATTGCTGTGTAGAAAAATTGCGCCGAAAGTGAATTCTGTTTTAGCCAATAATAAAGCTGGCTGGTTCCTAGCTCAAAGAATTAGCATAGCTATCCAACGCGGCAACGCAGCCAGCATCATAGCCTCCTTGCCGCGAGGCAATGGTTTCGTTTTTGAATAAGTAGATATTAAGTTATTTTTTTATGTTGCTTGTTTTAGTTTCATTTTATTTTTTCTTGTTTGTTCCGTAAATAAATAAGAATATTGTTTTATGCCTAATCCATTTTTTCTTTAATGTATACTATAATTAATGAAAAATGAATATCTTTAAATGAGGCATATTTTGTAAGTGACCCGTGTACAACACGTACGGGTATGTTTTGATTTGACGGTTCAAAGTTTGTTCAAAGTACATACTGTTTTTTTTCTTCGTGGCTTTAATGAAACTGAAATTTTGTTCTTCAAAGGGTTCACAAAAACAATTCGTTCTTTTTTAAGTTTTATATTAACTAAAAACCGGGTAATATTTAGGTGACTGCAAAAATAACTTTGTTTTATACTAGTTATATTTGTCGCTATTGGAAATATAGTATATCACAACTGCCAGTTTTATCTCGTTCAAACCAATTATAGTTGAAAGCACAGACAGCCACATAGTTACAGAAACTATAGGAGTTCCATTTTTTGCCATTTGGCTACGGAACCCTAAGTTGCCAACACCATCATTTACATTTTAATATAGCCATTTCATCCGGGATCGGGTCTCCTTGTAGATTTGTGCCAGATAGAGAGAACGCTATTCTGGGATGTCTGGTCTATCATGAATGTAGTTGAAAACAATTTATTTAATTTAACCTTAACAAAGAAAACAGTTGTTTATTCTCACAATAATAACCCGTATTGCATGTCTTAGTCTTTTGTTACCCGTAATTAATATCAAACCTAGGCATCGTAAGATGTTTCAAAGTTAATTTCAGAGCAGTAATCGCTTCAACAAACTCTGCTGCATTATTTAACTATGATTGAAGTGTGACCATTTCAGACGTTAACTTTACCACAATATTATGAAATATTACAAACGTTACCACATAAACGCCTGCAATAAAACGCAGGTATCGTATAAAAAGCGAACAATAAATTTAACGGTCAAATAAAAAACATAGAGGCGTATAAATTTTACTTTCGCTAAATGTTAGCGGCTATTCTGTGTAATGATCGAGTTGGTAGCGGCCTTTTTGCGGTACGACTCAACGATGGGATGCGTTGAGAGACGCCACAGACTTGCAACTTACGATGAAGGCTCTAACTCTTAAAGATTCCTTTATTTCTGCTGACATCATTACTCATTTGATTAGTCGCTCATTTAATACTATTAAGATGTTTTCAATTCTGACACAAAATGTATTGGAAGCCAATCTTCCTCCTCCTAATAAAGACTTAAAACAAGACTAAGTTTATTGACCAATAAAAAAAAATCTCTATATTGAATGCTGTCATTATGGTATAACAGACAATTTTTTTTAGTACCCTTTTTTCTGACAATGAGTGCTTGAGTCTGTTCCTATTCATTTTCTGGTACAATTTCACACTTTTAATAATCATTCTCTGAATGGCAAAGTTTAAGCATGACTAAGAAAGAAAGTCAACAATATTTCAAAATGCAGTGTACACGCAAAGAAACCTCAATTTATTTTAACTATGTGGCAAATACTTCCTTCAACTTTTTAAGTACTGGTAAAAATGATGCTATGATAAAACTACTTGTTTAGAAACTACCTACGTGATTTGACCAAATTAAAAAAAAAAAACGAAAAAAAAACGCACTAAAATCGCACCTATGTGGCTAGCAAACGCATATCCCAGCGGTCGCGATTGCACGCCATAAAAGGAAATGTCCAGATAACTTTATTCCGCATAATGCTATCCCTTTGAAATGGAAAGCCAGGCTACATTTTTGAGATCGTCCTTTTAAAGGGTGACTTTTTATTTTGGCGCTTCTCAAAGGAACGCGTGTGCGTTTTTGGGCATTGATACAGAGCAAAAAGTCTGCTGGACTTCTGGGTATGAATTTGAAAGGATAAGGACTGTTTGCTTTCTTTACCAATGAAAAACAGAATATAAAACCTCCGAGGAACTGGCATTATTGTGCAACATCATGTTCTTTCATTGTAATTTCAATCATTTTATACAATTCCATTTTTAAAAAGGGTTTTAGTTTAACGTGTCTAGATGTGCATTTGTGAATCTGTCTGTGGTATAGTCCCAAAGGGCTAAACCGATTTTCGTTTAGTTTTTTTTTGTGTCATAAATAATTTTAACCCGTGTGTTCTTAGTTATGTTTTATAAAAATGTGTTAAGCTGTTTGGAGAATATCTGCTCTTTTCAAGCTGGTGAGGGGATCTGACTAACTTCCTTTCGTCCGATCGATTCGAAATTTGATGCCGAGTCACTCTTAATGTCGGTAATATTTTACACTTTGAATTTAAGTACCGCTGTTATACGTAGTTAATAGAAATAAGCTCACTGTTTAACCCAACAGCGAAAATTACTAAAAGGAGGATTCTATGTTTTGTCACCAGTAACATTTCACATTGTAAACCAAATTAGACTCAAAACCGGCTTTTCAATGTGGGCGAAAAGTGCCTAGACTGGAATAATTAGACACGGTACAGATATCACATAGGCGCCACCAGTCATGTCTGTATCAGCGACATCCATAAATAGACATCCTGAATGATCAACCTGCTCAGATATCTTTCTAAGCAAAGGAATTACACCTTGCCAATGTATTGAATAATTGGCTAATAAAATGGATTTGAATTTGCATACGACATATGAACATCATTTCTGTTTCAATATCTTTTTACAACAAGACTATTAAAATAGGCCTTAATAACATAAATTGCACTTGTAAAAAAGCAACTGTGTCAGACAAGGAATCGAACCCTGTGTCTTACGCTATCCGGCCGTATTCCTATACAACGTGTACCGTTAAATGCATGAATCAACTGACCCATTTTTTAATACCTATGGATCACATTTTTCAAAAAATCTATAACTTTACAAAAGTTAAAACCGACTTCAAAACCAAAATGCACTAAAAATTTTTAAATAAACTCTTCAACATTGAAAGGAAAGGAATCCATTATAGGTAAACAATTTATTTTAAGAGTCGATGCTGCGACAGGTGAGGCTTGATGGTCAGTTATTACACCGACTCCAAAAAGAAATTGTTTGCCTAAAATGAATTCCTTTCTTTTCAATATTCAAGAGTTTATTAAAAACTTTTAAGTGCATTTTAGTTTTGAAGTCGTTTTTTTTAATTTTTTAAGATTAATTTTATTTCTGCATTTTAAGAGATTACAGGAAACGGGGAAGTTGCACCTTATGACACTGTTCTTTAAGAAGCTACAAACTACCTGTCATAATTTCTGTTATTATAACACTGAACTCCTAAGCGTTAAGGAGTTCCACCATCAGCTCAGCCCCACAAGATGTGGACCATTAGACGTAACAACACGTCAACATTAAAATTGTAGTAAATAAACACTATACGTGCCTTTAAAATTTGAGGGTTTCCCTCGATTACACCAAGATTCCATCATCAGATCCCAAATTAGCAACAATGGGACCAACTAGAAGGTATACCCTCTAGTTAGCCGATTTTTTTTTCGAATCAGTCGACTAACGACTGAGAAATGAGGTAACATAGATACAAAAAAAAACAGAGTTGAATTGATAACCTCCTCCTTATTTTAAGTTGGTTAAAAAAGATGCTCTGCCTATTTATTAATACAACAAGCCATCACGTTCGAAAACCCGCAATATGTAAACAAGCAACGGTTAGTTCTCTATGCTATGAGTGTAGATAGTAATAATAATAATGTCAGCGCTACCGAAACCTTTCTCGACTGAGCGACGTCCGCAGAGCAAATTATGATCAGAAGTGCCGGTAAAACTAAAACACTCATATAACCTTAAAATATTTAAAAATCAATTGAATTAGAAATTACTTGGGATGTCTGTTTTATATACCCCGAACAGCGTAAGACACTGGATTCGATTCCTTGTCTGAATGTTTATATTAGTAAAAAAACACTATAAAAACAAAAATAAAAACAGAAAATACTACTTGTCATTTCAAAAAGTTATCTAAACTTATGTAAAGTTACCCTTAATTCTACGAGCCCTAACTTTACACACTCTTTAAGAGAACCTGAGAACCTGACTAATCTACTTTAACTATATTTTTTTTGTTTTTCTATTATTTTTAATAAAATAAAAATACGACAGTACTTATTATTTTATAACACTATTTTATTGATTTTTTGCACTGGTGTAACTTTGTTGTTTTCCTGACAATGATGTGTACGAGAACACTTATAATTGCTATTATGTAGAAGAATAATACCTAAATTATTTTATACTAATGTTGTCTGTGTTTGCTGTTGGTGTACCATATTTTATAAAATAAATTATGTATACGAGCACAAATAAAAAACAGGGTGTTTTTATATTAGTACCTTTAATATTCCACCACACCTAATTTAAAGATACGCCGTTGTCCAAATCAATCACAGAACCAGTCACACCAACAGCTTTATCACTGGCAAGATACAATACCAAGTCAGCCACTTCTTCCGTATCAGAATATCTACCTAGGGGCGTCTCAATTTTCTTGTACACGTCCCGTGATACTCCTGATTTTGCAACAATATCTGTACGCACAGGTCCTGGCCTAATCACGTTTACTCTAACACCATGTTTCGCCAATTCTAAAGCAACACCTCTTGAGTATCGATCTAATGCGGCTTTCGATGTCCCATAAGCATTCATAGGTGATGCCAATTTAGTTGACGCTACACTAGATATATTTACAATGTTACCTTTACTTGCTATCAGGTGATTCACAGCCAGGGCAGTTAAATGCACGACAGGACGAAGATTTGTGTTCAAAACCTCATCGAATACCTCTAAGTAATTGGTTGCATTAATCAGTGCCATTTTCAGTATACCAGCATTGTTAACTAGAACATCTAATTTTCCGTATTTGCCGATTGTTTCGTCAACTAAACGTTTGACTTCCGAATCAATGGTTATATCTGCTTTGACCACGTGGTGGCTACCTCCAAAATCTTTGCATTTATCCAAAACATTCTTGAGATTTTCTTCGTTTCTGCCCACAATAACTACGCTGGCTCCAGCTTCAGCTAACTTTTCAGCAATAGCGGCTCCTATGCCGGCACTGGCGCCAGTCACTATGACCACTTTTCCAGTGAAACTCATATTCGGACTATGTTATTTAATCTGAATGGTCTTTACAAAAATAGAAGTTTTTTATATGTGCTCTTGAATCTTTATCTTTTCTTTCTCTTTATCTTTTGAGTAAATGTGTTCGCGGCTCTTTTTTTTAATACCGATAAGATAAGGCTTCCAAAGTAGAGTCACCTGATATCATTTTTAGGATTCCGCAAAAACGAAACCGTTAGATTCGTCAAGTCTGTCTGACGGTACGTCTGTCCACACACATACACACACAGCTAACCGCACCTAACAAATACTTTTACTGAAAGTTTGCTTAAACGAGGTAGAACACTGGTAGTTTTTATGATAAAGCACATTTTCAACAACAGCAGCTATAAGTTTCTTCTTTATGCAAATACCATGAAATCAAAGTTCTTTTTGTTGACAAAAGTTATATGTATATTCACTAGGTATAAGTAAAGGGATTAAAGATGGTGGAGTGGAGTGAATACATCTTATTTAGTTCAAAGTTGCACAGAACCCTCAGTGCGCGAGTCCGAATCGCAAGTGGCCGATTTTTCTTAGTTATCTGATCAAAATAGTGCAGTATCATTATTTCGATAAAAAGTCTGCTGTTGATATAAAGTCATAGCAGATTTTTGTCAAAATACAAACCATATACCTACATATCAATTGCTGTACAACTATATTGGTATTACTTTTCACTTGATTATATAAGATTTCTTTTTCTACACTGAATGATGCTCACTGAAAATAAAACGTGTCATAATAAAAGTTTTTGACTGACAGCCATCTCATTGGATAAAAATAATATTTTTAAAGTAGTATTTTCAATCTCACTTTCTTCCGTGACATTCTGAAATATGACGTAGAAAATTTTTGATTGCCTTAAAACGCCTACATGCTAAAGTAGTAATTAAGATACATAATTCATCACGTGGTGGTGCCTTGCAATGTCGTGTGTGTTTACGTTTTCATGGTATTTGACACAAAACATATGTGCTTACTGCCGAGTTAGAACACTTTACTTTTCAAAAATAGTCTGTTTTCATTGTGGATCCGTAAAATGACGGTTAAAAACAAAATTATTTTTACACAACTTCGTCTTTCTTAATTGAAATAGTCACAAGTTGACTACAAGGGAAAGAAATGGAATCATTTTGTGTATCAATAGAGCCTTTTGCGACATAAGAGTGACTTTTTAAGTGCATATTTTAAACGCTAAACATTACTAACTTCACTGTCCATGTAAATTAAAGTATACTCAACTATCTCTATCCATCAACATTTACACTTTTCGGCCCACTGCAATAGTCCAAATTTTCGAAAATTTTAAACAAGCGCACCCAAAATTGCTAAGTCGTTTCGCACTTTGTATTCATTCGACACGTTTACAGCCATAGCCAGTGATGACATCAAAGGGGTTAATCGCTCTGATCACAATGGACACGACAATTTATCAGACAGCCATCCATGCGTGTCGCCCTCATAGATTGAAACAAAAGCCCTTTCGGCAAATGTCCGGAACTGCTGTTCCACTGCTACGTAGATAGACAGTTTAATCATTGACACAAAATTTGCAATCTTTTTTGTAGGGGAATTGTGAGATGAAAAAGTTATCGGTGAAGTTTGAAAGCTTATTGACTTTCAATTTGAGGATCCGTAAAAATCACAAATTCAGATCTTGTGATAAGTATCGTGTGTTTTAAAGCTATGAGTTTGCCTGGCGAATATCTTAGTTTCTCGGTGGTCTGTCCTTAAATCAATGCCTAGGTATAAGAAAACAATTATGACAGTGAGAGTATTAAAAACATTCCAAATAAACCATTACTAAAAGCGTGGCGAAAATACCCCATCTAATCAGTCTTAGTTGGCATCTGTTGCAACATCAGATCGATTCTCTAATCGCAAACAAAAAGCCGATAACACACATCCCCGCTACAGACAGACAATAAAACCGACATTAGTTAGCTAACAGCAGAACACTGAAACACGCCAAATAAACGAAAACTCTGCCACCGCGAGCGAATCCAAGGTTGTAGAGACGACACGATTTATATCGTTGACGACTTGTCAACACTGCCTACTGTGAACTTTTGATTATTGGAATATATTTTTGTTTTTGAAAATAATTTTAGATTTGAGTCGTTGAGCTTTATTTGAGAAAACCTCTAACGGATTTTTGGTGTGTTTTTTTTTCACGACTGCCGAACCAAAAAACATAAAACCGGCCAAGTGCGAGTCGGACTCGCCCACTACGAGCTTACTTGCATTTAGCCAAAGTACCACAATATTTTGTTGGTAGTAAATCTAACTATGTTTTTCATAGTATTTGTGTGAGTAACAAAGTTATGTTTGCGGTTATTGAAAATGTGCTCTATCTCAAAAACTACTAGTTCGATCTCGTTGAAACCATTTTTGTTGAAGGTCTTTGTCAAGATCCACATCATGTATTTGTTTTTATTTTACACTTGCTGAGTTAAAATGTGAGGTGGGGGGGTGGGCGCCCATCTTACTATTTTGGAAGCGTCTATCTCTCAAACGTTAGACCTTTGGAGAAAATGGTTTTGGAAACCTCAGTGTCATTTTAAAAGATCTGTCCATAGACACCCTACACGCATAGGTTTGAAAAAGCTAAGTTTCAACTGTGTTATACTAATAGTTTCAGAATAAAGTGGCTTTGACATACGGACGGACAGACAAACAGATAGACAGACTTGACGAAACTTACGGGTGCCGTTTTTTGCCATTCAGTTACGGAACCCTAAAAACAAAGTGGTATTTATGTATTCAATGTTCACTTACGCTCATATACAGTCGCCAGGATATTAGGTTACCCACTTTTGTTGCAAACTAGCCCTTATTACAATGGCATAAGACACCGCAGTGTTTACCGTGACGTGCTGTTGTCCGTACTTACGCTTTCGTTAAGTTATTCCATCATAACTTAAATACACTTTCAATGCAGGAGTTTGGGGTGTCTTAAGAAACCGTATGTCATTATACTTAAACTAAGCTAACTTAAATTTAAGAGTTTCTTATGATTTGGCGTCAGCATTTTTGACTGGGAAATTACGTGGTTATTTTCTTGCATAAAAAGCCGCCTGATATTTCGTCAAGCATCAGATTTATTCCAACAATTCTTACCTGCTGTTTACATCTCTCAAAATCGTGCCATGTAAATGTCCGTAAGATAAACAACGCGTACACAATTAATTATTACTTATTCGTAGCGGGAAGTAATATCGTGTTATCGGAACAATACAAATAACCAGACTTGCGGCTCAAAGTTTGGACAGGGAACGAAATATGGTGGTTGTTTTGGGGCGATTAGGAAAAGAGTTTCTTATTAGAGTCATGAGCGATAATGTTCCGATTGTGCAAGTCCCTAGTGAGTATATCTAGGTACTTATTTGTAAAACGATAGCAGCAAATAATAAATCGTTAAATTGTACCTGTGAATATTTTACGCGTCTCTTCCTTTTAAACTTAGGTAACGGACATAGCCCTGAGAATCAGTAAGCTTGAGTGGCAATGGTCAGGGCACATAGTACAAAGAACTGATGGCCGTTGGAGCAGTATTGTGCTGGATTGGAGACTCTTCGACCAAAGACGCGACTTACTACGTACACAGACAAGATTATAGGAAGGTAGCAACCCTGACGGCCGAGCTCATTGAGTATTTATAGCTTACTTAATATTTTTAAGCGTCTCTTCACTAGAACCCATACTAAATGATATTTGCACATTTGTAAAACATAGACAATTAGATGAACCTGAACGGATAACATTAGTTTGAGAACCTAGAAAATACAGTTAATTTAATTATTGGAACGCCCATATTCAGCACTAGAAGTCCTTTTCTGTTAATAATGATGTCTTTTTCTGTTAATGAAAACTGCTGTGCAGTTTGCATTTAAATAGTCTTGTTCTTATTCGGACACTGAACAGAGTGATCTGAACTAGTACAATCATTCAAATGAACTAGTTCGGTCTTCTAGTACTATTAGTTCAATATTTCACCGATTAACCGGGCATAAGTCGTTCGGTCGTATATAGAGAATATGGTACTCTCTGCAGGGCCTAAAAGATTGACTCGCAGAGAATGGTTTTAGCATCGAGTCCACCTTTTTTGAACATTATTTGTGAAACAGTATATACCTACATAAAGTAATGTACATTGCGAAAAAAAAGCGCAAGCGTGATTGAAAACCTACGCCTGCCAAGGCCTTCATAGCAATAAAATATGGATTCGTACGTTTCTCAAACAAGAGCAGAAGGAAAACAAAGCAAATAGGCAGTGATTCCTGGCTCTAACGTTGTGATTAATTTCCACGACGATCGCCGTGGACACTTGATGGACAAGCCACGTAGGGAATTAGGGCTGGCACACAAATGAGTTCTGACAATCAAATAATATCCAAGCACATGACCAAAATAAAATAATGAAGGTAATAAATACAGGATGTATATTTTCAACTACGCAAAGGCTATGTTCCAAAATTTAAAAAAAAACCTTAAGTAATGAAACAGATTTACAATATTTGTAATCTCTGTAGGTATGTGTTCCATTTTGAAATTAAATCTATGCTATTATATCTAATCTATTAATTCGATCTATGTCTAGGCTCAGCAATAAACTGGTTTACAAAATAACATGATATACCTTTAAAGTTTCACTGTTATACAGTAGGTAAAATTAGGTTTTAAATCTATAATCTTGTAATAACAATAGAAATACCGTACATCCACATATAGAAGACATGGCTAAATAGAAGTATGGGCGACTGCCCTAACAATGTATAAACACGACACCTTGTGTTATATAGGTAATGCTGAATAGATTTTTATTCATAATTGTATCAAAAAAGTTTCAGGAACTTTTCAAATACCAACAATCTTAAAAATAAAATCGTTATAATTCCTACTTTGATTGATTAACAAACTTGTCAAAAAATTTTTTGCTATGACGTTTTATGAGACGTTTGCAGTTTCATAGTAACCGTGAATTTGTGAATTTAAAAAGAAATAATCCACTAACAATAAACAAGACGACAGTGAACACGAAAGAGTGACGTCTTTTTTATAGCCTGACTTTTTTTTTCGGTTATGATTGTCGAAAAAATCAATATATCAATATCAATAATAAAAACTTATATATTTAAAATATTTGACTTAAGTTCCAGAGAAATATTAAATAAAGAATAATTAATCAGTGAATATTTCAGGATTGTAGGATCTTTATAAATTCTTAGGGCAGTCGTTTAGCTATCTCCTTTAAACAGGTTTTTTCTACTTATAAATAGGCATCCACTATCGCAATCTTGCCCGATAGTAAGTAATGATTTGGCTTTAGATGGTTCATGTCTGACTAGATATTTCTATAGGCAATTGCCTAACATAAAAATGCCCTACCCTGCAGTTCTTCCAGGTAACAACCCTGCATTTTACCAGCATGAATAAAGCATAAAGGCAGGTGGAACGCCCCACGGTTCGAGTGGGCCGCCAAGGACATGATGGATTGGACAAATCTGCGATACACATTCCGTTTGCTCAACTATTTGTTCAGATGTTTGTAGGTTGGGAACTTGATAAGGGTAGGTTAGGTTTTTCTCGGATTTTTAACTAGGTATATTACCTACAAAAACATATAATTTTACTTTATTCTGGGTTTTTTACTTTAACTTATAGGCAATTGACCACTAGCCATAGAAGATTTGTCTCATATTGGAGGACAGCATCGAATTTACTTATTTTCAGTTAGTATGTAGCCCCAAATAGCAATAAGAGAAGTATAATTCAAGCTTAACTTCCCCATAAATGTTATATAGCTAGATTAAAACCCTAAATGTCCTGAAAATATATCCTGAGAACACATCTAAGGATATTAATATTAATTTCGAGTATACTTTATTTGCGCCAAAATTAAATTCTACCAGTAATAAAGCTGGCTGCTTCCTAGCTCAAAGGGTTAGCATAGCTATCCAACGCGGCAACGCAGCCAGTATCATAGCCTCCTTGCCGCAAGGAAATGATTTCGTTTTTGAATAGGTATATTTTAAGTTTATTTTTTATGTTGCATGTCTTATTTTTATTTTTTTCTAATTCCGAGTATGCAAAAAAAAAGGAATAATTTAGGGATTTGTTTCATCGCTCTCCGTGGCTTTGCCAACAATTGTCATGTCCTTTTACTTTACACTTCACTTGAAATTTCAAAAAAATAATAGTTCTTACGAAATACCCTAACCATCCATGAGTTGTCTTTCAGATACCGCTTTTTGCTAAAAGCGATATTTAATAATGGCTTTAAGACCGCCTCAATTGTTTATTTCCTATGAAGATATTCCAAAGAAGATTTCCTATGAAGATACTCGTATTTGTTAAGGAGATAAATAAGTAATTAAGTAGTAAAGAGCTTTTCTATCAAAGTTATTTGAAACTTTACCAAAATTTTGCTCGTATAACCCTGTTTATCTCGGAATAACGTTCAGACAATATTCAAGCCATTCAAAGCTCCGAAAGCATTTTCATTGTAAAGGTACACGATTAATTTACATAACATGAGTAGCTCGTCGTACCCACTTACCACATTATTCAGAACATGGTTGAGCATTAAACTTATGTTAAATTAATTATGAGAGCTCGCATTAAGGGTACAATTATGGTTGCCCGTGGAGAGGGGGGAAATGGCAATGTATGCGTGGTATTTTCTTGAATTAAAATAATTCTCATTGATTTTGATATTGGCGTATTTTTACCACATACATAACTGGTACAAAAATGTTTTGAATTACTTTATCACGTCTAATTTTTTTGGTTTATAAGGTAGCACCAAACTGAGATTTAATTTTAAATAAATAAATATGCGCTTTTAAAAATTTTAAATAAATAAATAAGACAACAACCGTACTAAGGAATTTTATTCCTTGTATTACGAATACCAGACTTCGATTATGATGGGCGCGTCTCCCACAAATACTTTAATACATATATATAACCATAACTTAGGTACAAAAAGTTCGTGTTCATCACACAAACAATTGCCCCTTGCAGGATTCAAACCCTCGACGACCGGTGTAATGGTCAGGACCGCTAACCACTACACCAAACGCGTCGTCACCAAATAAAACTTTAATTTTATTTAATACGAAAAAAATCCACTATGATGTTCACTAAAAATACTTTTTACTGCTCCATTCATAGGTTCTGTTTATGTCGTATTTGGCATTAAAAAAAACAATGAAATTGTCCTTATACTCATTTATTAGTATATTATTTCATAAACAATTTATTCCTGCAAGTCAAAATTTCAGGAAGCACCAAAAGGTCGGATCCCTCCGTATCCCACTATCCTTCCGAATAGTTCTTCGAAGGGTGATCTAAAAGGGAGTAGGTTTTCCAAGTATTCAAGTTATTTAGGGACGCCGTTGTAAATCTTAATCGCTGGGAAGTTTGGACCAATGACTCGTAAATACTGTCCACAAATAAATCAGGATTAGGGGTGTAACAGTGGCGAAATTTTGCGATATCTATACGGAGTAAAAATGATTTCTTTCAGGTCATTTGGAGTCGATTCAGGAACATCATCTGACACCAGTAGGCAGTGTTGTAGTTAAAATACAAGTTATAATTAATTATCCCAAATTACACTACTTTTTTTCTCAAAAACGTAAAATACGTAGGTAAGTATTGTTTATATTGGAAATTGCAAAATAGCTCGTCACTAACCGAAATACCACGTTACGATCTTTTGGCAACCTTTTAAGACTGTATTGCAACCTATATCAAATTTTATTAAAACAAACAAGAAAAACTTCAAACTTAAGATATGCAACATTAAAAAAAAATTATAACCTTGCTATTCGAAAACAAAACCATTTTCTCGCGGCAAGGAGGCTATAATGCTAGCTGCGTTGCCGTGTTGGATAGCTATGCTAATTCTTTCATCTCGGAACCTGTCAGATTTATTATTGGCCGTAACAGAATTTAGTTTTGGAGCATTTTTTCTAAATAGCAATTTAGCAGAACGTCCCCACGGCCCAAATATTACAACTCCAAACGAGGCAAACACATAGTAACTTGCAAGTGAGTCGTACTTCCAAGGCTTGGCGTTTTCAGCTAATTTCACTGCTGCTCCAGCTTTGAGGGTTGAATCTTAGATAGGAGGGGGCCAAAGTATCGACACAGAAACTGATTTCAGCTGATTTAAAAAATAGCTTTTAAACTTAAACTCTTTAAGTTTATTTTTCATCGATATACCTATATTCACTTTTATCGTTACCAAGTACACCACTACTATGAGTAGTGATCTTCGGCTAGTGGCTACATTTTATTGAAACTTTACAATGGCTTCTAAAAGCATTTTAGTTGTTTTGCTTTAGATAATACCATTTTATTAACTTGAGCTATATTTGCAATGGCATTAGAACTATATTTTATTTATTACTTGGATATAAATAGTATTGTCAGAGATCTGATAAAATAGTAAGACTTGAACGTGTTGCAGATAAGTATTTAGGTTCTTATTTTGTGACAATCACAAGAATACCATTATTATAAACTAGCGGATCTTTGCGGTTTCACCCGCTCAAGTGTCAGATCTGAAAAAATATCACTATGCTCATTTATTTTATTCTTTATTGCGCTGATAAAAATTGTGTTATGTGTTATTATCTTGTATGGACAATGTTAACGTAATGTAAAATTTCATCAAAGCCCATCCAGTAATTTATGCGAGCCAAAGTAACAAACGTACACAATCAGACATTTACTGAGTTCATTACTTTATTTATCAAAATATTTAAAAATAACATGTAGACGTGTATTTTAGATCATTCTCTGAATACACTCTGGAAAACTCAATACATTGTTTTGATTGCACATCCCAATTTAAGTTAGAGAAAATGATTTTCATCAGCAAAACATACAATGCAAACCCGAGGGATCGAGTGCGAGTGAAGTTTGTAACTTTTCAATTAATTAAAGCAACAAGAACGACACGACTTGGGTTTTTGTCGATGTCAAGAGATACCAGCCACATCACTTTGCTTAGCATGAAGTTAATAAATAATAACGCGCGACTCACGCAATGAACAGATTTTGGCATCGATCGTGATGCTGTCGCGCGTTGGTATCGATACAATTGCCAAGATACAGATACAACAGTTAAAGGCCAGCTTCTGCATCGGGACTGCATCGATACCATAAAATTAATATTCCTATCGGAATAGAAGGACAAGTAAAAGCTGTCAAACGAAACCGATTTAAGATGTCAGTAACTAACATAAGTAAGTAACATTTGTAGCTTTAAATGAGATAACCTTTCGATCAGGTGATTTATTATAATGTTCCTAAGTTAAATATAGTACTTTACTGCATGATAAACAGTCGACACAAAATATTGAACATGCAGCTCTAGTGTAAAACTAAATATTATTTCATTATACAAAATATTCGTCGATATACATTCCCTGTGTTATTCTGTCTTTATTTTTTACGTAAACTAACGTTTGTAGAATAGAATAATCAAACTGCGTACTTTAAATTTGAAGCGCATTGGTAAATATAAGTCGTATATTAAGGGGCTTCGATTTGGACTAATCTACCTGTTAAATTATTATTTGTTGGGGTTATGCCGCTGTAATGCATAACGATCAATCACCGATCAAGTCACCATGTTTCAGACGCATTATTTCTCCAAAATATACACAATTTCACTATTAAATATAAAAAATCAAATGCACGTAATTTTCAGCGAGCTTCCGCGGGGCGGTCAACTGTTTGACATCTGCCAAAAATGGTTCTGCTACCCATCTCTTTTTATCACACAGTTTGCTGCTAGTGACATCTCGCTTTTGTCGTTCTATTCCAAATGGATAATTATTTTATGATCGATACTAACGCGTGACAGCATCGCGACTGTCGATACAGTCGAGTGTGTAAAGGTAAACCATTTGCGAATGCACCGATGCTGCATCACTGTCAAAAGCCGCAGTGTGCAAAGGGTCTATAGACTATTCAAATTTGAGTCGCAAAATATCTGACTATAAATATTGTTATTTTGCTTGACTGTTTACTAACAGGGATTATAGTTTTCAGGCTAGAAAATTTGTAAAATCAATTAGAACTAGGGAAATATACAATTTCAAAATCATAAAGATGAGACGAAACAAGTATTAAGTGTCTTTGTCCAATGCAAATAAATAAATATACATTTGCATCATATGGACTTGTCACATTGTATGCGTTCTGTGGTCAGTCAAGCAGGTAAAAATTAACAGATGCGGGCTGCGTTTGTATTAAAAATATAATTGAGCTGTTGTTTTTTGTAATGGTAGCGGAATACAATAATTTTTGCCATAATATTCTTACAGAGCTGGCTACTGTTATCAGGCTATGTTTTTGTTAAACACGACGAGTTGAGATGAACATTGTTCTTGTATTGCGTCTTTGCGTTGTTTCGAAGTTTTCTTTTGTCAGGTTTCTAAGAAAAGTACCTAATGCTGAAAATTAACTTGATGAAAATAAGTATGTAAAGGAATTAATTATATTATTATGCCGTGATGCATATGTTGTCCGTATTAAATTTTGTTAAGTGCTGATTGCGCTTTTAAGACTGTAGGCAGTACCAAATTTAAGTTCACCATTTGAATATAATTAGAAATTAACATGACATATTCCGAACTAAACACGAAACACTAAAATGAGTTTACCATACTCACTGCTCGTCGTTAATTCTTATTGTAATGCAAAGCAAAAAGTTAAAATCTTACATTCATTTAAGTTCAAACAAAAAATCGTTCGCGCTAGATCTGAAAATCTTCATTTTTTATTTAATATATTTCACACACTGAATTTTTTCGTTTTATTTTGACATCATATTTCATCTGCGAACTATTTTCTTTTGTCGAAAAGGACCACATCGCGCTTTGAGGTGATTTATGCATTCAATTATGAAGACCCCTGTGGTGAGAAAGGTCTAATATCTTACTTCGATATCGTCATTTCGTTTTGGAAAAATATCTCTGCTAATAATATACCACTTTTCAGTTTTTTTATGCTGTTGTTGTGGAAGAGAAGCATATTTTTTTTTTTTTTTCTTATTCCGTTTTTTGCTTCAAATTGTCGAAGCGAACGGAACCCTAGCAAAATATTCAATTTAAGACGCCACAGCACATCCAAAGTAATGTCAATCGTAAAATTCCCTAAAACTCACAATTCCGGACAGGTGATCCCGTCATACAGCCCGGGTTGGTGTTAATATTTAAACAGCGAAAACACGAGATGGGGACCTCAGAAGCATGCGAATCTTGGGTGATATCGGGCAATTTGTAAGTGCTACCGGATAGGGTTTATGACGTCACTGACGTGTCCAGAGTACAGAAGACCATGTAAATATTTAGAGGAGGGGATGCAATTTGATCTGTACTAGATGTAAGATGGTGCGACTGTTTTCCAACCCCGTAAAAACCGGTTTTTATTCCACTACCGCTGTTTCGAAGTCCCGATCAGCAATAGATGCAAATAAACACACAAAAAACTCATGACTCGTTGAATGAGCAAGCTCATTCTCATTTTTTTTTATTTTAAGAGAAATCTATACCTATACATAAAAGAAAGTCGTGTTAGTTACAGTACTTATAACCTGAGGATGGGTGAACCGATTCTTATGATAAACGTAAGTAAAAGAGATGTGAATGCTAAATTGGTTTAGATTCCGAGCTAAAAAGACGTGTTTATTAATTGTAACCACAGTTAAGCGAAGTGTTCCTTATTGTACACAATGTTTTCAAAACCATCAGGTACCTAAGTTTTTTTCTATTTCCTTAAAACATATGGCATTGATGCCATTGTGAAAAATACACGTTTATTTAGAAAGGGATTAGGTTAATATAATTATAAGATATCCAAAATAACAAAAACCAATGAAAATAATGGTCTGCTTTATTCTACTCAAATAAAACCTTTAAGAGAGAATGTTCTATACTCAATATTTCGCCGTAAGTTATATCCCATCAAAAACAATACTTGTCAAGAGAAAAAACAAGTCTCGCAACTCAGTTCTTCTGCGGTAAAAAGTTGTGAGATCCATGTAATACCAAGTCAGTAAGTATTTATTTATTCAGCCTCTACTTAAGCGACTTTCTGTCCTAATACGTCCAGTCTCTAAAACCACGATCGTGGTCCATAACAATTGAAAATCAATTGTGTCTGGAATCTCCGTACTCGAAGCATTAAGTTGTTACGTAATAATTAACAGCATCTTATAGTGACGCATATCAGTATTAAAATTCTTTAATGTTTTATATAAATATATTGAGACTTGGCCATCGCCAGAAAACACGTGTAAATTCAATCGCCTGAAAACACATGTAAATTCAATTATTTAGTGCGATGGCCAAGTCTCAAAATATTTATATAAAACATTAAAGAATTTTAATATTGATATGCGTCACTATAAGATGCTGTTAATTATTACGTAACAACTTAATGCTTCGAGTACGGAGATTCCAGACACAATTGATTTTCAATTGTTATGGACCACGATCGTGGTCTTAGAGACTGGACGTATTAGGACAGAAAGTCGCTTAAGTAGAGGCTGAATAAATAAATAACTGACTTGTATTACATGGATCACACAACTTTTTACCGCAGAAGAACTGAGTTGCGAGACTTGGTTTTTTTTGACAAGTATTGTTTTTGATGGGATTTCATTTCTTTTTGTATTTTGTAGACAGTTTTACTTTTTCCTTTTTGGTACCTTCTACTTATTTTATATATGTATATCTACCAGCAACGAATTTTCTTAAAGCCCACTCTCTGACTTATGAACTTTTCGCCTCGCGCTAGCACCGCGACCGCTCGCTCGGCGACATTCACCTTTCCGCACGCCCCGCCACTGTCCCCGCCACGCGCCCTCGCGCTAGCACCGCGTAGCGCGTAGTAACGGCCCGCGCTCACTCGCTAGTATCGCAGCGCGTGGTATAAAAAATATTTTACAACCTTACGCACTCGTAATAAGTACGAATACGCACGTAGGTACGTTTTTTGCATTAAATAATTTAATTTACACGTGTTTTCAAGACGGGAATACCCATTTTTTGCTCGATTTGGCAAGGGCACTACCATGCGCCTATATTTATATGGGACTAGCTTAAACCCGCGGCTTCGCACGCGATAATAATAAATGCAGTAAAACATCGTTACGAATAAAGCCAATATTGAAAAATTTAACTGAAGACTATTAATTTTTATTAATAACAAACAAAAAAAAATTAAACTAAGACATGCAACATAAAAAAATAACTTAATATTAATACCTATTCAAACACGAAACCATTTCCTTGCGACAAGGAGGCTATGATGCTGGCTGCGTTGCCGCGTTGGATAGCTATGCTGATCCTTTGAGCTAGGAACCAGCCAGCTTTATTATTGGCTGTTAAAGAATTTTATTTTGGCGCAATTTTTCTAAACAGTAATTTAGCAGAGGGTCCCCACGGCCCAAATGTTTCAACGCCAAACGGCGCAAACACATAATCACTTGCAAGTGAAACGTACTTGCGACGCTTGGCGTTTTCAGCCAACTCCGCTGCTGCTCCAGCTTTAAGGGCTGATTCTCTGAGATGGGAAGGGGCCAAAGTATCGACACAAGTTGCATCCCAAACTAAGGCCCGACCCCGTTCCCAGGGAATAAGCGTTAGGCCATCGGGTCTCTTGCCATCATCACGGACCAAACCACGTGGTTCCAACGTGGAAGGAACATTAATGGTCGCAAGAGCTCTTCTGATGGCGTCATTAAGGGTAGCGTGCCCGTCACACGAGACGCCCAGCGCTTTGCTGGCAACAAAGGCAGTGGAGACCAAATTTATCAACCTCCTTGCCACATGGACACGTAAAAATTTCACATATAGGGGTACCAAGGCGGAGACCCACACACACCCGGAAAGACTCACTATCGAAAAGAGTGCCCAAATTTTTCGACGGTAAAGCATGAAGCCAATGACCAGAATCTTTGCAGGAAACTGCCAAGAGCCTTGCGCGACCACTGTCACTGACGGAATTTTGAAGTAAATAATTGAAGGTCTCTCTCGCAAGAGGGACATCCCAAAGTTTTTGCTGGTGACGTTCCTTTCCTCTCCGCTCTCCTCTTTCCTCCTCCGCCTCTCTCACCTCAGAAAGTTGGCGAGGATGTTCAAAGATTTTTCCGGCTAAAACGGAAGTGCTATGCAAAGAGGAGAGAAAAGCGGGGAGGGCTATACTAGAAATTTGGCGAATTCCGATACCAACAAAACGAATAGGAAGCGAAGCCTGAGCCCAAGAATTATTATCGAAATGTAAATTTAAAATTTTTTCCAAACTATTTTTAAGGGTGGTGTCAAATAGTTTTAAATAATTATTTTTTTTCCAGATAGGACTAGCACGTAAGAAATATGTAAATTTAGGCACAAAAAACACGATTTAAGAATAGTAAATGCAATGTGTGAATTTAGGTGTTCTAATCTAGGGGCTGAAAGGGTGAAATCATTCAATTTTTTATCTAGAAAAGGTTCGATGCTGGGATCAAGAAGAGGGGCACCCAGGAGGCAAAGCGATTCAGAATTCAGAATTTTGATGTTAGGAGCAAGGGAATTGAATTTATCAATGATTGCCTGACGGGAACCAGACGAAACGTGATCATTAATAAAAAGTTCACATTTTGAAAGGTTCAGTTCCAAACTAGCACCAAACTTTCAGTTACCTTGCCAGATAAGAGAAAGTTGCACAATTTCGTAATGTTGGAAAGCAAAATTCTACCGGCGTCAGCAGCGGAAGCACTCACCAAGTCCTTAAGGTGTTGGGGAGTGATGCCGTCGATGCCACCAGCAGAACCAGCCGAAAATGACATGATGGCAGCAAACGTGTCGCCGTCATCAAGTATCTGTAAGGGTTGGAAATTTTGAGGAGGAGGAACAGGTAAAGATGGAGAATCTGGATGTGAAGGATGCTTACTACGAAGGCTCTCGAGAGTTTCCTGACTAGGGGGAGCGAGAGTGTCATCGGAGAACAAGATTCGGGCTGCGTTTTTCAGGTCGCCGTCCATAACCTTGTTCTCAACGGTACGATAAACGTTAAATTTGGAAGATATCGTACTAGACGGACTGAATGGAAGGGACGGATTGTGGAAATTTGAAGCATTATCTAATAGCGCCCGAGTTAAAGTTTTAGAAGGAGAGTTTACGTGAAAAAATGAGTATGAAAAAGTAAAAAGATTTTGCCAGGCAGTTTCAGTATTATCGAAACATTTTTTTGACGACCCGTCTGGTGTAGTGGTCGAGAAATCGCCTACTACGCAGCGGGTGCGGGTTCGATCCCCGCACAATACAAACATTTGTGTGCATGAACATGTCTGTTTGTATTGGTCTGGGTGTTTTCTATGTATATCATGTATGTATTTACAAAAAAAAAAAAAAAAGTATTTAAGTATTATATCCGTTGTCTGGCACCCATAACACAAGCTTTGAGTAGCTTACTTTGGGGCTTGATGGCGATGTGTGGAAATGTCCAAAGGATATTTATTTATTTATTTATTTATTTCAATACAAGAAGAAAGGCATTTAGCTAAGGCTATTCTCGCTCCCCTAGGGATCCGTTTAACCAGCGGAGTAGATTGGTGAAGGTTTGTGATGATAGATTCAAAAGATTGAGAAGAAGATAGAGGATTTGGAATAGAGGAAATAGGGAGAGACGCGGGTAAATTGGTGCTATTATGACTACGGGCAATATGAATATTAAGGCCTCTCTTACCTTTAAAAGTCCTATTTGAATTACAAATTGAACAGTGAAAGAACTGCGGCTGTGAGTGGGTGCCCACCGATGGAGATAAAGTACTCATAAGCTGAAGACTGAAGACTTGGCTGTATGGGCTTAATTTTCTTTGCGGTCTTTTCTAGATTTTTTAGTTTTTTCTTAATTCATACACCAAATACTACTTATGTTCCAAATTTGAAGCTTCCAAGTCTGCTAGAAGTGCCTTAGCATTTTGATGATCGGTGAGTCAGTGAGTGACAAAATTAAGAAATTTGACCCGTTATAATTCTTAAAATACTGGTTCAAATTGAATGAAATTTGAAATATACCGTGTCTTTACAATGCTGCATGGTTTCTGAAAATTTCAGTCTTCTAGTTTTATCCACAACAAAGTTACAGGGGGTCGAAAATGGTCTGAATTGCTTCGAGAAAAGGATGGTACGGCCGTGACGCTTTTTTGCTCGACTTGGTGGGGGCACTGCCGTGCCCCCAGATTGCTGTTGAGGTCACCTATCAAAAACAGTCTTTTAGGCAAACAACAATTTTATTCATTTCATTTCCTTAAATTGAATTTTAATTTCATAGTGCTCTTACTTCCATTTGCCACGAGTCTCTCAAAAGAATCAGTAAAACACCATTAATACTAGAAGCCAAGAATCTCGTGAGGTCAGCTCATATTACTGTTATTTTTGCTCAGTAGTCCTCAAATTTGACGAGGCAGCACTTCATGAAGAATTGTCAAGACATAGACTATCAAAAATAAAAGGAAATGTACTGGATAATTTTCTAAAATAACGATAGAAATATTTGCGTACAATTTAAATTTTCTGCCTGCATTAAAAAATAACCAAAAGTACAGTTTTGCAATTAAACATACTTGAAGAAACGAAGTGAAACATTCAAGTACAACTGTAGGCATCCCAACAAACTTAACCTGCTACCTATGACCACGGCAGTGAAAAGAAACAATACCTATAGTTATCAAATAACCGTACGCAACTTTAACAGACTCAAGGATGATGTGAAGAATTTAAAATTAATTAATAACGATGTGACGTGTAACAAATAACGTTACAAGTATTTTTTAAAACTACTAATAATTCTACAGCAACAGTGTGTACCGACCATGAAACAAGGAATTCACGCCATATGTACTGAAAATCATATCACTTCAGACTATATCAAAACGAATATTTTATTCTTTTCAGCGATGACAAAAGTAGAAAACCTCACTCCTAAGAGTGCAGGTGCTAGGGAAGTGATATTGAGTCATAACTCAGTGGCCACGAGGGTTAACCATTTAATACCCACGCTCGTCCAGTCGCTATTGCTGAGAACTGTGGAACATCTCGGCATGGGCTCTTACATTTTAGGGTTCCGTAGCCGAATGGCAAAAAACGGACCCTTATAGTTTCGTCAAGTCTGTCTGTCTGTCTGTCCGTCGGTATGTCACAGCCAATTTATTCTGTAACTATATAAGCATCACACTGTTGAAATATAGTAGGAAGATGTATCATGTTAACCGCTTTACGATTCTCATACAAAAATTTAAAAAAAATATGATATTTAATTTATTGGGGCGGGCTCCTATACATGGAACAAAAACCTTTTAAGTCAAACCTTTGCGTGTTGGGTATCTTTAGATAGGTCTTTTAAAATGACATAGAGGTTTCTAAAACCATTTCCTTTTAAAGTCTAATGTTTCATAGTTAGACCCTTCCAAAGTGGCAAAATGCTAATCTAACTTCTAAACTAAGCGAGAGTTAATTTTGAAATTATATAATGTAGGTCTTTACTGGAGATGGGCCGAGTACTCGGTGGTTCATACTCGGTATTCGGCATACTCGACGAGTTTTTCGATACTCTTAACTCTCTCTCTCTCTCTCTTTACTCTTTTTCGTACTCGGCCGAGTAACTCCGTTTTAATGCCGAGTATACTCGGTTAAGATAAAGCAATATATTGCGGTAAATATCAACTAAACAACAGGGGAGATCTTTCACAATATCAATTATGATACTAAACGAGTAGTAATGAGACAAAATGAGGCGAACTAGTAGACGAAAAAAATACAATAAGTGAAATTTATAAAGTAAAATTATTATGCAGTAACACCGAGCTCTCTGCACTTTCTGGTAACAACCTGTTCATTTTTTCTGCGTAGATGTTACCAGCCTCCAAAAGTAATCACTCGCTTCACTATGCGCGGTGCTTGCAGATGCACATAGTAACACTCGTGGTAAAAGTGCCAGTTCTGGATACCTTGTTTGGTGCCTGCCCACCACTCGAAAGGACTCTTGTCTTTCGTAAACTTATTTTAAGGTAATGGGGCTTTTAGTATCATCGCGCTCTAGTGGCTAGATGAAAGCTAATTCTGCGTGAACCTGTTTGTACTTGTTTACACACCAAAAACAGGAATTTAATTTAAAACCTAGTTACTCGGTTGGAAAAAAAATTAAGCGAGTAAAACTCGGTACTCGGTACTCGGCAAAAGTGCTACTGAGGGATGAACGAGAAGTTTTTCAGATATAGCACATTTTCAACAACCGCAAACATAACTTTGTTCTTCATACAAAACACTATGAAAAACAAAGTTATATTTGCTCTCACTAAAACATTGTGGTATTTTACTAAGTGGAAGTAAGTGGAGTAAGTGAAGTAAGTAATTTAGTTAAAGTTGCCACGGAACCCTCAGTGCGCGAGTCCGACTCGCACTTGGCGGGTTTTTTTATTCATCTCTGCTCCTCCCTCACGTCAGCGTAACTTTGCCAGTGAACGGGACAAATACATGTATGTGAAGATATACAGTACCTTTACATAGAAGAGGTCGGGCCTCTGGTTAGTAAAAATATTCTTTCCTTGCACTTGAGGCATACCACCTTACATGATATACTCGTAATATTATTGAATTGCCTGTGTCTCTACTATTTCCGTCGAATCATTATAACAATATGAGTAACTCATATTATCATCGCTGATTTATGTGCTTATTCAATCACTACATAGTATAAAACTTTAAAAAAAAAGTAAAAACCGACTTCAAAACCAAAATGCACTAAAAAGTCTTAAATAAACTCTTCACCATTGAAAGGAAAGGAATCCGTTTTAGGCAAACAATTTCTTTTTGGAGTCGGTGCTGTATAGTATAGTTGATGCTTGATGGTCAGAGTGATGGCACCGACTCCAAAAAGAAATTGTTTGCCTAAAACGAATTCCTTTCCTTTCAATGGTTTAGGAAGAGTTTATTTAAGACTTTTTAGTGCATTTTGGTTTTGAAGTCGGTTTTTACTTTTTTTTTAAGTTTATTTTATTTCTTCATTTTTAGTGATTACATAGGTGGGGGGGGGGGGGGGGGGAGTTGCACCTTATGATTCTATTTTTTAAGAAGCTACAAATTACCTATCATAAGTTCCGTCATTATAATTACTGAACTCCTAAGCGTCAATGAGTTCCACCATCAGCTCAGCCCCACAAGATGTTGACTATCAGACGTAACAACACGTCAACATTAAGATTCTAATAAAGAAACACTGTACGTGCCTTTAAAATTTGAAGGTTTCCCTCGCTTACACCAAGATCCCATCATCAGATCCCAAAATGGAAAAAAAATGGGACCAACTAGAAGGTACACCCTCTAAGTAGGCGAAAAAATTTTTCGATTCGGTCGACAAACGACTGAGATATGAGGTAACATACATACAAAAAAAAACATACAGACGAATTGATAACCTCCTCCTTTTTTGAAGTCGGTTAAAAACAAAGTCGCTTTCTCTGTCCCTATGTCCCTTTGTATGCTTAAATCTTTGAAACTACGCAACGGATATTGATGCGTTTTTTTTTAATAGATAGAGTAATTCAAGAGGAAGGTTTATATGTAAAATAACATCCATTAAATAGTGGAGAAATACTGTTATTTTTGAGGTTTCTAATGTGAAGTCGTAAATAATTACATTTTTTCCGCTTACATTGCAAGCGCAGGCTGATCCCTACGAGTTTTATCAAAATAATGTACTAAGTATTGTACACATTGTAAAGGTCTACAGAAAAGTCCGTGATGGTATATGTCTATCTCTTATGGATAACCCACAATAACTTTTTTTGACATTTACTTTTTACGACAAATAATGGCTTATTTTCGAAGCGATTTTAACCAATACAGCATTAATCCTTAACCAATTAAATACCTTGAATACATTGTTCATTTAATATAGATCTATATGGCCCTTTACACCGTATGATTTAAGAGAATATTTTCGAAGATATTACAGATTTAAAAATTGCGGAACGTAGCGTTTGCGGCGGTACCGGCCGGCCGCCCGGTGCGGCAAGAGCGTGCCTATATCCCTCTGATACCATCGGATTTACCCTTCCAATTTAAACGTTTACAGTTTCCGGTAAAGACATCTTTTGCAATGACCATTAATAAATCGCGGGTCAAACCTTCAAAGTTGCAGGCTTTGATTTGAGCGTTGACTGTTTTTCACATGGACAACTGTATGTCGCTCTTTCAAGAGTGACCTCTAGAGAAAACATGTTTGTATTGTCTAATGACAAGAAAGCTGTGAACGTTGTTTATAAAGACATTCTGTAATATGTTGTAAAAATAAAATAAATAGTTAAAAATGTAAAAAGTAAATAAGTAAACATGTAGTGTATGAATTTAGATATTCCAAAGATAGCAGGAAATCTTCATGGTATAGGGAAAAGGGGATAGTTTTACTCCAAATTTACCGCGTGCGGGCCACGGGCAGTAATGAATAAATCAAAACTACTGGATCGATTTTAATCACAAAGGATATATATTTTATACCCGTGCGAAGCCGGAGCGGGCCGCTATGTTTTTATATACAACGTTCACAGTTTTTCTGTAGTGTATTTAGTATCAGCATTGCACCCGGGCGGGTCGCTAGTTAAAAAATATTTTCTTTAAATTATATACAAGTTTTATATAGTAAAATCCCATCACAACATTAGAAATAAATTCAAAACGAATGGGGAAACTCGCATTCTCGCGCGTAGCTAGACGTATCTACGAACTACGCACCTTACACCTTAGGCTCTACGCCTTAGCTAGTAAGCTACGAAGAGGCGGCCCGGTGTTGGTAGTTTTGACTCGCTTGCTGCATCGCAATAACAAATTGTTTGTGTGGGGTTTTTCCATTACTATTTTTTTGCATCAGTATCGTTTGTACAACGAACTCTGTATCGCTTGTCGCTGACTAAAACAACGCCCTGTATTTACTCTAATGGCCTAAATTCTGTGCTATTGGGATGTTAGTACCACTATATTGCACTACTCACTATATTGCAGAAAGCACACATGAAATAATGTTGAACCTTTGCAAAATTTTCATATCAAAATTCGGGTTGAAACTTTTACTTAAGCATATATCAAATATTTGAGGAGTGTGTCACACAAAGCCACGGGTCTTATTTGGACTGCAGTAACCGAGTTATGATTGGAGCAGCCTTGCAAACGGACGCTTATACATTATTTATCAAGAGGCACCCCTGGTTTGAACATGTTGTCGTGCTATAAGTGTTGATTTGATACTACAATATGTTTTTGTGTACAATATTTGGGTAAAAATCTAATAATGAGTAAGATAAGGACTTATAATTTCAGTATCCAATTTTCAGAAAAAATTTTTTTAAATTAAATGGTTTCACGACGCGTTTTCTTAAAACTTAAGTTAGATAAAGAAAATTAAAAATAAATCTGTCCCCGTGTCAATACGCGAAGGCACCTAAAACTCGTTTCATTAGAGACTGCTCAAACGCAAAACGCGTGCAAAGGCGTATTTTACAAAGAGTCCGCTTAATTCAATCTACCGCCACTAGGGGCGCTGATAATGCAATTTGATTGAGCCACTTATTGGCTCTTTACCTTTCATTACTCGGTTCCTCTGCGAGCTTTTTTTCCTTTTACGCTTCCTAAATCGAATAAACGCGGGGTTTCCAAATTGTATGACCCTCAATTTCATAGACCGAAGAGCTATTTCCGAAGAGGTATTTACTGTCTGTTTAGAGTTTCCAAAAAATGCGATTTAGGCGCCAAATTCTATTCGATATTTCAAATTGTAAAAAGGGTTTAATTTTTTTTTATAAAATTAGAAAAAAAAAGTTTCTAGGTAGCAGGTGTAAAAGCGATTTTAGAGTGTTTATAGAACTTTTTACTTTGCGACACTCGAGTTAATGGGGTTGAAAGGAACAAAAGGGGAGTTATGATTTTACGCGTTCGCTTTCAGAGATTAAAAAAGTTTTACGCTTAACGGTCGGAGTGCAGTTTTGAAATTGTTTACAGCTTTTTTAATGGGTTTTTATTTCACGGACATGAAACCAAGGGTTTGTTTACAAACAAAGGCTGGTTGAACTTTTTTTTAAACTTTTTTAGGTTATTTTCATAAATCAACTGATGAATATCTGATTTTATATTATTGATTAATTCCAGTTGCAGCTGTACCCTACTTAGTAGTCTTTGCTTATGTTAGACAAACCCAGTGGCTATTCGGGGCAAAGACAAACCCAACAAAGAAAAAATCATGAAAGTCGGTCTGCCCGTTCTCGTGTTATAAGTAGTGAAACTACAGTAATTCATTCACTAGTTGTTGTTCTTTTAGTCAGTCGTATAATAAAGTGTTAAATAGTGTTCACAACTAATAAATTAATAAGTGAAACTCAATGCTCACTAAATATTCTATCGCGTCTGGGGTCTCAACCGCATTGCTCTCCGTTCAGCAATCACGTTGCATTGTTCGGGCCTCATTAATATCTTCATGCTAAGCGGTGGAGAGGGGATTAAATACAATTCATTTGAGGACCTTCATAGGGTGGTAATTACTAAAATACGTGTACTGTTCATGTGAAGTTACCTAAAACTTACATACTATCTACTCTGTCAAGAAAGAAGGTGCCGGAAGTTTATCAATAAATAAAATGTTAGTTATTCATCCAAAATTGTATCACCTTTACAGTATGTTCCTTTAGAAATGATACACATACACCTACAATAACTGAAAGACAAATTTTACGCTTTTTCCGAAATTGAGTTCTGTCTTTGTCGCGTATTCTTTTTTCAGTCTTCTTATTTACGAGTCAAACTCAAGACCTCTTTTTTTGAAGTCAGCCAACATAGTTACTAGAACCTACTCCTGAGTGAAACAAATACATTACTGAAAACCGCATCAAAATCTGTCCAGCCAAACGCAAGATACTTAGAGATAAGATACGCGCACAAACATACATACACACAAACATACAGGTCAAACTGAGAACGTCCTTTTTCTTCGTCCTTGAAATCGTATATAAAAACAACACACACATATTGTAAAATAGCCGTCCTCCGCGTCTGCGCCCGCGCGTTGTAAGTTTGCTCCCACCCCTCCTGTCCCAGCGTTGTGTTTTATATATTTTTTTTCTTAGGACATTCCCACACATCGCCATCTAGTCCCAAAGTAAGCTAGTAAATGCTTGTGTTATGGGTGCCAAACAACGGATATAATACTTAAATACTTTTTGTTTGTAAATACATATATGATAAACATAGAAAACACCCAGACCAATACAAACAGACATGTTCATGCACACGAATGTGTGTATTGTGCGGGGATCGAACCCGCAACCCGCTGCGTAGTAGACGATTTCTCAACCACTAAACCAGACGGGTCGTCAAACGTATAAACTTAACGTATAACCTTCCGAAATAAATAAGCTATCCAACATAAAAAAAAATCAAATCTGTTGTCTGCGTTTCCACCAGGTGAGCAGCTCCAGATTCAATTAAATGTATATTTATCATTTAGTTACAGGTTTAATACAATTGCAAAAACAAGGTTTTCTTTTTGTAATGCGATTTAATCAAAGATATTTAGTTAAATGTGTGCTCACTCAGTCCTCACAAGCGGTCAGCCATATCTTCATACTGAAATAAGTTGGTCGAGTCATTGAGTGTTCTTTTTTTTGTTACACCTCTTTTTAATCGGAGCCTGTAATTTCAGATCGTCAAGTTTTGTATTAAAACATTTACTATTAATTTATTGTGCTAACTCCATCCACACGCTATTGTATCTCTATGAACCAACTATAGATTCGCTTTCCATCTTTTACATTGTATGAAAAACTAGCTGTAGCTAGAAATAGGACTATTCAGCATAAAAACAAACCACTTTTACTGTGCGTTCATGATTAAAACGGATGCCTGGTGCTCACTCCGTCCGTCATCGCTAAATACTTAAATCTTTTGTGCTATGTTAACTTAAAAGAATGAGTAAACATATGATTTTTTTGTACAAAAATACATTTGGAACAAATTGCTTCAAATGTTTGGTTTCTTATTTCAACTTTATGAATATAAAATATGATACTGTGAGTGTTAAATACATGCTAAACCATAAGATAGCGAAGCCTCATTAATTTCCAAGTTGAATTTATTCTGTAATGAATAACTACTTGGCCCACTGTTGCATTAACAGACGGGTAGATAGCGCTAAACGTCACGCGTAATGACGTATCCTTAAGAGACTACAAATGTCGCAAGGTCGGACCGACGGCACGGTAGCTCAATTGGTACGAGTATAGCGTTTGGCCCGGTTAGCCAAGAACTTGCTGGTTAGAGTCCCGCCCGTACGCAAATATTTGTTTTTTATATTCCATCTTTATGTAAACAAACCAACTCTCAGCCAGCATCATAGCCTGCTTGCCGCAAGGAAATGGTTTCGTTTTTGAATAGGTAGATATTAAGTTATTTTTTATGTTGCATGTATTAGTTTTATTTTGTTTCCTTGTTTGTTATTAATAAAAACCAACTCTTCAACTTTATTATTTATACAATATCGTTATATGTTACGAGTATTTAATTATGTTTTGTAAAAGTAGCACGATTCAGGTCCATGATTTTGACTAGACGTACATGACATTTCGACGTGTCGTTCCCTTCTTTGCTTGCAACGCATCACTTTCAGTGACAAGTAATTATCGCGTGTCATCAAGTTGGGCACAGTCAGTAAGATAATGAAATCTTAGATGTACTAACTGATAAAGCATTACCCTCCTTCTGACGCAGTCGGGTAACAAATATGTATTCATTTATATATTTTAAATTCAAAACTGATACAGTGCGCAAAAATTTACAATGTCTCCTACCATATTGTACCTGCGGGCGAAGTATGAATCACAATAAATGTAGCTAAAAATTTTGACCTTTAAATTTTCAGATTTTCTGCTTATTTAATATCCTTTTAACGAACGTAGCACATTTAATAAATTGTTAAAAACTTTTTTAATTTTTCAAGCTCAAATAAAAAATATTTCTCAATTAAAAAATAAACGATTAGATCAATTTGTCTCAGCGTTTTTCGAGCGCCTCCTGGTTGTTCTACACGGAAACGATGTCGAGACTACCGTACCTGAAAAAGAAGAGAAAGCATTGAATCTTAACGTGGTGTTGTGGAAAAAAACATTCATTTTATCAGCAAGAAATATACTGAATTTGCTTGACCATTTAGGTAGTGCCTACTAAAATGTTGATAAAACATTCCATGCGTCATTTACAATACCAACCAACCAACTAATAGTCAGTTTGATTCCCAAAACGTTACATACTCTCAAACGGAACAAATACAAAAATTCAAATACGAGGTTTATTGCAAAAAAGCCGCGCAATACGTCGCGGTTACGGGATACAAGTTTTGTGAAAAAACTTTAACACTTTTAATAAAACCGTTTACGACTCGACCGCGTCTAGACTGCTTTATTTATTCAGGCATGGGTGCGAGCCGCAACGGTTTGGTCCGATATGATATTTTTATGGAGCCGCAGGAAATTATTGCCACTCTTATGATGGGCACATGGAATTGTAGTAACTATTCTCTAATCTGTGGTATTGTGTCTGCAATGATTACCTAAACAATACTAGGAGCCTATACCTTATTTCTGGGTAAACTAAATATGGATCAAATTATCATTCATCATAGTGTATGAATATTGTTTCTATATCGGCTGCAGATATAGAAACAATGTTCAACTGCAAAAGCGAGCTGTGCATTTACAATCTCAAATCTGACGATTCTTTAAGGGAATTGTTTAAAGAAGTCAAAATGCTTACTGTGTAGGTATTCATAGTTTATTTATAATTTTTTATTTATGTTTGTAAAACATTGCATGATTTCAATACCAGAAACAAGAATTAACTTGCCGTTCCTAATTTTAGACTCAGAAGTTAAATCATTCGTTTATTGAAAGATGTATTACTTTCTTTAATAAATTGTTATAAAATAAAATATTTTTAAAAGAGGCATTGACAATAGTGACTGAGTTTGTTGCGCAGCTTCTTCTCAGCACTAGCCCAAATTGGTCTCGAAGCTGTGGTTGGGCCGATGTTGCAGTAGTGTAGCAATAGCCTACCCAACAAACAAATACGTCTTATAAGTCTTGACTTGTACAACCTAAAGTTGGATAGCCGTCTTACAATGGTAATTAGATGACTACCAGGTCCTATATATGTCTTTAATGCAACTAATTAGTCGTGCGACAAATATGTCATAGTAAACTGGTATTAGCAACGTTGGGGAGACTAAACGATACGACGTTATATTACAGTTTTAGCTAAAACGTTTGTACGACAACGCAATAGTCATACTAACGTTATAGTCCAATAAACGTTTTAAACACACCAAATTATGTTTTTGGAAAACCTTTATACGACATTTATACAACGTGGATGTTATATAGACGTTTTCATAGTGCCGTTTCTATAACAATCAGTACCTTGTTTTACAGCGGTCAATTAAATACTCTTAAATGACTGGGTTGTTTATTGACGACTCAAATATAACCTTTATATTACATGATGTCCGTTTAAAGCCCTGTCCTGACTTTAATCAAACTTGCAGTCGTATTTAAGTCAGGTTTTGACTTTATAATGATTAGACGGCCATATTTACGGAAGTTACTCTAATAGCTAGCTGTCATGGCGACCATGATCATCATCATCAGGTCGTACAGAGGTAAGTGTGCGACAAAAGCAACATGTCGTACATTTTTAGAAAAAAAAAACTATTTTTGTTAATGAAAATATAATGATTTTAACACAAAATTACGAGGGGGCATGAAAATCTGAATAGTATTCACATAGGTATATTATCATAAAACTTTAGTTCCCAGTCAAACTAAATAGCATGAGAGACAGATAAAGAAAGCAAGATATGAAAATTAAATAACACTCATCTTTGTATTTCCTTGTAGTATTTATTGTATTTCCTTGTAGTATTTATTTTACACTAAATTAAATCTTCGAACCACAAACGACTACTGCGCGACGAAAGTGGTTATCACATAACATTTGTACGACTGTTGAATGACGTTAACGAAGTTGGCTCGAGCTTTCTGTATGACCATTATACGACCATTTAGGTCGTATAACTGGGGCCATTTTCGCGTTTAGTAAACGTTATTATAACGTTAGTATGACTTTATTATAGCGATGTATGGTATTCAGATAACGTTTACTTAACCTTTATACGACGTTAAATTGTTACTTGGGTATGTATATTTTTTTTTAGTTCTAATGCTGATTCTTTGCTAGCTGGAAAAAGAGACATGCTATCTATTAAGGTAACGATAATGCTCAGGTATTAATTGAGAGTTAACTAATTTAAAAATTGGTACCTACTCTCACATTGATTGTGTAAATAAATAGGCGGTGTATAAAAATATTCCTAATACCGAACAATCGGTAATTGTAGTTCAAAATAATTAAAGATTTTATGTAAGCATCTTTACTTACTTTATCCATCCAAACACATTATTGGCTTCTGCCAAATGATAAGTAAGTATAAAAACTACTAGGCAAAAAGCTCACTTAGTGCTTTGCAAAAAAGAGCTTTAGTTAGCGGCCTACAATCATTAGCGCTTTTGTTTCGTTAATGACCGCTAAACGCTCAAATAGTGCTGACGAGGCGTCTGCAATCAGCTGTGCTGAACACACGGAAAAGTGTTTTTTTGACAACAAATTTTAACATTATTTGGCTTTATAAAAGGTGAACATAGTATACTGCAAATTTTGAAAAAGTAGGTACGGATATTTGGTTCTAAAGTTTACGCGAATAGGTACTACTCATTGAAATTAATGACTTTACGGATTTATTTCGCGCATATTTTATTAAAATTATATGCCTGACGTTTCGAATGCTTTACGGCATCACAGGCAAGATTACGGTGTTATTTGTATTACATAATTATAAAAAGTAAAACTACCATCACTCAAAAATTTAAATTGGCGTACCTATCCACGCAGAAAGAGCTTACTGTGTCTTGAGATCAGTATGTGATATTGCTCGGGTCTTCGAAAATGTTCGGGTTTTAATAAAAATGTGCGCGAAATAAATCCCTAAGATCTTTCATTTAAATTGTGTAGGTAAAGGTTGACACTTTTTTGTATGACATAAGTATCGATTATTTACGTACAAATCTCAATTTGAATTGAGGTGAGAGGATGTTTTTAAAACGGGGGGGGGGGGTCCCATACATGAAACTAAAACCAAAATTTATTTTGTCAAATCATTTTTTTTTTGTTTTGTGTGGAGTGTCTATGGATAGGTGTTAAAAAAGGACGTTGAGATGAGATAAGTTAACTCTTTATTGCACACCAGAAAGGTTAATAATAAATTCATTTCGAGAAAAATTGTACAATTTAGGCGGACTTATCGCTATAAGCGATCTCTTCCAGACAACCTTTGGGTAAAGAAATAATGAGCTTATAGGATGTGCATGATATGTGCATAATAAATTAAGACAAATTATGTAATTAATAATATATTATTCTTAACATACATATATTCATATTAATAATATAATAATAGTACATACATATTAATAAATACAATCATAAAAATAAAAATTAGAATTCATAATTATAAATAAAACAAATTTGAGGTTCCTGTAAGTTGAGGTTCCTAGAACCATTTTCTTTTAAAGTCTAACGTTTAATTGATAGACGCTTCCAAAGTGGTAAAATGGGCGTCGTCCCCCCCTCTACTTCTAAACTAAGTGACTGTACATTATGAAAAAATATATAATTTATATCTTAACAAATACTTTTAACGAAAATTGGTTTGGACGATATCTCAAAAACTACTAGTTGTTTTTGAGATAAGGCACATTTGCAACACCGCAAACATAACTTTGTTCGTCATAAAAACACTGTAAAAAACAAAGTTAAATACGCTATCAAAAAATATTTTGGTATTTTAGGTAAGTGGAATTAAGTGGATCCCCAGTAATTCAGTTAAAATTGTCACGGAACCCTCAGTGCACGAGTTCGACTCGCACTTGGCCGGTTTTTTTTATCTTATACAAATTATTCTTCTATTTTTTTTTATAAATGACACTTTATATCAACTATCTTCGTCTGAAAGATTGCGCTGGGATTACGGTCATAAAATATTTTTCCATACGGAATGCGACGTGCTATTAAAATACAGGGTGGTACATTTTAAGACAGTAAAAAGAGATCCTGTGGGAGTGCGCAGATGCTCCTGAATAATTACCGGAGCGCCTTAGGCGAGCTTCCGGTAAGGCTGTATGCAGAATGACGCTGATTCAAATGTGACATTTAAAAAATATGCGCAAAGAAGAATTCTATCAAATTATTGAAATTCAATAAAAATAAACAATGTAATAAAGTCTTATTTTTTACCATTATCCATCTTTAAAGCTGGAGCAGCAGCGGAGTTAGCTGAAAACGCCAAGCGTCGCGAGTACTTCTCACTTGCAAGTGAGTGTGTTTGCGTCGTTTGGCGTTGAAACATTTGGGCCGTGAGGACCCTCTGCTAAATCACTGTTTAGAAAAATTGCGCCAAAATTAAATTCTGTAACATAGCGCAAAAATAAAGCTGGCTGGTTCCTAGCTCAAAGCATTAGCATAGCTATTCAACGCGGCAACGCAACCAGCATCATAGCCTCCTTGCCGCAAGGGAATGGTTTCGTTTTTAATAGGTAGATTTTAAGTTAATTTTATATTTTGCATGTCTTAGTTTTATTTTTTTATTTTTTGTTATTAATAAAAATGTCTTATTTAATTTGGAAATAAAAAGTTACGTAAATAAATAAAAAATGTAGGACCACGATCATGATCATTTAGGAAAAAAAAATTATTCAGTTCACTTCATAAATTTTATGTAAAAAGAGAAATATCTACTTTCTATTCAAAACTATCTGGAGCGTACTAAATTACTCAAAATACTATTATTTCTTAGGGTGTTTTCTATTAGGTCGAACTACATGAAATAACATATTTACAGATAGTATTTGTTAATTTCAGTTTTAGCTAAATTAAAAAAATATGGAGCCATGCCAGTATAACCGCAGCTTAAGGCAAGGAAAGCTCGCATGAAAGCTATGGAAGTGGGACAATACTTCATTTTTCCTTTTCATTTTCATTAAAGTAATCTCTTTTTATGGATTTCACGTTGTAGCTACGAGAAAATACGGAAAGTATGCGCATCATAATAATATGGCTTCTGAAAATGTTATCAAATATTTTATGGAGTCTGAGGATTTTTATTAAAATGTTCTAGTCTGCCCTTATTTACGGTAGCTGATGTGAGATTTGAAGTCAGTGTGTGTTACTCGACTTATCATAATTTAAAAAAGGAATATTCTCAATCTTCTCGATCTTGTGAAAACTCGGACCAATTAAAAATGAGTTTAAGGGATGCTGTGCAATATAATTACATTTCTTTACTAATATCAAAAATCTGAAGAGTTTGTTTGTTTCTCAGGCACTACTAAACCGATTTGAAAAAAAATTGTGTTAGATAGCTTATTTATCAAGTAAGGCTTTAGGCTATTATACATCACGCTGGGAAGGGAGAGAACAAACTCAAAACACGCGGACGCAGTCGCGGGGGATGGCTAGTAGAATAAAACGTAAGGTAGTTAATATGCAGTACGGATTTATATAAGAGCTAAAAAAACTGAAGACACTAGAGTGTTCTTCGCTTCAAGTCTCCTCGTCTCAATTACCTCAGTGACTCAAGACGAAAGTATTCAACCAGTGTATGTTACCAGTGATGATATGCTGAACCGGAACATGGTCTCTTACTATAACGAAGCTCAAAATCACACTGCGTATGACGAGAGGGCTATGCTCGGTGTTTTTCTACGAGATCGATTAGAAATTAGGATAAACATATTATAGGAACTAAGGTAACGGTACTGAGATAGCATAGCTGAGATAACATAGCTCTGAGAATCAGTAAGCTCAAATGGAAGAACCTTTCGACCAAAGACGCAGCGTACGATGTCCACCGACAAAGTGGACAGACGACCTTGTGAAATCGCAGGATCAAGCCATAGGGGAGCCCTGTGTTCAGCAGTGGACGTCCTTTGGCTAATAATGATGACGATGATGATGAAATAAAGACTTAGGAATATTATGATGAGCCTATTGGTGGACACTAGAGAAAATAGTAAATTAATTTATTATTTTCTTACTCATGCATCGCCGTATTGATCAATATCAACTTTCAATCTGCCAAAACCTAATTTCCCTGCACTCAATAAATCACAAACCATGTCGCAACTCCGATAACTTTTAAGATACAAAGCTTAAAAGGGGTAGCCGAACTAAGTTACAAGTTGAAACAAGTTAGTCTTGTCAAACATGGATATGCACTCTCTGATAGACGGGAGTAACTTGACTAAAACTAATTCCCGACTAAGTTACTCGGAATGTAATAAGAATAGTTATGTGGGGTATTGTTGGACTGTTGCGTTGCGTCTGATTGGTTTAGTGGGCCGATTTACATTTTGACATTGTATTACGTTGCTTAAGAGCTACTTTTATTTCATAAATATGGGAAAAAATGGTAACCTTATATTATGAGTAGGTACCTACTTCCAGATATGATGCGGACGAAGATGTATCTTATTAGTTCGCCCGTACATGCTCTGGAAAAAATATTTTTATCAAAATGAACTTCTTCAAAACATTTATGAAATTTATTTGTACAATATCAACATCGAAAAATAAGAGAATGCGCAAAAATACGTTACATACCCCTTTCATTCAAACAGTTGCTATTTAAAAAAAAACAATGACATTGTAAATTTTAAAAAATAGAGGTCCTTTAGTAGGCCACAGTCCAACCCATCTTGACAAATTGTAATTTACTACCTAGAATTAGGACTATAATCTGTTAGCTAAGAGCTTAAGTATCCTCACCAACCTAAGAATAAGAGCAATCCTCCTACAATATTTATAAGATGCCAGATACGTTTCAGGGACCATTAATTTGAATATACGTATTTTTCAATTACTTTTCTGCATATTTTCATTATGTATTTGTTGAAATCAAATATAAGAATACTGAAAAAAAGCTTAATAGGGTTTCTGCGGTTAAAATTATTCACATATCAAAAATAATAAAATCATTATTTTATCAAAGAGTTACTAATTAGGGTGTATTGCTAGGATGTTTTTTTTTCTGAAAATGCTTGACCATAAAGAAATGCTCTTAAGATTAGGTTTGTCCTGAAACTTGCCCTTTCAAAACCATTTTTTTCAATATTTTAAAACTTTAACTGAATATTTTATAACCATAAACTCTATCTCAATCCGCCCCTGTAGAAAGATAAACTCTCATCATAACGGTGTATGGCCACTCTAGTCGATGCCAAAATAAAACCCCACTTTACTTGGGGTGTTCTTCATACATTTTATGCTAATCACCTATCTACAGGCGCTATGAAATAATAATACGCTTGGAGTTGGAGTACCTCCATGTTTACGAGAAAAGATCTCTGAATTTGAGTCTTATGCGTTTGTTAGTAAGGTCTTGTAAAGTGGTATCTGCACCGATCACCCTATCATCGAAATAAACACCTGTACAGGAATAATGGACTTTTCCGCTAGTAAAGTGTTTTGAATGGTTCATAAAACTTTGGTGCACTCCTATTTGCGTTCATTATATAGTACACAAGCATCAAATGTAATAGTTAAGTACGTTCGCTTACAATAAACTAAACTAAAGTTGAATAATAAATATCCATTCGCTGTGTCCGAAAGGTATGCTCTAGGCCTGGGGGTCACAAGCTTTTCGCATTACTCTGTTTATACCTTTAGTAGGGATGAACACAGTCACAGTCTCAACATAGAATATGTCATTTACAGTAGTCATGACAAATAATAGGATGCTTCTTTCGCTACTTTACGTGATCACGTTATTTTTAGATAAATAGCAATTCTTATTCAATATAAAAAATTTTGAGCAGTCTTGACCAATCGATACTTCATTTATGTCGAAAATGACAATGCCTATTAGAGTACAAAGTGCTATGTATTTATTGACTTTTATGTTTTTTTTAGTAAAAAGGTAATTTTCTTGTATTGTAAAAAAACTATCATTATTTAACACAACAAAAATAGTTAAATTATACATTCCCGGATTCAATTATACGTACGTTTTATATGACCCTAGTTTGCATGAAAAGTGATATCGCCAACCCTGTGGAAGATCATTAATCGTGTTTAGGACGATGCGTCTGACCTCAACCCGCAGACCGCGCCCGCCGGCGGCCATCGCGAATTAATCAGGGCCGCCACTCGTGCCAAATTGCATAACCCTGTATCACTACCGCATGCCTGAAAGACCATTAATTGATTGCACATCCTGGATTGACAGATGTTTTTTTATTTTTATTTTATTGCGGAATTATTTCCGAGACAAATATACAGGGTGAAATGATAAGTTTTATGTTATTTTGTCAAATGTCATCTTTAAGAACATGACATTTTCAAAGTGACTTCAAAATGAAGAAAATTCAGAATAAATAGGTAGAGTAAAGAATAAACGCAATAAATACCAAAGTTAATAACATAATCGACATATAAAAAAATACCGACCAAGTGCGAGTCACATCGGGCACGAAGGGTTCCGTATCTACATGTGTGTAAGCACTTTTATTGCCCTGACAGAACATCTATCTATAAGCAATCTCAATCATATTGTACAGAACATTTTTCTATATGATTGAGATTGCTTATTAATATTTTGATTCACTTAAATAACAAAATATCCGAAATTATGAGGCAACCTGGTTATCTTTTGATGGCACAGAGTCACAATTTTGATTATTTTTCATCTAAAAGAGACAATAAAAATTTACACTATAGTGGATAGATAACGCCTACGTATAAGCGTGATAGATAAGTATAATGTTTTTTTTTTGTGTTTGGAAAACTAAGTATTAATATTTGTTTAGAAGTACATTATGTTTCAGGTTCATACCTTTACGCGTTTTGGAGGAACATGTGAATTATTTTGCTTTGAATTTATGGACAGGTCTCTAATTAGTTTAGATACTCATCATAGCCATTTTTTAAATTGTATTTTACAAGTTTTAAAAATACATGATTAGATAAAATACATACCTATTTCAAATCACATGTCTCTGACTTAAACTGCGGACGGTCAGACGGACAAAGTAAAACTATTAGGGTTCCTTATTGGACTACGGAACCCTGAAAGAGGTATACCAAGAGTAATAATTGGTAGTGGAAATTTTACAAAGAAAAAGTTCGGGGAATATTCCTTTGCCCAGCAGATTAAAAATGTGGATTAAAAACTCATCTTAAAACGAATTTTCTACCTCCGTTTATGTATTTAGGAACGACTACTTTTAAAAGGCAGTCATGAATTTTGTGTTTGAAAGTTGTGTCAGGTTGATAGCCATCAAGGATTGAAAAGAGAGGAGGAGGAGACAAACTATGTCTTGGCAGTGTTCAGCGTGTGTAGATTAGTATTCAGCCAATTATGAATTTACCTTAAGACCGTTCGGCCAGAGATTTCACACAGCAGTATCATCTGCATAATTATGAGAATATGTTTGTTTTAGGAACTCTCAGGTTACAGAGATCATTAATATAGATCAAGAAGGGGGCAGGTCCTAGAACTTTGCACTTCCCTATGGTACACTGTAGTTTATACCAGCAACCGAGCTGGCTGTTTGACCTAGCTGACTATTAAAACACATGTTTTTATAATGTATACCCTTTCAGTCTTATTAATAAACGTAGACTAGAGAAAGAATAACTTTATTCCAACGCTTAAGTTAAGAGTAATAAAATACGGTATTAATAAACACGGCATAAGGAGGGACTAAGCTATTCCGAATCTAATCTCGGAGTAAAAGTTAATCCTGGTCACTACCTAGTTTAAAGTCTGACTAAGCATAGTGTAGTTGATAGTTGTTTTGTTCGTCGACTCATACATAACCTTCGGAGCGTTTGTTAGTGTCGTGCGTGTTGTTTTTTCGAAAAATGGACAGAGATTATTTTATTGAAGATTTGAGTCATTGATGAAATTAATGAAGTTGAAGCCCTAATGCCATCAATAAGACGTGTAAAGCTCTACAAAATACGTATTAACCCATAAGAAAAACTTCAAGAAATTGAATTCAAATCAAAGTACCGATTTTCTAAAAGTACTGCTGTCTTTGTTATTGATATGGTGAAAGATAACCTGGCTGGCAATGCGAGAGGAGGTTCATACTACCTCACATCAAAGTATTGACTGCTATTAGAACATGGGCCCGTAGAGAGGTAGGTACCTACCTAAATATATTTTTAATTTCATGTATATTGATATAATGTTTTTAATCAAATGTTTAAAAGTTCTTATCATCAAACTCCTTTATGTCAACAGATTCAAGAAAACACAAAGCTGTATATTGTTGCACTAGCAGTGTTGCAGAATATTGCAATGAAAAAACAAGACTTTTTAGAGGGAGAGCAAAGTGATAACAGAAATGAAGTGCCAGTGATTATGCCTATAAACAAATCCGTAAGAGGCAATTCTGCACGAGCTATGTCTATTAATGAAAATTTTTAAGATATAATTCACTGCATCTGTGTTGTATTCTAACGATTTTACACATTATTAAATAAAAACGTTTTAATTCCAAACAATTTTATTAAACAAAATTAAGTTAGCTCTTTTTTAACAATTCGCGTTCCTTTCTTAATTCAAATATTTCTCTTTTAAGAACTACCGTTTTCAATTTTTCCTTTAATATCTCCATGTTTGTACCATGTTCTGCATCAGCAAATTCCATTTGTCTCAAGTGTTCATCATCTTTTAACATTTTACTGTAGCTTAACATGCTGGTTACATAATCTGTGTCCTGTAAATAAAACAAACATTTAAAAATATTTGTTAGTTTAATAGAATAAATAGCAGGAGAATATGTATATATTATACCTTGGACTGCAAACCACTGCCCCCAGTATTGCTTAATAATATTTTCTGTTTAGGCACCTGTAAGAAATTAAAAATTTACAATTTTATTATAACAATAAAAGATAAATAATTATATTAAGTCCATTAAATCATTTCAAATATGTACTAGTACATACTAGTAGTTGTTAATAAGTTAATTTTGAATAAGTAAGTACCTACCCTCTTTACTGGATTCATGTGTCTTTTCATCACTGGTGTACTTACTTCTTGCAGTAATTTAAAATAAACTTTTGAAATAAAATATTAATACTTTCGAACAGGTCCAAGTTATTTTTATAGTAGATACTTACTTTTTGTGGACTTTTCCCAAGCTTTTAACTTTATTTTGTTGGTGTTTCTATCTTAAGATTTGTTCTCAATGATTTGTGAGTAATCCTTAAGTACAGACAGTAATAATTGCTGCAAATTCAATATTATGAATAAATAAATCATCAAACGAAATCAAGTAATACCACGCACACAGCGTGTATATAATCTACATGAATACTACCTTTTCATCTTCGTCCCAGTTAATGGAACGGTTGCGTTTTTGGCTCATTTTTCACAAGTGTGGAGAATCACTATGCGGTAAAGTAACTTTTATTTGTACTTGTAGAGAAAATCGAAGAAAACTGTTTATCACCGAAAATAAACACACGAGAATTTGGATCAACGAACGGATTTTATCAAATGTCAATTTGACAGACAGCCTCAGTTTCGTTCCTCATTCATTCAGTAACTCACTCTTTTTACTTTTAAACTGATTGGGTTGCCATAACCATTGCGTTAATCTCGGTGTAAGGAATGTATTGTTAGTCTAAAGTTACTCCATGTTTATTAATAACAATATAAATACCATGTTAATACTCTGTTACTCTGTGACTAACTAGTCCAAGCGTAATATTGGATTAAGTTGGGAATAGTCGATTTTTATTAATAAGACTGTTTATGTTATTCCGACGTATAAGCTACATTTTTGTAAAGTTTAATTTAAATCCACACATCCATACATATTTTATCCTCACAAACTTTCGCGTTTATAATGTTAGTAGGATACAGAAACTACACAAAGATATGAAAAAATAATGATCAATAAAGCACGAATGTAATAATTCTAAGTTAACCAATACTTAACCTACCATTTACATCTGTTTGTTCACATCATCTTTTTTTATGTAGAGAGGAAAATCACTTGGTAGATTATCCAAGGATTTTGGTTCGTACGGTAAATATACTCTTCTCATCCAGAAACTGTTTTTACAAGTTCCTACAGGAGATTAATAAGGGAAAATTTATGGACGCATTTTGTAAAAATTTTACTCGGCATACGTAATAAATCAAAGGGGAATTGTACTACGCAGATGCTATCAAAATAAAGATATAATATACAATTCGATCTTGTATTTAGAGTGTTTTTAATTTTGTGAATATAGAGAAAGTTTATAGGTACTGGAGTGACGGTGGGACTTGAAAGAAAATTATATGAGTACTAGCGGCTCCCCGCGACTTCACCCGCGGTAATATTGGATCTCAAAAATATCATAAATACTAACAGCCTATGTGCTGTTCTGATGTCGAGGTGTTGTTTAGGTCAGCGACGAGCGACTCAGGGATCAAAAAATATATTGTTTTTTTTTTAAATGGGAGAAACTCGACAAATTATTTTTTAATTGCGATACTAGCGAGCTAGTCAAAACTACCAACACCGAATCGCCGCCTTTTACTAGCTACGGCGAGGTATTTCATAGTTACGCGCTAGCTACGCTCGAGGGTGCGAGTTTACCCATTAGTTAATATGGGGTGTTTTTTGGTCCATGACCAAAAAACACCCCATATTATTGAAAACTTGCGTAGTTCTTTGAATATATTATTCTAATTCCTAGAAGTAAACAAGCACAACTAATGTTTATTTTTGTGTCTTCTCTTGAGTCTTGCATGTGACCACGGATGCTGTAAAGCTTTTGAAAAGTCAGGTTTAAAAAAATGTGCGCGAAAAAATCCGTAAAGTGTTTTTATTTCAAAAAGCACAACTTAAATTACATGATTCAATTAACGAGTAGTCTATAATAACACTAAATTCACCGGTTATTGACTTGCTTGTATTTCTCACAAAAATCTATAGGTCTAACCTAATCTCTGTCTCTTTAATCTAAAGTTCAAAATCAAAACACGACGGTAGAGTAGGATAAAATCACCAAGAATTGGCTGTGCAGTCAACAAAGGGAGAGACAAAATGTTACTGTTATAGTTATAGCGCCATTGTCTTTGCCTCTTGTAATAGTTGGCAACACGTTACTTCGTTAGTTTGCACAATTTATGTGAATCCAGTAATATCATACTTTAAATTTTCTTCATCAGTGATTTAAAGCCGGTAACTCAGAAGAAGATTTTTATTCACCACAGTCATATTATGGTCTTAACTGCCTCGATGACGCACAGCGGTAAGAGGCTCGCACTCTAAAACAACGGCTGCGCTAGAGGTTCGATCCCCGGGTCGGGTCAAAAATATGTAACTAAGTTTTTCTGTTCAGTAATTCTCAGGGTAGCCCGGAGTTTGGAGGTTGGTGATGTTTCACCCCCGTGCCTCGGAAAGCACGTAAAACCGTTGGTCCTGCACCTGATCTCTCTCCGGTCGTGCCACATTGCTGTCCCATCGAAAGTGCACCTGTGTTTGCGCACACACTTGTGCACTATACATACATATATGTCCCGCGCAGTCGGGTAGTTGTTGTGACTGGCCACCGTAGTTGAAATCGGCTAGGGGAACTATTGTTATTGTTATTATGTTCTTAGGTCAGATCACCTATATCGCTGATTGAAAGAAAACTGATTTTCTACAATTTTTTTTATATATATTGAAACTTAATTGCACTTTAAATTGTACAGTTGTCGGACTAAATTGCTTATGGAATTCTCTACCAGACAACCTGTTTTGGTTTACCTTTATATTAATGACTTTTAGAGTTCCGTAGCCGAATGGCAAGAAACGGAACCCTTATTGTTTCGTCAAGTCTGTCTGTCAGTCTGTCAGTCCGTCTGTCCGTCCGTATGTCACAGCCACTTTATTCTGTAACTATAAGCATCACAAATTGAAACTGTTGAAATTTGGTAGGAAGATGTATCCTGTTAACCGCTTTACGACTCTTATACAATGTAGATGTTAACAAATACTTTCAAGGAAAATTAGTTTGGACGGAATCGAACCAGTAGTTTTTGAGATATAGCACATTTTCAACAATCTAAACATAACTTTGTTCTTCATGAAAAACAAAGTTATATTTGCTGTCAACAAAATATTGTGGTATTTTTAACCGACTTCAAAAAAGGAGGAGGTTATCAATTCGACTGTATGTTTTTTTTTTGTATGTATGTTACCTCATATCTCAGTCGTTTGTCGACCGAATCGAAAAAATTTTTCGTCTACTAAGAGGGTGTACCTTCTAGTTGGTCTCATTTTTTCCATTTTGGGATCTGATGATGGGATCTTGGTGTAATCGAGGGAAACCCTCAAATTTTAATATATGTATGTATAGTGTTTCTTTACTAGAATCTTAATGTTGACGTGTTGTTACGTCTGATAGTCAACATCTTGTGGGGCTGAGCTGATGGTGGAACTCCTTAACGCTTAGGAGTTCAGTTATTGTAATGACGAAACTTATGATAGGTAATTTGTAGCTTCTTAAAAAATAGAATCATAAGGTGCAACTCCCCCCCCCCCCCTCTTATGTAATCACTAAAAATGAAGAAATAAAATAGACTTTAAAAAAAAGTAAAAACCGACTTCAAAACCAAAATGCACTAAAAAGTCTTAAATAAACTCTTCACCATTGAAAGGAAAGGAATCCGTTTTAGGCAAACAATTTATTATTAAGACTTTTTAGTGCATTTTGGTTTTGAAGTTGGTTTTTACTTTTTTATATAGCTTAATGTAAGTAAGTGCCTAGATTCCCTAATTTAGTCATAATTGGCACGGTACCGTCAATGCGCGAGTCCAGCTCGCAATTGGCCGGTTTTTGTTTACTTTTATCTCTATTAATGACTTTTTTAAGTAAATAATTCATGAATATGTAAATGTCAATTCACTTACATTGCTGTACCTTCGTTTCTTATGGTGAATGATATTTTCATAAACAACGTTTGTTATTTTTGTGTGGGGGCGGAACACAGTTACCTAATGTGTATGAGGATAAAACGTCTTCAAGGTCAGAAAATGAAAAACAAATTGTAATTTGAAATAACTGTTTTTCTTTAGTTGGTCATTTAAGAAAAGTGCTTTCTTTCTGCGTTTTTTTTAAAGGGAAAAAAAATGTTACCAACCAAAGGAGGTCGTCAACAAGTTTCTTTTTTCCCATTATATATTTTGTGGATATTCCAATGACCACTTAAAGATTATAAAACTTAGTTTTTTTATTACGTTCGAAAGTGAGATTGAAAAACAAAATCTGGCATAATTCATGTTAAAGCACCATTTTGCAACACGTTTTCGCAGTATATTTTGATGACGTCATTAGTGGGGTAAACAACGCTATCGTGAGCGAAATTACTTTTTTAATTATAACCAACGAAACGATAAACGGGGTGGGTTTGTTTTTAAAACGATTATGATAATTTTAAACGATCACACGTTCCATTTAAAAAAAGTACTTTTTTCATTTCGAGATTGTTTAAATTCGTGAAAAACAAAAAAATAAACTTTCTGTACAGTGATAGAACATAGACGTATTGTTAAGTTCACCGTAAAAAATAAAAAGATGTGCAATACTGCTCAAACAAAAAAAATAAAAGAGTAAAATCATTTATACAACCACATAGTTAAACACATTTATTTATTTTTACAGCCAAATATCAGAAATCTTGCCACGGATAGTGCAGCATTCAAAAAACAGTATTTCAATCAATATAGTTAGTCGGTAAAGGTGTCACAGTTGGATGCTTTATCCGCCATACATTACGGCTAGCCATTATCAAAAACAGAGCCGTTTAGGAATGTCTCGCTGTATTACATAATGGCTAGCCGATTTGAATAACATATGAATACATTCCGTCAGTTTTTTATTCAGCTGCATTCATTCCAGCTAATCTTTGAACCGCCGCATTTCAAAATGGCCCTTTTTATGATTGCGCCTAGCCATAATGTAATATGGCGGATTATACGATCCGACTGCGACATAGGCATAAGTTACTTACTATCGGACAAGTCAGTTTACTATACAATAGGGCAGCCTCTTGATTCAATACAACGCAGCCGGTGCCCAGTCGCGGTTGACGGGCCAGTAATTGGTGTGTTTACCCCAAGAGAGGGGCGAAGAGGAAATTGATACAAACCTTCCTTCATCAATCAACGTTTTTCCGTTTTAACAAAAGCAACATACTGTTGATTCTGAATGATCTTTTCCTTCTTTACGTATTAAGTAAGCGCCGCCATTTTAACCCCCAACGCAAAAATAGAGGTGTGTTATAAGTTTGTCGTGTCTGACTGTGTATCTGTCTGTGGTATCGTAGCTTCCGAACGGATTTTTGTGTTATAGATAATTCTATCCCGAGTGTTAATAGCTATATTACATGAAAGTCATTTAAGCCATTTGAAGATTATCAACTCTTTTGTAGTTGATGAGAGGTTTTGAAATTTGGTACCATATTATTTCAATCATATTGAAGAAAGTATATGGTAGTGTAACCATGACCTGATCATCTGTTTGAAGATCATTTGCTCTTTATTAGTTGATGGGAAGAACTGACTACCTTTCGTTATGTCCTGTCGATTGTTTTTTTAAGTTTGTCATTTCTATTGATTGATTGAGCAAATTCTCAATCCCGCTCAAAACTTATGCCGTAAGCTGTCCACATTAATATTTTTTTTCTTCGGTGAACTCATCCCGCTTGAAAGAAAAGGTTAATTTTATTTATTGTTTGAAATATTTGTACATTTGTGAACAAAAGAGTTTAGGGAAACAAATAAACTCCATAGTTTGGTCATAATCGTTTTATTTATAGTACTAAAAAACTATTAAAGAGATGACTCTTAGTTGTTACACTTTGAAGTAAAATTAAACAAACAGAAATCACATTTTTAACTACAAAATCATTGAGGACAATAAATAATCTTAAAATTAATAAGGCTTTTCAAAATACTAGTCAAAATCACAGTCGTTCTATCAAACTGACGTATTGCAAAAATATCATCATTTTATACGTTTGCGGTTGTGTTGTTGTAATTGTAAATCTAATATGATCAAATTCTTTTATTTATGTCTGTCCAAGACAACAAATATATCAGCGAGATGAGTTGTCCAATTCAAAAATTGCACTAAGACAACTCGATGAGATCGAGCGGGGTGATTTGACCAAAACCTCATAATAATTAGATAATTTGAGTAACAATGTTGTTTATTTTCGGAATATCCACTTAATAAACCAAGGATAAATGCTACTCAGCCCATGTTATTTCTACCTTATATTGTCACCTTTATTTATAAAGAAAATAATGAAAATTAAAAAGTATGTTGGTGAGTTATGTAGGCCAAACGGAAGAGTTGTTCGAATAAGGAACATTTGCATAGTCTGTTAGGTGGTTAATTAACAATCAATACCAATTCACTATCGAATGTTTCTGCATCAGTAGGTAGGCATTGCCCACCATACTCCACTATCCAAACAGTAGCATTATCGATACGGATGCTTATTTCGCGAAATATTCGCAAACATGCAAATATCATGGTGTGTGAACTTTAACTATTGACTCTGCACTCAGCTCAATCCGCGAGCATGGCTCAGTGATGTAAACGGCTTGCTATTGGGACGTCCCGAAATCGATGTCCCAAAAATATCTGTCAAAATTATGGTCCACATATACCTGCCAATTAACAACTAAGCAAATAAGGTCACTTATCAACATCATCCGAATCATAGATAGGCACTTTATTCTTTTATGATTTGGTAATGTTTGAATGGTTTCATCATACCCATGAACTTAAAAATAATAAGCATGTTACTTAAAGTTGTTGTTAATTAGAATGTTTTTACTGCTTATTGCTTGTACAAACATTGAACTTTAACTATTAATTATTATTTAATTTAACTGCCTCGTTCACTCAGCGGTTAGCGGATTGCATTTTAAAGCGACGGTTGCGCCAGAAGTCCTGAGTTCGATCCCCGGGTCGGGCCAAAAATATCTGCCTGGGTTTTTCTGTTCAGAATTCTGAACAGAAAAATGGAGCTTGGAAGTTGGCGGTGTTTCACCCCCGTGCCTCGATAAGCACGTTAAGCCGTTGATTCTGCACCTGAGCTCTCTCCGGTCTTGTCAGATTGCTGTCCCATCGTGCTATGAGAGTGAGAGGAATAGAGAGTGCACCTGTGTTTGCGCACACACTTGTGCACTATAATATGTCTCGAGTCAATGTGACTGGCCACCGTAGTCGAAATCGGCTAGTAAGACTATTGATAGCTTGATATGCTCTTGTAAAGTCTAAAAAACTTTACCGGACACTGGGACAGTTGACAAAATTTCTATGATTTTTCTCGTGTCCCGATCCCAACAATGCTTCCTGTGTACAAACAACAATAGTAGGCCCACAATACTTCATATCAGGGAGCAGGGTGGTGCGTAGCGAGATCGACTGAGGTATTGTTTGTCGAGCTCGCAATCACTAAAAAGTACCTACTACCATTTTCATTAGTGACGCGCTGTGAGTATTAAAATATCGATACGCATGTCAACAAGGTTTAAATATTGTAATTATTAAAAGGTTTCTTTTTATTTTGTTTTGTTAAATAAATAGAAAAACCAAACGTGTCATTCAAAATCAGTTTATCTTTTCAACTATTTCGATCCACCTACAGCGACCAAGCAACGTATGTTTAATGGTGTTCGTAAATGACAGTAAGTTTACACCATAATGTATCCACACCGCCTGGCGGCAGGTGCCGGCGGTCATCCCGCTCATGCCACAGCGGCTTTTTCCATAGTATCTGACGGTTAATTGACGTAAGCCGCCGGCAAAGCCGCCGGGAGAGTTACTAGCGCTATCATTCAAGTGGCTATACGATATCGGCCACGTGACTTGTCTGATTTCTCTAAAGAATAGTACATTTTTGGCATCTTCTGACCCATCTTACTTTGAGAAAGTTGTTAATTTACTGATTCTAAGTAGCTTTATTCATTTTTTTACTTGTATTTTAAATACATTGTAGAGCTGAGAAGAAGCAAGCTAAAGGTTCATTAAAATGTAAAAAAAAAAACATCTTAATCTGGTGCGTATTTGCCACCAAGCTTTTCATCGACCTATTTTTAAAGCACAACACTAACTCCAAAGGATACAGTAGGGTTGAAACGGGCTGGATGTAAGAACTAAAAGCACAGCCGACTCGCCTCCCCCACAAAGACAGCCTGCCCGCAAAAGACTGTATGAAACCGGGAAATATGTACCTCGACAGTTTTAATATCGGGAGCAACAAAAGTTTCTTATTTGAAATGGGTTACGCTATTGTTTACACAGGAGCACATTAGCAATCCATCTACAATAAATTCTGATAAGTTTAAGTTGGGGTTTCCAATTTCAGAAATTATAAAAATGCTGTTTGGAAATTAAAGTTGTGGTGGTAATAAGTCGTTTTCAAAATCGTGAAAACTTAGTCTTAATTCATCACTGTATCTTAAGATGATCTTCTAAAAAGTTTTGAGAATATTATAAGCAAAGCTTTAACGAAACGTTTGACAATAATGTACAGAAAAGTCAGGGTAAACATCACTGATATTTTATGTATTGGACCCTTCGATGCCCCTAAAAAAATGTTTTTATTTTTTTGTCAATGTCAATTAGGCATCTTGACAGTTTTGTATTAGGTACCCTAATTTTCATGTTGACCTAAAATGTTGAGACCTAAAAAACGAACATAACCTTCTCCTGACACTCCACAGTATTTCAGGTTTATTTTGAATACTTGATTCGAATAGCCTAATTTTTCCGACTGTACCTTACTGTCCAAAAAACATTACCGTTCGCACTTTGGTGTTATTAGAGGAAGTTCAACAAATTCTAGATTTGATTGATTCTAGATTTTACTACTAGAAAATATTCATGAATGACATTAAAGGCTTATATTATTGAACGACTGTTTTTGGTAAATAGCGACTAATAGGTAAGTTAGTTATGAAGTCCAGTCAAAATTTTTGTAAGAGTAGGCTTGATCGTATGAAGAAGTTAAATCTGGAACCACTACTTCGATTTGAGAGCAAATAACTTTTTTTTTTTATCGACGATGAAGGTATTACATAAAACACACATGGGACTGGAGTAATTAATACGTGCGGAAGACTTTTTCAAGCAGGGCTAAAAGTACGAACTTAAATACTCGGGGTAAAGATATTGTACCCTAGTGAGCACTATCACTGTTACGAGCTGTTACTTAGTTTCCTTCCTGCAGCGGCAGCGCAAGACCTCAACTTAATGTGAACCATTGCGTGATGTGAATCATTTTACGAGAAATCCGAGAATATATTGTGGTTACAAAATCTTTAAAATATTTTGATAATGTTCTTAGATTATTTTAAACTGTCATGATCACTAACATTAGAATAGTTAACTAACTAATCTAATTCGTAAGATTTGTACAACAAACTTAACCATTACCCTACAAACTTATGATCAAAAACTTTAGCTCTTCATAATACTAGTAGAATAAATACAGATACACCACAGCTCCGTAAAAGCCCTAGCAATACGAGACAAGCTCTAAAATGCGAGCTTTAATAAAAGCTCAGCTTCAAACCCTATTTCAAGTGCAGGCCTGCGATTGAAAGCCGTCGGGGGCTAATAGTGCCATTCCCTTTGCCGATTTCACACTCAACCAATTATCTATAGAACAAAAGAATACGATTGCACTAAAATCCAAAAGGCCTGCTTTGAAAGGTCTATTTCACCTGATAAATGAGGTAGGGGAGAGAAGTGCAGACATCGTTGAAGATGACTTTGAGGCAAATTTTAAGCGAACATTTGAATTATATCTTGGCTGACTAATGATAGCAACAAGGAGGGACCTATATCAAGTCATAGTATTTTTTGTGAGTATATTATATTTTCACAATAATATCTTACTCAATACGGTACGTACACCTACAAAAAAATAAAAGTACCGAAGTATCTTCATTTTTATGTTTTACACGTTACTTGAAATTCCAGAGAGACTTTCAAGTAATGATAAATAGTCAAAAATATGAACTACAGTACCAACCTAACTTGACACTTCATCCAAGGCATTTCGGCTTAACAAGAAGACTTCATTACGCTGGTACAAGAGTAATATCAGTAATTAAAGCGAAAAAATCTCATTACCTCGACGTGTCTCATCGCCCATTTCAATTTATCATCTCATCCCGTCAGAGGGCGCGCCTAGGGAAATTCTGGAGAAGTTTCCCGCTAAATATTTTAATAAACCTGTATTAAAGCCGCAAAAAACACTTTGCGAGGCCATTTTTCGCGACACCCCAGCGGTACCGCAAATTTTCTAGGCTCAGAACTGAAAGGGTGGAGATAGGGATGCCAGAACCAAATGGGTTACCGGTAGGACAGTTACGAAACCGGTAGATGATATAGGTTTCGTGTATTTTTTGTTACCGCTGTGAATAAACAAACGGAAATTAATAAGTATTGAACAACATCACTTTACTGTTACTTAAGTAGCATTCATTAATTGTAATATGCAATATACATCTAAAGTAATAATGCAAGTTTGCCTACTTAGTATAAACACAATCTACTTAGTATAGACCAATAGCGACGACCCCTTCAACTTAAATATTTGTCATAATCTTACATGATAGGCTTAGTTTATATATGTCTCTAAAATTAATTATCAATAAATAAAACTACCTAAACCTACCTCTGTCCTCTGTTAACTAGATGATCGGTAATATCTGTTACAAAACTGGCATGTTATTTTTTTCACAATCTAGCAACTTGACTACCCAGCACGTCAGTTTTGGCTTGTGATAATATGCGCGCGCTACACCGGTATTGCAATCGGTAGTTTTGATCGCATTTAGCCCCAATCGGTAGCTACCCCCATCACTTCTCCCTCGCGAGTTTCGACCGGCTCGTTTCATTATTCATAATGCTTTGTCCGGCGGTCCTGCTTCTGACGTTTTTGTACGTTGTACTGAATCGACTAATGAACTTTGAGAATTAATTTTAGGATACAATGTGGAGACGAAACATAAATGTTTTAGACAAAATACTTGTTCATATAAATTTAATTACCAAATTTGCTCTTTAGAAAAATTGCGCCATATTCAATTCTTTAACAGCCAACAATAAAGCTGGCTGGTTCCTAGCTCAAAGGATTAGCATAGCTTTTCAACGCGGCAACGCAGCCAGCATCTTAGCCTCCTTGCCGAGAGGAAATGGTTTCGTTTTTGAATAGGAAGATTTTAAGTGTAAGTTTTTTTAAGTTGCATGTCTTAGTTTTATTTTTTTTATTACTAGTGTTCTATGAATTCTATTAAATTGGACAAAAATACGATATTTTTTTTAACCTCTGCGTAAGCCTCTACGAAGTTGTAATCACTTTTGGTAGCGAACATCATATAATCTGCAGTGTTTCATAAAAAATACTATAATTTTATTTAACGTTCAATTTTACTAACTGTTTATTCGTGAACATCTTGCAACATTGTCCTCCGTTGTCTTAAAGGAAGGTTCCAAAATGTATTTAAGATCCTTCATAAAATCTAAATAAATCATAAGAAACGATAAATTCCGGCTATAAAACACAAGGTAGAGCCTTACCTACTGCGGGAAGCGTGTGTTATGCGTTTATGATAATCTGCGTTGCATAATGCGATGGTGTAGTGTTCTCGAGGATTTCATTTGGGTTCCATGGGGGCGATGAAAAAAAAATATATAATCTTTTCCATGGAACACAAAATATTGACGAGTAGGTACATATTATGTTGTGGTTTTTAAACGCAGAAGCTCATGGTTGCGAATACTGGAAGTAATTCATATTTAATCATTTTATTTTCAAGTATTTCATTAACTTACTAGAATTCAGAAATAAATATAACGTTGAGTACATTTTACTTCCATCGGTAAAATTTATCAAACCTGTTTTCTTACTAGTACAACAGATTTACTAATAGCTAAGGCCAGAATTGATCACATTTTATTACGACTGCCAACTAGCAAATGAAAGAATTTAATTTGATTTGCTGTACACAGTAAACAGTGGAGCTTATTCTCATAGCTACATTTAGTATAAAAATTGGTTTTGCTAAGAAAATTTAAAACCTAGTTTTAAACTCTACGGAACCTCTTATCTGAAATATTTAAATCCTCTTTTTCCCATTTCTATAAAATCTGCGTAGGCTTTTACCGAAGCAGAGGTGTGAAGAGTGCCGTAAAAAACGCAGTTTTCGCCTTGCATGCGTTTCTATTTAAATCTGGGAGATTCTGAATAAAATATTGTTGTTTTTATTATTTTCTCGCTTATTTATGGGATTTAAAATTATAATTTTGTAAGTATTGCACACATTGCAAGCCTTGAATAAAATTATTAAGACTGTACTTTTAGATAAAAGCTTGCAGGTTGTTTTGGTGTGTCATTTTCCGCAACATGAATACGGTTCCACATTTTTAAGTAGGGGGGATACCTACATGGAGACATGTGATGAAGCTTTAAATAATTCAAATAATATTTTCTCTTAGCTTAAAATATGTGATGGGATGTAATCGGATGCATATTTACCTAAAGTTGAGGTGTTGGCTATTATGGAATGCACTTTTAAATAATTAAAAAATTGGGATTGTGGAACTGCCCTATTTAGTATTTTTATAGAACTAAATCAAGTATAGGTACTATACTGTGTGTGTATGTACTTTCTACTGCTCTTCTTTCACTCATACTAATACATTGATGGGGAGCTGAAAATTAGCTTCAAGTATAAGACGTCATTCCCAAATCATGTAACAGACTAGTTTCCCATTCCCGTTTTTTTTTTGGAAATCCGACAACATGTAAAGTTAAATGCGCAAACTTGAAAATAGGTCGATTGGAATAAGGAGCAGAATCAAATGAACAACTTTTTAATATAGGTCACATTAAAAAAAAAAACAATAAAATGTTGCCCTATCTTTTTATAAATAAGACAAGTCATCACGTGCGGAAACCCGCCAAAATATGTAAAAAAGCAATGGTTAGTTATGAAGATGAAATAAGAAACCAAAAATCTTTGCGCACGGGCGGGACTTGAACCAGCCTCTTGGCAGACCGAGCCGAACGCTCTTACCAATTGAGCTACCGTGCTGTCAGTCCGACCCTGCGAAATTTGTGGTTTTTATGGATTCGTCATTGCGTGACCTACCGAATCCTCTCTCGACAAAGCGCCGTCCGCAGAGCTAGAAATTATCAGAAGTGCCAGAAAAACTTAAAAACCACATAAAATCTTAAATTATTTTTATATTAAAGATTTTCTTTCAGAATAAATAAGATCAATTGATTTAAAATCATTTGGGGTGTCCTAAGTTGCGCATGTAACATTATACGTTTTATTAAAAAATATATTTTTAAGAAGCCGCCTCAATAATATCTGAGCAAAAATGAATTTTAGCTTTTTCGATCACTGTTTTTGTCTTACCTATTACTTGATAATGAAAACATTTACATGTAAACTACATACAATATACCAAAAGTAAAAATATATTTAAAAACTTTCTATACGAACTTTTATATCGTTGTCGATACATAAAAATACAGTGCTTTAGGTGCAGTTTCGCTAGTTAAATCACCCTTAATGAGGCAGTTAATAACACACCAATTAGATGCAAATAATGCGCCTTTGAATGGTTTTAAAATTAGAAAGATCGCGTTAAGAGTACCTACTGTTTCCTACATATCGATTTTCGTTTTGTCGATAGTATGATCGGAATAGTTGTACAAATATCAAAGTCTCTTAAAAATAGATTTAGCATTAAAAAAAAACATTTCTTTTAAATACTGTACCTATTAAAAAAAAAAACATTAAACTTTGTTCAAAGTATAAAAGAGTTTTGAAATAGATGTTATAACCCAAAAGTAGATATCCTCAGAAGTAACATTAGATGCATTTTTCAAAGAAAAATATATTTCGCAATCCTTTTTTAATGTATCATAAGTGAAGGAAATCGAAACAAACTATAAAATCATCAAAAGCTAAATATTTTGTGTTGCAGGATATTTTTGCGCACATTTCCATAATGTAATTATTTCCGTATCATAAACACTGTCCAATTTAGTTGCAACAACCACACAGCATTTAGATTTATAAAAGCTACTAAGCAACAACTCAAAGTCAAATAAGTATCAATGCAATTACAGGTAGGGTCGCATATTTCAAAGGGTTCATATCAAAGGCTCGGGTCGGGAGTCGATCCCGGGAAGTAATTCGATTTGGTGCCACTGGAGCGCACCACTGTGCCCATAATCTGATTTGATTGTACGATATTTTGATTCTGATGTCACGGTGAAGAAGTTAAGGGCAACGTTGCGAATGAATGGGCTGTGATTGTAATCTTGGATAGCCCTATAACTGTCATGCGTATTTTTGTCAGCATAAAAATCATTCATCACGCACCGTTACCATGAGTTTACTCGCTAGCGACGACGCAACTTTTTGTATGGAAAATTTTAGTGCTGTCAGTGACCGCTAGAGGCGCTGTGCAATTTTCCATAGACTTTTTTTACGTCGTCGCTAGCGAGTAAAACCGTCGTAAAGTCATAGTAACGGTTCTTATTTTACCAACGTCAGATACGAAATATTCGTGGAGTATAATACAAATCGCCTAACTTTAAAACGTCACCTGTTTGTCAGCAATCATTTGTGTAAATTTCATTTTAAAATCGGTCGTTTTATACTTATTCGGTAGGATAAGTCCTATCATTGGTAAAATCGACTTTTAGTTGAGTTGAACAGAGTATCAAAGGCTGTAAAATGCTCATTAAACTCTTTACTTCGAACAAAAACTTCTCATTTGCCTTATTGAGTTACTACAATATTCAAATGTCACAAATGGGCATGTGTTTACTTAATTGTGTAAAGTAACTTTTAAAACTATAACACAGAACTAAACAATTGACTTTATATCGAAGAAAGTAAGTTAAAATAACTCACCTGTCTAATTTTCTATCCTCGTACAATTCCGTCAGCATCTCCTCCAAATCACTTGATAGAGTGTTCAGCAGCTGGAAAGAAAGAAAAAGTCATGGTTAGGTAAGTAAAGTACAATTACCGTGACATTTTCTGAATCCTCATTCGTCACCTATGTAAGTCTTTTACTTTTTTTTTAAATATTGTCTGTGTGAGCCTATTTCGCTCCGTCAGCCGTTCGGTCTAGGCCTACAAAGCTGCAGACTAGACTGACCCTTGGAAGGTTGCCAATGTGGCTAATTCCTTGAATTTCGCTGTCAAGGCACAGCTGCAAGGCATATACATACTCGTATTTCGAATTCCCATAGTGCCATGTTACTTTACTATCTACCAAAGTGCGAACCACCATATTAAATGCATGAAATTAAACCTTCGTTTATGATCAGTTCACTATATCGGGTGTAGTAGGCAGAGCTTATAAACCGGTATTTTTTTTGAACCGGTTTGACGAAAACACAGGTGGAACTTTTTGAAAAGGGTTATGTTTCTTTAAACCGGTTTTTAAACCGGTTTGGAAAAATATGGGAATTTTGCATTAAACCGGTTTGGAAAAATATGGATATTTTGCATAAACCGGTTCAACTTTTCGTTCAGGCAGGACAACCACTCTGAACTTCGTTAAGATCTGCAAGCGGTGAGCGCATCTGACGTTTGTTTCTGAATCTGATAATTAGTTTAACATCTTTTGAAGAATATTCGGTCTAAAAACAAATCTCGTTGCGATCGTCGTGAGCGTCGCGAGCGGCTACGAATTAACCGGTTTATTGAGGTTCACAGTATCGCTCTTATTTGGTTCCGCTCCGGAACGGAATTTTACGATACAAACCGGTTAAACCGTTATAATACCGGTAAATATTGAACCGGTTTCAAGCCTTGGTAGTAGGTACTGCTCTATGCTACCTCCTGTTTCGTTTGCTCTTAGTACTTATTTTTTGCAACAGCATTGCAACCTAAAATGACCTACTAAACTATAAAAAAGTAAATTATAACATGAAACTGATCAAATGTTGTATAGGTAGTTCTTTGATTTTATGACTATGTAGGTACTTGCCTAACTTAAGAACAAAATTGTAAGCTTCATCTAAAAATCAACAAAATAAAGTATTTATGTATTTTAGTTAAGGAGGAAATTTTCTTATTTTTAATGTGCATCGTAAGAAGTTTCTACGTAATATAGAATACTCGTACACTCCTCACTAACTCACAACTTAACAACCAACCACCCGCTAATCTATCTGACCAATGGAGGTGAAAATCGCTTGCCGGTCCGCAATCTCGACAGTCAACACGAATTTCATGGTAATTTCGAGTAATCCCCATTATTCAAACATAGATTCTATTCACCCCAGGCACATATTGGCGCGTCGACGGGAAATGAGTTAAACCTTGTTCACCACAGTCCACAGGTTTAGGTATTCGATTCTGTTTCACATACCGGCGTTGAGCTTAGCTAACGTTTCACTAAATCTAAAGGTATTCTATCTTAAATTATATACGCTACACATTGTACATAACAATCAACGTAAACTATTATGCATCCGCGATACCATCACATTGTCTGCCCTCAAAAAGCTAGCAACGCCTGACATATTCCATTCCGCAACTTTACACACAACAGACACGTTGCAGATTTTAACCCGCAGGCGCTTCACGTCCGCGGACCCACCGAACCGTGTGTACCAATAGATAGGTATTTGCTTAGTTCGCAGACGGGGTGGTACGAAAAAAAGTTGCTCAAATAAAAAATCTAAGGGCACCGCCGCGGCCCATCGACGCGTGACACCCTACGCGTGCTGACGATGCAGTTTTATTGGCAAGCAACGTTTTCCGTCGCCTCGCGGTCTTTGTAAAGTGTAAACACTGCGTTTGACATTTGAGATAATGTCAAAGAAACAAGACAAATAGAGTGGGTGTGAGTAGAGAAAAGAAATTATCAAGAACTTGAAATGCCATCCTGCATTTAAATTGGTGGAAATAAATACTGCGGAATACCCTAAATCTTACGTACCTTATAAATAAATAGAAAATTTTTTTTGCTTCTCAATCATGATATACCTAGCTAAAGGTTGGTGGAAATAAATACTGCGGAATACCCTAAATCTTACGTACCTTATAAATAAATAGAAAATTTATTTTGCTTCTCAATCATGATATACCTAGCTAAAGCTTCATGCTAAGTAAATAATAGAGTAACTAAATCGGTATGTAATCATACCAGTACCATTTATTAATTACTAGCGATCGATATCTCCGAACAATGTAATGAGCTCTACATAAGCTTATCACAACGTTTTAAGCTCTTTGACAGATAAAAATGCCACCTACGCAATTAACAGCGCAACGATGTACAACCGGCCTTTTGAATTTTCACGCTTCAGCTTGGTTTATGAAAGGTAGTTTCTTTCGATGATATTTTATGTCGAGTCGTCTTTTGGAATAATAGGTTCCTATCTCATCCATGAGGTAGAGGCAAAAAGATAATTATTATAGGTTACATATTTGTATGTCGTAAAATATAAAGATGTTGTCTAAACCTGTGAGTTTTGGTAACCGATATTGCAAGCAATTTTCAAAAAGACATATAAGTAACTAACAGCCGGTTTCTGAATTGAGCATTTGACGTTGAGAACAACTTAAGCTCGACTTAAGTATGTCTTAAAAGTATTTCTGTTTTTGAATTAAGTTTAAGTGTAATTTGAGTATTTAAGGTTGAGAATTCTCAACTTTGACATCAACTAGTGCTTAACACGAAATTTGCGTTGCACAACACAACTGACAGTACTCAAAGCCTGCTCACTGTGAACTTAAGCGTCTGAAAGCTAAGCAACCCAATGAGGGTACTTAAGTCCTGCTTAAATTCAAATTTGCGAAAATTTGCTATGGGTGTAAAAGATTACGCTACAACAGGTAATGAGGAAGTGCAGGCAAAACGCTATTAAAATTCAGACAAAGTTATATTAATCTAAAAAACCGGCCAAGTGCGAGTCGGACTCGCGCACTGAGGATTCCGTGCCAACTTTAACTGAATGAGGGAATCCACTTACTTCTACTTAGTAAAATACCACAACATTTTGTTGACTGCAGATATAACTTTGTTTTTCATAGTGTTTGTATGAGGTACAAAGTTATGTTTGCGGTTGTAGAAAATGTGTTATATCTCAAAAACTACTCGTTCGATCTCGTCCGAACCAATTTTTAACCGACTTCAAAAAAGGAGGAGGTTATCAATTCGACTGTATGTTTTTTTTTGTATGTTTGTTACCTCATATCTCAGTCGTTTGTCGACCGAATCAAAAAATTTTTTCGCCTACTTAGAGGGTGTACCTTCTAGTTGGTCCCATTTTTTCCATTTTGGGATCTGATGAAGGGATCTTGGTGTAATCGAGGGAAACCCTCAAATTTTAAAGGCAGGTATAGTGTTTCTTTACTAGAATCTTAATGTTGACGTGTTGTTACGTCTGATAGTCAACATCTTGTGGGGCTGAGCTGATAGTGGAACTCCTTAACGCTTAGGAGTTCAGTAATTATAATGAAATAACTTATGATCAGTAATCATAATGAAATAATTTGTAGCTTCTTAAAAAATAAAATCATAAGGTGCAACTCCCCCCCCCCCCTCTTATGTAATCACTAAAAATGAAGAAATAAAATAAACTTTTAAAAAAAGTAAAAACCGACTTCAAAACCAAAATGCACTTAAAAGTCTTAAATAAACTCTTCACCATTGAAAGGAAAGGAATCCGTTTTAGACAAACAATTTATTTTTGGAGTCGGTGCCATCACTTTGACCATCAAGCATCAACTATCACAGCACCGAAAAGAGAGAGAGAGATAAGATCTACATTACATATTTTTTTCAAAATTTACACTTGCTTGGCTTATGAAACGTTAGACTTTAAAAGAAAATGGTTTAGGAACCTCTACGTCATTTTAGAAGGCCTATCCATAGACACGTACCCTACACGCATAGGTTTGACTAAAAAAATATATTTTGGGTTTAGTTTCATGTATGGGAGCTTAACTGTCAATATTTTTTATTTTTTGTATGAGAATCGGTAATGTATGCTTATAGTTACTATTTAGTGTAATGCTTATAGTTACAGTATAAAATGGCTGTGACATACGGACGGACAGATAGACAGACAGACAGACAGACTTGACGAAACTATAAGGGTTCCGTTTTTTGTCATTCGGCTACGGAACCCTAAAAATACTATAATTCAGATAAAGTTATATTAATCACAAATATACGAAGGTGAACACAAGTAGCAGTAAAAAGGATAGGCACACTGGATGTATTTCTACTTTGAGATAGAGGTCAATCGTCGAATCCAAATCTGCTAGGCAGCGTTCAGGAAACTGCGCAAGAGCGTCTTCTCGTCTGAATTACCTCAGTGTCTGAAGACGAAAGTCTTCAACCAGTGTGTGTTACCAGTGATGACATACGGATCTGAAACGTGGTCTAATGAGCCTCATAAAGGAGCTCAAAATCACACAACGAGCGATGGAGAGGGCTATGCTCGATGTTTCTCTATGAGATCGAATCAGAAACGAGGAGGAACGAAGAATATCTAAGGTAACGGAGAAATCCCTAGTAAGCTCAAGTGGCAGTGGACAGGGCACATAGCGCGAAGAAATGATGGCCGTTGGGGCAAAAAAGTTCTAGATTCGGAGAAGGAGTGAGGAGACCTTTCGATCAAAAGTGCATCGAGGGATGTCCACCGACAAGATGGACGAACGACCTTGTTAAGATCGCGGGATCACACTGGATGCAGACCGTTTGTGATCGGTCGCAGTGGAAAATCGTGGGGGAGGCCTATGTTCAGCAGTGAACGTCTGATAATGATGATGATGAGTGTATTTCGAAGTTCTTCAACTTATAGAATTTCAGTCATCAAACATTGCAGGAAATCAAACTTTATCAAGTTTGAGTATGACATTGACACTGATTGATTGACAAAAGACATTCCTTTCTCGGCAGTCGTTTACAATTTCATTTTATTTAAAATATATAATAGTGACTATTTAACTTGAAATCTTATTTGCAATCTGATGCTCTTAGGAATTTATAACTGACAAAATGAAATCCAGAATTTATTAATGCCATGTATGAATACAAACTGGTAAAAATCGGTTGTTTTTACTTGTAACGGAACGTTGTATAATCAAGGACAAAACTCAGTTGAATATGGTTTGAGACAATCTTAAATTGACGAATGAAACGTAGAAAACTTAAGTATTCATCAACTATTTGAGCAGATCTCAACAGATTTTCACTCAAATGCTCAAATCAGAAACCGGCTGTAAATGTAGGGTAATGGATTGCAAGGCACATATTGTATTCTGAAAGTCACTGAACCCGCGTTTCCGTACACAAATCGTTGCTTAGCAACGTAAATAAAAACATAATCGCGTATTTTTTGATCCTCAGCCTTAAATCAACCCTGTCTTAATGGAGTAAGATTCATTTTGGAATTTTACTGTGACATAATGAAAATTTGTAGGGTACGTAATTTGGGTCAAAAGTCATTCAGAACTTCAGCATTGTAGGGAAGCCATCTAGGTTATCGATTCATCACTTGGTTTTCCATTGAACAAAGCATTCCAACTCAGAAAATAACTGTGGGTAATCATTGAAAAAAGGGTGCTAAGAAAATTCTAAAAAATATTTAATTATGAAATACCAACATAAAAATATAAGACGATCAAAACTTGGTTATAAACGTGGACTTTGCTCTGGGATTAACATCTATCTCGTATACCGAGATGAAATACAGAAAACTATGCACAATCATTTATGATTAACTATTTTTTTTAAACTGCTTAAAGAACATCTACTCTCTTCAAAATAATTCTATCTACTCTTGTGTCTTGGTATTTATATATATATCAATCTGTTATATTTTATAGACATGTATTTATTTATTTATAGTATAATTTATTTGTATTTATTTTTATATTATATATTTTTTTTTATACAGATATATTTCTATTTCACTTATTCAGCTATTTTTTTTTCTTTTCTTTTTGTGTACAAAATACCCCCTTCCTATAAAACTCATAATTTATTTACCCAAAGGTTGTCTGGAAGGGATCGCTTATAGCGATAAGACCGCCTAAATTGTTCTTTTTTTTTTTCTTAAAACGAATTTGTAAATCAATTTATGTTATGTGCAATAAAGAGTTATGTATCTATCTATTATGTATGGACAACAGGACGTCAAGGTTAACACTGTGGTATCTTACTCAGTTGTAATAAGGGCTAGTTTGCAAAAAACGTGGGTAGCCTAATGTGCTGGCTACTGTACGTACTTGACTACATCCCACATTTTCCTAATGACAGTCATCCAATGACCATTTCGACCATTTAGGAAGCGTATATTACGAGCATTTCCGTGCTTCGTAATAAGCTCTGAGGCGCTTTGAAGGGCTTGATAAAATCTGACAGCAATTGCCTTGCACACACCCCTCTACCAATCCGCACTGAGCTCGCGCTGAGACATACTCTTAGGCTCATATTACCTCATGCTTAAGGTGAACCCTCTTACTAACTTTTTTAAGTACCAAGCTTGACATGTCTGCCAAGTTTTTTTTTTGTTCACGGCACACAGCACAAAGTTTAATACAGCTGAAATTATCCACATTCTTTGCTTTCACTTATTCAACTCAGCTCATAATTTCCTTTTGAGCTGAGCGAGCTAACGCGTCCAGTGTAATTGTTTGGAAGTATCTCTCTAGTCACTCCTGGGAGGCCCGTTATATCTTTTTATTTCTTTCCACCGTTTAATGTTATGAGGTGATATTTCATCTTCTGAAGAATATGTGTCGTTTTCAGATAAACCGTGCTGATATTTTTTAATAATGATTTTGGACTCTTGGCTCTGATGAAATTTTACCAGTTGGTAGTTTGATAAGAATCTTTTTAAATGATAATGGGGGCAATTCTCGTGCAATGCGTATACGAAAAAAGTTCACCGATCGAATTTCCTTTGTCAAAGAAAAAATAGTTTTTGATTTCTCAATGTCACGATTTTTATGTATTTAGATTTTGTTCGTGCGATAAAAATTTGATTTCGCGAGAATCAGCTCAATGTTCAGATTAGTCCCACATAACACGAAAAATGCGAAAGTTTGAGAGGATGTATGGAAAATTGATACGTACCTACTCCTTCACACCAAAACTATAGTTTTTGATGAAATATAGCTTATACATTGGAATAGTACAAATGCTATAATATACACTGTTACTTTGTAAGTTACGACATTTACGCAGATGAGGCCGCGGAAAACTGCTAGTTATCTATTATATATTTTTGTAGGTTAATATCGAGACGTTCACCTTAACCAGGACCATCAGGATTTCAATATTAAAGTTATTAAAATCCTATTAACATGTATTGATTCAAGGCTTAGACACTCGCAATTTATCTGAAAATTCGCTGAATGCTGCGGATAAAATGCAAATTCTGACATTAAACGAGCGTCCCAGAGCACCGTCACCCTCTTGTTTATGAATAATGTTCCGTTGCACTTATTATAAAGACACTTTTCTAAAAAGGAGAACTCGTTACTTTTATTATCAGGATGAAGTTGACAATGGACGAAATAAACGTATTTTGTTACAGGCTTTTACTTTATAGGTAAATTAATAAGTTATTTTTGGCTCATGTTTACAGAATTAAAAAATCTAAGTAGGTAATGATTTTATAAATAAGTTTAACGAATGATGGCTCAAGTACAATAGAGGCGTTATCGATACTAGGGAATAGCCAATTTCAATTATGGTGTGTCCACTCCACCCGGTGATATGTGCCGGCGGCTATGCCGCTCATTCCGCTGTGGATGCCGCTGATGCTACAGCGGCTCCTTCCTTAGTATCTGACAGTCATATTATGTCTTCATAATATGCCGCCGACAAAGCCGCCGGGCGGTGTGGATTGAGATTAAGATTATATAGAAACCAAATTTAGATAACAGGAACAGCAGTTTTTGTTTCACAAATCTTTCAACGCTAACTCTTTTTCCATTTAATAGCACATTTTGGCGCCTTTTAACCTAACATTTGAGAAAATAACAATGTAATACAACACAAAGGAGAAACATCGACAAAATAGAAAGAGATAAATGACGTTTTGTTTGTGACCGTCCGATCGGTTCTAATAATAAATAGCATCGTTTACTTAATACGATTGGAGGATTCTGTAAGCAATCAATGTCTATTTGATTATTTCTCTAAAAGACATTGGGTGAGATGTATAAATTCATGAGAAATTTATTGTCAATGACTTTAATTTAAATCTTGTACCAGGCTAAGTCTGTTAATAAATGTAATTTGTTTTTATATTCATAAAGATGAAATAAGAAACCAAAAGATTGCGCAAGGCAAAGCGTTATCAATTTCCAAGTTGAATTTATTCTGTAATGAATAACTACTTGGCCCACTGCTGATGTAAAACGTTTGGGGTGGATAACGCAGACGTCACGCGTAATGACGTAGATATTCATAAGAGACCAGAAATTTCGCGCGGTAAGATCGACGGCACGGTAGCTCAATTTGAAGAGCGTTTGAACCGGTTAGCCAGAAAGTTGCTGGTTCGAGTCCCGCCCGTGCGCAATTTTTGGTTTCTTATTTCATCTTTAAGTGCGCCTTCACATTAGAGCGACAGCAGCGCGTCTCTCTAATGTGAAGGGCTTACTGGTGTCATTTTATGTAAGAAATTGACAGACGCGACTGCCGTGCGACCGTCGCGCTGCCTAAAACGCCTAAGTGTGAAAGCGCTTTAAGAATATGAAACTAGAGACTGCAATGTAAATATTAAAACATTCTAAACCATTAAATGGTTTTTAGTAAATAAGTAAGTTAGTAACATAGGTTTAGTATTTTTTACATAAAATTTAAATATATATATATATATATATATATATATATATATATATATATATATATATATATATATATATATATATATGTTACGGCTAATAGCCGAAGTGCGGCTACACCTAGTTTAAGCCGGCTACAACTAGGTGCAGCCCGCCACATGCGGTTAAACTTAGGTGTATCCTGCTTATCTTCGGTTACAACTAGGCTTAGCCTTCATTATAGCGGCTAGAACTAGGTACAGCCGCACACTGGTGGTTAAACTTGGGTGCATCCTATTTATTATTGGCTAGAACTAAGTTTTCAGTTCAGCTAAGGATTTTGGTTTTATTTTGAGATTCGTATCTTGCGTTTCCTGATTGATTCGATTTTGTATCATCACACCGGTAAATAAGATATTTTATCCTAGACAAGCCAGAAACCATGACAGTCCGAAACAAGATTTATACTCGTAATTGTGTTGAATTATATATGACCTAAAATGAAATTTCGAAGTGTTTCAGCCTTCACAGCAGTTTCCATCTTCTTAGCCGTATTTTTCTGCGGGGTGTTTGTCTACGTCGGGCCCTTCAGCCAGCTGGTCTACCTGTCCCAGGTGTTCCCAGACAAGATCAGGAGTTTCCAGGCCGTCAACTGCACCAGCGCCACCTCTGTTCCTCTGTCCAAGTTCGTTTTTATGTTTACGTCAAGGTATGAATAAATATAGGGAGATGTTCTTTCGAACTTTCATGGTCATAACTCACAAGTATTAAAATAGTTATGTGCATGATTGAATTTATGTACCATTGTGTTACGAATACCAGACAACGATTATGACGGGGGCGTCTCTCATAAATATAAGGTCCAATCGTTTTAAATGATAATATTTTGACCGTGTGTGTATATGTTACGGCTAATAGCCGAAGTGCGGCTACACCTAGTTAAAGCCGGCTACAACTAGGTGCAGCCCGCCACATGCGGTTAAACTTAGGTGTATCCTGCTTATCTTCGGTTACAACTAGGCTTAGCCTTCATTATAGCGGCTAGAACTAGGTACAGCCGCACACTGGTGGTTAAACTTGGGTGTATCCTATTTATCATCGGCTAGAACAAAGTTTTCTAATTTCGCGTTTCCCAATTGACTCGATTACATAGAATAAATAAAAGACAGGGACGTTTAAGTGACATTTATAATTTATTATTTGATAGGCAAATATCTTTTAACAAAAAAGGCGTTATTATAAGTAATTAAAACTGAAAATATTATAAATCTGCTCTACATAAACTAACAGAACTAGACATAACAAAACAAACATAAAAAATAAAGTTTTACTTCTTAACTTTAAAAAAAATCAACTAAGTTTTTGTTCTCTCCTTTCATATTTTTATGTTTAAACACATAGGATAAGTTTTTTAGTCAGTTTTATTTATACAGAAATCAACAAACTCTTATATAAGATAACTATAAGATACTATCATATATATGATAGTATGTTGCAAGAATGTCTATCACAAATTTGAACAAGATAAACTTGAATGACATTTGGAATTAAACGAAATACTATAATAATTATATTATATATATATATAATAACCTAACTAATCAGAAGATTCATAATAAATAAAAAAAAATGAACAGAGACTGAAAAATATCTGAAAATAGTCAATATTAAATCGTATTTCTCACATAATAGTCACGAAAAATCTTTAATACGAGTAGAAATCAAAGCTGATAATAATGGAAACAGAGTGCTGACAAAATTTTCAGTCAATAATCAACAAATCAGATTTAAAAAAAACACGGTCACGGTGCCTACGCAGTTCAATATACAGCTGTTCACATTTCGGTGTTCATAAACAGCGTTTCGGAGCTCGTTAAAACTTGACGGATTCCATCACAGTTCGGAGCGAGGCCAAGTAATTTTCAACTGAAAAGTGTAATTTGTCAGAGTTCAACTCGAGAGCGAAAAGCCAGATTTTCGTTTTAATGGAAAAAAGTTCGTGTAAAAAATTCGAAGTAGTTAATATTGCATGAAAAACAGAAGCAAGAAAAAACATAATTATATTGGTAGAATTATAAATGTATAATAATTGTAAGTCTTGGCCCCACATTCATCTGTGCATTTGAGTAGATATTTAATTAGCCTTTACAATACCGTATTCCAACCTAGTTTATAATGTTTCTTCTAACGTTGTTTCTATACGCTACGGTCCATTCTAAAGAGAAATTCATATTCCTATTCCTTTCATATTCCTTTTATAATATTCACAAAAAATAACAACTTAACTTAAACATAGATATATGTATCTAAGTAAATAAAAATTGACGTGAGCAGCACTAGTTTATCAAAGAGAGGCCATCTAATATCGAAACCAAAAAATCTTACAAAAGCAAACTCTTAACAACGACCTATAGTCTTACATCATCATTATCATTATCAGCCAAACGACGTCCACTGCTGAACATAGGCCTCCCCCATAGCTTTCCACAGCGACCGATCTCTAGCGTTCTGCATCCAGTTTGATCCTGCGATCTTTACAAGGTCGTCTGTCCATCTTGTTGGTGGACGTCTTACGCTGCGTCTGTGGTCGAAGGGTAGGGTAGTCTTACAGTACACGTCTGCAATATGCAAATTCAATAATTTAGAACAAAATAAACGAGGGGCAATCGAAACAACGGCACTGTCGGTCGCGACTGGCGAATGAAGAAACTTTACAACGATGTCCGTATCGGAATTTTCAATGGGGAGAATGAGGGGGCTTTCATGTAGGGTACCGTTGGAAAATAATTGAAGAACAAAATATAGTATTCCAATAAATATTTGGAAAACATACATAACTCAGATAAAATAAAAGATGGGCGTCCTGTAATATCAGAAGAACAATTAGATGGAATGGAACAGAGAAAAATTGAAGACACGTTGTCGGTGAAGCAACAAGAGCTCTTAAATTGAGAATAAATAGTTGTAAGATATTTGGAAGCTAGAATAATCATACTCTTTACAATCCGTTTTCAGGAAATTCTTTACCACACATCATCAGTTTTTAACCTGCGGACTACGGAACCCAGCATTTTTAAATCGCCCTTGCCACCTTTTCTTATTAAACAAGGTACAGTCACGGCTGATTTGCGCTGCTCCCCATATTGTTTCGATTGGCAGGGTAATTAGGTATCTAACTTGCTATCTATTTGCTATCAATGTGTAGCAGTGAAGGTGTATTTATTTATCAATCTAGAGGTCAAACTGACTTGATTCTTGAATATTAATCGAGCTCAGCTTTATTGCTTTACTAAGTCTTTGAACTAAAGGTGGATCTAATGTCAGGTGGAGTTAGTTTGTCTGGGATGATTTGCACACTTAGCCTCTCGATTTGACTATTATAAGTATGTCTCTCTTTTCCATTCCAATATCAGATGATTGTTTTACCGGTCAACTTTTAGTTAAACAGATATGAAATTCGACAACGTATGAAGACTTAAAGCAAGGGCATATGTAGCTTCTCTCAAAATGCATGTTGAATTTATAATAAAACATGAATTTAGAATATAGTATAATAAACTATGGCCAGAAAAGGAGTTCACAATATAACGGAGGACATACCTTCATGACTGTTTGACTCTTTTGACTGCAATTTTCTTTTAAGCTCTCGGCGCCTATCCTCTCTATGCCTCACACGGATTGTGATAAAATAGTGATCACGTACAAAGTTACTTAATACCTCCGCCGATCGGGCTTTTAATTATTTGCTCGTAGCTCTTTGACGGAGTTCCACAATGCGAATAATTCCTTTTCTTTAGGGAGCATAAACAATGCTAGTTTTCCTTCCATTATTGCCGTCTTACTTTCGAAGCTTTGATATCCCTTTTGTTTTGACTGGTTTTGTATCGTTACCATGAGTTCTGTAATGAAATCTCTCTGTCATGACTGAGAGAGAATGATTTTAGCATTAAGTCCACCTAATGTACACTGTTATTAGTGCAGAAAGTTTTTTTTTTAAATAAGTATATAAAAAACTATGGAAAATTGCACAGCGCCTATAGCGGTCACTTGCAGAACTTAAATTTTCCATACACTTTTATTACGTCGTCGCTAGCGAGTAAAACCGCCGTAAACTCATGGTAACTTTTAATTATTATCATTAATTTTCTTTATGTCAACAAGTAGACCAATTACAAATTTTAATTCCAAAACAACCGATAACAGTACGGTACCGATTTTTGGTTCAAAAGCCAATTCTTTAGAAATAATTACTACCTACATTGGGACTCAAGTAAATAAAAGGAGTATTGACAAAGATAACGTATGCCGTGAAAAAAAAAACAATGAAACGTTAATTCTCTGATGCTTGAACTATCAACTAACTTCGTTTCACTCTTGTTCAATTTACCTACTTCAAAATTTTTAAATCATAACAATTGTATTTCAAGACTATGGGGTACTATTATATTTTTTGTGACTATGGTAGGTAATTGTAATGCTTTATTTTCCATAAATACACTTCATTTTTATAATTTAGAAGATTAAAACTATCAAACAAAGAATATAGGCATTACTTAAAGCTATCAGTTGGATTGGAGATGTTAAGCACGTGCCTTTTTTACCTAAACTAAGTGTACCTTTTTTGCTTAACTTATTGGGGAATATTTTATTGTTTTTTAAATTTGTAATATCTTCTAATTAAATTACATCCGCGCGATTTGAGTTTGCCCCCTTCCCTCTCGTCGCAGAGTTATGTTTTAAAGCCTAAAGCCTTTCTCGATAAAATAAGCTATCCAACACAAAAAAAATTTTTCAAGTCGGTCCAGTAGTTCCGGAGAATAGCGCGTTTAAACAAACAAACTCTTCAGATTTAGAATATTAGTTCGGAAATGAGTTTAATAAAGTATTATCTTTCTTTAATTAACACCATATGCTATTATGACTATGAGCATAAACAAAGTTGATAAAGTGTATTGAACAAACAATCGGCCTAGCTCAGACTTAATAGATATACCGCAGACTTGTAATTAATTAGATGACGCGAGTGTACTTTAAACGACTTATATCATCGAACATTGCATAAAAATTATTCACCTCTTGGACCCATTTAATTTTGTCCTTTCTTCACACCAGTATGAAATCAACATCTTTTTTTGCTTGTGTCACAAGTTAGATCAGGGAGTGTCACTCACTGCAATGTTTAGGTACGTGCATGATGCCATGATACACTGAGTAATGAAACAGGTTTAAACGCCCCGAAGAGGGAAAGAGAAGCTGCTTTATATTTTTATACTTTCATAGTGGAATGAAATTTCTTATAATTAAATTACCGAGTTTAATCAATAAAACCAGTTTTTAATATGGGTCATATTTAAAAAAAAAACCTTCAATAAAATGTTGCCCTAGCTATTTATTAAGAAGTTGCGCAAATCCACCAAAATACGTAAAGAAATGGTTTGATCTTTATGAGCATAGTTAATAATAATAATTATTATAGCACGGCGCAGTGACTCGATATATAACTACCTGCCGACTCCTCTCTCGACAGAGTGTCATCTGCAGAGCAAGAAATGATCAGAAATGCCAGTAAACTAATACGCCACATAAAACTTTAAATTATTCGTTTCTTTCAGAATTAAGTCAATTGGATTAAATTATTTGCGGTTTCTGAGGTTTTGCGCATTAAACAAGTATAACACGTTGTATATTGTATGGCTAGGTGCTTGGTGTACCAATCCTGGCCGAGACAGTCATATTTTTAAGACAGGTTTAGAGTCTAAAATCGTAGTTTACCAAATTTTACAGAAATCGAGTTATCTATCACACAGATATCTGTGTAAAGCTAGACAGATGACGTGCGGCGCCGCTTTACGCCCCGCCGGAAATTGGACGAAACACCGCAACTAACTTCGTATTCACTTTTGTTTCGATCGAAACAAATGAAAACCAACGGTATAAGTTGAGGAAGCAGCTGTTTGGAAAGATAGTGTGCTAAATCAGTTCCTAGGTGAAACGATTGCTGTATGGAATCAAAAAGATGTTTCTGTTGTATCTTGCATGAGTGTCGTATATTTAATCCTTACAGATTCTGATGACGCGTTTGAACCTTTACACACTGCGAATTTTAGCAGCGATGCAGTCGCGCGTTAGTTTCGACGCAGAAGCGCGACTGCACCGATGCTAACGCGCGTTAGTATCGCTGCAGTCGCCAAAATTATGTACATAATTTGTCATTTTCCAGCTTTTGCATCGCGACTGTATCGATACTAACGTGCGTTAGCATCGCGACTGCATCGCTGCTAAAAGTGGCAGTGTGTAAAGGGTCTTTCGTGTAGTGGCTAACTCTCCTTACTACTATGCCGGCCGTCTCGGGTTCGAATCCCGCAAGAGGCAAATGTTTTTGTGATGCGCTCGAACCTAAGTCATAAATGTGTATAATATGTATTTAAGTAATAATTGGAAACGTCCCCATAGTAATCCTTGTCTGGTATTCGTAACACAAGAAAGAAAAATCCTTACCACGAAACTTCGACAATTGGTGTGTTGTCTGTGTCTGTGCGCATATTTATTATTATTATTATTATTAGTTCCTTTTTTACGTATAGGTTTTTAATTTATTGAAGCACTTACTTGAAATCAAAAAGTGAATACTATCCTTAATAAAACACAGACAAATGCTTTCGCATACGATTTTTTCTTGCTACAAACAACATATGTTTACTCAACGTCAACATATGCTTCAGATATAAAGCTGGATATACAAAAGATTGTACGCCAAGACCGAAATCAATATTGGCATTACGACACCAAATAATTTCGATTCCAGAATCATTCCCCATTACACAGTAAATGAAATTTGTAACTGTTTTCATCACAAAGTCGCCGAGTTGTCTCCAAAGTCACCATCAAAATTCGTGACTAACTTTGGTTTGGCGACATTGTCACCCTCCTCGATGTTAATTAAGCCATTTAACTGAGTTGAATTTGTCTTAATACCTTGTTTATAATGACCTTGTTTTTGCCTGTGACTCCACGTTTCAATAAATCAAATTAAACATATTATTTATTGGTTTGTAACCAGTAACGGTTGAAAAACTGTTTATTTTCTTGCTGAAATTTGAAGTCAATATCTCTCACCTATACATCGATTTGTAAGCTTTTAAATTCGTGAATCCGCATTCCTCAATATAGTGCGATAATTGATTAACTATTGTGTATCTTTAGTGTAAGACTAATTAATAATAAAAAACGTTAAGCAAGGGCAAACACTAGTTCTCGAAATAGTTAAATATTTAAAACAATATAAAAATTTAAAATAAATCAAAATATGTTTACAAAAAGTCTATACGCAATCTTTTCCTCAATGAGAATAAATAACATGATATCTGTTCAGCGTGAAGTATGGATTTTATTGTATTTATGTATGTTTATGTAGGTTTATTTAAAAAGTATTTATGTAAGTATATGTAGTTCATTCATTTTGATAGTTTTTTTTTTGTTTTTTACACCGCCTCAACTGTTTCTGTCTCACCCAATGGTTGACTGGTAGAGAATGCTTTAAAGCATTAAGTCCGCCATTTGTAATTAATTTTGTTTGTGCAATAAATAAACAGGTGAGCTTAAAGCTAAGTCAATTGCACAAAAACATGACAGATAGCAAAATATAACGTTAACTAGGCAATGTTAGCAAAGTTATATATTTTATTAAAATATAACAAACTCAGTTCATCAGTGAAGTCAACGATAATTACGAGAACGATCGTCAGCCATTACTTTATTTGTTTGGCAGCTTTCCTGAGTTATTCGTTAATAGGCAATTTCTTTGATTGTCCGAACTCAAAAGTTTTAACGATCGTTTTGTGAACTCCTCAAATTTCATTTCAGTACCGACTTTTGCGGAGTTATCTTGGATTGCTTAATAAGTTATTTGAAATAAGTTTTCAAGAAATTTGAATTGAAGAGAAGGTTGCATTGATCTTTTAATAAAGAATCGTCACTATAAGTATTTCACTGCAGTAAATATTCAGTCGTCATGAGAGTAGGTCTCTCTGTACCAAAGTAAGTCTTTACCTAAGTTTTAATATTTATTTGCACATTTTTATACCCTTATTAGTAAAACATACTTTTCTGTTTTTACACTTACCTACATTATACGGAATCAAATATATTACCCAGACCGTGCTTAAATTTTTGATTTCTTATTTCGTCTTCATCATCTTGTTTCAATAAGCAATTGACTGATGTTTGGGTAAATTATTGACTTTGACGACCTTGATAAAAGAAGATTTTTGGCCGAAAGGTGTCGTATTTTTTACGGGAATCTATGCGACATTACGAACAACACAAAGTAGCGTGTAAATTTAATTTAATTTTTGGATTTAAGTCCCATTATATTGTGTGTATGATGGTCTGTAAAATATTTATGTTATGGGCCTGCATTTCATTATCTGTTCCCTGCAATAAACGTTTATTCATAAATAAAAAGAAACAGCGACCATTTTCCAGACTATTGATTAAACTTTCAATCTGCAAAATTAATATTGAATTTGGCTCATAACCCGCAAAAGTTGGGATCGGAATGCACTGGACATTTCAATTTCCTATCATCCGAGGCAAAGTGACCACACAGCACTATTATTGTGAGGACACAGACAGACAGTTCGATTTAACGGCCTAATTATTTGAAGGCCGTGAATTTGAAACATTAATTTAAGCAAACTCAACTCACGAAGCGTATAATCCATTTGTATAAATATGAGAGCACATATTCGATTTCTTAAATAAATGGGCTTGTATCCAGGGTGGGAAAAAAAACAGTTTTTTTTAAATTTTATAAAACAAACAGTTCAAATTGTTTTAAACAAGTGTTTGTTTTGTTTTTTTTTTGTCCTTTTTAGTTTAGGGCATTATTTTAAATTAATTCGAATTCGACCTATAATGTTTCATTTCCAGACTAGATCTTTTGACTTTTCAAATTTTCTATAGTAAAATAAATATTGACAAAAAACGATCAATGGATAAACATTTATTTTATGTTGTGCGTATCTCTAATCACTACTAAACGATTTACATTCACCCTGAATGTTTTCTAGCAGGACTATACCGGCGGGGAAATACCTATAAACTATAAATTCTATTCTATGAATAGGGGCACCCCCAATATTTATTAATTAGTGATGGGCCGAATGTGGTTTGAACCGAATACGAATTTCGGCCGAACATTCGGTAAAAATCAAAAATGCCGAAGTTCGGTTTTTATTCTGCACTTATATGGTAACAACTAACAAACAACAATAAAATATACCTATAAGTAATTAATATATTGAATTTTCAAAAAGTTTATTTGATTCAAACAAATCATAAGACTTCCTAATTTAATAAGAACTTATTGAATTTGATTTTTTAATTCTAAAACTTAAGATTGAAATGTCGAAAAAGGAAACTGATAATGACAGTTAGTTACTTGATTAATAAATAAATTACCATGATTTTAAATTATGTAAAAGGCTTATTTATTTAATCAGGTATGAGTGAGTATGACAGATTTGATTTTTTTTTATGTTTTATTAATCTTAAAATCAAAATTGTGCAACTATTTCACTCTTTTCTTATACCGAATGTTCGGCATTTCAACCGAAATTCGGAAGAATGCCGAAGTTAGGCCCATCCCTAATATTTATATTTAAATGAGGGGAATAAAATAACCACTATTCCATTCGACAGCCATCCATTAGGGACTTTCCTAACGGGACTTTACCGGCGGGGAATTACTTAATATGAATTCTATAAATACGAGTGCCTTTCTTTCTCACATTTCATTTCATTATTAATTCTGCGACTGATAACACCTCATAAAAATGTCAACTCCAGGACGCAAAAAGCATGCAATTTGGGAACAATTCACATCGATCCCCCAAGAAAATACCACACTGAAGACCAATAGGGTGCGTTGCAGAAAATGTAAGAAAGAACTAGTTGGACTTGTGAAAAGAATGGAGGCACACTTCCAGCAATGTAGCACCACCACCGGTTCTAACACTGACGCAAATCTTGACGCGGACAGGGACGTGGAGGAGGAGTTGTTGAGTGATGCTGGTTCTTCCCGATCTTCAGATAATTCTTCTGCTACACCCACATCTTCTGTTACTACTCTTCAATCTAAAAATGCCAGTACCAGCAGCAGCGCGAGCGTGAACATTTCAATGAAAAGATTTATTATTGCTACAAGTCAAGAAGATAAGAAGAAAATTGATTTACAATTATCTCGTTATATGTTTGCTACTAACACGCCTTTTAACCACGTAGAACACCCAGAGTTACTGAAATTAATGGAAATTTTACGCCCAGGATATAAACCTCCAAACCGCAAACAAATTGCTAGCAAGCTACTCGACGAAGTCTACAACTCGACTCAAGAAGCCGTAAAAAATGAATTGAAAAACAAAGTTGTTAATCTGGCAATTGATGGGTGGAGTAATGTCAGGCAGGACTCGATAGTTTGTGTCTGTGTTACCGATGTGTTGACAGACTCAACTCATTTAATTGATACAATAGACACAGGAGCCGAAAGCCATACAGCTGACTACTTGGTTAAAGTTACTACTGCGGCAATAAAACAATGTGAAACTTACAAATGTACGGTGCGAAGTGTAGTGACAGACAACGCAGCAAATATGAGCCGTATGAGACGAGATTTAGCCCAACAGGAAGAACTAGCTTCTCACGAGGATATACTTACATACGGCTGTTCATCACACATATTAAACCTTCTAGCAAAGGATTTGAATGCAGAAGATATTACTGATAAAGTTAAGTCGATAATGCGGTACTTCAAATACACTCACTTTGCATCTGCCAAATATAAAGAAGCTGGTGGAAAAGCAATTGTTATACCACAACAGGTACGGTGGAACACAATGGCTGACTGCTTAAAAGTGTTATTAGAAAATTGGCATATAATGTCAGATATATGCTTAAATCATTCAACTGCTATAGATCTGTCAATTTCATTGAAAGTAAATGACATGGCGCTGAAGCAACAAGTCCAGGCTCTCTACAAAAAACTGGAAAACATCGCAGTTACACTTGACATCTCCCAAAAGACATCCTGCTGTATTGGCGAAGTGACTGAAGCATGGATAGAGCTTAAAAATATGTTTGAGGGAGAGAATGTACGACTGCGTGAGACCGAGTATTCATTGGATGATTTAAGGAAGTTCAAAGCTCGTTATGAAATGGCAATGTCTCCAGCTCATTTTGCAGCAAACTTACTACATCCTAAGTACAGGGGTGAAAAACTCACGAGTGAAGATATTTCTGAGGCTTTATTATTTATAGAAGCTTATCACAAAGAGGCGATGCCCTATGTTGTTAAATACAGGGCAATGACAGATCCCTTTCATAACTTTCTATTTGAAGATCATGTAGTAAATCAGGTCGGACCTCTCGAATGGTGGCAGTCATTAAAAAAACAAATTAATGGTCAAACAATGAACTTAGTGGCTCAGCTTCACACTGCTGTAGCTTCAAGTGCTGGAATTGAAAGACTGTTTTCAACATTTGGATTTATTCATTCTGACGTGCGAAATAAACTGGGTACAGAGAAAGCTGCAAAACTTGTTACAGTTTTTAAATACCTTAATAAGGAAAAGAAGAAATAATTGTTATCTTGATCTTGTCATATTGTCTTACTCTCCTGACTGACAAACAATTTTGATTTTATAATGTTTATTAAATATAGGTAATTTTGTTTGTTATAATTTTGTTTTTGATTGATTTTAAATTGAAATTTTTAATATTCTATACTATCTAATACATGTTTCAAAAATACGTGTTATCTTATCCCATTTTACCCATATAAATCCTGGTACTTGGTAGGTACTTAGATCTTTGTTTGACTGAATAAATAACTTATCAAAAAAATATTACTTTCATTTTATATCATTCATTCGCAATGAAAAGTAGTTTTAAAGCTTGTTTTTTTCTCATCGTTTTATACAATGTTTAAAACTTGTTTTAATCTGTGTTTTTAAACGTGTGATAAAAAACACGGTTTAAAATCAAACTGTTTTAAACATTGTTTTAAACATGTGTTTTAAAACCATTTGTTTTAATCATGCCAACCCTGATCTATACTAATATTATAAAGCTGAAGAGTTTGTTTGTTTGTTTGTTTGTTTGAACGCGCTAATCTCAAAAACTACTGGCCCGATTTGGAATTTTTTTTTTACGTTGGATAGTCCATTTATCGAGGAAGGCTTTAGGCTATATAACATAAAGATACGACTCATAAGACCACAGCAGAAATGAAAAATGTAGCGAAAACGGGAGAAAGATATTCCTTTTGAGAGCTTCCGCTGCATACGCTGCGGAAACCGCTTAAGTTACACAAAAATCATGTATATGATTATATATAGCTTAGTATAGATTAGCGAAAGCGCACGTTGTACTTAAGCTGCGAACATTATTTTGGTGCGGAGTTATGTTAAAACTGTGATAGCTCCTTAGGTATTTATTGAAATCAAATGATATAGAGGGCAACTTGGTTCTAAATGAAATGCTCGTGATGATGAATGTATTTATTTTGATAAGAATAAATACCTGTGTGTATAATACACCTCTAAAAATAATGCATTATTTTTTTACAAATTTACTAACATAAAAAAGGTTGTAGTAAGTCAACCATAAAAGATAGACATATGCTGTCGCGAACTTTATTATAGAACTCTTAATGCTGAACAATCCTGTATTACATAATTTTTGTGTAACTTAAGCGGTTTCCGCAGCGTACGCAGCGGAAGCTCTCAAAAGGAATATCTTTCTCCCGTTTTCGCAACATTTTTCATTGCTGCTGTGGTCTTATGAGTCGTATCTTTATGTTATATAGCCTAAAGCCTTCCTTGATAAATGGACTATCCAACGTAAAAATAATTTTTCAAATCGGGCCAGTAGTTTCTGAGATTAGCGCGTTCAAACAAACAAACAAACTCTTCAGCTTTATAATATTAGTATAGATTAGCGCAAGCGCACGTTGTTCTTAAGCTGCGACCATTATTTTGGTGCGGAGTTATGTTAAAACTGTGATAGCTCCTAAGATATTTATTGAAATCAAATGAAAACTGTGATAGCTCCTAAAATATTTATTGAAATCAAATGATATAAAGGGCAACTTGGTTCTAAATAAAATGCTCGTGATGATGAATGTATTTATTTTGATAAGAATAAATACCTGTGTGTATAATACACCTCTAAAAATGATGCATTATTTTTTTACAAATTTATTAACATAAAAAAGGTTGTAGTAAGTCAACCATAAAAGATAGACATATGCTGTCGCGGACTTTATTATAGAACTCTTAATGCTAAACAATCCTGTCATACATGATTTTTGTGTAACTTAAGCGGTTTCCGCAGCGTATGCAGCGGAAGCTCTCAAAAGGAATATCTTTCTCCCGTTTTCGCAACATTTTTCATTTCTGCTGTGGTCTTATGAGTTGTATCTTTATGTTATATAGCCTAAAGCCTTCCTCGATAAATGGACTATCCAACGTAAAATTTTTTTTTCAAATCGGGCCAGTAGTTTTTGAGATTAGCGCGTTCAAACAAACAAACAAACAAACAAACAAACAAACAAACAAACTCTTCAGCTTTATAATATTAGTATAGATTAGCGCAAGCGCACGTTGTACTTAAGCTGCGAACATTATTTTGGTGCGGAGTTATGTTAAAACTGTGATAGCTCCTAAGATATTTATTGAAATCAAATGATATAAAGGGCAACTTGGTTCTAAATGAAATGCTCGTGATGATGAATGTATTTATTTTGATAAGAATAAATACCTGTGTGTATAATACACCTCTAAAAATAATGCATTATTTTTTTACAAATTTATAAACATAAAAAAGGTTGTAGTAAGTCAACCATAAAAGATAGACATATGCTGTCGCGGACTTTATTATAGAACTCTTAATGCTGAACAATCCTGTCATACATAATTTTTGTGTAACTTAAGCGGTTTCCGCAGCGTATGCAGCGGAAGCTCTCAAAAGGAATATCTTTCTCCCGTTTTCGCTACATTTTTCATTTCTGCTGTGGTCTTATGAGTCGTATCCCTATGTTATATAGCCTAAAGCCTTCCTCGATAAATGGACTATCCAACGTAAAAAAGAAATTCAAATCGGTCCAGTAGTTTTTGAGATTAGCGCATTCAAACAAACAAACAAACAAACAAACAAACAAACAAACTCTTCAGCTTTATAATATTAGTATAGATGACGCTGCGACGGGAGGGGAGGGAGCAAACTCAAAACGCGCGGACGAAGTCGCGGGGGACCGCTAGTATTATATATTGACGCACCGTCTGGTGTAGTGGTCGAGAAATCACCTACTGCGCAGCGGGTGCGGGTTCGATCCCCGCACAATACAAACATTTGTGTGCATGAACATGTCTGTTTGTATTGGTCTGGTTGTTTTCTATGTATATCATGTATGTATTTACAAACAAAAAGTATTTAAGTATTATATCTGTTGTCTGGCACCCATAACTCAAGCTTTGAGTAGCTTACTTTGGGACTAGATGGCGATGTGTGGGAATGTCCAAAGGATATTTATATATTATTATCTACTCATTTCGTTTAAACAGATGTCTAGGTGCTGCCCAGTCTAAAATCATTTGACTTTTCATTATAAAAAAAACTGACTACATGGTTATTATTCATTATTACATACATATTTCATTCAAAGACAGATCTCACATTTAAATGGCAGCCTAGTCCCAGCTTTATCAGCCCGATGCCTATGCACTAGACATTTCCATTTCCGATCGCCCACACGAGGGTGACCACACGGCTCATTGCGGCCCGGAACCTGTGGTGTCCTGCGGTTTAACGTATACTATAGAACATTTTATATCTGCATTCCTTTCCGACTGGTGAATTTGGAAGTGCAGAGGTTGTTGTGTGTTCGTGTCACTTACAGTGACATGGTACTTGATGATGGTATTTTATATAATAAATAAAATAAATTAAATATTTGACACCAATCACATACATTGCTCTGATCCCAAAGTAAGTAGCTATTTGCACTTGTGTTATTTAAATCAGACACAACGGTGGTACCACAACAACACCCAGACCCGAGACAATATAGAAAAGATCGTTTTCTACATTGACCCGACCGGGAATCAAACCCGGAACCTCACGAGATGGCGACGGTTGAAACCAGCGTGCTAACCACTCAACCACGGAGGTCGTCAAAAAAGTCGTGAAAGGTAGTTATTTGCCTACCATATTGACGTGTCCTGTTAGTCGCGTTAGCAAATGCAAAAAGAGATTTTGGGAGGGAGGGACATGGTCTGTGTTTAACATTTGACCTCAGAACTGGGAAAGGCTTGCGAAGCAGGGCTTGGAAACCGGTATTTTTTTGAACCGGTTTGACGAAAATACAGGTTTTGAAAAAGGTTAAGTTCCTCTAAACCGGTTTTTAAACCGGTTTGGAAAAATATGGGTATTTTGCATTAACCAGTTCAACTTTTCGTTCAGGCAGGACAACCACTCTGAACTTCGTTAAGAACTGCAAGCGGTGAGCGCATCTGACGTTTGTTTCTGAATCTGGTAATTAGTTTAACATCTTTTGAAGAATATTCGGTCTAAAAACAAGTCGCGTTGCGATCGTCGCGAGCGGCTACGAATTAACCGGTTTATTGAGGTTCACAGTATCGCTCTTCTTTGGTTCCGCTCCGGAACGAAATTTTACGATAAAACCGGTTTAACCGTTATAATACCGGTAAATCTTGAACCGGTTTCAAGCCTTGTTGCGAAGACACGTTGCGGAGGTTCGCAAGATTTGCGATGAATCCTGGTTCGCAACACTTGCTGGCAAGAGATAGAAAAGACATCAAAGCGACGTGACTCCCTCGGTCGCACACTTCTCTTGTGGTGCTTGTGGCAGACTTTGCCGCTCTCAAATTGGTTTATTTAGCCATGAAAAGAGTTGTACGACGTGTTGTTGTGACGAAAAGTCCATTGATGATGACCATATTCAACCATGTATCTAAATAGGTACTCCCGTTTTAGTGCGAAACGATTAACCCACATCACCATATGCTATGACTTAAAATAAATCCCTTCAACTTATCCGAAATCTGCACTAAAGACTCCACCCTCAATTCCTTCCACCACTTCCTCACGTACATAGTAAAAGTAAATAGTAAGTAAGTAAATAGTTAAAGAATTCAATAGTATCTTTTTAGATACATTACCCCACCAAAAAACAACTATAAACTATCTTAAACTAAGAAACCAAACTGTGGTAATCGCGGGAGTACACCAATAGCTCCGCAAAAGGACAAACCCGAAGTCGATTATAAAAATATAAAAAATAGGTACCTACATACTTTTATTGAATGTGAGAGGGCGACTACTGGACTACCTATAATACGGTATGAAATGAGTTTTAAACCTTGGGCCTAGGAGGATATAAGATTGATTTTTATGCCTCTCCCTTCAAGATGCCGCATAGCATGACACTCTCAGATATGAACCTCTTTAGTCTTATAATGTTTTGCTATATTGACTTATTGAAAAAGGCATATTCATAGGCAATCAGTGAGTTGTGATGTTATTACCACGTATAGAGAAACTATGCCAAGCTAAAATGTTTTTTTTTTAATGTTATAACTTTATAAGGCTCTGGACGAATTCTTTCTTTCCAAATCTTTAGTGCTTTCCAAATATTATCTTTGTCGCAAATCGATGACAAGGTTGTGGCGTACTTTGAATATCGAATATGAAACCGTTTGTTTGCGTTGAATCCCACGAAATCCAGATAGTTTCGCGATAAATTGTATGTTTTTCAGGACGATATATTTATTTACCCCCATTTTTTCTACAACAACACCGTTAATCACGAGAACCGAACCTGCGGGTCTGGGTCACGCGATGAACAATATTTATGCCCACTTGAGCCTCAAGTGTTATTTGATTGCGCGGCCGTTTGTTTTTTCCACATATTAAAGGAAAACCGTATACTGCTTCTGGTTGAATTTAATATCTATTTACTCGTTACTGGTTTAACCCATTTGTTGCCACACTTGAGACACAATAGAAATTTAATTGTGATAACGCAACGGTGCGTGCTGTGGCATGGAACCAGTTAAGCATATTTTCATTGATGATTCGCTACTCCTGTAGGCCGAACATGCACGCCTCGATTCTGTTTATCGCGTCGATAAAATAATTTTATTTCCTAAACAAAACGTTTCACTTGTAAGGCAAGCCTAAATGCTTTTAAAAACAAATTAATACATCAATTTTAATACAAACCTTTTTAATTATGATTAAAACGACGTTTGAAATTTATCGATTGCTGCGATAAATGATAAATAATTGGCATCTTAGGCCCGCTGGTCGTATAGAATTAGAATTAAAATCGTTTATTTGCGTAAAACATATAGTAAATTTATGTGATTACAGAATTTCATTTCAGACTTCATGCTTTGTTTGCAATTAGTAATTCTATTCGAACCAAAATATCAAGATCTACAGCTTTATCTGTATCACTCTGATTCAATGTAAGTACACGCAAACGCAAGGGAAATTCGTTACAATGTACTCTGTTGTTGTGCTCGTTACATTTGTGAATTACTAATTCTAAATACAAACAAAGCTTCGTCTAGATAACTTTATGAACTAAGGGCCGATTGTTCAATGGTCAGATAAAACTTATCATACTGATAAATTATAAAGCGTCAGATTATAAAAAATGACAGTTACGTGTGATTGCTGACAATTATGTGACGTTTTCAAATTAGCCATATTGTATTTTGTTCGACGAATATTTCTTATCTGACTATTGAAAAATCAGCCCTAAATTAAATAAAAAATGCTTACCTTCATGTAAGATCCGCTGCTTCTCTCTTCGCAGTGGCGTCGGATATACCGTTGACACACCTTTGACATTGTCGCTCTGAAACAAAAGAACAAACAAGGTTCATTATGATGACAATATTTGTAAATAAACAAGCTGACCTGGCGAACATCAAACTCGATTGGACCATATTAATACATTATAATTAATCGGATCATCATATAACTTCCTTTTTTAATAGTAAAAACAAGAAGTTACTGTTCAGATATGAACCTCTTTAGCCTAATAATGTTGTGCTATATTTATTTATTGATAAAATGCATATTTAAAGGCAATCAGTAAGTTTAATTCAGTGAGTTGTTATGTTACTACCACGTATAGAGAAACTATGCCAAGCTAAAAATGTGTTTTTTTTGTTTATGTCATTACTTATAAATTTGTAATGCTATGGTCGAATCCTTTCTTTCCAAATCTTTAGTATTACTATCTTCTCTTTGTCGCAAATCGGTGACAAGATAGTGACGTACTATAAATATTGAATGTAAAAACCGTTTATAACATGTGGCGTCAAATCATGGGATATTTTTTTTTGTGGTGTCAGTTCAGTGTATATGTATACCTATGCTAGTGTATATGCTAGTAATAGTAGTTCAATATACAAAATTTACTTAGTAAATACAAAATCTTAACGTACCTAGTCATTAAATAAAAGCAGAAAATCTTTCGCGAATCATTTTGCTTGCTACCAAGATTCTGAAAATTGTCATTTCTAATGTTTTAGAGCATTTTTAACACTCACAGTGTCATATTTTATGTTCATAAAGATGAAATAAGAAACCAAAAACTTGCGCATGGGCGGGACTCGAACCAAAAACTTTCTGGCTAACCGGGCCAAACGCTCTACCAATTGCGCTACCGTGCAGTAAGTCCGACCCTGCAAAATGTGTGGTCTCTTATGGATACATTATGCGTTACGTTTAGCGCCATCTACCCGTCTGTTTTTGGTTTCATATTTCATCTTTATGAATATTATCTTTTCTTTTCAATAGTTTTCAAGCGATTCTATGATAATATTTTTATTAAATGTAGTACGTGTGAGCGATACGATTTCCTTTGCAGTCACATTTATTTAGTTTAATTTTCATTCGATTGATCTCTGGCGATTTATTTCAGAGATTTTCCCGTTCTTCGGACGCAGACAAGACTTTCTGCTCCGTCTGGCTTCGATGCTAGTGATGTATGAAAAACTAGTTCGATTAATTTATCAATTTGCATTTGTAATCTTTTTTTTTATTTTATTCAAAATGGGTTTGCTCTTGACTCTAGCCTACACCTAATTGGGCTTAGACAGAGTCGACGATGGAGCGAGCTCACCCAGAAGAAGCCTGTTCACTCTGTTTTTAAAAGTTTTCGGGTTATATTCTCTTGGAAACACCGATGCAGGCAAAGAGTAATAATAATAATAATAATAATCTCAAGTAAATAAATAAATATTAGACAACATCACATACATTGCTCCGATCCCAAGCTAAGTAGCTACAGCACATGTGTTATGGAAATCGGAAACAACGGTGGAACCACAACATCCAGTCCCGAGACAATATAGAAATGATCGTTTTTATATTGACCCGACCGGGAATCGAACCCGGAACCTCACGAGATGGAGACGCTTGAAACCAACGTGCTAGCCACTCGAACACAGAGGTCGTCAAAAGAAGAGGAGGAGGTCGTCATGTGCATCGATTTCATTGAGAGAGTAGAGGTATGTCTGTACCCAGCTTCATTCACTATACTTTCTGTCAGCCTATATTCAAATTGGTTCAATTCTAAGCAAGTTTGAAAAAAAAATTGTGCATCATGACCTGAGACCTGATTTCTTAGGCATCCTTTACAAATAAGAAAACGCAGAGCTATATTTTTCACATTTCTAGGAGATTAGCATAAATTTTGATTTAGATTTAAGTTGAATGAAATTAATAGATAGCTATGCTAATTCTGAAATAATTAGTTAGAAGCAGGTCGGACAAAAATTCATACAGCATAATGAATGATCTTCAAGTCTAAATGAGTATCGATATAGGAAACTTGGACCCTCACAACACTAATTTGATTGCCCCTACTTGCTAAAGGCACTGGTATTAAGCCCTAATGCAATTTAATTTCCACAAGGAATCGTTTCAGTAACTATTGTGCTTTTATTTCATTTGCTTATGAGTTTGAACTGTAAAATTTACCTAACATTTGTGTTTAAAAGGTTAGCAGGGCATAACATGTAGTTATGAAAAGAAAACTTTTTTATATATTTTTTGTATGAAATCATTTTGATGATGTACAAAAATTAACAACTGTAATTTGTTTTAAACTGAAAAATCGCTCTCAATGTTAATTTCTTCTCACTCAAACCTTTGATTGGTAGAGTGTGCCGCATAGCGTTAAGTCTACCTTCTGTACAATGTAATCTCTAAAAATAAATACACACGTATTAGAAGACATGCCCGCAGCTTTCACCCTAGTGTCACGGAAGTCTTAATTTAGTATAACACATTAATGTAATGGCCCAATACACATTCGTGTATTAGATATTTGTTGTGTTGTGATAAAATCAGTGCACAACACGTAAGGAAACATGTAGTTTTTTATATAAGAAATATTGGACACGAATCACACAAATTGCTCTGATTTCAAAGTAAGTCGCTAACGCGCTTGTGTTATTGATATAAAAAACAACGGTGGTACCATAACGCCCAGACCCGAGAAAATACAGGCTGAATTCTTAGTCAGTGACCAAAGTGTAAAGACTCATTTGATGAATATGATCAACTTTTACTATGGGAGAAATAGTGAATTGTCCCCCTTCCCCCGTCTAACTCTTATACTAAGAGTGTAAATTTTGAAAATGTACATTTTTATGAAAACTCAACGAAAATTGGTTTGAACGAGATCGAGCTAGTGGTTTTTGAGATATAGCACATTTCCAAGAATCGCAAAAATAACTTTGTTCTTTATAGTATAGAAATACTATCAAAAACAAAGTTATGTTTGCTGTCAACAAAATACTGTGGTATTTTGGCTTAATGGAAGTAAGTGGATCCCTTACTCAGTTAAATTTGGCAGGAACCCTCAGTGGGGAGTCCGACTCACACTTAGCCGTTTTTTTAAATCTCTGCACGAAACTATCACTTCCAACGAATAGTCTATTCCTTTATCCAAAGGTTGTCTGGAAGAGATCGCTTTGAGCGATAAGACCGCCTTAGTTGTCCATTCACTTTAATTTTGTAAACTGTAATTTACTTCGTGCTGTGCAATAAAGAGTTAAATTATTATTATTAATAATAATTGAGACGACTTAAGATACCTATTGCCAGAAGAGACCACAAACATTTAATATGCAGGTGTAAATATGTATATAAAGTACGCTGTCCAAAAATTTACTTTCAAAGGAAAGGGATCCATTAAGGCAAACAATATCTTTTTGGAGTCGATGCCATCACTTTGACCATCAAGCCTCAACTGTCGCGACTCCAAAAAGAAATTGTTTGCCTAAAATGGATTTATTTCCTTTAAATGGTCAAGAGTTTATTTAAGACTTTTTAGTGCATTTTGGTTTTGAAGTCGGTTTTTACTTTTTTAAAGTTAATTTTATTTCTTAGTTTTTAAAAATTACAGGAGACCCCTTTCCTGTAATCTCGGGGGGGGGGGGGGGGGGGGGGAGTTGCACCTTAGGGCTCTGTTCTTTAAGAAGCTACAAACAACCTATCATGAGTTCTGTCATTATAATTACTGAACTCCTAAGCGTTAAGGAGTTCCACCATCAGCTCAGCCTCACAAGATGTAGACTATCAGACATAACAAAACGTCAACATTAAGATTCATCATCACATCCCAAATTGGCAACAATGGGACCAACAAGACGGTATATCCTCTAGGTAGGCGAAAAAAAATTTCGAATCGGTCGACTAACGACTGAAATATGAGGTAACATAGATACAAAAAAAAACATACAGTCGAATTGATAGACTCCTCCTTTTTTGAAGTCGGATAAAAATGTTGCTTTTATTCGTCTTGACTATAGAGTCGGTCGGTATCTAAAACCTACATACATAGTCTCGTCTAAGAGTGTCATAACATTACCATTCAGTCATACAACCAAATAATCGCTTGCAGACATGTGAAAGCACGTTCACAAATCTGTATTCATGAGACAGGGTTTTTGTTTTTATTTGCATTATCCTTGCCTACAAAACAGTTACTATATTATAAGGATAAGTACAAACTATTAACGAATAAAACTTTACTAAAATAAAAAGAAATGAAACTAGGACAAAGAAAGCATTCCTTGAGATTGACTCTACGCTTAATATTATTTTAGGAAAAATAGAAAGAAACAGTCATGTCGTATCAAGAAGTCAAAAAAAAGCAGGCAAGGGAGAAGAATGGTGATTACTTCACCGACAAGAGCGCGGCTCTAAAATTAAATAAAATGTGTGAATGAATTAAGTAATGAAATTCCAGTCAGTGAAATACTCGTAAGTAACATATTTTATTTCTGACTGAAACCCGCTGTACGGGCTATACTAATCACGATAATATTTGTACATCAAACATCAAATGCTATACAAACCTTTTTTCTTACCATACTTATAACATACAAAACTAAAAGAAATCTACCCATATGATGTTATTGATAACATTAATAGATACTAATTGAAAATCATAATGGTATTTACAAAATAATGTTTTTTTTTTAAGTTTCCGAACAGGCAATGAAATGGCGGTCGTGGCCAACTAGAATTTTGAATCATGACCTTTTTGGTGCATGCCCGCGCGTTCATGTGATCTTGTGTTCTAAATTCCAATCCCATTTATTCCCTAGGCAAATAATAATTTTTCATACAAAATTACGTCCCTAGAAATAGAATGACTCACTTCAAAGTTAGCTCACCGAACATGGCATAATCTTATATTTCTAAGAAAGTGAAGTGAAAAACACTTTAAACTCCTCATTTTTTTTCATACCTAAGAAAAAAGGAAAAAGGCATACTAAAATGAAATCCTTAATATCAAAGGTACTTGTGCAAGAACCCAGTGAAAACCTTCTTGATGTGATCTGCTGTTTAAAATGATCGTCAAAGAAAATAAATAAATAGCTCTTTTCAGGTTGTCCAATGAAGTGATTGCAAAGATGTGCGGAAATTTCTTCAAAAGGACTTTCTTTTAGGGGTTTGTAACACTGGGATACCATTTATCAATCAATTACAAAGCAATTTCTGCTACTATTTCAGGAGGTCATTAACATGTATGATGGAAAATGGCAGCTTAGAACGGATTTTGTTAAAACAGATTATGGAACTTTAGTTTGCAATTTTAAAGCCTTAAAGCTACTTTAATAATCCTTCTGTGTAATATATTTTTGTTTTTATAGCATTTTGTCAATATACAAACTTAATAACATATATTGCACTTGTAAAAAGCAATGTGTCAGACGAGGAATCGAACCTTGTGTCTGACGCTATCCGAGCGCATGCCATATCGCCGGATAGCGTAAGTCACGGGGTCGATCCTCGTCTAACAGGGTCACGTTTTACAAATGCAATTAATATTATTAGATTATTGTATATGTCTATTGCTTTTGCTGCTACAAAGTAAACCTCTTTAGAAACTTACATAACATAATCATTATAATCAACAGTATTAACCCTTGGACGAATAAACCACTGGACGCGCAATAACGGGCAATTTCGCTTGTGCCCCCTTAGCCACGAAGCGGGCTTTTTGGCCTCACTTACAGATGACGTCTTGTCAGTACGGTGATAGAGCTCAGTGAGAAACATTGACGGAAAAAATTGGTAAATGTGGCTTATTTTTGTGTAAAAATTATTGCGGCAAGACAAAAAATATTCATTTTCATCCGTATGTAACGTTTTATCCCAAAAAAGGTGATATTGTTCATGAAAATAGTGAAATGTGTTTTCCAAGAGAAAAGTAACATTGCCATTTAAAAAAGTGGTGGTCAGTTACTACAAAATCAACAAGACAACGTATACTTTATACGGTAGGATTGTCGTATGTTTATCATTCGTTCTCTTGTCAGTTTAATTTTAATTGTGCTTGACAATTGTCGATAAATCGTATCGATAAACATTTATTACTTTTTTAGTATAATATATTTTAATATAAACTCATAAAACTGTAAAAAGTTTCACTCGAGATTAGATTAAGGTAATCTTAAAAATACAACAGTTTGCTTTAAAATTTTTAACTTCATATTTTATGACAATACATCTTTAAAATATGATTTAAGATTTCTCGTGGATCCATTAAGTAATATAAAGTGTGTCGAAGGGAGACAAAATGGATCTAATGGATACTGTCCAATACTACACAGATCGGAGGACGCCTATTTACGCCTGTTTTCTGGACCTCTCCAAGGCCTTCGATCTCGTATCATATGATGTGCTTTGGAGGAAGATGGAGGACAGGGGTATTCAAGCGGAGATGATCAATATCTTTCGATATTGGTATGCAAACCAGACCAATCATGTTAAATGGTCAAACAGTCTCTCCGAGTCATATAGGTTGGAGTGCGGAGTGAGACAGGGAGGGTTATCATCTCCGAAGCTCTTCAACCTGTATGTTAATGATCTCTTGGTGGAGCTCAGCAGCATGCGTGTTGGATGCCGCGTGGGTGGTGTTAGTATCAATAGCATCAGCTATGCGGACGATATGGTGTTGCTGGGTCCCACTGCGAATGCGATCGGAGAGATGTTAAAGGTCTGCGAAAATTACGCCGCCTCGCATGGTCTTGTGTACAACATCAATAAAAGTGAATACATGATCTTTAAGGTCGCCGGCAAGTGTCCCGAATCTACCCCCGCTATAACTTTAAATGGTTCGGAACTAAAGAGGGTTTATCAATTTAAATATCTGGGACATATTCTTGCCGACGACCTTAAGGATGATCTAGACATCGAGAGGGAGCGAAGGGCTTTGGCGATACGCGGCAATATGCTGGCCCGTAGATTTGCCCGCTGTTCGGACCAGGTCAAAATAACCCTGTTCAAAGCATATTGCCAGGGTCTGTACACGGGCGGTCTGTGGACTCAGTATGCCAAAAAATCGCTGAACACCCTGCGAGTGCAGTATAATAACGTTTTCAGGATGATGTTGGCACTCCCCCGCTTCTGCAGTGCATCTGGCATGTTTGCGCAGACCCGAACTGACGGCTTTAATGCCGTAGTTCGGAAAAAAGTAGCGTCGCTGATGGGAAGAATAAGGAGGAGTGACAACAGCATCCTGAGAACGGTGGCAGATGATCCGCATGCGCCTATTGTCAGGCATTTCGTGCGACTGATGACTCATACAGTGGACCATAATTCTTCTAGTTGTCGGCCGCACGGAGTGCCTCTTAGGTACATGACAAATTGATTTTTATATTTATATGTATTTGTGAACCTTAATTTATTTCATATAATTTGATTTAATTTGTTTTTGATTAAGCCTGATTTGATTTAATTTGATTTGTTTTTGTTTTAATTTGAATTTATCTTAACTTGATAGAATTATTTAATACACATGTATGTAAGTACTAACACCTAGTTTTTAAGCGCTACTGTACCTATTACTAACCCATGGATTTTTTATTGTCCGAAATAAATGATTTTGAATTTGAATTTGAATTTGAATATGTGGTATCCATTTAACACCAGTGTGATTTAATGCCAACGCAAAAATCTTCTGCTTAATTATCCCATAGGAGGATTTAAATGATGCTGGGCTGGATGTACTTATTGGCGGTTTCACAATGTCTAAGGAAGTTCTAGTTAGTGTTACTTGCCAGACCGTTCATATAAACGTTCTATGTTTCAGTTGTTCATTCGATGGTATGTGCATTAAACATGTCATAATGTAATTTATTGTTTTACTGATAAAAATTATATGTCTTTTTACAAAAGATTCGTTCATTCATTCGTTCCGCACATATCGATAAAAAAATATCGACACTTTAATGCAATAAATGTCAAAAATTGACACGACAAGCTCCCCCCGGCCCGCAGAAATTGGCTAATGATGTTTTCATACATTCGCTCTTGCGTTTCATATCCAGTGGTTAATTCATCCAAGTATTAACCACACAATGGCTACAAGTGAGACATGAACCTCAAGTCTTAAAACGTTTCATTTTATTGGTCTCTTTTCATTTCCGTCCCTAAAATTCTTAACCGCGACGCCCACCAACATTTTAGTAAACCATTTTAAGTTTGAGAAAATTTAAACAGCACGGCATTCTCCTAACCGTTTTAAGCTTTTAGCTTAAAACAGCTAGTACCTCAACTATTAAAAGTACTACTACTAGAAATAGAGTCGAGAGTGAAAGTTTTTCACAACTGATTTTTTTATACATTAACTAGCGATAGCGATACATATAAACCTTCCTCTTCAATCACTCTATCTATTTAAAAACCGCATCAAAATCCGTTGCGTAGTTTTAAAGATTTAAGCATACATACATACATATAGACAGCGGAAAGCGACTTTGTTGTATATTATGTAGTGCTATTGCAGTATTTAATTTATATTTTTAAAAACTTATCAAAATAAATGTTAAATACCAGACTGATGTGAACTTAATGTTAAGTAAACTAAAATAATTCCTAATGACTGTTGTAGTCAAATTATCTTTATAAGATTTCGCTTTTAATCGATAATTAATGGCATCGTAGAATAACGTAAAACGTTATACTGATTATGTTGTATTTTATTTTCCTACAATTTCATAGTTTTTTTTTCAATAAATACCAATTTTGGTATATAAAAATAAAACTATGATACCAACTAAGACTTAACCCTAAAATTGTCTAACTACACGTTGCCCCTACATCCGAGCTCTTCAATTTGCGTTTAAAATGTCTCAGAGTGTGAGGTCCCCTGTTGCCTAGCAACGGACACTATTTCTACTTTCGCGATCGCCTTTAACTTCACTTTTTATCGTTCTGAGGGTCCTCGAGGTATCGGTCAAGAAAAAAAATGTGCAATCACATGAAAATAAGGAAAATTTCCTATTGTGTTGAATTATTTATACAGGCTCTATTTATTTTTTAACATTGTTAACAGGAATGATGACGTTAAAAATATAAAATGTAGCTTTGCAACAGATTTTACTGATAATATGTAAGAGTTTCTACAAAGATCGTATCGATTTCAGATTTGTATGAACTAAACACGTACTTGCAATCTGCGTAAAAAAAATCCTGAAACCTCTTTTTGCTCCATTCCCTCTTATAACTTAACAAATTGGCATTCTCCTAAGCAGTGTTGTTTTGTCGTCGTAATTTCCGGCTGCCGAAAACGAGTGTCACTCGAAAGGGTGCCGAAAGTTGGCCGAATGAGTTACGGCCATAAATGCGACGATTTGCATGAGGACCGAAACGAACGGTTTTGCTAGATGACTGGTTATGACGGGGGTGGAACACGCGGGGTTAAATATTAGTATAATTTATGATTTGCGATTTTATTTGGTATTTCAACTTGAGACTGAGCTCTGATTACCTAATACATGAAAGAAAAAAACATTTTATACATGATTTTTAATATATTCTTTTAACATTTTACTTCAAATTGTAATTTTAAAATAAAACCCGGATAGTTTTTGAAATTAGTTTAAAAATTATATCTCTTGGTACAAAAAGCTTCTTTACTTGTTAAACGGGTAGCTTCTTTGGTTTATTATCTTCTAATTTATGAAAAGAATAAATATGCTCTTTGATATTTCCAGATTATTGGCCATTTTTGTGGCCCTTTAAATTTTGAGACAACTATCCCATATAGGAGATAGTTGCTAAATCTTTGTAAATTACGTTTAGGATAGATGCCTCGTCGCGATGGAGGTCATTTATCCCGCAAAAACTTTGATCGCACCTAGCCGTGCCATGCAATCGCACAGAGACATGCAACACGGTCAACTTAGTTGTAGTTGCAGAGTCTTTCGATAGATAAACATAATAACATGTTTTTCATTCGCGAAACATGAGTAATTGCAATCGAGGCAACTATACTCCCGGGCCGACTATCCGGGTTTTAACCCACTTCTTTTGTCTAATAGAGTTGTAAGCATCATTTAAAATAACACTAATGATATACACTCTTATTCCCACACATTAGACGATAAACTTATGGTTTGTATGTTTATACATGGTTACCGGAAATTTGATACAATTCATTTACTTACGAACTTTTACCCACATATATTATAGTCACACAAAACTTAATTGCATCATCGCGCAAACCAATATCGAAAAAAATATGTTTCAAATAAACTACTTCAGTAACAGAAGTGTTCTATTATTAACACCTGTCTAAAAAACAACCCCATAAAATACAGATATAGTGACAGACAGAAAACAAGCATTATAATCCGAGGGCTCCAAATATCGGGTAAACGGAGGCAGGATTATTTCTGAAGGGGATCATCGGTTGGACGTGATAAACAGAATAATATAAGAGATGCTCTAAATTTTGGGAAATTGAGTTGGACAACATTTTTGGAGACTTGTCGGTACGTTTGACCGTGCAAACTGTATGTAAAAAAGCCAAAATGTTATACAACGTGTTTTTTTGTTTTCCGAAAAAAATTGAGCTAAGGTTTCTACAAAGTATAAGTAATATTTTAGCGAAAGTACACGAGTAAGATATTTTTTTTTAAATCAGTTCAACATTATTTGCTCTGTGTTTTTTGTGATTTTGTCAACTTTACGACAGCTGCGAATGGTCAGCTTACAAGGGCACAAACGAACATAATTTGTTATTATTTTGTTACTGTGTTCTTAAGCAATTTTCTTTCTCTAAGTGGCGGTATGGTAGTCTTTAGGAACTTAAAAAAAATGTTATTGTCAATGATCACATGTTTTTATTTTTGACCTTTATCACTGATTATGTAAAATAATAAAGTAGCATTTAAAATCAATTTATAGCTTCCATAGCATACAGCCATAGAAATGTCACAATTATGTGCTGCTTGACCTATGAATGACTTCACAAACATAGCCTACCATACCATACTTTTTGTGGTAACCGTCAGAGAAGTCAGCCATCACTAAGAACGCAAAATATTTTTTGCTGGCCGTACTATAACGCTTTTTACTACTTATTACACACAGAGTGCAAAGAGGTAAGTGGATTATTTTGTATGAAACCCAAAAAAAAATGCGACTTTTATAAATATGTTTTAGCACACGTTTTATTTATGTAGTCTGATTTATATCTTTAATTTTCGGGAAAACAAAACGAACACACTGTATAGACACTGGCACATGCAGTCTTAATAATAAAGTCAGGAAACAAATGCCAAAACATGCAACAATTCATAAATATCCCTGAGAATGATTAAATAAATAAATAAGAACACTCTATTACTTACCACTCCATTCTAAAATTTATAGTTACGTAAACGCATGTTTCACAATCCTAAATTGTTTTATAGGTTACCCTTTAAAATGTAAATAAGAGGGAATTTACAATCTACTCGTAAAAGATTCATTCGAGTATTGTTTACACTACCCGACCCAATAAAAGTAATCACAAGTCCAATGACCTCCCGAAACGGTTCAGAGAGGACCACGACTTAAGAATTAGGTGGGCCAGGCTGTTATAATTTTCAGGGATATTATTCTACTCTGTTTTTTTTGCTAAGCGAATATTGTAAACAATCATGACATGTCATATCTTTTTAAAGCAATGATTCATTTATACTATACCAATATTATAAAGCTAAAGATTTTGTTTGTTTGACCGCGGTAATCTCAAGAACTAGTTTTGAAAAAATCATATATTTTTTGATAGCTTATTCATCGAGGAAGGTTTGAGGCTGTAAAATATAACGCTGCGACGGGAGGAGAGGGAGCAAAATTAAAACGTGCTGCGAAGTTGCGGGGGACTGCTAGTACTATAGTATTATAAAGCTGAAGAGTTTCTTTGTTTAAACGTGTTAATCTCAAGAACTACTAAACCGCTTTAAAAAAACCTTGTTGTCTTGAATAGCTTATTATTCAAGGAAGGTTCTAAGCTATAATACATCACCTTGCGACGGAAGGACAGGGAGCAAGATCAAATCGCACGGACGCATCGCGGGGACCGCTAGTTTCAAATAAGATCAATTCAAAACTTATAACTTACAAATGTTTTAGTAAAGAATGTTTTGTACACTTACAGTTTCATATTTTATATTCATAAACATGAAATAAGAAACCAAAAATTTGCGCACGGGCGGGGCTCGAACCAGCAACTTCTTGGCTAACCGGCCCAAACGCTCTACGAATTAAGCTACCATGCTGTCGGTCCAACTTAACGAAATTTGTGGTCTCTTATTACATACTAGCGGTCCCCCGCGACTTCGTCCGCGCGTTTTGAGTTTGATCCCTCCCCTCCCGTCGCAGCGTGATGTTTTATATCCTAAAGCCTTTCTCAATAAATAAGCTATCTAACACAGAAATATTTTTCAAATCAGTTCAGCAGTTCCTGAGATAAGCGCGTTCAAACCAACAAACTCTTCAGCTTTATAATATTAGTATAGATTAGTGCAAGCGCACGTTGTACTTAAGCTGCGAGCATTATTTTGGTGCGGAGTTATGTTAAAACTGTGATAGCTCCTAAGATATTTATTGGAATCAAATGATATAAAGGGCAACTTTGTTCTAAATGAAATGCTCGTGATGATAAATGTATTTATTTTGATAAGCATAAATACCTGTGTGTATAATACACCTTTAAAAATGATGCATTATTTATTTTACAAATTTATTAACATAAAAAGGTTGTAGTAAGTCAACCATAAAAGATAGACATATGCTGTCGCGGACTTTATTATAGAACTCTTAATGTTGAACAATCTTGTCATACATGATTTTTGTGTAACTTTAGCGGTTTCCGCAGCGTACGCAGCGGAAGCTTTCAAAAGGAATATCTTTCTCCCGTTTTCGCAACATTTTTCATTGCTGCTGTGGTCTTGTGAGTCGTATCTTTATGTTATATAGCTTAAAGCCTTCCTCGATAAATGGACTATCTAACATAAAAATAATTTTTCAAATCGGGCCAGTAGTTTCTGAGATTAGCGCGTTCAAACAAACAAACAAACAAACAAACAAACTCTTCAGCTTTATAATATTAGTATAGATGTATCTTACATATGTTTGTCATTCATCTTTGGGCCTTCGGAACACTGAGATTTTTTTTTCTAATAAGTATTATTAATTTATTCATTGATACTATTTCAAAAGTTTGAAAATCTTTTTATAAAACATCCAAAACAAAACTCGGCAGTGATACAAACACCCACAAACAGCTTGACACACAAACGTGAAACATTCCCAAAAAGCCCAAAATCCTGGCGACCATACCCAGAGGGCTGTGAAAAAATTACTCTCATTACCGTAAGAGGAATTGCCGTTGATAAAAAAAAAACTCTGGGAGGGGACAAATGAGAGGACTACGATCGACTAATGAGGGAAGTAGCATCACCTGGGTGAGAGAGATTTGGGTGATTTGTTTTGTTTATTACAAAGAGGGCGTTTTTTTAAGTATACGTTTTGGCGGAGGTATGACAAAAAATATTGCAATAACTACACTAGATGCCGAATTACTAATTAACGAGCATGTATCAATAAATCTTTAAACTAAACAAAATCTTGCACACCAAACTATGCATTTTGATTGGCCCAATAAATTTTTTTAGTGACAATTTTCCTAAAGTCAGACTTATCCGACTGGATTAGTATAAAACGATTGATTTTAAAAGACATTTCCATAAACGATCGCTGACAAATAGATGACATTTTCATATTAAGGTATTGTGTTGAATTCAACCAATATCCCTTATCTGACTTTGGTAAAATCGACATTTATTAGTATATCAACACGCTCATCTTAAAACAATACACAAAACACACTGTACCAACAACACACAGTAGTAAATAATACTAATATGCCGCACCCAATACGCACAGAATAATCCCCTTTAAATCGGCACGAATCGTGTCCAAAATTTACACACGACCCCGCACACTGTGTATAAAGGCGCTTCTATACATTTTATTTACCCAATATTGTTTGTTTTTTGGATTCATGCTGGGCTCGCTTTTATTTAACTGGCCTAAACTGCAAAGGTTGGGTCTCATTAAGAAAGACCTAGAAAGCTGTGACTTAACCGAGAACGACGTCCAGGATAGGGCAAAGTGGACGAAGAATAGTCGGAAAGCAGACCCCGTCACCAGACGGGACAGTTGCTAGGAAGGAGAAGATGATGATGAGCTCACTCTCGATCACAATCTTATTATACTGGTCATCATAAAACGCAGATTTTTATCATATATATAAAATTCTCGTGTCACAATGTTCGTTCCCGTACTCCTCCGAAACGGCTTGATCGATTCTCAAGAAATTTTGTGAGTAGGTCTGAGAATCAGCCACCATCTATTTTTCATACCCATCATTTTTTTTTTAAGTTTCTTTGAGATCGCTTTAAAATTTTAAATTACTGGACTGGGCGGGACGCGGCCGGGGCGAATTGAGAATGGGGGCGAAACAAAGTTCACTGGGTCCGCTAGTTTCTCTATATTATAAATATTTTTATTTGTTGGCTTTCCGAAAAATATTTACCGCAATACATCTTCATAAATAACCAAGCAAATATGAAATAAAAGAAGTTGATTTTTTTCTTATATTAGTATTATTTGATATAATACAGGTCAAAATCATAACCATCTTTTTTGCTTCGCCGTAGTCTGGTAAAAAGTGGTTTAACAGCTCGATTGCCTTTTTTAAGATAAAGTTACTGCTAAGCATTTGCCGATAGTGTAGAGGTGTCTTTACACCCCGACCCGGTCGCGGGATAAATCGAATCCCGTGACGCGTATCCTTTAATCCCGCGCCCGGTACCAAGGTGTTGTTTATGGTATTTCGGTAAACGATTGGCTTTGTAATGACGAGCTATTTTGAGGATCATTGTTTCGTTTCATGGTATCGAGTACTAGGGTTTAAGTTAGGTAAACAGAGAAGAACACGAGGTACATGGTAGCTATTAAACGAGACGTAACGTACCAAATTACTTTCCTGAAATTAAATTACATGATTGTAAGCATACACTTTCTTCGATTTTGAATTTCATTATATGTAAGGAGCTTATGAAGACTCTGAGTTGAGTTTCAATTAAATGTTATAAAGATTGGCTGTATTTAAAAAAAACAGGAGCTACTTAAGAATTAATTGTTATTCATATTTTTTATAAAAAGAGACTACCTAAATACATAGTTATGCCCAAGTTTTGGTCTTCGCTATAAAATTTTCTTCTACATATTTCTTTTTTTATCTTTTCTTAGTAAAAACAAAAGACAAATAGGTATTCAATTAATGTGTTCCGAAAAATCTTAAACGTTTAACCAAAGTTTATGATCTCATTTGATTTTATGTAAGTAAAACTATCCGAATATTCCGTTCTATTTTAAAACCCACAGCTGTACTAATAGCTCGAAATTTTTCAAGCAGCCCTCATTTCTATTTCAAGTAGGGCTACATTCGCACCCTGGCATATTCAAACTCCTTAATGTGTGGTAGAGTTATATCACATTTAGTGCACGGCTTACAAAAAGGTTTAAGTCGAAAATTTAATTTTTCAGCTATATTGAGATTTAGGTAGAGATGTGACAATAATAATTTAACTAAACCGTATAAAAATGACTGAGTAAAATTAATAATTTTAAAAATAAATAAGAAGAACCTTCGACCAAAGACGCAGTGTAGGACGTCCACTAACAAGATGGACAGACGACCTTACAAAGATCGCAGGATCAAACTGGATGCAGACCGCTAGTGATCGGTCGATGTGGAAAGCCATGGGGGAGGCTTGTGTTCACCAGTGGACGTCCATTGGCTGATAATGATGATGATGAATCATGAGTTAAATTAAGTTATATTTTTTAAGCAAGGCATCCATTTCATAAAAGTATCAATAAATACTGTAGTTGCCATATTAATTTTCGCAAAGGCAAAGTAGGTGAGTACGATGATATAAAAAAAATATAAAAAATTAAAATAACGTAAAGATAAGCAGGTATTCAAACATTCTCACCAATAAAAATACTCTAAATCACACTGCCGTCCTAACGAAGAGTGCAATAAGTCGAGTTTTTGGGTAAATTGACTTAAGACCATATCCGTAGTCAGGAAAATGAGCTCTATATTTTCGCCTTAGACATCTTTTTTGTATCTTCAATAGTTTCGGTTCTATTGGTTATCATAACTGCAATATCTAATATTATTATTTGTAAGTAGCTAATAATAACCGAAATATCTTGAGTTATGACTTGGATAGCTTTGATATTTTATTGTGTTACATAAAATAATCGCAATAAGTCCAGATATTGCACTTATTTTTTTTTTAAATGGCACATTTACTAGTCAGAAACGCAACAAGTAAGAGTTAACCACATAGAGAATGCTCTGAAGAAAATTGTGAACTGTGTATTCATTATAATAAACATAAGTTGCTTTACAAGAAAACGCGAAAATAATACCAGAACGACAAGGAAGCATTTTCTACTGACGAGGATTGTATTTACTATTCTGTAGATTTACAGAAAGTTATAATGCTCCCAAGAATGGATCAGTTCAAGTCTGCCATATTTTACCCACGCCTTATTGCTTTCAACGAAAGTTTTGTCCACCTTGGAGGTAGTTCTTTTGCTGTATTGTGGAAAGAAACCGTCTCCGGACGAAATCAAGAAGACATCATTTCTAAATATCAGTAATTTTTCGTATACAATCGTGATGTCAAACATTTTGTTTTATGGGTTGATAATTGTGCGGCCCAGAACCAAAATTGGTCGTTCATGTCTTTCTTAGTAAACATAGTTAATAGTCATCTTATTGCTGCTGAATCTATTACAATAAAGTATTTCGAACCCGAACACATGTCAGCTTATCATTTTCACCATCAAGTTGAAAAGTCCTTAAAAAAAAGTTTATGATTTTGTGGATGCTGTAAAATGGTCAAATTCGAAGAAAAACGTGCTTCAGATTTTTATATTTATCATGACCTATCGTCTCAGCACAAAATCAGAAATACACAACCAAGGATATATTCAGGTTAAGGTTACGTAAGCACTTTATTTAAATTAAGACTGATTAAAAAAAAGGTGTCATAGATATAGACTTTACTATTATTAATTTTAGGTAAGAGGTACAATTTTTTGATCAGAAAAGATGTAAACGAGACGATTGTTAATTTTAAAAAGTGTTTTTATCTATTAATATCTGGAATTACAGAGGTTCTAAGTTGTGGTTTTTTTAATTGTTGAAAGAAGTATGTTAGGTATAAAACGCTTATAGTGATTTCATTGATAGCATTTATTAGATTTTTTTCAATTTCATATAATTGAACTTTATAAAGAAATATTTTCATACTAAATAACGTGTTTCATTATTTTTAATATAAACTTTTATTTATACTTTATTTAAAATTATAAAATTCTGTACAAAAGGTGTACTTCACGCCATATGGCGTTCTCTACCAGTCATGCCTTTGGGCTAAACTTATTGTATTCTTGCAATCAACTATTTCTGCTTTATATTAAATTAAAATTAAAATATTTTGCTAAGAAAAACCGAAATAACTAGGACAGTTATTGCACATATGGTTAGAAGAAAACTCGTAGGGCTTCATATAGTATGTGCTAGCCAAAAGAGCAATATGTCGGTTTACTAACAAATACTGCAATAAGTAGTGTAGTTATTGCAGTTATGATTAGGAATGCTATATCAATACAATTCATAAATCCTAATGATAAATACATTATTGCGTTCTTGTGTGTGTATATAAACTGATGTACAAATATAATATACTAAATAATATTAAACATTATTTTATCCGTCATTTAGTAAAAGTTTCAAACCGATAGCTTTTATAGCTACGGAGATACACCCAAAAGAAAAAATAAATCGTTAACCGCGAATATCTCGAAAGTAGTCAAAACATAGTTATTGCACTTTTCGTTAGGACGGCAGCACAGCAAAGCAAATTTCTTCAAAAACTGAATATTTTACTTAGACGCTCTTTGCCCTCGACCATCAAATTTTTCACAGGATCGTCACTCTCATATTGCTGATGGCAGCGCCTGGGGAGCGGCAGATGTGATGAGACGAAATACCCCATACATGCACATACAAATCACTATGCCTTAGAAATGTATGCATTCATTACTCAAATGTTAGATTGGAATGTGCAATGGGGTGTAAAATATTTGCACAAGTCTTACATAGCAAGGTACTAATAATATAATGATCCATGAATATTGCAGGTATACGAATAAAAGTTGTTCCTTACTGTTTTATATAATTTAAGAAACTGTTATAAAGAAAAAAAACTTCAAAAAAGATTTTATTTATCTAAGAGTTCTTGATTTATTTATTTATCTATACTAAAATATAAAGCTGAAGAATTTGTTTGTTTGAAAGCGCTAATCTCAGGAACTACTGTATCGATTTAAAAAAATATTTTTGTGTTGGATAGCTCATTTATTATAGAAGGCTTTAGGCTATAGTATATCATGCTGCGACGGGAGGGGAGGGAGCAAACTGAAAAAACGCAAAGGAAGTCACATAGTTTAAGATAATGTAAAAAACGTTACGTAATGTTTAAAAATTATATAAGAAGATGCAAAGGTTGAACTCTAAAGTTATATCATAATACCGTCTTCAATGTTGCAAGTGTGCTCGAACTCTCTTTCAAAATAAATCCATCTTTTCCCAAAAAGTCTAATCGATTACAAAACACGTAGATTCGAATAGCAATTTACTGATAACGACGGTGATCCAACTTCAAATACGTCGCCAGCGCGCTTTGATGTCAGCCAGACATTGATAGATGGGTGCAGACACGGTGCTATGCTGTGCTGAAGTGTTTAGATTGTGTGAAAATAAGCAAAGTCGGGGTTGATAAAACGTATATTTGCTTACATTATAAATCCATGAATGTCGTCTTTTTAGCAAACATACGATAAGGAATCAGATCAAAATTAAACCAGATGTCTTAAAAGTTTTTTCAAAGCAACATTGTAAAAAAAACATTACATTTACATTTCTTCCTAATTGGATTGTTTTATTGGATGTAGGATTCACAAGCAGGATTAATAAGGAGGAAGATATATGACCAAAACTCCTTAATTCACTCTATTGAACTACTAGCGATTCCCCGTCACTATGTCCGCGCGTTTTGAGTTTGCTCCATGCCCTCCCATCGCAGCTTGATGTGTTACAAAAATATTTTTTTGAAATCGTTCCAGTAGTTCCTACGTTTAGTGCGTTTAAACAAACAACTGTATAACTGCCTTGGTGGCGCAGCGGTTAGAGGGTCGCACTTTAAAAAACGACGGCTGCGCCAGAGGTCCCTGGTTCGATCCCCGGGTCGGGCCAAAAATATGTACCTGAGTTATTCTGTTCAGAAATTTACAGGGTAGCCCGGAGTTTGGAAGTTGGCGGTGTTTCACCCCCGTGCCTCAGAAAGCACGTAAAGCCGTTGGTCCTGCGCCTGATCTCTCACCGGTCGTGTCAGATTTCTGTCCCATCGGGCTATGAAAGTGAAAAGAATAGAGAGTGCACCTGTGTTTGCGCACACACTTGTGCACTATAATATGTCCCGCGCAGTCGGTTAGTCGTTGTGACTGGCCACCGTAGTCGAAATCGGCTAGGAGGATTATTATTATTTATTAAACAAACAAACACACTCTTCTGCTTTGAATATTTAGTATACTTATTTTAAATCAATTGGCAATCATAAGCTTGACTTTATCGAGTTTTTCCTAATTTTTTTACACACGGTTCTTATTCCAAAGATAGAGAGTTGAGATAGATCATTGCGGAATTATGCATCGTGAGACGGTTTTCTTTTATTCATCCATATTCATTATGAATCGTACTTATCTGTGACGATTTTCCGCGATCAGTGCTGGGATAATTTCTTAACAACCCGGTTATTCCGGTAAAAATACTACAAATCTACATATTTATAAAAAAAAAAACAGTAAATTTAATTAACACTGACACCGGTAATGCCTTTAGTCTAAAAAGTTTTTTGTTTTGTTCGTCTCCATGGGCCAAATTATTAAAGTTAATTAAAGTTTCAGATACTGTGTGAAAATGTAACATTATAAATAAATAAATATTGGACAACATTACATACATTGCTCCGATCCCAAGCTAAGTAGCTAAGCACTTGTGTTATGGAAATCGGAAACAACGGTGGTACCACAACACCTAGACCCGATACAATATAGAAAAGATCTTTTAAAGATTTTCTACATTGACCCGACCGGGAATCGAACTAGGAACCTCACGAGATGGCGACGCTTGAAACCAGCGTTCTAACCACTAGGTAGTCAATTCAATCGTCGTCAATTATAATCATTTAACCTTCTTATTTGTTATGTTCAAAAGAAATAGCCACTTTTTCTATATTATTTACTTTTCTAGCTCAGCCATTCCTTATTGCAAAGAACGAAAGTAAATAAAGCAGAAGCATTAAAAAGAAGTACGGACCATTAATCGTGGCTTCCCCACTTCTATTAGTTTCCACGTATAGAGAAAGTACGGGACTTTTTTCACCTATGAACCTTGTGGAGAATTTAAGACCGTAAAATAAAGGGGGGTACCTACCGCTGTTTAGGGAATGTGATGTCGTACAACGATCAATAGAATTTACTAGAAGAGAATTAAAATTTAAATAAAGTGTAAATCTAGGTGTGGTGACTGCAGTGCTATAATATTGGTGCAAAATATAAATATGAACAATGCATAATACCGACATTGTTTTTCAAGTTTCGTTTTTCAGCACGAAAATCACTCCTAAAGGGGTCTTACTTAGAGCTTAATTAAATTAGGGCAAAATTTTGTGTCACGTATATAAATTGTAATCAGTGTTCAAAATATTAAACTATAACAATTAATTGACAAAATATTATCACAACCAAGATCCCGTAAAATGGAGTCGTTATTGGCTATTTATGAATTAAATTTGTGAAATGCGTATTTTAAACTCGAAATTGGTGCGTTTACTTCACTCACAATAAATACTGTAATCTAAAATATTCAAGTTAATAAATATGCGCCCGACAAAGCACCGTGGTTTTGAAGTAAGTTTACTTTCTTCCTTGAGTTACGAATACCAGGCAATTATTATGACGGGGGCGTCTCCCATAAATACTTAAATATACACAGACCTCCATTACTTAGGTACAAATGTTCGTGCTCACCACACAAACATTTGCCCCTTGCGAGATTCGAACCCACGACGGCCGGCGTAACAGTCAGGAGCGCTAACCACTGCCCCAAACGCGTCGTCACTATAGTATTATACTATTAGCAATATACCGAACTGCAGTTTTTTCTAGAGCGAGTCTAAACTGAAATGACGCGCCCTACTATCCCTTAACGTACACAAGCAAATTAAAAATATAGACGCAATACAATGTCGTTTAAGGTGAACGCACACTTATTCGAGCAGAACGCGTCGAACGAATCGAAGTCAAGGAGGCCTCGCACACATATCCGATTCGGCCGACTCGACCGAATCGGACGAATCGACCGCGTCGAGGAAATCAAGAGATAGCGCTATGAGTGACATCTAAAGGTAGGAGTGAGTATGAAGATTTTATTCGGCGATTCGACCGAATCGGACGAATCGACCGCGTCAAAGATATTATGACAGCGCTATGAGCAACATCTAAGGTGGGAGTGAGTATGAAGATTTTATCCGGCGAGTCGTCCGAATCGTCCGAGTCGACCGCATTGACCAACCGAGTCTGATGACGTCATCCGAATTTATCTGGGATTTCACGCTTCTTCCCGATTTGACGCGGATAAGTGTGCGAGGTTTTATGAGATTTCATACAAAGAATACTAAAATTCGTTTCTTTCGGCGCGGTCGGCTCGGATAAGTGTGCGTTCAGCTTAACTTGTCATAATTGACGTGCGCGCGAAAGAATGGACGTTTTTTTTTCATACAATATGCTAGCATTGCTCATAAGGAGAGCGTTCTCGGATTTATCATGCGACTAGTCTACCGTGACGTAGGCATACAGAGGCCATAGTGCGAGTTTGAGCGAAATTTACTCGATCAAACGCATACAGCGCGTAAACGTGTATATGGGATTTAGTGTTCACGTTAGCCACTAGACGGCGCTGCTTCAATCCCACATAAATTCACATTAATTCGCTCGATACGTTTGATTGAGTAAGTCTCGCTTCGACTCGCACTACGGCCACTGATCTTCATTATCGTATCAGTCGATACTTCATCTGTGTGGAAAACACAGAAGTGTCGGTATTGATATTTGCACTCACACATCGAAATCTACTAATTAAGTAGTAGGGCGCGTCATTTGAACTTAGACAAGTTGTGCCCCATCTAGACAAGCTAAGCATACAGGATGCAACGTTTTTTATTGGCGGACCGCTGATATATCGGGGGAGGGCGCGTAAATCCGTTGCGGGGAAATAAATAATTTAAAACTAATAAAACGCACTCACCTCACCCCCACCCTCCACCGCAGGCGATTTGCTTTCACGAAACTCATTACTGCTTTTTATTGGTGCTTGTGGTTGGGCAAATATTTTTACGGTTCTAAATAGGTCCTTAAGGGAACTGACCTTTTTAATGTTGAATGTCAATCAAAACATGAATTTATTTTTAAAAAATGTATATTTTAAGAAGGTTCCTAGGCTATTGAATTTTGGTATTCCTTAATACATTTAGTAGAAAAACTTTTTATTTTTTATTTGACATTTTTTATTTTGATTTTTTTTAAGTTGGTAAATATTATTTTGTGGTTACTATATCGCAATGATAAATGACACGTTACTCAATAGGTGCTTATGTTTAATAATTAACAGCATTTAAACAATTTGTATCACTCACTCAGAACTTGCATAACTATATCAGTATAGTTAAAAGGCAAATTCAACTTAAGTTTTAAAGGAATATGGTTTAAAATCAAATGTAGTCGGTGCGCATAGAAAATGCATTACGCATCAAGGAAACGCTCGGCTTTCTTAACGTTCGTGGTATTCAGATTGTTTTTTTTTTTATTATATGTGACTATTTACACAACGTAGAATGATAGCAGAAGGAAACATTATAGGTATCTAATACATATAAACACTAACTGTAGTGTAAATATCAGGTATTACTTAGGCTACGTTTTTGAAAGGTATAAAATAAAAGTGTTTAATTAAATCCAAACATAAAAGCCGTTGTAAATCTACCTATTTATGTATGAAATCTCATTTTAAGACCTACAAAAACATACATCGGGGGTGCTTCCATACATGAAACTATAACCCAAAAAAAAACTTGTTAAACCATGCGTGACACCCCACGTGTCTATGGATAGATCTTTTAAATGACATCGAGGTTCCTAAAACCATTATCTTTTAAAGTCTAAGGTTTGATAGATAGTCGCTTCCAAAGTGGTAAAATGGGTGTCATCCCCCCCCCCCCCCCCCCATCTAATTTCTAAAATAAGCGAGTGTAAATTTTGAAAAAAAAATATATAATGTAGATCCTAACAAATACTTTCAACGAAAATTGGTTAGAACGGGATCGAACATGCTATTTTTTGCTGTCAACAAAATAATGTGGTATTTTGTTGACAGCACGTCACGTCACATCAAGTCACCTTAAGTTGGCACGGTGCGCGAACCCTCAGTGCGCGAGTCTGACTCGCACTTGGCCGATTTTACCACTTGACGTATTCTTAAAGAATTCGTAAAATACCATAATCAAATCAGCTCTCCGTGACCTGTATCTATCTTCTGACTTCACATATTGTGGCCAAGTGGCCAATAATCATACTGGTTAGATGACCAATGTGTCTAACCATAATTTTCATCATCATCATCCTCGGCGACATCATCACCTACGGCGAAATGATAATAATGTCGTGATAAAATATTTACTTTAAAAAGATCTTTCTTTATATCTCTCAAGTATGTTTTAACGCGTTGGTTAAATCCGCTTTTCTTTGCTAGTCCACTATCCATTGTAAACAATGTTTTCATACCTTGTAATGAAAATATCAATAAATACAACTAATTTACTATTTAATTAGAAAATATATCATTTTCAATGATTATAATTGCTTATGTAGTTTTTGTGTTTTGTGTTATCTTAGTTTAAAATTAATCATTTCTATGAAAAATAATGTAAAGTTTGTTTACAATATTCGACTAGCAATTACAATATTAGACTTTAAAGCATTCATTGATGTCAAAGTAGGTTTTTGTTTTCATTATCACAAATTAGGAAGGTGATCTATACATTAATACATTTTAAATAGGCACTAACAACGACTTCTATGGTTGGTTTTTACTCACTATTATAGTAAACCTTTACATATATTTTATTATTATGCAGTACTCGATCAGAATATTTTCAGTCAGAATGTAATTCTGTCGTTTATCTATATGTCATCGCAAAATATCTCTTAACTTATCGATAATTGCAATTGCAATGTCCCATCTCTACAGATAATTGCAGGTGTGATACTCATACTCGGAATAAGTTTTCACATCCTTTCTCGGCTAAAGAATGCGTCAATAGAAATGTCTTTTGACGAGATTGCTCCAAATAAGAAGATCGGAACTAAGTCGTTTCGATGAGAACATCCATTTTTTAGGTATTCTTTGTGCGAAGGTAATTATTTTTTAGACTCAACCACTTAAAAGTGGCCACCGTAACCAAATCTTCTATGCATATAAAAGAAAGTCGTGTTACCCAACTAGCACACTAGTGGAAATAGCAGCCTATTTTGCAACTTTCAGCTGTACAGTAGCGCTTTAGGGGTTCAGAAAGTGGTTATAAGGTCTTCTATTGCTTCCGTTACTGCCCATAGCTGTGAATATCACTAGGGGTAGCAGCAGCTGAACCAAATACCACTCTAGGCTTTACAAGAGATCATTTTACAACCCATTTACCGTCTATAGCTTTCAAAGAAAGTTCAATAATGTATCTTACAGCTTAAAGCTGCTAAAAAGCTTCTAGTGCCGCTGCTGTACGCTTCACAACTGCATAAAGACTGTAATTGCAGACTTTTTAACGGAACTGTAAAAAATATATATTTATCACTGTTCTGCCACTAAAAGTTACATTGCAGAAGTTATTTGCACTTTTGCGTAGACTTAATTAGCAATTTGATCAACTGTGTTACTAATAGTGACATTAAGGCACAAACAAAAATAATGCGCCAAATTCGAGTTCAACAAACACAAGCGAGGGTCCCGTAGATTTTGTTTACTCAATTAGTAGCGGACCAGTTACAGAGGAAAAGTAAGTTATGGCTTGGTGTGGCAAATTATAAAAATAAAGTAATTTAAACCTTTTTGTGTATTTTTTGATTTCTTTCTTCTAGGTGCATTCAATTTAATTAAATTTAAAATTCTAAAATTTTAGTGGAAAAAATATTGATTTTAGTAAACATAGATGGAGTACCTAAAAGTATTGTTTATATTATTGTGCAGTATTTTTGAAATGCCTCACTTAAGTCCCATAATATGTGCAATTTATCTGGGTTCAGCTAAACCAAAAGATTTTCATGAATTTTTAAAAGTTATATTGAAGAAACGGGCTGTTTTCTTTATGATGTTAACATATGAAATAGAAAAAAATATATTTCACTGAGATGCTTTGTATGCGACTCTCTTGCCAGTGCTATGATAAAATGTAGGTATACACCTGTATCTTCTTGCTATCTGCCAGAATGTGTTATTAACAAGTTGGGAGAAAATTTCTTAATTTTTTTCCTACGTCAAGTCTTATAAGTAGGGGGTTCTATAATAACCGCTCAGTTTATTCAAGATGATGCTATATTTATAATTAGCTGAAGAATAGGCCCCAGGGGGCGTGGCTTCGGCTGTGACGTCAGAGTGGCGTGATGGTGGTGCGAGACGGAGAGGGGAGGGCGAGCTGGAGAGCGGGGACACCGGCAGGCATCGGCCTCTTTGCGCTGTGACCATCGGATCGGACGGACGTTCACTAGCATTGCTCAATTTCGGATTAATTTATTTTAAACTTTAATTATTTGATACTTTTGTAATAATTTAATAAATATTCTTTTGTTGAGTGATTTTATTTTTTTAGCAATAATAGTCTAAAACGCTAATTTCAGAAGTGGGATTCCTAACCACACCTGTGTTGGTTTTTTAGACGATTAAGAGAATCGTTCGGTGTTATATTTTCTTAGTTAGCTATCAATCGCAATGCCTAAGGAATCCAGCGGTAAATCGCGAAAGCGTGGACGTTCATCCGATTCAGGTATCGAACAACAGCTTCAAGCGATAATTTCTCGTTTGACGGCGTTGGAAGATACGCGCATTCCTAATCTAGGTCAAGCGTGCGCAGGCATCAGTGCGCGTGCCATCCCGGTGTCGCCTGAGCCGCCGGCGCGCTCGCACTCGCTGCCGCCGCCTGTATCCGATCTAGCGAGTGCATCTACCGGCCATGCGGATGCGCATGCTCAAGCGCGCACGGATAGCGCGATGGAGGGTACGGCGAGCGTGGCGTCGCTGCCCCCGAGCACGACACCGTCAGCTGCGGACCTCATCATGAGCGAGGTGGCTGATAAACTCGCGACTGCAATCAACGCTGTAAACCCGGTGAGATCGAACCATATTTATATTTCTAGTTTTGATCCTTCTTTAAACGATTTTCATGTGTGGTGTGAGGAAGTGGATCATTTGTGTCGTATCAACCGGTGGGACGATCGCGAGTGTTTAGCGCGTATAGGTCATTGCCTAAAGGGTGATGCGCGTGTGTGGCTTAACGAATGGACGTGTAACGAGCGTACGTGGTGTAATTTTAAACGTGATTTTCAATCTTTGTGCCCGCGTAGAATAGATAGCGCGAACATTTTATTCGAAGTCATGAAGACGGACTCCGATCGTTACCCCACATACGCCGAGTATGCTAGGCGTTCTTTGTTACGATTACGCGTAGTTAATGGGTTAAAAGAAGATTTGATCAGTGCCATAATTATACGCGGCATTACTGACCCGCAGATTCGCGCGGCTGCTACGAACGCTAGCTTGTTGCCCGGTGATTTAGTAGGTTTCTTGTCTATTTATATAAAACCGGCTCAGTCTACCCCCGTTCGGAACAAAATAAGTGAATCTGTTTCGCGGAAAAGAGAACACTTCAGTTCGAGTACCAAATGTTTTAAATGTAACGGTTTTGGCCATAAGCTAAACGATTGCCCTAAACGCGCGCGACTTAATAACACAGTCGATAGAAACGAGTCGTCGGAACCGTCCATTTCCAATCGGTCTACAAATAAACCCGAGCAGTGTAGTTTTTGCAAAAAGATGGGGCACAAATTAGAAGATTGTTATGCAAAGCAGCGCAGTGAATCGCGTGGCAAATCTAATGTGAATTCTTGTCGTGAGATCCAAGATGATTATCAACGGAACGATATAGCGTCTGCTACCATTTAAGGGCATGCAATTTCAGTGGACTGACGAGCACGAAAGGGTTCGTAAAGACCTTATTGACCGGTTAACCAACAAACCTGTGCTGGCTATTTATGATCCCTCGTTAGCTACAGAAGTGCACACTGACACGTATCGTCGTGAGATTATGGTGCTGTTTTACTGCGAACGATCGCTGAAGGCCGCAAACGACCAGTTGCGTACTTTAGTAAAGTCACTCAGGAGGCCGAGTCGCGTTATCACTCATACAAGTTAGAAACTTTGAGTGTACTCAAAGCGTTGCAACATTTTAGACATTATTTAATTGGCAATAAGTATAAAGTCGTAACTGATTGCAACACCTTGAAACTGACCCAACGCAAAAAAAGATCTGCTGCCTAGAGTAGCTAGGTGGTGGATGTATTTACAGGGCTATGATTTTGATGTTGAGTATCGTGAAGGGACTGCGCTATCGCACGCCGACTACTTGAGCCGCAATGCAAATTAATATGTGCCAAATTCCAAGACCGCGTAACTGGCCCAAGATAGCGCAGGCCGCTGATGAAGAACTCTTTGTCATTTTAATAATACGAGACGCTTTTACCAAATATTGCTTATTGTATCCGATTTTTAGATAAGATACTTATGAACTAAAACGAGTTTTTGAACATTCAATTTCGTTATTTGGCACACCTTGTTTAACTGTATCAGATCGAGGCCGAATGTATGAGAGCTCATCATTATGTAACTGTATTAGAGATTTAGGTAGTGAGATTCATTTTATAACTGCAGAGTAGTCCGAGTAGACCGTAATGGGCAGGTTGAGCGGTATTGTCGTACCGTTATGAATATGATCCGAGTGGAGACGAATTTTCGACAGGAAAGTTGGTCTAAAAATTTTGTGTAAGTTACAGCTCAACCTGAATATTACTTTACAGAAATCTATTTAATGTTTACCTGTAAATTTGTTTATTGGCAGTGATGGTGCAACGCCTGTCATACGATCCGTGGTCCGCGACATCGCATATGAGGCCACCAGTCCGAACCGAGAATCTCTGCGAGAGCTGGCGCGGCAGCGCGCTAGTTCGAGCGCAGCAGGATGCTTGCGTGAACAAGCGCCGCAAAGAGCCCCAGCCCTTCCGCACCTGTTTGTTCCGCTTCCGATGACCTGGTTTTCGTGAGGAAGACAAGTCAGTCTACCGGCAAGTTAGACTCCGGTGTGCAAGGCCTTTACACCGTCACGAAGATACTGCCACAAGATCGATATGAGCTTCGACTGGTGAGTGGGTCGTGTGGTAAGAGCACGCAAGCCGCGGCTCAACACATGACACTGTGGCGAGGAGAGTGGACCCGCGATGTGTGCGCGGCATTCTTCGAATGTGAGTATACGCGGTTTGGCTATTCATGGTGCGCATCCCGAGGGCTCTGCGCATATTAACTTATAACCCTCTGATGGCCTAGTTGTATTACCGCTTATTGCTGTGTTGTTGTTTTGGCACCCTGAGGGCTCTGCCTGTGGTACATCCTGAGGGCTCTGTACGTGATGTTGTTGTTTTTGTCTTGGCATCCTGAGGGCTCTGCCTGTGGTACATCCTGAGGGCTCTGTACGTGATGTTGTTGTTTTTGTATTGGCATCCTGAGGGCTCTGCCTGTGGTACATCCTGAGGGCTCTGTACTTGTTGAAATCTGGTACCCTGAGGGCTCTGCCAGTCACATATCCCGAGGGCTCTGTGTGGTGACTAGTATCCTGAGGGCTCTACTAGCGTTTATAGTGTTTATTTTTATGTTTTACATCCTAGGCTCCGTTTAACATAAAAATAAACTGTTCTCTTCGATTCATTTTTTTTTTCTCATCTCATGTGAGATGAGTATAGGTGTTTACGTTTATTTTATTGTGTTCTAATGCAAACAATGTTTCCACTAGGTGCCGCCGATGAGGACGACTCCTTGGACTCCGAAGAAAGCACGGAGGGAAACATACAAGAAGTACGAGTGGAGGTCCACGCTCAACCGTCACCACCACATCAGATGCTGCCTGAAAATGCGGTCGAGGACGAACCGACTTCAGGAACGGCCGAATTAGCTGAAGAATAGGCCCCAGGGGGCGTGGCTTCGGCTGTGACGTCAGAGTGGCGTGATGGTGGTGCGAGACGGAGAGGGGAGGGCGAGCTGGAGAGCGGGGACACCGGCAGGCATCGGCCTCTTTGCGCTGTGACCATCGGATCGGACGGACGTTCACTAGCATTGCTCAATTTCGGATTAATTTATTTTAAACTTTAATTATTTGATACTTTTGTAATAATTTAATAAATATTCTTTTGTTGAGTGATTTTATTTTTTTAGCAATAATAGTCTAAAACGCTAATTTTATATTTACAGTTTTTTGGATCTTATCTCCCTTGTATGTTTTTTTCCAGGTGTGTGTTAATATAATCGAAAACATGTTTGCTTTAAGTGTACAGTGTGGGAGAATATTTCCATGTTTCGCACACTGTGATATTTCCTGACACTGAAATGTTCAAGTTGGTTGGATGGTCCGAGAAGATGTGGCGAGGGCGCTGGTAACAGTTTTGTGGCTTATTGATCTGTTATCGAGCAATCTAATATTTCTATTAACTGCTTGTCAGCCATTTCATACGTCATAATATTGTTCCTTTTAACAATGCAGCTTAGTTGAATCCAGTTCGGTTTTGCGTTGAATCTTCTAATCAACGTAATTTTTTACTTTTTTATTCGGCCAGTGTAACACTAAATTTTTCCCATTTAGATGGACAAATTGAAAGTTCTTGTTTATATTGCTTTTCGTTGTAGGTTTGAATTATTTTGAAAGTCATTCTGAAAACATGGTAAAACATAGTTAAACAATTTAATGGGCGAAAACTATAGAAGCAGCTGCAAACGATCATCGCATTTTAGGGTTTTCAACGAGTTTTACGGATCTCTAAGCAAGTAACCATTAATGTGGTTCGATATCTGCAGTAAGTATGAAATAAAAGTTATTGTAAGGACTTGAACTGCATTAGTGGTCCAGTTATTACTTGGACCTTCAGAAGAGTGAAACTCAACGCTTTGACGCGCAGAGAGGAAGTAATGAGGTTGAAATTGCAACTCAAAGCTGCTTCTCATAGACGCCATGTTTACAGGACAATATTTATCAGTTTTTGATAATTTTATAAGTTTTGATAAAAAGATATAGTAAAATATCACTAAATACAGAACCAGAAACTTACAAAATACAAATGTAGTCAAGTATGTAATTTTTATATAGTGTAGGTTTGTGACATAATATTATTTGTTTAATGAAATTTCACATATTTTAGGATATTATGAGATAATTATTGAGGCGCGTAAAAAATACCCTAATAATATCAACTATTCGCACGAAAAACTGTTCTGCGTTTTTAGCCACTTGCATATAATACGAAATATAGCTCAAAAATACTTACTTCACTTCACTGAATTATTTATTTATATTCTGTAATGTCTGACGAACAACAGCTGTGAGATTTAATAAATGAGAGACAAGGTGAATGATCAGTGATCTAGTTCGTACACACAAACCTGTCATTCATTCAATAAGCTCCATAAGAGCTTTAGTATGGTGATAATTATTCGTTGCAGCTCCTGCAGCGCTTTTATGCCACCAGTTTGAAGTTCTAATGGAACTGTTAGTTGCAAAAAGTTGTGCCTCTTTGGCTGCAAAACAGCTGCATTAGGTCTGCAGTGCACGCTTTGGCGCTTGAACTTGGCGCCTTTGGTAATAATCGGATTGGCTCCAAAGCTCTTAAGCAACTGTTTTGTGCTAGTTGGGTAGTTACACAATGTATAACTCAAGAACAGCTAAACCAATTTGGCTAAAAATTGGTAAGGAGGTAGCTTAGAACCAGGAAAAGGACATAGAATACTTTTTATCCCGTTGAACGGGGCCGGAGCTGGAGCAGAACGGGCCGGGGCGGGACGGGGCTGGGGGCGACAGAAAGTTCGCTGGGTCACATTTACATTACTGTTGGATGAACATTAGTTTCATCTTCTTTAAATCCCACCTTATATTTCAAAAATAAACAACCTAACCTATTCACATCTTACGCCAAGTCAGTTCACGAAAAAACTAAACAAACAAATAGACGTGCTAAGGTTCTTGACAAACGCCTTTTCAAAATAAAGTCATCATCATCATTACCCAAAACTATTCGCCAAAACCGGGTGTTCCGTATAACACATCGTTACTCTAATAAAATACACAAGAGGTTTACACAATAGGTGTAATTTTCAAACAGCGAGTTAGCCTGACCATCATTACATTATGGCGTGCTGTGGTGAAACCGAGCCCAACTGTCTGTGAAGATCTGGACCCATTGTTTTTCTGACAGCAAATTGTCAACCCCCCTGTGCGGTTTGGGGTTCAGCTGGAGAATACTGATCTCTTTACGATAGTGAATTTAGATTTTAGTATAGAGATCATCTTGTTACGTTATCATGAGCTTGATTTATGGTACTTTACAGTCTACCACACGAACAGTATTTTTCATGAATTGTAATACTGGAAATTTATTTAGTCTTAAAAAACGTAAGTGAAAGCTCTACATTTGCATTTACACCTCAATAATAGAACTCAGTTCATCGGATGTAGCGTAAAAACTTATAGAAAACATATTACTTTGTGTTTCATAATATTATTGGTGTCATTTGCTTTTGGAATAAAATCTATACTAATATTACAAAGCTGAACAGTTTTTTTTTATTAAACGCGCTAATCTCAAGAACTACTGAACTCATTATCAGCCAAAGGACGTCCACTGCTGAACATAGGCCTCCCCCACGGCTTTCCACAGCGACCGATCACTAGCGATTTGCATCCAGTTTGATCCTGCGATCTTTATAAGGTCGTCTGTCCATCTTGTTGGTGGACGTCTTACGCTGCGTCTTTGGTCGAAGGCAGGGCTTGGAAACCTGTATTTTTTTGAACCGGTTTGACGAAAATACAGGTGGAACTTTTTGAAAAAGGTTATGTTACTTTAAACCGGTTTGGAAAAATATGGGTATTTTGCATTAACCGGTTCAACTTTTCGTTCAGGCAGGACAACCACTCTGAACTTCGTTAAGATCTGCAAGCGGTGAGCGCATCTGACGTTTGTTTCTGAATCTGATAATTAGTTTAACATCTTTTGAAGAATATTCGGTCTAAAAACAAGTCGCGTTGCGATCGTCGCGAGCGGCTACAAATTAACCGGTTTAATGAGGTTCACAGTATCGCTCTTATTTGGTTCCGCTCCGGAACGGAATTTTACGATAAAACCGGTTTAACCGTTATAATACCGGTAAATCTTGAACCGGTTTCAAGCCTTGGTCGAAGGGTCTCCAATCTAGAACTTTCCTGCCCCAACGGCCATCAGTTCGTCGCGCTAGGTGCCCTGCCCACTACTACTGCACTGTTAAAAAAAAGAATTTTTGTATTAGTAAATAAGCTATATTTATCGAGAAAGGCTTTAGACTATAAAACATCACGCTACGAGGGGAGTGAAGACAGCAAACTCAAAACGCACGGACGCAGTCGCGAAGAACCCCTAGTAGGTTTAATTTAATAGTGTATACTAGTATATAGCTATAAATCTTTCCTCGATAAATAAGCTATTAAACACAAAAATATTTGTTCAGTCCAGGGGTGGAATTGTGTAAGGAAATCGTATTCATTTGACAGTTCAAAACGTACGGTATGATCTGTCAAACGGCAAAGAACAAAGCGTTTGAAAGATCATACCGTACGTTTTGAAATGTCAAATGAATACGATTGCCTTACACAATTCCACCCCTGGTCCAGGGCCAGTAGTTCCTAAGATTAGTGCGTTTACGGAACCCTCAAAGAATCATTCAACTTACTCTTTCCCACTTTTATTTTTTATAAGCCTTGCTCTGTCCATTAAAGAAACAATGTGTGTTGTGAGTTCTTTCTGATTTGTGTGATCTGTGCTTCTGAAGTTATGTGCGTCCAAAAATATAGACGTTTTTTATTTTTGTATGTTTTCTTGCAAATATGCAGTTCGGGAAACTGCAACGCGATAAGCAATACTCAGTTTAATGCTAGCATAAGGGAATATGCTGTCACAGAGGATAACGTATGTAATTTGTTTGTGTTTATGACTACGCAGGCGTTTTATTTTGTTTGCGTGTTTAATAACCTGAAAACGTCATGTGATTTGCGGTTTTCTGACGTAAAATATTTATGATGATTTTGAACTATACATTTTTAGTCATCCGCTTTCATTTTGCGTAGAGAAGAGACAAGCTTTTATCAGTTAGTTATAAATCTGCACCCTACATTGATAATTGGTATCAAACTTTTGCATCGCACTGTATCGATGCCTACGCGCGTTAGCATCGCGACTGCATCGATGCTAAAAGCAGCGCAGTGTGTAAAGGTTGTCATTTTGCATCGATGCTCTAAGTCGCAGTATGTGGGCTAAGAACTTTTTTTTTATTTGTGAAATATATGTCTATTTCAAAATTGCATGTACATAATAATAATTGGATCATTTTCCCCAGAACTCCACAGGTGTGAGAACATTACAAAAAGAGTTAATAGAAAGATATGCTCACCTAGCACCAGTCAGCAATACAATTCGTTTTAAGGTACGTAACAAATTAAACTAAAACAAAGCAATCACTTTATGTAAATCGCTTATTACAGCAAAACACATTTTTTGTCACTTCACATCTCTAGAAAGCAGTTTGCAAAAAATTTAAGTCACTAATAACATCAAATGAAGGGTAGCGTCTCGGAACATAGAATTTAATTATAAATATTTATTATCAAGTGCAAAAGCCAAAGTTATTTTGCGAAACTGATTGTAAAAATGGTGTTGTTTTATTAATTGTATCGGCTACCAGTCGGTAGTTGAGTCACGTCCGTTCGACTATCGATATGGGCCAAGGAACACGTTTGACTACACGTTTCAGAGTTAATAGTGATATATTTATAGTTTACTTGGTCGATATAATTGCAAGGACCTAGAGAATCTATGTACGTCCAAGACTCGTTGCGCATACTTTTGTATCCTAACCGTTGCACACATTTTCGCTTACATATTTTCTAGATTATCTAGAACTTTATTTATTTTTTTAGAAAACCAACAGCTTAAAAAGAAGTAGTACAAAGTCGTAAGTTCTTATAGAAAGTTAAGCCTATAACAGGTTTCCCTATATTTGCAATTATTTGAGACGCCTAAAACAAGTATATGGGCATAGTAATTTAAACGAGTTAGTTTTTTTATGTAACATGGAACATACATAATAAATCTCTATGAAAATAACACATTTTAACTCGTAGCTAAATAAACTAGGCAAGTAATTACGCAGGAAGGTCTAGATCGTATAAATAAGGTTTAAATCTAACTTTAAACAGTATTCAAACATTTTATTATAAAAATTAATAAAGAAGATAAGCATAGCTATCCATTGCGGCTAAGCAGCCAGCATCATTGACTTCTTTCTACAAGAACATGGTTTATTTTTTGAACTAGCGGTCCCCCGCGACTGCGTCCGCGCGTTTCGAGTTTGCTCCTTCCCCTCCGATGTTTTAGCCTTTTAAGCCTTCGTCGATAAAAAATATAAATAGCTCCTGAGATTAGTGCGTTCAAACAAACAAACAAACTGCTGTATAATATTATGTGTAAATATTAAGTTTAGTAAATAGCTAAGTGGATGTTAAGTTTATTTTCTTATTTTACAGGTCTTAGTTTTTTTCGTGTTTGCTATTTAAAAAGACTTAGAGAAGTAATAAAGGAGATTATGATATAGCTATCCTATAAAAATTAATAATACCAATCAATAGGTAGAGGCAAAGAAGATAAGATAGGCGATTAAAAATAAAAATGCCAAATGAAAGTAAGAGGGGAGTGCGCCTATTGCACCACTTTGGAAGCGTAAATCTTTAAAATGGTAGGCTATTTAAAAAAAATGATTTTAGGAACCTCAATGTCGTGTTAAAATGGTTAATGGTTAATAATTATGGAGTAATAAACTTACACATAGTACATACACATAATAATAATACTAATGGTTACATACACATGTGAGAAAAAAATGTATCGAATCTGAGGCTTAAGTGTAGATAAATTTAATCGTTCAAATTCTTAGCAAATAAAAATGTTCACGACTTGTTATATTGCGTGAAACACAGATAGCATCAATTCTAAATTCCCATCATTCTTCTCTAAACACCGTCATTACACTCATGAAAGTTATTTGCTGTTACAAGTAGAGCAGGAAAAATTGCTTCAATTTGAACCTTATTTTTAACGTTATACGACCAGGTATAGTAACAAGATATTGATAAGATAGTTACAACAAAGAGATGTGCAGATATGAACCTTAATTCAAGATAATAAGAATGAACTCTCGCGCATCGGAATGGCAATTTCCGAATTCCTAAGAATCTTTCCCGTGACGGCCTCGACCTTACTCAGATATAACTGATACTGGAGTTCGAGGTAACAGTGAATCATACTTCCTTATAAATAAGGCAGAATAGATTGCCCATTGTTTGAGCTATATATCAATAATTAAGAAAAAAAAACTTTGCCCATTGTTTGAGCTATATATCAATAATTAAGAAAAAAAATAACTTTTGCAAAAATGTAAAAACCGACTTCAAAACCAAATTTAAAAGAAAGGAGTCAATTTTGGGTGAACAAAATTTTTTTGGAGTCAGTGTCATTGCACTTGCCATCACTATCAGGTCACGAGCAGATCGAGTGTTTAATTAAGACTTTTTATTGCAATTTGGTTTTGAAGTCGGTTTTTACTTTTTTTGGGAAAAAATTAACAAACGGGGGTTGCACCTTTAGAATCTATTTTCTAAGAAGCTACAAATTACCTATCATAGGTTCTGTCATTATAATCACTAAACTCTTAAGCAGTAAGGAGTTGAAACATTAGCTCAGCTCCACGAAATGTTGACTATCAGACGTAACAACATGTCAATATTAAGATTCTAGAAATAATTGCATCAAGATAGTTCTGTCACCAGATCCCGACTGGGCAACAGTGGAACCAACTAACAAGTATAACCTCTAGGTAGGCGAAACCATTTTTCAAATCGGTCCACAAATATATGCATTATTATGAGGTAGAATATTATACTCGAATACAAAAAAAACCAGTCGAATTGATAATCTCCTCTTTTATTTGAAGTTGGTTACAAATAACAGATAAATGAGAAAAATAGAGATTGGCCTGCTTATACCTACGTAATATTTAAGTATGGTATTTATTTATTAATGTATATTCTGTACTTTCTTTAACTAACCCATGTAAAATTGACGACATCCGTGGTAGAGTGGCTAGCACACTGGTTTCAAGCGTCGCCATCTCGTGAAGTTCCGGGTTCGATTCCCGGTCGGGTCAATGTAGAAAACGATCTTTTCTATACTGTCTCGGGTCTGGGTGTCGTGGTACCACCGTTGTTTCCGATTGCCATAATACAAGTGCTTTAGCTACTTAGCTTGGGATCGGAGCAATGTATGTTATGTTGTCAAATATTTATTTATTTATTTAAACATTCATCATTATTTGAATCTTTAACAGAAAAAATATCAGGGTACCGTCATATTACATTAGTTTAATTAAAGTACATTGACCTAAACTTCCATGCATAATAATAACTTATTATTTTTCTTATTTCCAATAATGAGGATTTTTTAACTAACGTTAATTAGGAGGCAGACTTTATAAATAAATATATGTAACTACATAGTTTAATATGAATACAAACGATAATAAGGATTAATTTCTAACTTTGCTAGACCACGAATAAAGAGACAATTTACTATTTTCTGTGCTTTCATTATTCATATATTTCTGTCTATTTATTACTCTATGGTCAATCCTATAGGTATTTAATAAAATTGCATACCAGTGTTCACTCTATAACTCAAGTACCTACAATTATTTCTCTCTCTCCCTTTCTCTCGTTTGAAGAAAATGAAATTAACATCTGATAGACGTGGGTTTCCTGGAGCAGGATAATTGAGCTCAATTATATTTGTTATGGTCCATCGAGCGTAATTTTGTAATTTGGACCTTCCTGCTTTAGTAAAAGAATTTCTTATTCTTTCTTCGCTACGGTCCAATGCATAGTGGGATGGTCTGCATTCACACGAAGTCTTTGAAAAAATAATGGTGGTTGTAAATCTGATTGCAGGTTTGTGGATTCATGCAACCGTTTTATGGTTAGAGCGTAATTCCCAATTCAATTTGCGGTTAAAGCTTTTGCTATAACCTATTATATTATTTTTCTGTGGAGTAAAAAATAAATATCTACATGCTCGTTGAAAGGGTTAATGAATCATTACACGAGCTTGTCATTAGTGAGAAAAAGGAAATGCCGAATCAAATATTGTATAAACATTAATGTTGAGTCTAATTTCATGGTTAATTACTAGTAGTTATTACTATTTTTAGTGTGTCATTTATTGAAAAAAATGAAATACTGAATCGAATAATTTACTGTTATAAACATTAATGCTGAGTCTTATTGCATCACATTCACCACAAAACCGCAAACATTAGTGATTATTATTAGTACAGTGTATTGTTACATTAAAAGTAGCATTTATTGATTTTTACTTTGAGATACGATATCAAGTATTTCATTTGTTACGAGAAGTGTGGTAATTCGATTGCGAGTTTAACTGTTTAACCAAAAAAATAAATTAAAATATCTACATGTTAAAAAAAACTGCCGCACGACCAAAATCTAAATACCTAGAAATTGTAACCCTGAGAAATCAAAAACTATTTCTTCTACGTCAATGAAAATGCGATCGGTGAACTTTTTTCGTATAAGATTTGCACAAGAATTACATACCAGCCCCCCGATTCAAAACCATTTGGTTACGGATTCGATACGATTCTAAAACTTTTACATATTAATAAAATTATAATAACGTTGATTTTTCCGATGAAACTTTTCTATTTTGTTCTTATATTATATTTATTAACAAACTGACAAATTGACATTCTATCAAACTGCGACATTAATTTAAAAATAATAGAAAATCTAGCCGGAACCCAAGCGAATGGCTTTTCGAACGTTCTGAATCGCTTTGCTGAATCTACAAAACTGATTTTAAAAAAACTGAGTGCCAAAGAATTTTTTAGGACTACTTTAGGCGCTTTTAGTTGGTAAATAGCCTCTATAGCAACTTGCTGAAAGTTTCGTAACGTTGCATGTAAATGATTGTAACCGGATTTTTATTTGTAATTTTTATATGACAACAAGAATTTTTTACTTTTTTTAAATGAAATAAAATTTATTTGCCTTAAACATGGTTTAACATAGGTGACCTTAAAAGTAATTCAATGTATTCATGTTTTACTTAGGCATGCAAATTTTATTAGATTTAATATTTCCACATCAACATTTTGTTTTTGTTGTAGGAAGTACCAGATAGTACGTTATCACCCAGCTCGAGTCACGGACGAGGACTGCTTCATCTCAATCACCATGGTAAAAAAATATGCTAACATAATAATAAATGATGCAATTAAGGCTAATTACTCCCTAAAATAGGATAACGAACACTCATGATGTCAAACTGGTTACACAACCCAATATCGTGCTTATAAGCAAAACCATTGAAAAAAAATTTAGGGTATATTTTGAAAATGTACTGCTAAATAATGTAGCAACTATGATAGAAAATCCGTTTCAAAACAAACCAAACTTTTGGAAAATATTGTATGAGTCGTGGCATTATGCACCTTGGTATAACAACAAACAGTAAGGCAATAAACAGAACATTCCAAAATTTCTCAATAGCCCTTACCCATTGATCATGAATTATAAATGTCCTAGGCGTGAGAATGCAAAATGCTTGTCAACATTCTCAAGCTTGAGAATAGTACCTTTAAAACAAGTCAAGTCACTCTGATCTGGACACTCAGTATTTACACAACCAATGAGTACACTTTCCAGCCAAGAACATGTTGAAAAACAGCTCTTTTTGAAATGTGAGATAGGGGAAATCCCAAGGAGTGAATCATATTTTTTCTCAGACTAGTGATAATAAAACTGCTTGCAAATATTTTTAGAAAGATTCAGGTTAGTTAGATTTCTTTACCCTGAGTGAGCTTTTATATTTATAGTCGACTTTGCCACCTTCAGATACAGAATATTCGTCCAATACAATATAAAACGACTAATTTGAAAACGTCATCGACACCTATTTATCAACAATCATTTATGTAAATGACATTTTAAAGTCAAACATTTTATACTTATTCGGCGGATAATTCTTATCTGACGTTAGTAAAATCGACCCTAAGACGTTTAGCTTTCGTATAAAGATTCAATTAACCAGGACCCTTCAATAGCTAGCGTGATACAACAAGAGCTGATGTCAACTATTAGTACCTGAAGTTCTTGTTCCATTAAGCAAATGAAAGTAGGTAGTTTAATTTGAAGTATCACCAAGTTGATTTATAATTTGATGTTCGTCACAATACTTACTTTATATTATAAATGTGAAACTAACCCTGTCTGTCGATCCGTCTATCTGTCGCCTTTCGCGCCAATATTTCTTATTCAAATGAAACTTGGCACACACATAGTCTAAGGTCTGAGAAATGACATAAGTACTTTTTTTTAAACAAGACCACGGAGGTACGTGGTCGAGTGGCTAGCACGCTGGTTTCAAGCGTCGCCATCTCGTGAGGTTCCGGGTTCGATTCCCGGTCGGATCAATGCTGACAACGATCTTTTCTATATTGTTTCGGGGCTGGGTGTTGTGGTACCACCGTTGTGTCTGATTTCCATAAAACAAATGCATTGGCTACTTACTTTGGGATCAGAGCAATGAATGTGATTGGTGTCCAATTTTTTTTAAAATGCAAATAACGGGTAAATAGGGGTTGAAAGGGGGATGAAAGGTTGCATGGAAGTATTGTCAATTTCAAAGCTAGAAGCTTGAAACAATTCGGCATTTGATTAGATATTAATAAGTATAACATTCAAATTATCTAAAATAATACCCTTAAGGTGTTAAAAATGTAAAATAAGTTTTGATGGAAATTATTCATTTTTTAAGCTAGAACGATGAAACTCTTTCTATGGCGTTTAAAAAAATTCGTAGTTTATAAAAATATACTCAAATAAATTAATATCAATACTTTGTATCTTGCGTACTCTTACAAATACTTTTGCATATTATTTGTACGAGTATTATCATTGGCCAAAATAATTAAAAATTCAACGCAAAGTCACTATTCCAGGCGGACGAAGCCGCGGGCACAGCTAGTATGCTCGTGAATCGGTGAAGACTTGACGTTTTAAAATTTTCATCTCTTTTTAGGATATGGCTTAAGCGATCACGACGAAAGCCCCCACCCTGGCTACGCTTATGAGTATCACTTCCCAGACAACCATCATGTACACTACAATGATCACGATTATCACTACGATACTGATCATGATTACGACCACCACTACGGACATTTGGATCATCACGGCCATCATGATTACAAACATGGATATAGGCATCATCACAAACATTACGATCATGTAAGTTAACAATATTTTTTGAGTTTATGAAAAAATAAACGAAATCCTGTAGAGTTTTGCACACAGTGTCTTCCAGTTTTACAAATTAGATTTATATATTAGTCTTAATACATAAATCTAATTTGTATTCTCGCGTCAATATTACGAGTGATTTTCGTAAGAAAATCGATTGAAAAATTACGTGAAATATTGTCGCAAGTACTTACAAAATGTAGTTATCTTTTTAAAATCAGTCTTGTGCAGATTATATTCAGTTTTCTTTAGGAAATGACACATTTATTCACGAAAATCATACGCCATATTGAGGCGGGTGATTAAAAAATAGGGCGGGCCCCTGGATGGATTTCTGGCTTTCATTTTAATGAATAATTAATGTAAATGAATGTTACCAAAGCTTTTTGCCGAGTATATCGTAGAATACCATGACCGTGCTAGGAACGTGTCAGGTAAAACAATATTACTTTTATTGAAAGCCACATATATTATAGCCACAAATATTACTTTTATTGATGGTCGAGTTGGCAAGGGCCAACTCGACCGTCCCGTCACCAACCAACACCGTAGCGTGCCATGCACGGAGCGTGTCGGCACCGGCAAAATACGTTCTCTCTCGCTCTCGCTCTAGCTCCATAATATATAACGGTGAGACAGAACGCTGTCAATCCATTCAGAGGGCAAGGTAGAGCGTAAGTAAGTAAGTACGTAAAGATAGTTCGAGCCATACACCACCACGCGGGCTCAGTGCGGATTGGTGGAGGGGTGTTAGCAAGGCAAGCGACTAACCCTGCTGTCAGATGTTATCAAGCCGCCCATGAGGCCTCTGACTAGGCTTAACGACTAACATCAACCGATATTAGCTGGGACCAACGGCTTAACGTGCCTTCCGAAGCACGGAGATGCACTGATATACGTCACTTATATGGTCGCAATGGTCACCCATCCAAACACGAGCGCGCTGTAGGTTGCTTCACTTCGGTATCACTACCAAAGCGCTGCTACCACTGCGCTACGAGCACCTCCTAGAGCCTGAGGTAGAGCTTATCGTCATGGTATGACACGATGCAGTGGCAAAATACCTTTAAGAATAATAAAACAAGGTGCTTTTACTAAATTCAAGTTTCAAGCAATATCACTATCTGTGATGAAGTTACCTAATATTCGTCTAGGACACCCTTCACCAATCCCACGTGAAGGTTTAAGTATGATTGCTTAGATCTCAGTGCAGGATATTATAAATTTCGTCTGTCACACCTACATAACCGCTTATGTCTTACGTCCGATCCCACGGTTGTTAATTGATATGTTAAGTGGTTTTAAGGCAATTTTTTAAATGTATAATTTAAAAGTCCGCGTCCGATTTTCGTGATCATAAGTTGACGACAACGTATAATGTGGTAGAAGATGCGAATTTAAAAATAATGAATAAACAATCATGTGCCTATGCACCGGTTTCCTGCTCTAGTTTTCATATAATATGTAATTGAAACCAGCCATGTATTTTAAACACAAAAATAACTAAAACCTTGCTGTGTGCAAATTATTATTGACTCAGCAGGGCATTGCCCCAAAAAACGTAACAGTGTACTGACCAAAATTTCGTTTCAGGCACTGGCAGCAAAAACTGTACTATGGCCAATAGCTGGTATTGCCTTATTGGGGGCCGCAGCTGCCTTAGTCAGCAACCCGGTTCTTCTACAACTAGGAGTCGTCTCAGGAAAGCGGCGAAGACGAGACACAGAAGAATTTATTGACAGTGACACGACCAGAAAAAGACTTGACGATGAACTCATCCTACACAATCTGAAGAATTTCAATAACAATACCGACACTACGTCCAATTCAAAACTCAATAAAAGTATGAGAAGAAGAGGGATGTTATTGAAAAAGGTTATGAATAGCAATCACAGGTTATTGTTCAGAAATGTTGATCCAAACGCAAAAGCAACTATTCAGTCGGTTTCTTATAAGCCTTTGAATAATGCAGATTCAAAAGATAAACAATACATTCCTATCCCTCTTATGATCAACGACGTCGACGTAAATTAGTCTATGGAAATTATATTACACTACCTGCATTCCTAAGATGTTGTTATGGGGTTGAGGCTTCAATGTAAATAAAGTTCATACAAATTGAAAATTTAGTTTTATTTTTATGTCAGCATTCATATTGAAAACTTACCGGAATGGAGACACGGTATCCCAAAAGCGGAAACAGCAAGAAAACACAACACAAAAGATCAATAACACATCACAATCGAGAAAATTAACACTGTGTGAACTGCACTGAGCACAATAATGATACGATTTAAAATCCGAACTGTATGAACTGTTAAATATTGACAAAACAAATGGTGCACGTCATTTGTTTTGGGTGAACGTCACGAGATCGTACGGGAGTGAAGTCAGGCGAGAGACTGAGAGTTCGATCAATGAAGTTGCTGCTAGGTGTAGATGTGTGCGTGTAGATGACTGCTCAGGCGCAGCAACGCAAGGGCTGTTGAAAAACTTGCTCCGATTTTGTGTATGTGTGCGTGACGTGCCGGTATTGCCGACAAGCGATAAACCGTGTTTTGATCCGTACTGGATTGTAATAAGATATTTATTTGACTAGCTTATTTAGATCTTTGTGCATAAGATAGGACGTGTTTGTGCATTCATGCATTAAAGTTGAAATTTGATCAAATTTAACTGCTGTTAATGCTTAGACGTCATATTTACAGTTCTTTGCTTTGGAAATAAAAATAAAGGCTTGCTGTTTTAAATTCTTTGATAACTGGATCGCATAAAATTGTATGACGAAACATTTTATTTTTTTATTAGTCCAATGGGTAAAGTAAGGCACCTGTTCAAAGGGATGTTAAATCATTAAACGACAGATGGTTTAGCAGCAGATGTAACGGCACCGTTGTTCAAAACGAGAACAAAAAAAGTTTGTTAACTTTTTTGTTTGTTTTGCTTAATTTATCCACTACTAACCATTTACTTAAAGCTGAGAATATTCAGACTTAATTATGTAAAACTTATTGACCTTGTAAAGTATTAATATTTTGACTTTTCTTCGATGATAGACTCTTCAGAATCAAATATTGATATTATTTTGGTAAGTAGGACCATTTTTACCTATAATTATTGTCGTTTTTATTACTGCTTTCGCCATCTGGTAAATATTATGGACACTTTTAAAGCTTTTGGTGCACTCTGTGGCAATCTTTTATGTAAAAAAACAGCAACCAACTCGACATTTCCATAGGTTAATGCATTAAGCAACTGCTAGATGTCACTTTTTCAATTCCTACCGGTCTCTTGTAACTTGTCTGAATAAGTTTTAAAATATTGTTGCTAAACTTTTTAACAGGTTCCCCTACAAATAAAATACTTTGTTTGAATTTCATAATAACACTTAATTATATTAAATGGAACATTACACTGGATTTGTTTAAATTATTAATGGCTGCATGATCAATTTGGTTCATCCATTTATCTTGATTCTCCTTTTTCTACAGTTTGAATCCAAACTGAAACAAAAGATGTTTTCATTTATTTTAATGGTCAGTTAGATACTTTATTTAGTAAGTTCTAATAATAAACAGTTTAAATTAGTATTGTTAAAAAAGAAACTTACCTTGGGGGCATTTTCAACAGCGCATTTGAACATCAAGGCAGCTCTTTCGCAGCCCTTTTCACCATCACTTACTTCAACGTTGTTAACTGAAAATAAAACAACATGTAATAAATATTAAAACACTATTATCAACCGTGATAACCCAAAGACCGCCTTAGAGAGTGGCGTGATTAAATGAAATATCAGTTAAGAATCAACGCTACACGTATTATATAGGGTGACTTTGTTATCAGTACCGAAATTTTGTGTGAATTTTAGTGAAATCGAGAAAAAAAATCAGCTGTTCCATACAAAAGTTCAATTGGCGCGCGGTCAAAATGTATGGAACAGCTGATTTTAAAAGTTCTTCATATTCATCAGTGGAGTCTTTACACAAAATTTCGGTACTGATAACAAAGTCACCCTGTATTATCTGGGGCTAAACTAAAAAGGAAACATATCTTCGAGAGCGCGTATAAAATCGCGATAGGACCGCCTAAATTGTATCTATATTTCCTTTACATAAGCTTTTAATAACATAACAATATCAGTAATTATAAGTAGTTTACTATTGAATTAAAAAGATCTTAGTTTTAAACGACTAATTGACAAATTGGCAATTGTAGGTTTTGAGTTTTGTGTTTAACTTATTTTTAAATGACATGACGTATCACATACCACTCCGGTTTTTTGTTAATTTGTTCGGCAGTCGTGTAAAGTCCGTTTTTCTTTGCTAGTCAAACATTGTAAACAATCTTGACATTCCTTTTTACATCATTGATTTAAAATTTTAAAATAATATAAACAAAAAACTCACAACATGCTATATTTTTAAATCAAATAGTATTTTTTTAGCTGATACTTTTTTTAAAGTTATGGAAAGATTGTAACATTGTTGGACTACATACTTGTTTCTGAAGTTTACGCGAATAGTACTCATCGAAAGAAAACAACTTTTTTACGTATTAACTTTTCGCGAGTTTATTAATTTTATCCCGACGTTTCGAACACTTTACAGTAGTTGAAAAATTCCACCAGCATGGGATCCAGTCCTAACTAGGACCCAAGCTAGACCACTCACCGCAAGATCACAAGACACAGTTAGCTCTTTCTGCGTGGATAGGAACGTTAATTAATATTATTGAGTGACGGTAGTGTATTTTTTTCAAAAACTCTGTAAATGACAAATAACATCTTAGTCTACCCGTGAGCACGAACGCTGTAAAGTGTTCGAAACGTCGGGATAAATTAATAAACTCGCGAAAAGCTAACCCGTAAAAAAGTTGTTTTATTTCGATTGTTAGACTAGAAAAAAAAGAACGGACTTTAAAAAGGAATGTCAAGATTGTATTCGACTAGCAAAGAAAAATAGACTATTACAAGTTATCCTATCTTACCTTCCACACATAAATCGGCCATCTTTTGTGCATTCTCGAGTCTCTTTTCGTCGCCATTTTTAGAAAGCTCAGCGATTTTGTACGCATGGTCTTTATCATAGAGTCCTTTGGCGTTCATCTGTAAAACGAGATTTTTTTAAAAAAAAATCCTTTGTAGAAGATTCTTCGCTGATTGCCTGTTAAGAAAACATAATCCTGTCCCATGCTCCAAGGGTCAATCTCATCATGAGGAATTTTACGTGCATGCCATGGCAGCATATACAGAGTAGCCAAAACAGTGACGTCCAATTTTTTTTTGAAACCTTATGTCCAGGGCTATCCAAATATACCCTATTTATGTTAGCCGAATTTTCATAGTTTTCTAAAGATATTAATATTTCTCACAAATTCTGAGAATATTCAAACAAATAATTTCTCAAAATTTTATAATGTTATGTTGGGTTTCTTATACAGTATGATCCTTGTAAATTAAATTTCCTTAATCTACTTAAAACTAAGACACAGAGTGGCCCTGTATACACAAATAGACTAGGGCAACACGTTAGTTCAGTTGTTGGTTTTGCGCCTGACTTTGCTACTTGCTCCTGTAACCTCGGAATGTCGTCTCATCGGACAATGATGGACCCGTATCCTGAGATCGACATCTCTGCTGAGATGTCTGTTATAACCGAAATTAGTTACGAATATTATTTTAAGCTAGGTATTTAAAAAAACCTTACCAATCCGTCCAGCTTGTAAGCGCAGGCCAGCAGACACTTGACCTCAGTTTTCTGAGGGACCATCAAGTTTTGAAGCTTGGTCAGCTCAGTCAGCTCAACAGGGTGCTCACTTAAACATTTTGTTACCAATTTTATAAAGTTTGCCTTGATTTCTTGTTCGGTCAGTGCCTGAAAACGCCAAAATTTTGCATCATAAGTCGTTAAGCATAAAACCACGTCTTGATGACGACCTCCGTGGTCTAGTGGCTAAGTACGCTGGGTTTCAAGGCGTCGTCGCTCCGAGGTTCCGGATTCGATTCAATATTGAAATCAATATTTTCTTGGGCCTGGGTGTTGTGGTACCACCGTTGTGTCTGATTTTCACAACACAAGTGCATTAGCTACTTACTTTGGTATCAGAACAATGTAAATAAATGAATGGTTGCCAAGCCAAACCGTTGCTAAGTTATCTACCTGTGCATAGCCACCGACGCAATGACGTCTCGGAGCGTCTCGGCTATTATATTTTCTGTGGTCTCGGTGAGGTACGTCGACTCCAAGGCCTAGTTCCGTGATTGAGAGTTAATCCAGCTAATTTAAGATTGGATATTTATATATATTTTGATTTAAAAAACCAATGGTCATTAAAAAAGCCATTTTGACATTTGGTTTAGGTAATTTAAAAAATACGCACTATCGTGAATATTCAGCCGCTGGTAACGACATTGAACCATTAGTGGAGCTAACCAACTAATGTTCAAATTTCGTAACCAGCAGTTTAAGATTGGATATTTACATAATATTTTGATTTAAAAAACCAATGGTCATTAAAAAGCTATTTTGACATTTGGTTTAGGTATTTTAAAAAATACGCACTATCGTGAATATTCAGCCGCTGGTAACGACATTGAACCATTAGTGGAGTTAATTATCGATTACGGAACCGGACCTAAGTCACAATTCGTCCTTTCTCCATAGAAATATATTACAAACAATCAAACATTCTTGCTTTAAATTATGGCAACTAATCCCAAAAATCCTTCGATCGAACTCCATTCAAAATACCTTATTGACTTTTACCATTAACCAAAAATACAACTCTTATTGAAAATTAATAAATGAAAACAACTTACATTACTGTATCCAGTAAGCAACAATACAAGCGCTAGATACTGAATCATGATGTTTCAACTTTCTGAGATGTTATGTACATGAACTAACATTTCAGCGATATTTATACTACCCGTGTAAGTATAATTGATAGAAATTATTAAGATAAGCATCCAAATCATGTTTGATATTAAAAATCAAATAACAATTCCAAAGTAATCTAAATTTTGTGTAATTTAAACATTATTTTGATTACTTTTTCCAGTTTCAATCATACACGGAAGTATATTTCCTATGAGCAAATAACCTATCATACCATTGATAAATAATTTATCTAGTATTAATAATGTTAGGTACATTATTGTCTTGATTTCGAAAATAAGATAAAAGCCTTCTACATTATGTTTTTGTACCTAATACACTTCCTAATTTAGGTTTCCATAGCCCAAAACAACCCTAATAGCTTAGCTCAGAGATCAAAATAGAAAATTTTGTAAAACTCACGACGTTTGAAATTATACACAAATGTTTAAGGCAAGGACTTTAGCATGTAAGATCAAGGTTTCAGTCTCCATGTTGACACCAACTTTGAGCTTAGGCCTCTCTCCGGAAAGGAGGAAATTATGTAGGTAGTGGGGTAGACCTCATTTCCATCCTCATCCTCAGATCCGTCCGTGTACTATCCGAGGCTACATCCTTATATGACATTTGGTCCTTTAGCCATTTGTCTCTTCGAGGAATGTTAACGGAGTATAGCTCTATTTCGTTACACTTTATATGCATGTCGTCACTAAGCATGCTTAGTAGTTTTTTTGTTTCAAGTACTACTTCTTTGAGTATATTAGATTTTGAGAAGTCGATCTGTGATTTTCGTATTTGATACTATATGTGCTCTGCTTTGTCTCTTTTTTCACGTGCATATGCAAAAAATCCAGCACAGCATTTAATGCTGCCGCTGGTTCTTCGGTTGCTGTAGGCTGCTTATTTTCATTATTGTTGTCACTTGGCTGACCTTGCTGTACCAGACAGCAGATGCATAGGTTATGACTGGTCTCACGACCGCTTAGTACAGCCATAGAGCAATTATAGGTTTCTCTCACCATCTTGACCCTGCCATTCGACATCAGCTTCACAGAGCAATTTTGACTTTTTTTCTTTTTGAATGATATTGTCTACGTGCGCGTTCCAAGTAAGCTTTTGGTCAAACGCTACCCCATGGATACTTTGTTTCGCCTGAGAAAGGAAAAACTTTTCCGTTTAACTTCTTGACTATTAATTCCAGTTTAATCTTCCTTGTGAATGAAATTACCACTGTTTTATCCGCATTGATAGCTAATTCGTTTTCTCTACACTTTAATATGGTGTTGAGAACGCCTTGCATTAGACTTGAAACTGTGCTGAGGCAGGAATCTCTGATGATCACTACTAGATCATCAGCATAGCCTTGTGTATCATAGTATTTTTCTGCCATTTTAGCGAGTAGTTGGTCTACAGCTAGGTTCCATAGAAGTAGAGACAGTATGCTTTTTTGTAGGCATCCTCTTGTAGATTTCGAGCTTTGAAGCATTGAAGGTGATGTTTACTACTCGGTCAGAGGTAGAGAGAGGTGCATGTTGGTTGATACCTATTGGTCTGTCTGCTAAGTATTTGACTCTGATGTGCTAGTTTATTATCCTTTTCATGGTTTTCATCAGGAAAAATGTAAGACTTATGTGTCTGAAAGTTATGAGTCCTTTTTCCCCGTTTCTGGTATAAAACGTACTTTGACCCAATTCCAAGGTTTTAGTATTATGCCCCAGGCATATCTTGAACTGAATATTTTTAACTAATTGCAGAAGATGTTATTTCTCTAAATCTCCCGCTGATTTAAATGGCTTGATTTTTTCGAAAGCTCAACTAATGTGTTTAACGGCCTTATTCCGATCTGAGCATTCTGCATCATTCCTTTGGGTGTAATTTTATGTGTCGATTTGATACGAACCCAGAAAGTGTGAAAATTTAAGGAGAACCAGAGTGTTCATCTCAGTGTTTATTAATGTGTTACCTGGCTTTTTAAGTACTCCGAGATAGTTATTGGGGCCTTAGCGAGAATTCTTGCTCCTTAACAAAAGCGTCGCCAAGAGGCGCTTTTGGATTTTCTGATTTGTTTCTTATGGTATCGGTACGTTTTAGTCTGATTGAATATTTGTCGTGTAGAAGGTTGGAGCTTTTCTAGCTTGTTGTTACACCACATTGGTGATTTGTTGGGTTTTAGTTCTCTTTCGCGACATTTCTGTTTGTAGGCATTTAGTTCTATCTAAGCCATTGTTGAGCATTTTGACCGCTGCATTGAGAGAGTCTGGTGTTTTCATGGTTTTAGATATGTGCATGCATGTCCCAGGAGGTGTCTTTTGGGGTTTCTTACTCTTGCGTGTTGAGCTTCTACTAACCCGGAAACATCAAAAAATTTATACCTATGGTCAAACATTGAGTTTTCGCTACTGACGTGCCACTTTTTAAACATTTTGTCACATTTTCCGTTGCGAATGTTAGGTCTATTACTTCTTATCTACTTCTTGTTACGATAGTTGGCGTCTGGCCATTGATCAGCATATGTAGACAGTTAGTTAGTAGCACCATTCCAAGAAAAGAAACCCAGAATAAGAATTGGACTAACATACTATTTAATTTACGTGCTCGTAGCGCAGTGGCAGTGGTAGCAGCCCTCAAGTAGTGATATCAAAGTTAAGCAACCTACGGCGCGGTAGTGTTTGGATGGGTGACCATTTCGACCATATAAATGACGTAAATCAGGAGCATCACCGTGCTTCGGAAGGCACGTTAAGTTGGTCCCGACTAATATCGGTTGATATCAGTCGTTAAGCCTAGTTCGAGGCCTTATGAGCGGCTTGATGAAATCTGACAGCAGGGCTTGTCGCTTGCATTGCAAACATCCCTCCAACAATCCGCACTCATACTTGAGGTAAGGCCTTTGCCAGCAGTGTTACAGGCTAACTTCACTTTACTATTTAATTGATTTGTAATGTAACTGTCTCTGTTTACAAAAAAAATACATCATAATAAAAGAAAATACATAATATTATTATAAACACAACACATCGCACCTGTGTGTTTTTATCACATGTCATGATAGTTCAATTTTTTTTATCCCACAAGCGCCCGCGAGCAAAAAATCAGGAGGCCTACTACTAAATACGTCAATACGATTATCGTTTTGTACATTACATCCGAAGCATTCCGATTAAGATTGCATTATTAAAATGCTCAGGAACCGCAAAACAATGATCGTATTGGCGGATAATGTCTACAGCATATTATACAGAAACACGTGAGAAAATCCTGTACACACGTACAAGACTCAATAGTCTGCCTACGAAATTGTAAATTATTCACTAAGAGAATAAAGTAATATCTTACAGCACGGGCGCTATTTTAAAAGTCAACGGCTAAACGAAAGGATTATACTTGTTTTACTTATAACATAGAAAAGACTAGTATAACTGTTATAGAGAACCTTAAGTATATCGAAGAATTTAAGCTGGCCCAAGACGTAGACTACTTTATTCCCGTGGTGAATACGCTTCTCTTTGCGAGGCAATTATAAGATTATCTTCTAAGTTCATACATTTTTTTACTTGAATGCACGTATTGCGCCTTATGAAATCATAAGTTACCATTTTTATAAATACAATTGAGTTTGTAAGTTAATTTCCTTTAAACAGACATTTAAAAAGACAAAACTTTCATTTTGTTACCTAGACTATTTACATATTTTCAAAACAATGACGGTAAATTAACATTGTTTTTTTAATTTTCCACGAAAAAAAAAGGAAATGAAATATGGTGTCCCATGAAATGAAATGAAATGAAATGAATGTTTATTTGCGTTTGGAAAAGGGTACATTTAGTTTGTTATTATTTCATTTAGTTCAGCTTTTCCAGCCATCTATGAATAGCATGCAAATACATATTTTTTGTTATAACAAAGTGACTATAACTACATTAAATCATTAAATTCAAACAAATTAAAAATAATTATTGGAATGTCAGTGTAACCACATTACAAAATGGGTGAGCTTTGCGCGGGAAACGAAAAGGGAAGGACGGACCATATTTCTTCATTTTAGAAATTGTTTTTTTTGGGTCAATTATTGTGATTGTGCGGTGGAATTGCCATGATAATTCGTGCCTTTGAAGAAAACAATGAAGTTAAAGTGAGAATTATGGTGAAGCGAGCTCTAATCGCGTCGTCTTACCCTGATCGCTGTTCCTGCGCTTAGTTTCCTTGTTGAGCATTGGAATGCGGACCGCCTCGCATTTCAATGAGTTAGGTTAAGTTAGGCTAGTTTAGTGTTAGTTTTAGTTTTAAGTGTTGAAAAATGAAAATTTAATTAATGAAGAATTGTCTGTATGGCGTACAGCCAAGGACGTAAAACTTGTATTAAAAAAAAAAATTACGAAATGGAAATAGATAACATCGATACATAATATGTCACATAAAATAATTAAAGTCAAAGTTACAAAAAAAAAACAAGTCATAATGTCACATCAAATTCAAGTAATCATTTACATTATAAAAACAATGCTCGTTTAGCCACCTATATAGGGCGCCTTTAAATCGGTTAAAGGGCAAGTCTTTTATATTTTGTGGTATTTTGTTAAATATGAGCATACACATCCAGTGGCAGTTCTTACTGAATCAAGCACTCTTGAAAATCAGGTCAGTAACCAGTCTTTCTCCATTTCTGGTATAACGCGTGTACACATTTTTCGCTTGTCTGAAATAATACATATTTTGCTTCACAAATTTAGCTATTTCAAGGATGTACAAACATGTACAAACATGGGAGGGGCAATATTTTTAAGGGCTTAAATAGCGGTTTGCAAGGCTCATCGGGTGCAGTACCACATATGGCCCTTATGCATTTTTTTTGAGCAAGGAATGCCTTACTTGCATCAGTTCTATTGCCCCATATAATGAGTGTCATATTTATTTTTTTAATACTAGTTTAACGTCTTTGGCTTTACGCCATACAGACAATTCTTCATTATTAATTTCATTTTTTAACACGTAAAACTAAAACTTACACTAAACTAACCTAACTTAACCTAACTCATTGAAATGCGAGGTGGTCCGCATTCCAATGCTCAACAAGGAAGCTAAGCGCAGGAACAACGATCCGGGTAAGATTTCGCGATTGAGGTCGCTTCACCATAATTCTCACTTAAACTTCATTGTTTTCTTCGAAAGCACTAATTATCATAAAAATTCCACCACACAAACACAATAATTGACCCGAAAAAAAAACAATTTCTAAAATGAAGAAATAAGGTCCGTCCTTCCCTTTTCGTTTCCCGCGCAAAACCCCCCGAGTGTCATATTTATTTACACACTTTTCTCTTCGAAACGGGGCGTGGCCATCTCGACTTTTGAATGACAACCTCTTTGGTGCAACCTCGCACACTCTGTTCGTACTTGTATGATACGTTCATACTCGTATGAGCTCGTTTTCGAAATTCAAAACACATTACACCACATGTGCTGCGATGGATTTTCATGCAATATATCGGCCCATCGAGCGTTGTAAGCTAGTGAAGCGAAACCATTTCGTAGCTAGGTAGTCTATTTGTATCTTGAGTTGAGCAGGGGTACGTGATTTTTTTTAAAGCGATGTTTTAATGATTTATTTTAATATTTTTTTCTTTCTCTTCAGTCAAGTGCTAACTAGAAGCCATTACCTACACGATGATATATTCTTATTTGAAACTGAACCTTTCTTTGCACTTGTACGATAAACCTATACTAGGTATAGGAATTATAGACACTACTGGCAAATAACGTTAGTAAAATAATTATGGAGACACACATTGCTTGATAATCTTTATTCCCTTATTATTATTTCTAAATAACATTACTATGTGGAGCATCACAGATATTGTTTTATTTGCCTTAAAAGTAGGTCTCGGTCAGTATTTAGATTTTGGTCTTGGTCGGGTATTGTCTACAGCTTGAATCCGAACTGAAAAAAGATAAAATATAAATAGTTGTGAAACAGATAGGTACTGTATACGAGGAAAGTATATTATCCGCTCTTTATACCTTAGGAGCATTTTCAATTGCACATTTGAACATCATCCCGGCTCTTTCACAGCCTTTATCTCCATCACTGACCTCAATATCGTTCACTGAAATAAAGAACTCGTATCATATTCAAATATTTCATAAACTACTATTACCTACTACTATTATACAAAAGCTTGTTCAGAATACAAAACAAGGAATGTACGTTTAAATTGTAAAGCGTTATATGAGCTCTAAGTACATCAATTAATATACTCGTAAGTTAGTATGTACAACCCTAAACATCAACACTATTACTTAAATATCTTGTATCGATCGGCACTCTAGTATGGGCAAGTGAAATATTTGTTTGGGATTAAGATGTTGGTCCCATACAAAAAGTTGTTGTATTTGAGCATCAGAATTAGCCCCAAGAAGGAATGCAGTTAATTAAAAATCAAAGGCAACAAATAGCTATTGCTGAGAAACAGCACTAATGAATTTGTACAAAAGAGTTAAAGAATATTGCTCTATTTTTTTAAAAACCGGCCAAGTGCGAGTCGGACTCGCGCACTGAGGATTCCGTGCCAACAACTGAATTAAGGAATCCACTTACCTCCACTTAGCTAAAATTTTCGTTGAATGTATTTGTTAACAGCTACATTATTATTATTTTTAATTTTCACTCTATTTGTTTAGAAGTTAGAGAGGCAAAGACGCCCATTTTATTTTATTTCAGAATCAGAATGTTTATTTGCTAGAAAACATACATTGTAAATAAGGTCTTAATATAAACAAAGTAAATGTATTCAGCCTGCATGCAGACGTGCAAATTTTTTAAACACATGGTACAAATAATTTGTCTTAAAGTCTAGAAATTCCTTAACGCTATAAAAACAATGAAACATTAGCCATTGAGTTAGTTTCTTCTTGAATGTCAAACCTTCTAACACTTTTATATCGTCCGGTAGGTGGTTGAATACTAATATGCACATATTAACCACATTATCTTTGTATATCACCTTGTGACAGGGATAGTTATACAACAAGTGCTTAAAAAAAAGGGCCATAGCCCTTTTTTGCCGAGGTATAATTTCACTACGTTTTTAGGGTTCCGTAGCCGAATGGCAAAAAACGGAACCCTTAACCCTTGTCTGTCTGTCTGTCTGTCTGTCCGTCCGTATGTCACAGCCATTTTATTCTGTACCTATAAGCATTACACTGTTGAAATTTGGTAGGAAGATGTATCCTGTTTACCGCTTACCGATTCTTATACAAAAAATAAAAAATAATGACATTTAAGGGAGGGCTCCCATACATGAAACTAAAACCAAAAATATTTTTTTAAGTCAAACCTATGCGTGTGGGGTTTCAATGGATAGGTCTTTTAAAATGACATTGAGGTTTCTAAAACCATTTTCTTTTAAAGTCTAACGTTTCATAGCTAGACGCTTCTAAAGTGGTAAAATGGGCGTCCCCCCCCCCCATCTAACTTCTAAACCAAGCAAGTGTAAATTTTGAAAAAAATATGTGATGTAGATCTTAATAAATACTTTCAACGAAAATTGGTTCGGACGGGATCGAACTAGTAGTTTTAGAGATATAGCACATTTTCAACATTCGCAAACTTAACTTTGTACTTCATACAAACACAATGAAAAACAAAGTTATATTTGCAGTCGGCAAAATATTGTGGTATTTTACTTAGTAGAAGTAAGTGGTTTCCCTAATTCAGTTGAAGTTGGCACGGAACCCTCAGTGCGCGAGTATGACTCGCACTTAGCCGGTTTTTTAAACAAGTCTGGGTGCGATTTTGTGAAAAGACACTTTTCTTTTATGTACATACAAGGCAATGGAAGAACATTATATTTTTTAAATAGGGGTTTACAGCTGTCTAAAAACCAGGCTTTGCTTATTACCCGAATGCATCGCTTCTGTAATTTTAGCAGACTATCCACATCTACAGAGTTTCCCCACATTATAAGTCCATAGTTGAGTGTTGAAGATACGTAGCCATGGTAGGCCGCCAAAGCAGCCTCAGTTGAAACCGTTTGCCTTAGTCTTTTGAGAGTAAAAACAAAACGTTCCAGTTTTTTGCACACGAAGTCAACATGTGCTTTCCAGTTTAAATGAGTATCTAAATATATCCCTAAAACTTAAGGTTGTTCACTTCAGTTACTTTTTCACCTAAATATTGAATGTCAAGTTGTAATTATATAAAAAATATAATTATAAGAATGAAATTGAATAAAGTTTGTCTTGCTAACATTAATATTAAGGTCATTATTTTTCATCCATCTACCTACATCCGCTAAGGCTTCATGTATATCAATTTGAGCAGTTAGTTTATCTTTAGGTTTGATGACAACTGTTGTATCATCAGCGAACAATATACAGTCATGGCTGGTGGCATTCGGAAGGTCATTTATGTATAAAAGAAATAAAACAGGGCCGAGAATGCTACCCTGCGGAACCCCATTATTTTTGATAATTAGCTCTGACTGAAATTAATTTATTTATTCATACTTTATTACACAACCAAAAATTTGCACAAAAGGTGGACTTGACGTCTCTCGTAACTCATTCTCTACCAGTCATACCTTTGGGCTAAGCAGAAATGATTGTGGGCAGTGCGATAGACAAAATGAAAATGAGTGACTAATAAAAGAAAAAAAAACGTTAAATTTCACACAAAAAAAAATGATACATGAAAAATATATATTATAAAACAAAAAAATAAAATGAATACAATTTAAAATAAATACAATATGATCTAATAAAATATTACATAGACATAACGCAAGCGATAAAATAAATACATATACTTGTACATACTATAAAAATTATATACTATGACGATGTTTTAGAAGTTTATGGATTACGCTTTGTTGATGCTTCCGATATAGAAAGTGTGCACGGACGAGTCTCTTAAATGAAAATTTACTGGGAGCCTGTTGAATTTTTGCTACAAGGGCATTCCAGAGACAAATGGCCTGGACAATAAAAGAGTTTGAAAGGAAACCTGTACGGTGAGAAGGAGTAGCGAGAGAAAGTTTATTAGAAGACCGCAGCGGACGCGAGTGCGTGGCATCTCAGTGCCAGGTGAACTGGGATTTTAAGTAACAAGGAGAATGAGGGTCGTTTAAAAATTATAATTATTATTATTTTGGCTTTAGTTTCATGTATGGGAGCCCCCCCTTAAATGTCATTATTTTTTATTTTTGTATAAGGATCGTAACGCGTTTAACAGGATACATCTTCCTACCAAATTTCAACAGTGTGATTCTTATAGTTACAGAATAAAGTGGCTGTGACATCCGGACGGACAGACAGACACAGAGACAGAGACTTGACAAACCTATAAGGGTTCTATTTTTGCCACTCGTCTGCGGAACTTTCAAAACCGAAACTGTAGCTTGAAATACCTTTGACACATTCCTCAGCCATTTTTCTTGCATTCTCCAGCCTCTTGTCGTCTCCATTCTTGGTGAGTTCGGCCACTCTGTATGCGTGTTCGATATCGTACAGGCCCTTATCATTCATCTGTAAAAATAAGACTTGGTTTCAATAACACACAACATTATGTCATCATCATCATCATTATCAGCCAAAGGATGTCCACTGCTGAAAGTAGTCTTCACCCACGGTTCTCCACAGCGACCGAATATAAGCGGTGTGCGCATGAGTGTCTTCTCGTCTCAAATATCTCAGTGAGACAAAAGTCAACCAGTGTTACCAGTGATGACATACGGAGCCCAAATATGGTCTCTTACTATGAACTATATAAGGACGCAAAATTATATACAACAATGTAATTCAAAACAAATAAACTAACTTAAGGGATGTTGCCGATAGTATGTGACAACAAAACACGATTTTCTTAAAAACCAGTCAATAAACAAAGCAGTAACAAAATATTTTTAATCCATCAGTAACTTGATATTTGAATTATCTTCCAAGTAAAATAAATTTTTCATACAAATATTAAATGTATTAACAATATTGGCAATGTAATTATGGTTTCAACATGAAGAGTAAAGAAGCAAAAAGAACAAGCATTGTGATATTATTTGCTTTAAGGGCATTTTTAACAATCCACAGGTTAAATTACTTACCTTAAAATTACTTTACAGACTTTCCAGTTAGTGCTTTCTGACAGATTTTTATGCAAATGACGGTCGTTTTACATATGATTTATACCCTGTTGGGTAGTGCTTACTTGGATATTGTGAAATAGGCTCTAAGTTTACACTTTGTTATAGTAACTGTGATTTAATATATCACATTTTGTTTTTTTTTATGTTTTCTTACCACTCCATCTAGCTTATAAGCGCATGCAAGCAGACATTTGACTTCAGTTTTCTTGGGCACGATCAGTTTCTGGAGGTTGGTCAACTCCGTCATATCCACAGGGTGATCTTTAACGCATTTCATCACTAGCTTTGTAAATTCCGCTTTGATCTCTTGTTCGGTAAGTGCCTGAATAATATAATAATCACTGAAGTAAGTTGAACATACGAGGGTCAAACTGAAAGTTCTTAGAACTGGCCACTTATAAACAATATAATAAAAAAAATATTCTAAAATTCGAAAATAGAACTCTTTGCCAATATTACTGAGTATATATTTCATTCATTTGTCATTTGTTTTACGATTTGGCGGCAAATTGAAAATTGTCTGTGTCACGTCAACATGAATTTAACACGAGAAAATTTTCGTGCAATGATTTTTTATGACTTTTGATGTCATTTAAGTCAACAAGAAAGTTATGATAGACTACGATTGGCCTTTCACGATGAAGCCCCATCTCGTGCGACTGTTTACAACTGGTTTAATGAGTTTAAACGTGGTCGCACTAATCTCACTGATGATGTACGTGAGGGACGGCCTTCTACGGCGACGACTGAAAATAACATCTGTGTTGTGCGGCGTATGATAGAGACTGACAAAAGAGTGACCTATCAGCAGATTCGGACAAGCTTAGGCATCGGTATGAGTCAAGTGCACAAAATCCTCCACGAACATTTAGCGGTCAGGAAGCTTTGCGCCCGGTGGATACCTCATAATTTGACTAAGGCTCAAAAACTCCATCGAGTGGATTGGTGCCGTAAAATGATTGAAAGATTTAACGGAGGTGACTCAAATGCTGTGTTCGACATACTAACAGGTGACGAAAGCTGGATTTACTGTTATGATCCTGAAACCAAAAGACAATCTGCTCAGTGGGTGTTTCCTTTCGAGGAGTTGCCAACTAAAGTGAAGAGAGATCGAAGTGCGGGAAAAAAAATGGTGGCCTCGTTCTTTGGAAGGATAGGTCATTTCGCAACAATTGTGTTAGAGGATCAAAAAACAGTTTCTGCAGAATGGTACACTACCAATTGTTTGCCACTAGTCTTGGAAAAAGTTCGAGAGAAACGACCTCGCAGTAGGATCCTCCTTCACCACGACAACGCCTCGTCGCACACCGCCAAGCGAACGATCGACTATTTGGCGACATCAAACGTTGAATTACTGGGTCACCCGCCGTATAGCCCCGACCTCGCGCCTTGTGATTTTTATTTATTTCCAACAATTAAAGAAAAACTTAAAGGAAAGAGGTTTATGAATGCTGAAGAAGCGGTGGCTGCGTATCGCGATGCCATTGAAGAGACCCCTAAGGACGAGTGGGCAAAGTGCTTTTCCCAGTGGTTCCATCGCATGCAGCGGTGTATTGACGTCAATGGACAATATTTTGAAAAGATATAATAAAACTAATAACTGGCTAATGTAATCAGTTTTTGATTTTCTAAGAAGTTTCAGTTTGACCCTCGTAGATACCTCAAAAGCAAAATTGATATTAAAACTACAAAAAGCAAATTCTATCAGCAGAATTCGGGATAAGACCACGCTATCATATCGGTAGTGTTATAGTCAAGAACATATGTACACTCACTCTTTAATGGTACCAACATCCACGAAATTCTAACTTTCAATATCACGTTAACCAATTATGTAAAAAAAATATATATATTTTGATTTCATTAAATTACTGTTTAAGTAATTGCAGGAAATCAAAATAGTCCGAAATTCATAAAACATACTCTCCTGAGAATGTATTCACACAAGAAAAAAATGAACACGGTCTACTTACATGACTGTATCCGCTTAAAAGAGCTAAAACCACAAAAAGTAGTTGCATCATTTTAGTGTTATTGTACTAAATATTTTGATGTTATAAAAACTTACATAAAGTGGCCTCATATTTATACCATCGCCACTGAATAGGGATAATTATACATACTTATAAAGAAAAATAGGTTATTAGTGAAAACTATTGAAATAATTGTATGAATAATCAACCATTCAAACTGTATACGATAACAGTGCATTTAAATAAATTATACTTCTCATTTAGCTATTATAATATAAATTCGGCATGGTTGATTGAGAGAGATACTAGTATTTTAAGACCAATTTGTTTGATTAAAATAAATTGTGTGCTCTATCATAATGTTTATTTATTTCATTAAATATGAATGCTACACGGTTAGATTGACATTATTTATTTTTCTGTAGTGGGTTGATTTGTAGTTCACTTGTAGCATCGTCATAACATCCTACACCAAACCAAGCTGAAACAAAAATTAAATTAGTTACTTAAAATTTTCTTACAGAACCTGCTTTGTTTCTACCTTACTTCCATCCAACCTACCATCTCATTAAATCTTTTTTTTTGTATTTCGTCCATAAATGGGTTTCGAACAGTTATTCAGTCAATGCAACATCAAAAACTTAAAACCTAGATCTTTTATTATGTTTCTCTAAATATGTAGACGCTAATTTATAACCTTACGTTTATAAAGTAACCGTTATGTCTGATTTCCATAACACAAGTGCATTGGCTACTTACTTTGGGATCAGAACAATGTATGTGATTGGTGTCCAATATTAAGAAAGTATTCTGCCAAACTCCTAAGAATTAATTTAGAATAGTAGGATACACTTACTTCATGTGCATTTTCAACAGTGCATTGATACATAAGCGCTGCTCTGTCACAGCCTTTTTCTCCGTCAGACACAGACGCGTCGTTAACTGAAAGTATATTCAAAATAGGTATAAATCGGTTGTTTAACTATACTAAAATTGACTGTTGCAGCTGTAGTACATGTAACTTTACATAGATCTGCTCTTAGGGAAGAATGAAAACTATTTGATAAGAAATGAAGTCCAGGATGTCTACCGAGACGCAGAGTTCTTGTTGCCGTGACCTTACAAATATCATAGTATAAGGTTTTGATTAGGAAAGTCACGAAGGATGCCTATTATTTATTAGCCGACAATGATGACAGTTTACGTAGTCTATACTACCTTAACACACTGTTTTTATTCTGCTTCCCTTAAGTGTAAGATAGTTGTGATGTCTTCACAATGCCATTATTTTAAACATGCCAATTATTCTTACCCTTTTTGCAAATCCCAATAAATTCATCAATCTTCTTCATAAGAGCTTCGTTGTCCCCATAATGTTCCAAAGATCCCTTCCTTACACCTTCCTCCCAAAATTCTCCCTTTTCGTTCATCTGCAAATTTACATTAGATTTTAAATTAAAGGTGCTTTTGCTACTCTTTATTTTATGTATCATGCATGATTTTAGTATTCACCTAATCAAATCTTTGTATTTGATCAAATGTTGAAATTGTTTAAGTAAGTGATTTTTTTGACATCTGACGACTTTATACGAAATCTTTTGTCTCGTTGACTAAATAGGAGATAATTTCAAATCAAAAATAATAAATATCCATTGTTTAAACCTATAGATTTAAGGCGGGCTGGTGTAAAACTGGAAAAAGAAATGGAAAGACCATCATTTCAACGACATTTTCTGTTACATAATCATCATCAAATTCATGTATTAACAAAATTCAACAATAGTTTTTTTTAAATATATTTTATACATACTATTTTCATACACAGCCAACAATAAAGCTAGTTATTACAGTTCAGGGAACAGACCACTTACGGTCACCGTAAACCGTGAAATTACTACTCTGTGACCTTGCGATCACGTGCAGAATCATAAGTTCAACCCATGTGAGTCATATACAAAAACTACAAACATTGGGAAATTATTAGTATGTACTTTGGTATAATGTGAATGCGCATTCTAAAAGCTATCGATTTCTTCTTAGATATGCTTAATTAAGTTATCGTCATCGTCATTAAAGAAATCACTTTCTTAGCTTACCTTTTCTGACTTAGCTCAAAAAATGACAAATAACATTTCAATATTTTTGTGTACTTTTCCTAATTTGTAACCGTAAGCGGTTGAGAGGTTAAGAATAATCACGTTTTATCAAAGTCAATACATGTATGGACTAGCTTCAGAGATTTAAAAAAAAAATGACTAGGGCCCAGTTGCGAAATCGAGAGTTTACTCAATTAATATTAAATGTCGTTACCAGTATTGAATATTTACCAATGCGCTTGTTTTGAAAGTAAAAACCATAACCTAATGTCAGAATGGCTATGGCTATATTTATAACCATTGAAAGGTAAGTTAGTAGGTAAGGTATCTTTTCTCCGTAACGCGCACATTTAACCATTAGTTGAGTTAACTATCATGCAACTGAGCCTTAGACTTTTAGTTACAAGTGTACTCACCAAGTCAGCTTTTTTAAACGTGCAGGCGAAGAAGCACTTCACCTTCTCGCTTTCAGGCATCTTTGATTTCTTCAATTCTGCCATATCTTCGGTTGTTACGCCGTATTCTTCCTTGCACTCCCCTAAGAAGCCTAGAAACTTCTTCTGCCAAGCATCCGGCACGTCTGCCTGCAAAAAGAGATAATTAAAATCAGTTCATGCGATAGACTGACGGATTGGATGGTTAGAGATAACATTACCGTGACAGTTCTATCCTATCAACTTATACTATTTTTAAACTCGATATATGTAATAGAAGCCAAAAATTCAATTAAAAGCATTTTGAGAAACCAGTAATCAAATCTAAATGGGTTTAAATATTTTTATATTTCCTTACAAAGAATCGAGTTTTTTTTAGAGTTGTCAAAGCATAAACACTTTAAAAAAAAAGTAAAAACCGACTTCAAAACCAAAATGCACTAAAAAGTCTTAAATAAACTCTTCACCATTGAAAGGAAAGGAATCCGTTTAAGGCAAACAAGTTCTTTTTGGAGTCGGTGCCATCACTTTGACCATCAACTTTTACTCAGGTTATTACTTTTTTTTAAAGTTTATTTTATTTCTTCATTTTTAGTGATTTCATAAGAGGGGGGGGGGAGTTGCACCTTATGATTCTATTTTTTAAGAAGCTAATAACAAATTACCAGATTACTATCAGACGTAACAACACGTCAACATTAAGATTCTAGTAAAGAAACACTATACGTGCCTTTAAAATTTGAGGGTTTCCCTAGATTACAACAAGATCCGATCATCAGATTCCAAAATGGAAAAAATGGGACCAACTAGAAGGTACACCCTCTAAGTAGGTAAAAAAAATTTTTCGATTCGGTCGACAAACGACTGAGATATGAGGTAACATACATACAAAAAAATAATAATTATAAAAAAAAACATACAGTCGAATTGATAACCTCCTCCTTTTTTGAAGTCAGTTAAAAAGGAACTTATTTAAAACCTCAATTTTGCAATTATAGTATTTTAATATTGGGATAACTCTTTTTCATAAGGTATATTTGAAATAAAACAAAAGCATTACAAATTTTAAAATATTGGCATCGAGAGCTTAAAAACGTATTTAAATAATGGCTTACCTTGACATTAATGTTGGCAACTATAGTAACGAGTAGTATACTAAACACAAAACCCAACATTGTAACAATGATACCGTTTCCGACCACGACTAAAGGTTTGAAGGTTTGAAAAGGTGTGAAAACTTTTTATATGCGGTAACGTCTATTATTTAGTTTAGATATGGGGTAATATTGGATGCGTCCCATTCAACCTGTAATTGGTCGTGACAATAGCAATGTCATCATCATGGTATTTTAGAAGAACGGTCAAGGGAACGTTGAGTTATTTTAGGAATAGGGTCCCGTAATAAGTGTATCTAACAGGGAGGCACTAACAAAAGTTAAAAAATCTATACTAATATTATAAAGCTGAAGAGTTTGTTTGTTTGTTTGTTTGAACGCGCTAATCTCAAAAACTACTGGCCCGATTTGAAAAATTTTTTTTTACGTTGGATAGTCCATTTATCGAGGAAGGCTTTAGGCTACATAACATAAAGATACGACTCATAAGACCACAGCAGAAATGAAAAATGTTGCGAAAACGGGAGAAAGATATTCCTTTTGAGAGCTTCCGCTGCATACGCTGCGGAAACCGCTTAAGTTACACAAAAATTATGTATGACAGGATTGTTCAGCATTAAGAGTTCTATAATAAAGTCCGCGACAGCATACGTCTATCTTTTATGGTTGACTTACTACAACCTTTTTTATGTTCATAAATTTGTAAAAAAATAATGCATTATTTTTAGAGGTGTATTAAACACACAGGTATTTATTCTTATCAAAATAAATACATTCATCATCACGACCATTTCATTTAGAACCAAGTTGTCCGTTATATCATTTGATTTCAATAAATATCTTAGCAGCTATCACAGTTTTAACATAACTCCTCACCAAAATAATGTTTTGTTTGTTTGAACGCGCTTATCTCAGGATCTGCTGGACCGATTTGAAAAAATATTTCTGTGTTGGATAGCTTTTTTATCGAGAAAGGCTTTAGGATATAAAACATGACGCTGCGACGGAAGGGGAGAGAGCAAACTCAAAACGCGCGGACGAAGTCGCGGGGGACCGCTAGTAACAATAATAAAGCCTCTAATACTACAAATTTTGGCTACCATAAATATGGTATATTTGGATAGCCCTGGATGTTAAGAATTAAAAAAAAATGGACGTTACTGTTTAGGCTACCCTGTATAAAAAATAGAGCTTTCTTGTAACGTCTACAAAAAGTTGTAACTGAGCGTGTGATAATTAAATTATAATCGATAGGTATAAAAATAATGCAATTCAAGAACATGCGACATCGATTAGGTTGCGAAACTTTACATTAAATCTCCTACCGATTTTCGGTAATGGCGGCCCGTCTCAACTGAGATAGGCCAGTCAATTCTAGTAATAGAGTAAAATTCTAAAACAGGCTCTTTGCACCTAAGCTGTCATAATGTACATACGTTTGTAAGGCCTATACGTTCATTTACATCAGTGTCAAAGGGTATAATACAGGGTGTCCATAAAGAGCATCGGGTATTTGTTTGTTCAATAAAACAAAAAGTAACTGAGTTTTTTGTGTAAATTATTAGAATATGGAATAGACATTTATATCTAACAGGTAATGTTATTTAAATGGTGACCTTAACACTGCTCTCAATCTTATAATCTGATACGAAGATAGGAGATGACACGCTGACTCATAGTCTTTCGATATTACCTACAGCAATTTCTGCTATAATGTTTTGTTTCAATAACGTTAGGTGTGACGACTTATTTTGGTATCCCTTAATTTTAAGGTATCTTCGTAATTAACAGCCAAGAGTCCTAAAATCGGGATTTCGGGACTGAGAAGACAGTCTATGTTACCTCCACTTGACTCCACCTTATAAGAGAATAATTTTATTAAGAGTTTCTATTTATTGATTTGATATCAACGCAAGTGGCTCCGTCTTGTTGGAGACACGTTTGTGAGTTGAAACCGTAACCTTCTGTCACTAAAAATAGAGCCTAAAAATTTGATCTTCATGAAAACAGGAACCGATTTTATGCCTTGTGCCCAGACATGGCAGCTCCTCTGCTGGAACGACCGACCCCAACGACCCGACCTCAGCCCGCTTGACAATTTCTCATGTGCAAAAAATTTAAAGATTTTCATACGCACACATGTCAAATACGTATTGCGCTATGGACTCACTATATAGGGTTATGGCGCTGATGCTCATTAAGCTTTTCCGACTCTATAAAAATGCATCAGGGCGATATGTGGTACTGCACCTGACGAGCCATGCCGTCCTTTATCCTTTCCAAGTCTGTACATTTATGAAATTGCACAGTTTGTCAAAAAAAAAACATATTATTTTAAGCAAGCAAAAGTGATTGAAGACATTGTGATGATAATTAATATTATAATTCGTAGTTAATAATTTAATAACAATGTAATATATTTGCATGCTATTTGAGATAGCTGGAAATGCTGAACCGCAAAATTTATAACACCTACAAAAATGTCCCCTTTTCCAAAGGCAAATAAAATTACTAATTTCATTTAATTTCAAACATAATGCAATGGTAACAAAACATCAGGGCAAGAATGGCAGCAACATCGAGCTGAGTCAGCGAGTCAGAAAATTGCCAGCAGCGTAGTTGTCACTAATGGGATAACATTATTTTTTCTAAATTAATTTTCATTTAGTATTATTTTATTCAACACTGAAACAAACCTACTAATTTACCTTTTTTTTTGAACAAACCAATACTCTTTTGAGACACCCTTTACTTATACCGTCATAAAAGTTATGGATCCACTGTGTAGGAGCGTACGGAACCCTGAAATACCATGTTGTGTATTGCAGAATGATCAGCATAATAAGCGATTGAGCCCATATAATTTTGAAATGGTGTAATCATTAGCACTATATTTGTCAAAATAACATATTGTCAGGTAAAATCACATCAAAACGTCGAGGGAAAGAACCTGAAACACTATGATTTAAATTTGTTTTTTAAAAAATCTCCATATCGCCTAAAAATCATTTGATTTAACATTTTAGGTAAAACATTACTTTTACCTATATTTTTTTATAATTTTAGTATTTATTTTATTTATATTTTTTTATTAAGCAAACAGAGTTTTACAATAAATAACACTAGTCCTAAAAAAATATTTACATAGTTTGTCAATATGATCATGAGTCTCTAATATATCAAAAAGGTAAATAAAACTAAAACCCAACTACGACGAAAAACGACGCTAAAAAAGTATAAAACAAGATTTGAGAGACTGCGGTTTCCAAACATGAATATGTATCTCTACATAGTGAATATTGCATACTTCAGAATAGTATTGTATGACATTTTTGTCAATTTACAACGAAGGCAGCTTGGTAGAGTCTGCCGTGTCCATTTACTTGCAACTACATTAGCAACTTTGTTCAGTTCAGTATTCTGAAAATCTTATTTTATACTTTTTCAGCGTCGTTTTTTGTCGTAGTTGGGTTTTAGCTTTTTTACTATTTATTATTTGTACTATTTTGGTGTTAAAGTGTATTTGTGGCGCATAATATTAACAAAACAAGTGATACCAAACACGGTATATTTATTTTAATTTTATATTAACATAGAACTTTTTTTCCGCTAGAGGGCGCAATACTAAATTTGGTGACAAGCTTTATAGCTCATGACCAACAGAATATCAAGGCTCTTCTAATGGTACTACAGTGGTCTAATTCTGATAAGTAGTAAAGAAGCTATGATCGAAAAGATGTGAATTATAGAATAGAAGAATAGAATCATTTATTTGCGTTTAAATGGGGTATATAGCAGTTTTACATTTAAATTTATGTTCGGCCCATTTAGCCATTAACAAATAGCATGCAAATTATTAGTTTACAATAACAATAATATTTTACTACAATCATTACATACATTTAATATATTAGGAACATACTTTTTATTATAATATCCATTTCATTACATCTTAAAAGTCTTAGATACATACAGCAAATAAATTATAATATAAAATGTCAAGCATAGTATTGATAATAGTGAGAAAATTATATTTGGAATCTTAAAATTACGTCATATTATTCATAGGCACAGATCAAATATTCTTTTACTGTGTAGAACATTCTTTCAAAGAGCCATGTATACAAAGCAGTCTTAAATTTATTAAATGGCAATTGTTTTATGCGTTCTGGTAACTTATTGTAGATTTGGACGCACATCCAATAGCAATTTCGTTGAAACATTACACTTTTGGGGGTGACAACAGGTACAAGTCTTCTACTATTTCGTGTATTACGAAGATATATATCTTTTGCTTGTTTGAAGTGATGCATATTTAGTTTTACAAACTTACTAACTTCAAGTATGTATAAGCATGGTAGTGGCAAGATTTTCAGCTGCTTGAAGAGCGGTTTGCACGGTTCGTCTGGCGCAGTGCCACATATGGCTCTAACGCATTTCTTTTGAGCGATGAAAGCTTTTCCTACCTCAGTACTATTACCCCATATGATGAGTCCGTATCTTAGAACTGACTCAATATATGCAAAATAGGCTGTTAGTGCAGTGCTCCTTGAGGCCATCCTGTATCATGTAATGGTATTATTAAAATTTATGTAACAGTTTTTTTTTATATTTATAGTCAAATTGTTATTTTTAAGCCAAAGAATTATAGATGTCACAGTTTTTTTAATGTCATTTTTATGATCCTCGATTGTCAATTTTCCATCTGTCCGTACTACCACTGATATATCATCAGCGAACAGGATACACTGGTGCTCAGTCACTTTAGGAAGGTTGTTAATATAAACTAAAAACAGAAGCGGACCTAAAACACTTCCTTGAGGAACACCAAATTTATTCTCCTTGAATTGCGATTTATATGTTTGAACGACATTATTTTTATCTATTTGTGAGATTTCCGCCGATTGCTTTCTGTTCTGTAAGTAAGTCTCGATCCATTTTAAAACAACGCCTCTGATACCACAGTGTTCCAGTTTTTTTAGGAGTAGATCATGACATACAAAGTCGAATGCTTTCGACATATCAAAAAATAAAGCTGTGGTATACTTGTTGTCATTAATTTATATGCAATCAGCCCAAGAAAGAGTAATATGGCGTGTGATAATTGTTCGAAAACGAATTAAAAATCTACGATAATCACGAGAATTATTAACGTAAGTACTTACAAAATTAAGATGTATTTTTGCCAATCCCTCCCATGTGGATTTCAACTAATATGCTTCAACACCCGAGCGGTTGCAGGCAACCGCATAACAATAGAATTTGCATTGTGTCTCGTTCACATACGCTTGAGGGATTAATAAAAAATCGACTTTAATGAATGCTTTTCACTCGCCCTTTTGACGCGAGTGATTCAAAAATAGGGGCCCTGGCCGTCCACGTTGTGTTCGTACGAAAAACGATGGTCAAAGCAGTAAGGGAAAGAATTCGCAGAAATCCTGTCCGGAAGCAAAAGATTTTATCTCGAAAAATGAAGATAGCACCCAGAACCATGTCGCGTATTTTAAACGATGACTTAGGACTTGCAGCCTATAAGAAACGCACTGGTCATTTTTTACTGATAATTTAAAAAATAATACGGTGGTAAAATCTAAAAAACTACTGAAGCGGTACGCAAAGAGAGGTCACAGAAAAAAAATGTTTACGGATGAGAAAATCTTTACAGTTGAGCAACATTTTAACAAACAAAATGACCGTATTTATGCTCAAGCCTCTGAGGAAGTTTCAAGCCTCTGAGAATTAGTCGGCAGAGTGCAACGTGGGCATCACCCGACTTCAGTAATGGCCCAGAATGGTTTAGTGGGGTGTTAGGTATGAAGGAGTGACTGAGACATATTTTTGTGAAAAAAGTATGAAAACATCGGCACAAGACGTGTATCAAGATACCATTCTTGAGAACAACACCATGTTCAATAACCAAGCATGACCTTTCCAACAAAACTCGGTGCCGGGTCATAAAGCTCGGTCCACGCAGTCTTGGTTAGAGCGAATGTTTCGGACTTCACCAGAGCTGAAGACTGGCCGTCGTCTAGTCCCGATCTTAATCCGCAGGATTATGATTTATGGTCAGTTTCAGAAAGTACGGCTTGCTTTAAACGCACAGTGGTCGATTTGAATTATCTAGGAATTAATAAATAGTGTCATCGTAAAAAAATCATATCTGATACGATGTCGTTACTTATACGTGTATGTACTACATACGATTTAAACAAATTTAAAAAGAAGAGGTTCTCAATTGAAATGTGAAGAAATTCAAAGATTTATTTTATTGATATTTAATGTTCAGTTTTATATATAATTGTCCTGCCTTCGACTCTGAGATTTAATTGACCATGTAGTATGCCCTACTACGCGTCTATTCACTCGCACACAGGTTTAGCGCAAGAAAGAGAAGGTAAATGACCTCACTCCCTCCCACGCCTCACAGCACTGCCAGCCGCCTGTCGCTCATTCGTGTCCGTGCGCGCGCGCCATTCCAACGCACGCAGTAACCACAGTACATAACCGTTAAGTTTTTATTTCGTGCTAAACGAAATTTATCTTTGTAGTTCAAAAATGTTTTTGTTAATTTAACAAGTGAATGTGAAGTAAAACGCACTACCCAGCGTGGCTGCACCATGCATGCTTTACGCTTCGCGGCCGAGCTAGCAGGCGATGCTAGCCAGTCCGCATTTTCCGCTCCGAATCAATACGCGATATTGATCTGTAGCAAATACTGGCAGAGCTGACACGTGAGGTCAGCCAGTCCTAATTATCTAGATTATTCTAGATCTTATCTGAGACTTTTGGTATGCGTTGCTTCCAATACCCTACCCTCATTTTCATTGCGAAAAAAGGGAAACAAGTTAGCTGAAGTTACAGCAAATTGTTCTTTGATGCTATAATAATAAATTACAGCCAAAGACATTCATGATTAATATTAAGCAGCGCTGACGATGCGCCACTATGGCCTCTAAGTATGAATCAGCGGTCCTCGCCCGCACTCATCCGGCCTTACCTGTGTCAACGCGCCGCGAATTGCTTCGCAACGGTGATCTACCGTCACAATTCCAGCGTGTTTTCAACGTCTCGCACTCGGAATCAGAATCGAACCTAAAAAGGGTTTGTGTTCTTATGAATGCTTTGTTATATCACCTTAAGGCCGTACGTACATGTACTTATTACGGGCTACCGTATTCCACTCGTGGCAAAACCACGACCGAACACTTGTCTCAGCCAATATTTAGGCAAAGATTAAAATGGAGCATAATGTGAGCTATCACACGTACAAACAAAAATAGCAATAAAATGGTTTACCAAGTATCTTATACGTAAGTACCGAAAAATAATAGTGGCAGAAGATTTATTTCAATTCGAATAAATTAATATTTATTTTGTAATTTTTTACTCAGAATAGTAAACATGAGAGACTCAAAAACACTTTAACAACCTAGGCCTTAATCATAAATACACGTACTCTGCAACCTGCAGTACACGTTCCTAATATGTTTTCCACAAAGCTCTAAAAACGGTAGCATAGCATCCCACCATAGCTCACATAGTTATGTGGTTTGGGTCCTTATCCATTGATCACAACTCTTTTGTACATATTTCTTGCCAATGGCTATAAAATTGTCTAACTAGACAATGCTATGGTAAACATAAATTGCTATTTAATTCAATATTAAAATATTGAATTAAATAGATTTTGTAAAACGAAAACAATGAACTTTTTAAGAAAGCTAGATTTTTCTACATGCATTTCTGCTTTCTGCTCATACCTATAGCTATTTAGCTTGTGGTTGGCTCTTTGATTATAACTAGCAAGCAAGCAAGCTGTAAACTTGCCCAGGACGTACCAAAATATGGTTGGGTCCATATAAAAACCAGTCCGTTTAAAAACTCAATTAAATGATTTAATTTTAACAGCTATAATAAAAATGAGAATAAGCATTGCTCAATACCTGGCAAATGTATGATTCTGAATGGTAGAAAAATTGCCGTATTTATTTTATATCCAACTAAGATTAAATCAACTTCTCAGTAAATAATTCGGTAAAGCTTAGATTTTATTTACTGAAGCAATAACAACTACCTGGAAAGCGTATTTTTTTTTTAAATATGCCAATGAGACATCTTATAAAATCACGAAATCAATGTAGTACTACCGTCATATTAGATTTATTAGGGTGCGCTGTATTCCATTGTTTTAGAGGTTATTTCGTTTTTCGAAAAATATGCTGTGAAAGTGATATGCTTATTTATAAATGCGTTCATTTAACCGTCACAAAGTTCGGTACTTAATCTCGAGTCGAGAAAACTTAATAAAGATCTGTGTCCTTTATCTTTGGAAAAGCCAGCCACCGCCCAGTAAAAATTGTGAGAACCTTTGGTCACCTGGAATTGACCTTTGTTTCTATGACCTTGTTTTTTTGTTACCATTTACTACCTACCACGAGCACCACCTAAGAATAATTCAAATAAAACGTTCTATTGTATTGAAGTACCTATGCGGCAGATAGCACAAACCAAAACTTATCGACACATTGTTAGATATGCCATAAGAGTAGGTAGCTATTAAATTGAAACAAGCTCATTTTATGAAAATAATGCCTTTTTTGCTTTTTATGGAAATGCATAAGCAAAGCATATCAATTGACACAATTTTATTTTCTCAAGTATTATTAGAATATTTCATATAATTCGGTTATTTTTATTTGCCAATTACACACACACCTACGTTTGACGTAAAATAAATACAAGCCATATTCATTATTACAAAAATATCACTATCAATATTTTTTTAACAAAGGGCTAGGAAATTATTATTTATATATATATATTTAAAAAAAACTGACGTATCCTAAATCCAATGCAGCATTAGAATCAAATTGCACTATAATAATCTAATTCGAGTTATTGGAAATATGAACCATGTTTATTTTCCTACTATTTATCCTGTGATTTAAGAATAAACTACATCAAGTAAATATATTCTCTAATCATCAGTTTTTTGTAATCAATTACATCCACCCACTCCCCAACAATCTTCCCCAGAAAGCCACTAAGTTATTAAGGAACAATTCCTTGAAAACGTTGCTCTAATAAGCAATAAAATAGGTGTTTGATGTTTATAGTATTCGATAAACTTTGTTTAATAAATTTTTAATAAAATAGGTCGGGTGGTATAGTTGAGAAAAAGTATTTTATTTTGAAAATGATTTTTTTTTATATAGGACTTTTCCTTATTCTTACGCCAGAGGACGTCATGTGATTCGACCATTTATTAAAATTTGAATCAATTAATTATTTCAAACCAAATTATCTATGTTTTTTATTAACCATATTTAAGGATGTTTGATGTTTAAATATGTATAAAACCAGTTTACCCTTGGGATCTCGATATGAAATAGGTACTTTTAATACGATATCCATTTATTTTTGGATTTCGTGTCAAAATAGGTACCCTTATTCTGAATCATCATCAGACTTTTTTTGACACAGCTCATTATATTTAAACAAGTCTCATCTGTAGCCAAATATGTTACAAATATTTGTCAACCTTAAAAATATAAATATAGTTAAATAAATAAAAAACTCATAGCAACCAACTGGAAACATAGGATTGATAAGGAATACAATAAATAATTGTTATCCTTAAAAGTAATCCAGACATTTACCCAGGCAATAAAATTATGATCAAATTTATCATATATATCATATATATAAATCTGAACATGTGCCGACTATCGAATACTCGGCGAACATTCCTGGTCGATTAGTCGAATATTAGGCAAACGTATTTGGTCGGGGCCGGGTGGTACCAAAACTTATATCGGAGAAATCGTTTGCGGTCGTTTGCCCTTATAAAGCTCCCAGAAGCCGATTTTAAATCTTTTTTAGAAAAAAACTAATATACTTAATGAAATATAAATAATACATAAAAAATCATTACCTACCTACCTATGCCTTAAACTTTCTGATAACGATAATATTTCAAAGCCATTGAATTATTGTATTCTTTTTCTAACACAGCAAATAATCATATATCATTGATAGACACCCGTGAATATAATCATGATCTTAAAAGAATTACATTACTAAGAATGAATCTTTTAATCAATTGCTTTTATACAAATCATTAAACACATTTTATAACCAAATTAAGCATATAAATTTTCTCAGGTATTCGAAATTTAATGTATAAAATATTATTTATGTGTTTGGTATACGTTCGAATATTTTTCAAACAGTCGCATTAATACCTAAATATAAAGCAATAGAATATCATGTACATACGTATTTCAAAACTATAATTATAAAATATGCTAAATACTGCAAGAATAAGATAACGATTTGTCAGATGACTTTACCTTCACGCCCTTTAACTTACCAAAGATAAGGCGCTAACTAAAAAGTGTTTTCTGTATGTGGCTTTCCTCGTTATAAAATTATCATTTGTTTTACGTGCCAAATTCAGTGTGTAAAACTATATTATTCGCAAACCGTCTCAGCCCAACCATACGTATTCTGTATTGTTTGCAATTTTTATAACATGCCACAATTAAACAAAAATGCCTTATTTCAGTTTGAAATTACTAAAATAAATAAATTATCAATTTTTAGTTAATCATTAATAAAAAATACTTACAAATATCTTCTTTCTTCCTAATAAAGATATTTTTATTAGTAGAAAGTTATAACTTATCATAGTTATCATACAACTAATGTTTTTTAGTAATAGTGATACATGTATATGTCAAAGATAGTGACATGAACAATGAATTGTTATTTAATATGATCGTTTTAATGATCAATCACTACTAACATCAGAGATGTCAACTTAATATATTGTAACAACATTGATTTCACTCCAAACATCTACATGGTCAATTAAATCTCAGAGTCGAAGGCAGGACAATTGGATGATCAAACGAACTTACCTTAAGTGAAGTTCGATCCAAATTGTCCTGACTTCGACGAAGAGATTTAAGGTCCCACCCTTCCCAATTCCCGTGTACGTTTTTATGCAAAAATAATCGTCACTCTTACAATAAGTATAATCAATGTTGTACATCTCATACATCGGTCTCCTTGCTCTGAAATGAATGAGCGACAGGCGGCTGGCAGTGCTGTGAGGCGTGGGAGGGAGTGAGGTCATTTACCTTCTCTTTCTTGCGCTAAACCTGTGTGCGAGTGAATAGACGCGTAGTAGGGCATACTACATGGTCAATTAAATCTCTTCGTCGAAGTCAGGACAATTTGGATCGAACTTCACTTAAGGTAAGTTCGTTTGATCATCCAATTAATTTTAATCTTCATTCCATAAAACTAATGAACCAGGCTCGCTTTTCGTGTATTTGCCATCAACGAATAATGATAGGGCTCTATAGGTGATATTAGTGATACTAATACCTTCTTTATTTCTGTGTCATTATTGCATGATGTAATTTCTTGAACTTATTAAGCAGCGTGTTTCTTACCTGATGCTTCAAAGCATAAATGCAAATGCTAGCTCTTGGGTGGAGTAGTTTTCGATTAATGGCATTAGCTTTTTTAGTTTGGTTAGTAACATCACTAAATGATTTCAGTGGTCGGCCACGTTTTGTACCTGTTTCCTTACACTCAGTAATGTTCTCACCCATACTACTGCCAGCAACATTAACGGTGTCACCACAAGAAAAAGTTTCATCCAGCCACTGATGTTGTTTTTTTTTTTCAAAAACTTTAGATATTCGTCTAGATTTCTGCCATAATTGAGCAAGTTTACTGGTTAAATTTCGATTTTCTTCATAAAGATTAAAGCATTCGATTTTCTTTAAAAAAAAACTTGAACATTTGTTACCCAATGTCTTCATCTCTTAATCTATTAGTCACTTATACTAAAACTGCCGAATTCTTCTACTTAATTGTTTTACTCCATAATACCTAAAAAAAAAACATTACTAAGTAACTAGCACTTTTTAGCAGCTAAAAATTTGTGTCTGAATAAGTAATTCTATGAAGTATTTATTAAAAATTGTTTCACTATGAATAAACCCGAATCCAGGTATTGCAGATCGATTTTCTAAATAATAGATGAAATATTCGGAACGGCAGCATATAAAACCAAAATACGTTTAATTGCAACTCGTAACTTCGTAAAAGGTACTGTTAAAAATATAGTTCGTACTTTTGAAAAACAATAATCACAACCTTTAACTATCAACACGTAATACTTTTTTCACAGGATTATTTTTATTAAGTCGCGATAAATGTTACAAATCCACTGAGTGCACCGTTGACGTTGCTTCACTTTGTGCTAGAAGATAAACGCGTGAGTGTAAGGTTAAAATGTTCATGCTACGAACTACCCACAACATCATTATCATTATTTAAAAACCCTACAGGTCGTGATCGGAAACTTGTAAAAAAAATATTTATTAATTCCTAGAAAATTCAAATCGACCACTGTGAAACGACATGATAATTTGGAGTCCCTAAAACAATCCAAACGATTGACAGTGAATTTTCCCATGGAGAGAGTGCGTGCTTCTATTGATAACTGGCCTCAACGTTTAAAGGACTGTATTGCAGCCAATGGAGCCAACTTCGAATAAGCTTTTTATATTTTAAATTGTTTTATATTTATGTATAAAACTAACACACTGTAAAAGTAATAAATATTATTTACACAAAAAAAAATTTTTTCTTCGTGACATTATTTATGGCAAGACTAGGTATATTGAAAATGTATAAGTAAAGCGCTTGTAAATGATACCAAACACGGCATATTTATCTTAACTTTATTTAATTACTCTGTATGTTTTGTCCGCTAGAGGGCGCCACATTAGATTTTGTGAAACCTCATATAGCCTATACCAGCGGACAATTAAGACGTTTCTAATGATATGTAATTTGTCGAATTCTGATATGTAGTTTAAAAGTTACGAGGGAACAGATGAACATACAACATACATGCATACATACATACATACATAGCCTGTCAAAATCATAACCCACCTTTTGCTTTGCCGTAGTCGGGTAAAAATTAAAACTTAAGTACTAAGCTAAGTTAGCTAAAAAATATTTTTTAAGTATTCTTTTTTTTTAAAAATATGTTGTTCCCGGCGTATATCCCCGGGCAAATTATTCAATAGGTATAGTAACCGAAGTAATTATTTACTTTAGGTACTTCAAATTTGCCCGGCACTGACCGGGTACAATGACTATGGTACCTATAGACAAATATTGATATATAAGAACACGATGACATGTACAAAAAACATAGAAACTTACAAACTACAAAAAGATAGGTATTAAATTCAATTTAATTTTGTTGTGGGCCGACTTTGAGAGCTTTACGAGTTCCATTTCGACTGAAAAATATCGATAGATATTTGAGTCCCGATGGGAGGTTCCTCAAAATAGACTCATCCGTACCATTCCTTCGTATCATTCGGCGCTAAATATCTCTACCTTTTTTGGGCACATCTTTGGATATTTCAGATTAACGTGTTGATAGCCCCATCAAGCGTTACAGTGTTTGCAACAGTCAACAATCTTGTTAAAGGTACTCACAAAATACTACTGCAAATAATAATTGCACTCAAATAAAGGATGTCCTTAGGCCACTCAACAATGCTTCCTTCTTCAATTTTATGTCACATATCAAATTTAACTACATCATAATAGGCGCAAATTACATGTATGCTTACACTGATTATATTTCAAATGCTGTGTCCAAAGTTCTTTTATGAAACTAATCATAGTTTGTAACCAGTCATTTGAGGACTACCTGGGACTATAAAACGCCAAGTTTTGGCAGAAACACACCAAATTGTAAAAGAATCTTCAACAAGTCAGTTAATTATTATTTCATAAGGATTCAACATGTTTCGTGCTGTGGTTTTTATATGCGGACTTTGCCTTTTGGCTTTGACGTCCTATTCGGTTGACGTGAGTAGTTATCTCCTTTTTGCTTGACCTTAATTACATATTACAGCGCAACAAGGATCTTCTAGATGACATTGACCAGGAGGCGTTTTCATTCAATCAGGGTAGCCGATGCAAAAAATCTTCCTTGATTCAGGGAGTTTAGAAAGTTTTATACAATCATGGCAAAGTCAAGGAGAAGAGTACTAATTTAAACCAGTAGATAATAAGCATGATAGTTCACTATATTATCAAAGTTGTTGCACCGATTTAAAATAAAAAACATTTGTATGAACAATAAAAACTATTGAACAATAAGAACAATAAAATTATAACTTCATTTAAGGAGTTTAGCTAAACGGTATTTAAAATAACGGTACGGTACGGTAAACAAAAAGTATAACGAAATTTAAACATCAGGAGACATCACGAAGAATTGAGAATTCTCCTTTAATAATAATAATAATAAACACGCAGAGCAGCTTGTGGCGAGCTGTTGGGCAGTAGCGACCCCACATACCTGATTGCTCCTGGGAGAACCCCTGTTCTTCATCTCTATCTTGCCTTTACTGGCCGGGCAGAGTGAACGCTGACGAGGGACAGGATCTCACACCTCTTGCTTGCCTTCATTGCCTGGCTTGAGTGGAGACTCACACTCAACCGACGATTATCTCTGTATGCACATGTATAGTGCATACAGAGATAATCGTCGGTTCGTGTCACACAGCTTTCAGATTAATGTTGTCAAACGGGCCGCTGCGTGTTGGCTTCGGTTTTGGCCCATGTACGCTTTCCGGGTCCGGGACCTTGTGGTCCCGAGATAAGAAAATGACCAACATAATAATAATAATAATTTATTTCAGATAAATTACATTCATAGTGTTAGTACCAATAATTACCTTAAAAATACCTAGTCTAGCCATAAATTCTGTGACAAATAAAAATGCACATTATTCTTAAAATAATGGTATATTGTTTTATGTATTATGTACATGTTAAATAGCCTCGTAAGAGTTGGTAAATATGAATTTTATTCGAAGTGTGAACCCTTAGCGTTTATACAAGCTTTTAAACGTTCCGGCCAGTCGTCAATACTTTTACGTACAACATCCATAGGGAATTTGGCCACTGCTCGCTCCAGAGATGCCTCGAGAGACTCCAAATTGTGATGTCTTTAAGAATAGGCACTGTCCTCTAAGACTGACCACAATTTGTAATCCAATGGGTTTAAGTCTGGACTAGACAAGGGCCAATCATCTGCTCTGATAAAGTCGGGAACGTTACCTTCGAGCCAGGCTTGGGTGGTGCGTGGTTTGTGACCGGGAGCAGAGTCTTGTTGAAAAGTCCAGGGAATATTAAGAAAGAGCGTATCGCTTAAAGGTTTTACTACGTCATTAAGAATGGTTTCTTGGTACATCTTAGCAGACGTTTTCACTCCCTTCTCACAGAAATGGAGCTTTTTAACTGCGTTGATTGTCTGTGTGGTTCGAGCAGAACGTGGGCGGCCTGATCTCTTGTGGTCGTCAACAGAGTAGGTCTGAAGGAACCTATCGATAGTACGGTATATGAACATCCGACTGATACCCAGCTTATGCAGGGTCCTGAAAATCACGAAAGTTTCCATACCCACTTTATGAAGTGCAATCACAGCAATTCTGTTTTCTTTAACACCCCAATCCATTTCGTAAATGTAAATTGCGCGCGAAAACTTTGGTGATTTACAACGAGTAACTGTCAACAATTAAAATGACATACCTATCACTGTTCTAAATTCGAAATTAAAAAATAAGTCAAATATTGCTTTTTAAATTGTAACAGAATTTATGGCCAGACTAGTTATATTGTTAGTATTACATAATTTAAAATGAGGTTGTTATGAAAATTAAAAATTAACGAAGTTTAAAATTGAAAATTCACAAATCGTAAAAAAAATAAAAATCCAAATCATAATTAAAAATATGTTTAATTGCAATATGTTATAAAATTAATCAATATCGTAATTAAATGCAAAATAAGACTTACGAGATTTGACTACACTAGATCTGACAACCGCATTTTTGAAGATGACAGCGCTAGTCCTGATTTGTATCGTCAGCCAAAAGATCTATTTCGCGCTTTAAATCAGTGACTATTAGGAATCATACATATTTGGTACCTCTCTGATCTCAAGTTTACAAAATAATACAAACAGTAGGAGTTACTTCCGTAAGTAACATTTTTCGTAAGGAAGTAAGAATGAGGAAGAGTCAGCTCCTATGTTATGTAATGCGATAATTTTCCAATTTGGCATAAGTATGTGGACTTGAATAAAACTAGAAAGATATCTATCTTATCTTCAAAGTCAGTTAAAAGTTTATAGTGCGACCTGATAATGACAAAAATAGAGCATAATCGACAATAAATGGTCAGGACTAAGAACGTTAAATTAGAATTATTTCTTCCATTACTTAATATCACCCTTACTAATATGGAATCCGTTTTATAGGCTATGACACCAGACCAAAAGGCGAAAATGAAGGAGCACTTTGAACAGATCGGTATGGAGTGTATCGTGGACAACCAGATCTCTGAACAGGACATCAGCGACTTGAGATCCAAGAAGATGCCCACAGGACCTGCGTCGCCTTGCTTTATCGCTTGCGTAATGAAAAAGACTGGCTTGGTAAGTGAAATCTAGACATAAAACTAACTTCACTTAACTTAATTGAGTATGAAATTCAAACTATTTTGGACCACAGTTATGTTACACTGGTTTCAAATTCTTTTTGAGTATAAGTGTCAATTTTAATTAAGGTCAGTTAATAAAAGTCGTAAAACCTTATAAAGGGCAAGGAAAAAGTTTTAACTTTAATTTATTTTAGTAAAGGTCAACTTGCTTTGTTAAAGGTCAACATTGAACATTGAACATATCCCAAGCCAAATTTTACCCTGAAACTCCTCCCGACTAGGTACTTACGTACAAGAGCTACGAGGTGGAACTATTGATATGATTTCCTCCTAACTAGTACAAACAAAGTCACGAAGTCAAAATTTGTATTCCAAGCGATCCCCTCTATATTTCTTCCTTTTTTGGCCTTATTACAGATGAACGACCAAGGTATGATGCAAAGCGAGTCAGCTCTAGACATTGTTAAAAAAGTATTTGAAAACGAAGAAGAGGTCCAGTTAATTCACGACTATCTGCATTCGTGTCACGGTGGTATGTATTAATACCTTTGAAATTAAACTTAACTAATACTTAGACTCTAAAGTTATCAGCTTATTGCGATCTTGCTAAACTCGTTCAATGTCCAGGCATTTAAATTCCCACTTAGCGTAAACGAATATTATCAATATAATAATATTATAATAATACTACGATATTATTCATGTTTTATATTATAATATTAGTATCAATATAATGCGAAATAACAATACAAATTGATAATTTGTCGGAAAAGCAGGGCTGCTAAATTGTCAAAACTGCATGGCAATACGCATTAATCAGGACTAGCTCCAGTTTTTAACACGTTTATATTACTGCTAGCAATATTTAAAGGTAGGTACATACATATATTTGCTACCTAATTCCTCCCCACGTTTTTTAACCGGTTAAACAATTTTAATCACAAGAAAAGATACAGGGTAGTTTTATTAATTTCAGATCATCTACAGTAAAATAACGAAAAATTGAAAATAAAAATCGCGAATCCATACTAAAGTCTTACCTCGATGATTTTAGTATGAAAAAGCGAAATTGATTTACAAGTTTTCGGTATTTTTTCATGAATGAAAGTTTTTGTAAATTTGCTTTTAAATACGAACCTCCAATATCGGTTCACCTATCCCGGACACACTGTACAGGGATGACAATCAACTGTGCGGATAAAGCCGTGAGGAATCGCTATATTTAATATGTTTTTTCCATAATTTCAGTGAACTCAGAAGCCGTAAGTGATGGAGAAAAAGGCTGCGATCGTGCCGTGCTCGCTTTGAAGTGTATGATGGAAAATGCTCCCAAGGTAATTTGATATTGACTATTATTTTATTGATTATCTGCACCTTAAAATTACTTAAAAAGCTATGTTTAGGTCTCTTAAATAATTTTTATCTCCACATCACCGAAAATATGTGCATAAGCAATAACAAAAATGGTGTTATTTTTGGAAGGATCCCACTGCCGAGATTAAGAGTCAACTTTCTCATAAACACACCAATATTACCTTATCTGATGGCAATTGTATAATTTCAGATCCATATCTATTAAAATCATGAGTATTTGACTTAGAGTCGATTTTACCAACGTCAGATAAGACTTCTTTATCTGATTAAGTATACAACGATTGATTTAAAAATAACATTTACATAAATGGTTGCTGTCAAATAGGTGACGTTTTTAAGTTAGGCGTGTTGTATTCTACTCGATGAATATTCCATATTTGATGTTAGTAAAATCGACTCTTAGTTTTTTACCAAATTAGTGACCATAGAAAAAATAAGACTGTTTATAACATTTTTTTTTTCTTTTCATTTTAGTTTGGCCTCGATGTCTAGAAGAACTGGGATCACAACCATAAAATTCTTTGTTACACCTGGATATGGTACCCTGGTACATATATGAAGAATGTCCAGATTTAAAATTCGGTACTTTTGATAATTGATATTTATTTGACTAATTGGCTTGAATAATGGAAACATGTTAGGGTAATTAAAACAATGAACTAATAAGTAATTTAAAAAATGTGTTTTATTTTACTCATTAACCCGGCGTGTCTTACCAAAAAACAAGTTGGAATAATGATAAGTAAACAGCAATTACTATGTGTAGGTAGTTGCTGATAAAATTAATGAAATTAAAATTGATAGGAAATATTTTTTTACGATTTTAATGTCTTACAAAGAGTCCGTTTTGAGCAACCGACACCCTACAAAATATGGTTGTTTATTTTGTTAGACCCTAATTCGATACATATTAACAGACCATGTGCTAACCTAAATAGCTACGATTCAATAAACTCCAAGGTCCCAGAAATAGCATGTCACTGTTTATTGTGCTTTTCAATGAGTTGTCATCAAGAGTGTATCAGTCAACTGGGGCTCTATTTTTAAATCACTTTCATCAAAATAGTGTGTGATACTCGTTGATTAATTAATGTCCTTTTTTCGAATGAAAAATAGCTAAATTTCACACATAAGTGATTTTAAAAATATTACTCAATTTTGTTTATTTAGATTTGTTTTGGTTGATTTTTAGTTCGCTTTCGAATGAAAATCGCACGCCATAACCAAGTGAGTTATTCAAAAATAGCTCCAGTAGCTCTATTTTTTATTTACCCGCGTCAATATTATGAGTAGTTTTCGTTCGTAAATTCATTTTAAAATAAAATAATTATTTTTTGCAAGCATTACAAAAATCGAGTTATCTTATTTAATTACTCTGTATGGGTTTTAACCAGTTTTCATAAAAAAAAACTATCAATCACAAGACATATTGTGGCAAGTGATTCAAAAATAGGGCCTCTGTAGGCTCCATAGTCAGTACTTTTGGTTTTCTCTCACTCACACCTCGGCTCATACTACTGTGGTGATATGAGCGAAAGAGGCAGCTACAATGGAAATTGCGCGTCTAACATATTTGAATAGGCCATAAATAAAGCCCGTGACATCAATTTGAATGTACCAAATAGGAACTACTATTATGTCATCCAGGATGCGAATTTGGTTGTTACATATCAAAACTATAGGTTTTTTTGCATTTGCGTTCAGTTTACTAACGGGCTTTGATCTTCATACACAATGTTTATAATGTGTAAAGCTATTTACATCGTTTTGATTGCTTGCTGCTTGAACGTTGCTCTGGTAAATACAATTTAAAGACTAAGCCATTTTCTAGTGTAATAAAACGTATTTAATGTACTTAAGCTGTAGCTTTTATAGAAACCTCACTTAAACTGGTATTATGACACGGTGCATAAACTATCGTACATCTTACATAATCTGTTAAAGAACTCGAGAGTTTTATAAGTTAAACTCAGAATTGGCAGTAGGCTACGGTACGGTTACATTTGCCTTTCCAGCCCAGAAGCGCTATGTCGACCCGTTTGGTGTAGTGGTCGAGAAATCGCCTACTACGCAGCGGGTTGCAAGTTCGATCCCCGCATAATACAAACATTTGTGTGCATGAACATGTCTGTTTGTATTGGTCTGAGTGTTTTCTAAGTATATCATGTATTTATTTACAAACAAAAAGTATTTAAGTATTATATCCGTTGTCTGGCACCCATAACACAAACTTTGAGTAGCTTACTTTGGGACAAGATGACAATGTGTGGGAATGTCCAAAGGATATTTATTTATTTATGTATTATGGCCTATTAAACCTATCTCAGGTTAAGGCAAGATATAAGTGTGTAATGCTATTTATTTATCATTGAGCTGTTGACGAAGGATTAGGTCGAAGCCTACTAGTCAACCCGTCACGGTGGCAGCACCGTATCAACTCGAGGCGTTCAGTATTCTTTGTATGAACTCTATATCTATATTAACTTAGTAACGTCACCACGTGGGATCGAGAACACCTCGGGACCCACTCTCGACAAGCGGTGCATGCGTCGTAACGCGCTTACGGCGCGTCGCCCGCTGGTTGACGACTATCCGTCCACCCTGTCAAACGGGATGTACAAGTAGAACTGTCATCTGATGTAGCAAACACGATCCGAGGCGAGGCGTTCGCTATCCAGTGCCGATCCCATCCAAGGCATTGCTGTTCCTGTTACGTAACGTGCATCCGTATGGTTGACGCCTGGTTGGTGCTGTTTCCGGGCCGGGTGGGTAGATTTGCTTCAACCTTAGTGCTTGGCTCAACGCAAACGCGTAACTTTAATTATGATTAAAGTGAAGCGTTTTTCCAGCTAAAAAAAAATTGCTCGTCGCACAACAAAGGTAAACCATAATACAAACCATGTACGTGTTAGAAAAATTAAGAAAACTAATCAACTAATGTTGGTACACAATAACTCTAAGAGATCAAGTGACACTTAGGCTTGTGTAGTACATGTACTATGTACTATTAGGAACTAGTTCATGCTTGTGAACGAGTACGAACTATTCACTTCTGGTTGTTCAAATCGGTCTTTAGTTCATTTCATTTCTGCAAATCTCCTATGTCTATAGTTCAGTTTAGCTCGCGCGAGCCGAGTAAGAACGAATAATTCCAAGTGTCAGAGTGAGTTGGATGATTACAATCGCGCGTGCGTGAACGTGATGGAAGATGTACTAGATTGAGCGAGAACGAGACAGACGCGTGTGCGTGAGTGTGACGGAAAATGAACTAATAAAGCGAGAACGAAACAGACGCGTGTGCCAGAGCGTGATAGAAGATGTACTAAATTGAACGACTTGGACGTACAACCATGTTCGCTGTGCACGACGGGCGACTGATGTCAGAGTAATCGGTGAACTATTGAACTAATAGTACTAAAAGACTGAGCTAGTTCCTTTGATCAATTGTACTAGTTCGGAGCGCTCTGATCAGTGACCGAGTAAGAACAAGACTAGTGACACTACACAAGTGCGCGACAAGTGGACATAAAGTCATAAAAATCATTTATTTATGCAAATAAACCCATTGAGGGCACTTGTACACGTCCCAATATAAACTCTGGTTTCTGGTTTTAGATATTTATTTCTCTAAAAGAATTACATTCACTTGCAAGAGAAATACATTATGAACTTAAAAACAAAACGGAACAATGTTACAGATTTTAACGTATGAATAATTAATAATAAAGGTCACAAACAGACTTTTTTTTTTGATTACCCACAAGAACACAAACAAAATCGCTCCAATGTCAGCTAGTCGGGTCCAATTACGTGTCAATGCAATTGAGCATACTTATTACCTGTTGCCATCATTAGATAGAAATTGTATAAATTCATGTAAACTCCGAATAGTGGTCCAAAAAGTAACGTTTCAATTTAGCTTTGTATGAATGGAATGATTTTGTATTTTTTATATCCTCGGGCAATTTATTAAATAATTGAGCGCCTTCGAACATTATGTTTTTTTTTTTGCCATAATTTGTCCGGGGTGATATTAGTTGAATGTCATTAGGTTTTCTCAATGACCGTTTATGGATCTGCGATTTGGTTTTAAAAGAATTTTTTGTGAGAATAGTTTTCGTGAAAATTTTACGTATCAATATGCACGAGTTATATTTGAATAAATGCGAAAGCGACATTAGTTGTGTTTTTTATAAACTTCTGATGTTGGCGTTAGGTAGTCAAAATGAAATAATAATTTCACAATTTTATTTTGCGCTATTTGCAGTTTCTTAATGCTAGTTTTAGCGGCGCTACCGTATATCTCGATCAGGTAGTCAAGGTGAGGTTTCACTAGAGTGTTGTATATCATGTATCGCACTGTTTTTGGGAAGCATCGGACGTTACCCCGAAGAACAGACATGAGAGTAGCCAATTTGGCACAGGTTCTCTCGATGTGCGGTTTCCATGAAAGGCGACAATCAAGAGTTAGTCCTAGATACTTTTCAGATTTTACTTGAGTCAGAGGTTCATTATCTATTGCTAATGGTTTGAATTCTGGTATCACTTTATTTTTGGCACTAAATATCATATAATTTGTTTTTGATATGTTTAATGTTAATAAATTAGACTTAAACCATTCTGACATAGAGTTTAGATCATCCTGTGCGTCTTTAGCTATAAGAGCAATATCCTTTCCAAAATAAAACATGCACGTGTCATCAGCATACAATGAAATATCACCCTTTAAGCCCAGTTTACTAATGCTATTATATAATTTCGGGAGGATTTACAACATTGCCGATTTTAACAATCTGTTGTCTGTTACTAAGGTATGATTTGAGCGTTTTAAGCACGACATCTCTAAAACCTGTCAGATGTAGTTTGTGCAAAAGCAGTTCATGGCTTATCGTGTCGAATGCTTTTTTGAGGTCAATAAAGACCCCTAAAACAATTTGTTTCTCATCAATCTTTAGCTTTATATTTGTTGTTAAATCCATGCATGCAGAAAGAGTATTTGACTTTGAGCGAAACCCGTACTGTTTGTCAAAAAGAAAATATATGGAGTTGAGATACTGTTCCAATTGATTGTAGATTGCTTTTTAAAATATTTTAGACATTATTGGTAATACAGATATAGGCCTGTAATTATTAGCTTCAGTTCTACAACTCGATTTAAAAATTGGACTGACTCTCGCCCCTTTTTAGTGAATCAAGGAAATAACCAATTTCCAAACATTTGTTTAAACATTTAGTAAGTTCGCGTAAAATATATTTCTTTATAATCTTAATAGTTTTACATGACACGCGATCCAGACCACTACTCGTGTTTGAATTTAAATTGTCTATAATCTCATCAGTTGTGACCGGAGTAAATTTAAAAACTCTACCACAGTTTCGGGTCAATTTTGGGCTAGTTCTGAGAAGAAGCTGCGCAACAAACTCAGTCACTATTGGCAGTGCCTCTTTTCAAAAGGTTTAGAATTTTTGAAGTGATCATGCAAGTACATACATCACAATTTTTGAATAATCAATCTACTTTCGTCTCCTTTTTGTCTTTGGGTTTCTTAAATGACAGTTTTATATTTATTAGATAAGTTTACAATGTGTTCTGGTAGTTTATTTTAAAAACAACCAAATGAAGCCTGAATTATGGAATATAAATCTTATCCTTATTTCTAGTTTTACATTTGTTTAAAACACTGTTTTCCGTGAAGTAAGGTTTTTTTTTTGCGTACACACACATTACATTTCAAGAAATATAAGGTCAAATCTTTTTAAGTAATAATATTTTAACTGTTTCTTCGTATGCGTCATAGAAACAGTGCACCATAATTATTTTTTGGATTATTTTTTTTATTTCTCTAGCAAAGAAAATATCATTTTTTTAAACAGCAACCTGTCAACTTTAAAAGTTATCTACGTCATCGGCATCACCTCTCTCATTTCAATGCCCAATCCCTCTTTTTCTTTAATCTTAATCTTAATTAATTAAAAATCAATATCTGCAAACAATAATTACCTTAGTCTTAAATTTTCTTATAAACCAGCGTATAAAAAACCTAAAGTATTTTCTACAAAAACATCTTCATTTATTGTGTTGAATCGGCCCTTTAAATATTATCACTTAAAACGAGGTGACCTTATATACTGAGAGCCAACAATTAATATTCCAATTTCTTTCAACACCTTTCGTAAGGAATCTTGAGGTTTTAGGTTAGGTATAAATAGTTACCTCGGCCTTTTTTGTGTTGCAAAAAATGCATGCACTAAAAAGTCTTAAATAAACTCTAGACTATTGAAAGGAGAGGAACCCATTTTAAGCAAACGATTTCTTTTTGGAGTCTGTGCCACGGTATTGTTATCTATACAGTATTGTAACTCGGCCGACTCTTTGAAATAAATACCTACAACCGCGCGGTATCTAAACGTGCCTGTCCGCCTCCAGCATTTTAATTACAATTGCCTACTTTGTGTTTCCATTTAGTTTTGTGATTGTAAATATACTTTTTCATATAAGCAAATAAAATATTTTGTGGATTAAAAGGTATACTATTCAATAAAAATGCGTGTTGTTTTTTGATGTGTAGATTTAATTAAAAAACATTTTTATGTTTAAATGACAAATCGGTCTTATAAATTTGGTACCGAAAAATTGCACTTCGACTGAGACGTACGGAATGCTTTATTTATTATTAAATTAAAAAGTATAAAAAAATCTCATTGTAATATAAAGTTCATACAACATTCATCATTCTTTATTAAAAATTCATGCAACAATATATCCTATTCGTCATATTAAAATGAACTTAAACTTATTTTTCGAGAAATAAATCGCGCAGCTATTGTTAAAAATCAACACACCGTCCGTTCGTCACTGTGGCACAGTCGCGACTGTCTGCGTGCCGAACGCGTGCCGAAATCGAGGCGCGTAGGTTATAATAGCTCGCGTTTCGTCCGTTTGTATGAAGTTGGAATACTGTATAGATAACATTACCGTCTCGGTGCTGAGATAGTTTATGCTTGATGGTCAAAGTGATGGCACCGACTCCAAAAAGAAATTGTTTGCCTAAACTGGGTTCCTCTCCTTTCAATAGTCAAGAGTTTATTTAAGACTTTTTAGTGCATTTTGGTTTTGAAGTCGGTTTTTGCTTTTTTTTAAAAGTTAATTTAAGAAAATTTTCGAATCGGTCGACAAACGACTCATATCTGGTAACATAGATAGAAAAAAAACATACATTCGATTTCTCCTTCTTTTTTGAAGTCGGTTAAAAATGACTCTATATCAGCCGCCAAGGCCCACATAAAATACCTTAGGAAATCAAGCTATGGAAATAACTAAAATAAACTAACCTAGCTGTTTCTACATCAGTCAGACGTCTAATCTTCCTTACATCAAAAGCAGCTGAGCTTAGTTTCCCTGACAAGGCCTCTATATTAGGACCTCAGTTCCCAGTTCCCACAGTCCCCACTTTTGGTAATGACCTGCAATACCGTTACCATGAGTTTACTCGCTAGCAACGACGTAACTTATTGTATGGAAAATTTAAGTTCTCTCAGTGGCCGCTAGAGGCGCTGTGCAATTTTCCATAGGCTTTTTTTACGTCATCGCTAGCGTGTAAAACCGGGTTAAACTCATGGTAACGGTACTGGACATTGTTGCGGCTGCCGCGAACTCGCTGAAGAAGTTAAAAGAGAGGTGTTGACTAATTTTATGATAGTATCTAAGACTAAGACTTAATTATTACTAATTTTATGATACTATCTAAGACTAAGACTAAGACTAATTTTATATTCTATATTTTTACAGTCCATATCACAACAACACAAGCTACAGTTACAATCACGCTTTGATACCGTCGGCAAGGAATGTGCGAAGAAGTTGAAGGCCTCGTATGAAACTATAGCAAATTTCATGCAGGGCAATGTAGATAAAAATAGAGAAACAGGCTGTTTCGGTGCCTGCGTCTTTCAGGGAATGGGACTAGTAAGTTTTTTATATCAATTTTGATATTACCTTTTTTGCCGATCCCCATAGTCCGAGCATTTCTCTCATTCTCTTGGCGTTTGCTGCAACAATGTTATTCCGAACTAACCAATAAATAAGGACCTAACGTAAGAGCTATTAGATACTATATACACTGATTTAACTCTCTGCATTACCCAAACGGTTTTCTGGTAGAATATGCCATAAGGCATTAAGTCCGCCAATTGTACCATTAACAGTGCAAAAAAGTTTAAATTAAAAAAATAAAAAAAACTACGAAAATCTCAATTCGTCAATATGATCATCGGTTTGGGGATCCAAAGTATTTTCATAATGTAATCGGCATCGTATTATCGGATTTTGTGTTCCTAAGCTGAGGAGTAATATAATAATAAATAATAACAAGTAAGTATTGAGTTGACTGAATTACGAACGGCCACAGCGGTGGATACAAAAAAAAACAAATTAATTAAAACTAATTTATTAAAAATAGAAATTACAATTTAAATGTAATTAATTAAACCTAAACGCGAATGACAGTGTTCAATGTTAGAACAAGAGTGTCTGCCCAAACTGCAACGCTGGGTCGCGATGGGTCGATGCATCACGTTGTGTCGACTCAGCGCCTCGTGTCGCCGCTTGACGCAATTACTTGTTTAAGCCTAATTTGGGGTCGATGCTTCATAGGCACTTTCCTTAGGGTACCGTGGTATAACACTTCCCCCCGAAGATCAGCAACTATTGGAGAATTTTCTTCGAGAATGTTGCTGTGGTGAGGCTGGGTACATCTTGTGGATTTTCTGCGATTTCTGCATATGTCTCTTGAGTATTGTGTGGATTTCTTTGAGGTTTGACGTAACATCTTCGGATAAGTAGGCCGATAGAAAGTATGGCTGTACTTAACAATACTACATACATAGGTATGGTGGTGTGATAAAGGCTGCTTTCTACAGATTGACTTATCTCTACTGGATGTTGCAGAGATATCTTTGTGTTGCTGGCGTGCAGATTTTCTAAGTTGACTGAGTTTAGTTTTATCAGTGGTTTTGATGACACTGATGAAGGATCTTCTAGTGGAGGCAGGTCCATGATCTTGATGGCTGTTCCTTTAGTACGGTCGTTGCTGTTCAGTATGGTGAACTCTGACGTTTGGAGATAACATCCAGAAGGAACTGTGGCCAGGTAGCTTCCTTGAAGAGTAGTGTAAGTGTTCTTCCCACAGGATGATTGAGTTTTGGTTGGTTTCGGGAACGCGATGACATAGTGTTTGTCGTCTAGTTGTTCTAGCGCTTCCTTATCGAGATGAACTGAGGTGTACTCGCATGTGGTGTCTAGTCTCTGTGTGGTGATGAGAGTTTGGATGCAGTCCGCTTGATCGTGTGGTTTGTAGTTGATCTTCATCTCGCAAAGATACCAAGTATTGGACTTCGGACATTCTGTCTCTATGTACATGAAATCATTTCTATGTATTGCTATATAAGGAGCGGCTGGGATGAGAATGTTGTGGTTTTTATTAGGAACGATGGCTAACTTATAAAGATCATAGGTATGTGGGAAGGCGATCGGAATCTTGAATACTATCACTACTTTATTTCTAGTGTAGTAAGAGCCTAATTTAATAATGTCATAGTATTCTCTGAGATTTAAATCTATTACTTCATCTTTATTATACAAAGATTTTAACTTATCTAACATTGATCTTAAAACTCTTAAACTTAACATAGAGTGGTGCGTGCTCGATGCACGAATAAACGCTAAAAGATTTTCTAACTTAACTAATTCTTCTGCTAGGTCTTCTATATTATCTCCTAATATTAAGAGTAACTGAGTCAAATGGGCGTATTTTATCAAATCAGTTTCTCTATTAGCTTCGCTATCCATTATTAAACTAAGAACCTGTTTTATCTTATCCTGATTTTCGATTATAGTCTGTAATATAGTAGAGTGCTCTAACATCCATTCCTTACTTAAACTTATATGGCTGTTAAATTCTGACACTAATTTCTCCTCATTACTCTGTAGAGATTTAAGAGCATTGTCATAACGAATAGCATCTGTGTAATCTAAGTTTCCTGAAATACTTTTTACTACAGAACCTAAGCCGTCTATCAGTCCTCTTTTAAAGCGGTTAACTTCAAATGTTTGCAACTGATCAGAAACCTTTTCTAGCTTTTTACTAAGATAATCAATATGTGGCTCGTACAAAGATAAAGTTTTATTATTTAACTGAGGCCGAACATCATTTAACTGTGTTCTGACTAAACTCACCTTGGATTTTATATCATCTATGTCAATAAATTGTAAAAAGGAGTGATAGTGGGATATGATTTTGGTAGGACCTAGTTTAAAAGGGAGAATGCCGGGACCGTCTTCTAAGCTGTCAAGTAGGATCTCTTGTGCGACTGCTACCTGGAGCAGGATCATCGTTATTATCCTGCAACAAACGTGCGGTCTTAGGGACTCTCTTTAATCTAGACTTAGCTACGGGACCACGTTTTTTCTTGGTATAAATATGTATCGGAAGGTCGGCTAAGATAGTGTCGTGAGTGTAACGCGGTGCTAATTTCTGACGAGTGGCCATAGGATTTTTGATAAAAATGTTTTGTTCGGGATTGTATGTTTCCTCGGATTCTCTAGATTTATTACGATTCTCCATGATCTCGGTACGGAGTTGTGAAGATGAATCTCGAATCATCTCGTAAGCCTTGTTCATCTTAGCGCGGTGATCTATAATATATTGCTGTAATAAATGCTCTGTTAACTCAATATCTATAGGGTCTCGGGGATCGTAATGTCCAGTTATTACTTCTAACGGTCTGCATTTGGTGAAACTGTGTATGGAACTATTGTATGCTAATATAGCGTATGACATTAAGTTTACTACTGATTCGCCGCGATGCTGTAACTTTAACAATCTTAGATGCTCTAACAAGGTTGAATGAAAACGTTCTACTATGCCATTTTCGTTTGGGGCGTGAGCTAAGATCTTGTGATGCTGGATCTTATGAACGCGTGTGAATTCCAAGAATAGTTGGTTGGTAAATTCGGTGCCGCGATCAGAAACTATGATGGAGGGAATTCCGTGATGAGTGCAGTATTTTAATAAAGCTTGTACTACACTTATAGCGGTACCGTCTCTTAGGTGGTACGCTTGGGCGTACTTAGAAAATGCATCAACTAAAGTCAGGTATTTTTCTGTCTCGACTGTAAAAAGATCAATATGTAAAACTTCGAATGGCTTTGATGGTGGTGGAACGATGTGAAACTGTTGCTTTATGGGATTACGGTCGTATTTTGCTTGACCGCAGATGGTACATTCGTTAATGTACTTCGCGATGCTTTCCTTCATCTTTGGCCAAAAGTATTTATGAGATAAAGCTAGGTAGCATTCAGTAGTGCCACGATGGTTCGTTTTACCTTCATGGTACTTCTGTATTAATTCCTGTTGTCTTAAATATTCTTTGACGTTCTCAAGTTCAGTTTTAGTTAGTACAAGATTCATTGCCGAACTCTTAAAATGATTTTGGATGATAGGTATGACAGAGTACATTTCTAATGGCGGGTGTATGATAATACCTGTTTTTACTTTGGGGTTAACATATTCCTTGACAGCATTAACTACGTCTTGTTCGAGATTAGATTTAGATAATTGAATGGTAGTTCGTGTATGACTTTCGAACGGTTTAGATACTTTAGTTTTTCCTTTAATGTCGCCGACTATAGTGAAACAGATTTGCCTGTGGAATTTGTTAAGTGGCTCATCTGTAATGGGGACTTCTAAAATTGGATTCTCAGCATCCGTGTGCGCTGTCATAGTATCCGAGTTATCTAATGAAAGGGCCTTTTCTGTTGGGTTGGCTACTATTGAACTGATCTCCTCATTGTGGATTTCTATACGGGACAAAGCATCGGCGTTTGTGTTACATTTGCCTTGTTTATAGATGACCGTAAAATCATACTCGCTCAGTTTTAATTTCCAACGAGTAAGACGAGAGTTAGGCTCTTTTAAATTCATAACCCATTGTAAGGGCTTATGATCTGTGATGATCCTGAACTTCCGGCCGAAAAGGTAAGGGCGAAAGTATTTAGTTGCCCAGACTATCGCTAACAACTCCTTCTCAATCGTACTATAATTTATCTCGCTGGTGTTTAAGGTTCTGGATGCGTAAGCTATAGGTTTATCGCTTCCAATTGAACCTTGAGATAACACGGCTCCTATTGCAAGATTTGATGCATCGGTCGTTAACAAAAAATCTTTAGAGAAGTCGGGATACTGCAAAATTGGATCATTGCTAAGTAATAATTTACATTTTTCGAAACAATCTACATAGTTTTGATCTAGAGTAATTTTGGAACCTTTCTTCAAACACTGAGTTAAAGGTTTAGTTATGCGTGCGAAATCTGGGATAAATTTCCTGTAATATCCTAACAATCCTAAGAATCTCTTAATTTCAGTTGGGGTTTTCGGAATTGGATATTTTTTTATTGCCTCTATTTTATCCGGGTTGGGCTTGACTCCGTCTTTACTGATAATATGACCTAGAAACGCCGTCTCGAGTTTGAGGAACACGGACTTGTCCATCTGTATTTTAAAATTCGAGTCGCGTAACCGTTTGAATACTTTTTCTAGGTTTATTATATGTTCCTGAAGGGAGGTGCTGAAAATTATGACGTCATCAAGGTACACTAGACATATGACGTTTTGTAGTCCTCGGAGGACATTGTCCATTACACGCTGGAAGGTACTTGGTGCATTTTTCAATCCCATTGGCATCCGTAAAAACTCGAAGTGACCGTGTTCTACGTTAAAAGCTGTTTTAGGTATATCTGAGGGTTCCATTTCCACTTGGTGGAAGCCACTAGCAAGATCGAGGGTGGTAAAATATTGACAGTTACCGAGTTTGTCTAAAATATCCGCGATGTTAGGGATCGGATATTTATCATCGATGGTCTTCTCATTTAATTTTCTAAAATCTACAACGAGACGCCATTTAGGTTTACCGGATGCGTCACTTTTCTTTGGCACTACCCAGATGGGTGAGCTCCATGCAGAATTCGATGGTCTGATGATGCCCTGCTCTAACATTTTACGGATCTGGTCCCTAACTTCTTGCCTATGGACGTATGGATAACGATAGCTCTTGGTGTAAACTGGTAGCTCGTCTGTGGTTTTAATTGAGTGTTTTATTTGATTAGTGAAAGTAAGGGCTTCGCCTTCAATATAAAAAACGTCCGCGTACTGCGCGCAAAGGTTTTCTAAGTTGGCGCGTTCTTCCGCGTTCAAATGACTAGTCCGTAGGCGCGAGAGAACGTCCGTAGCACGCCTAGACCGTGTCGTAGCATTTTTGTGACGTAAGTCGCTCGTAGCACCACTAAATTCCGTAGCATTTATTTCGGTACGCGTGGACTCTACATTATAGATCTCGGCACTAACCTGACGGTCGACTGAGAAAATGACGTCATGATGACTCGGGTTCGATATTTCCAAGTATCCGCGGTTATCTCTAACGGTAGTTAAACATTCACCTATGATACAATTACATAAGATCTGTTCCGGGATGTACGCGTCCCCGTCTGGGATATTGATAGGTAATTTAACTAATTTAGATGAACGCCCTGGGATAATATCCTCATACAAATTAACGTTTCGCGAATCATAGACTTGGATAGGGTTCGATGCGTTCTTTGTAACAAACATTTTATTTTTAAAATCAATTGAAGATTCCCATTTATTTAAAAGGTCGGATCCGATTAAACCGTCGAAATAATTATGAAACTTATAGACGAATAGTGTGACATCGGTATCGTCCTTGAACTCCGGAAAGCAAGGTAACGTGATCGAATAGTCGCATCGGCTTACTGCGTGCACATTTACTACCTCGAATGGATCATAATTTAGCTCTACATACGGGAAATATTTTTGTACGGCTTCTGGGCTAATAAATGACTGATTGGCTCCAGTGTCTATAAGTAATTTTAACGGTGGGTTTGCTATTTGTATGTAAGGGAGCTGTCTCTGGGTTTGCAAATTAAGTTCTATTTTGGTTTGTCTGACCGGCCTGGGTTCTGAAAATCCTCAGCCTTGCTAGGCGAAGAATTTTCCTCCAGCGTTTCGGTAACACACTGAGAATTAGGTAATTCTGGGTATCTATAATAATTAGGATCGTAAAACTCACACTCGGGATATTCATTGTTATCGTAATAATAGCATTCCGGCTCCGCATAATAGTAATCTGAGTACGTGTCGTAGTAAGGGCCATATTCATAACCAAAGCAATCATTTAAGTTCATTTCTCGCGATTTTAAATAATTGCTTGGTGGCGGGTTACCAAATTTATGCCAATCATGCCCGCTGGGTGGTAAAGGCTTGGTCACAAAGTGGCTTACGCCACTCATGGGCTTAGGTGCCTGGTTATTAGAAGCGGCTGTTGGGTTCCTATTAGGCAATCTAAATACATTGCTCTGCGGGTTATAATTGGGGGGTGGAGCCCTAAATATCTGCTGGGTACGTGTCGGTCCACGGTTTAAGTGTGGAGGAATAGGGTTAGGTCTCCAGTGCTGGGATTGTTGTGGCATTTGGAATGCTTGAGGTCGGGAAGGTCCTGGCATACCTAACATAAATGGTTTGGCGGATTGCGTTGGTGGTAAGTACACAGGTGGGCCATAAATTGGTTTAGTTGACTGTGGGGGCATCAATGGTAACTTCTTATCAGGTAAATGGTCGTTTCTTTGTTGCAAATATATTGTGTTGATTTCCTCTTGTACAAAAGTTAATGCTTGCTCTATAGATGCGGGTCTCATGCATCTGATACGCGAGCCTAGCGGCTCCTTTAATCCACGCAAATAAGATTGCAATGTTAATTTTTTGTATAACTGACGCTTGGCCTCGACAGTAGTTTGAACATCATCGTGTAAAGTTACGTATGTCATAATTGTGCTAAAAAGGGTCTGACAGCGCTCATAAAATTCCTGAGGGCTACTTTGCCCTTGAGATTGTAATGCTAGATCGTTGTATAACGCAGTTTCGTCGCGTTGGTCGGCAAAGTTATTAATTAATGAGCTTCTAATACCTTTCCAGTCGCTCGGGACCCCGTTGGAATTTATTAAACGGGCTGCGGGCCCTGTGACTTTATTCAGAATGCCATTTAGCACTGCTTGATTTTGTAATTCGTACCCCTCTGCTACATTGACATGCTTGAGTACAATTTGGTCACATAAGTTAATAAAGCGAGTTAATACGTTGGGGTTCCCGTCGAATTCCGGGACCAATCTAAGGGCTTTAAAGATGGCGTCAATGGGATCAGCCATGTCGACGAGCTGTTCTTCCTGCTCAACAATTATATCTAAAACAGGATCTAAGTTCCTACTTTCGTCTAGCCTATTATTTCTACCTAACCTAGGGGAATCGGACCCCGATTGCCTGGGATGGAAAATTTTGGAGAAGGAATATTACACACAGGGAGAAAAAATAGGATTACACACTAAGAAAGAAGAGAGCAACACATGAAAGATTCAGTGTACTCACGGTTTCATTTGTCTTGGTATCTTTGCCTCCTCGGTATCGATGTCTGGATGCCTGTCGCTGCAGCACGTCGTGGTTCTGGATACTCGTGATGTGACTTGAGAGCCACACGGGGGCTTCGAGTCCGAAACGGAAATCTTCTAAACCGCGAAACCGACCGCGAGTATCCTACCGACTGCGCCAATTACGAACGGCCACAGCGGTGGATACAAAAAAAAACAAATTAATTAAAACTAATTTATTAAAAATAGAAATTACAATTTAAATGTAATTAATTAAACCTAAACGCGAATGACAGTGTTCAATGTTAGAACAAGAGTGTCTGCCCAAACTGCAACGCTGGGTCGCGATGGGTCGATGCATCACGTTGTGTCGACTCAGCGCCTCGTGTCGCCGCTTGACGCAATTACTTGTTTAAGCCTAATTTGGGGTCGATGCTTCATAGGCACTTTCCTTAGGGTACCGTGGTATAACAACTGCCAATTTACTTCAAACAAAACAAAATGTGTTCTGTAATTGTCGTACAGTGGCCAGCACATCAGCCCCCTTACTCTGGACACAAAACCCGATCCAATGAATATAGCCATCCCTGTCACACGCGTACAGAGCCTGGTATGAGTGACAGGGATGGGTATATTGCTTGGATCGGGTTTTGTGTCCAAAGTAAGGGGGCAGGCTACCCACTTTTGTTGCAAACTATCCCTTATCACAACTTAGTATAATCTGCGCGCTTACCTTGACGTGATGTTGTCCGTACTTAAAATGCTTTCTTTAACACTTAAAGAACAAACCTAAATCTATATGTTTTCAGACAGACGGCCAAGGAAATTTGACACGTGACAAAGCAATACAAACCGGAAAAGCAGACATCGCTACCGGTGAAGCAGACCCAGAAGTCATTAAGAATATCGACATATTCATAAAAACATGCAAAGGTACCTAACACAAACAATTTTACGATTGCACCTACCACAAAAGAAATAACATTAGAAAGAATCTGACTAATGAAAGGCAGCACCAGAAATGAGCGGCAATTTAAAAAAAGGTTTTAACACTGTATTTCATAGGAAAAAAAATACATTACTGCACATTATTGTTTCAGAAAAATAAACAAAAGTATAAATAATTTCATTTTTGTTTTTATAGTGTTTTGTCACTATAAGGTCCGAATGAAATATTTTTAACAAATATTTAACAATCGGTTAAGATGAACGAAGCCAATTTATACTTACATTTTTGTTTTTATAGTGTTTTGTAACTATACAAACTTAATAATATAAATTGCACTTGTAAAAAGCAACTTTGGCTCTATGACAGACGAGGAATCGAACCCCGTGTTTTCGAAGCCAAAGTTGCTTTTGATGATTTCATTAAAAAATATTTTCTTTATTATGATCTAACATGTATTCATTCCTATTTTAGCCGTAGTCTCGGAAGGAGCAGATTCTTGTGAACGAGCGATGTTGGTCTCTAGATGCTTAAAGGATCATCCAGATATGGTAAAAAATAATATATACTAATATTATAAAGCTAAAGATTTTGTTTGATTGAACTCACTAATCTCAGAAACTACTGGACCGATTTGAAAAAAAAACTTTTTTTATTTGGATAGCTTATTCATTGGTGACAATATAAATAAACTAATCTTATAATTTTAAGGATTGTGGATATAAAATTGATTATTAATTTGAATTTTAATAAGGTCATTATAAATAGCAATACTATCATAAATTCATTTTACTCTTTCTAATATAGCTTCATTCAAAAACCTTCTAAAAACTGACGCTCAACCCATACTGAAACAAAAATATAAAGTTACAGATTTAACAGTCATTAACTTACATAATTTTTTGTAGTAAAAAAAGTCGCATAAAAAATAACGGTTCTACACATTTGCATGAAACGGCAAAATATCCATGACACAAGAAAATAACCAAAATCGGATCATCCGTTTGGGAGCAACGATATACAAGACGTGGGACGACAATGAAGCGAGCTCACCCAGAAGAGCCCATTCACTCTATTTTTTAATTACAGGGTAATAGAATTTATATTTATAGAAAGAGCTTATTGCAGTTTTTTTATGATTGTAGGAACTAAAATAATGGAATTTTAATACGACAAAATGATTTGAAAATACGTACTTTATCAGCATTTTCATTTAAACACATAAATGCTACTTCTGCTCTATCACAGCCTCTGGTACCGTCAAATGTTTCTGCATCGTTTACTGAAAATATAAAGTCAATCGATAACACATAAGACTTTTACGGCCTTACCACAAATAAATAAACAAGGTATGTTACGCGACTACAGTGCCACAAGAATCTTCTCGCCAATAGATGACATTGACAGGTGGCGCTAGCATTATATAACGGTAGCCGCAAGAAAATCTCCCTTGATTCAGGTAGTATATTTATTACCACAAATTGTTTGCCCGACCAAGACAAATGGGTCCATGGAAACAGAAATGATTATATTAGTACTATACATGTTTATATCATTGTAAAACAATTATAATAATAATAAAAACTATTGAAAATTATAACTTTACTTAAGGAATTTAGCTCTATGGTATTTAATAACAATCATTTTAATAGTTTACACAGAACACGTACCAAAATAAAAAGAGTAAATTGGAAAAAACTGTTGTAAGATTGAGGAGATTTCATTGTATATTTCCCTAAAATGAATTTGTATATCAATGTATGTTATGTATATGTAATAAAGAGTTATCAATCTTTCTATTTCGTTACACCCGATCGGGCAATCGCATTTTGTAATTTGTCAGCGTTAGTTCTGATTTTTACCATTGGGCAAAGGTCCATGTCACAATGTAAAGAGAAATGTATGTCACCCTTGTGTCATGTGACTTGATTGACGTGGATTTTGAACTAGCCATATCATACCTATTTATTAAATCTAATCTAATCTAATCTATGGTAATAAACTATACTCATCATATCAAAAGTATTGTCGACCCTAAAACCGTAAAGAAGTAAACCTTAATGGTTCATATTTCACAAAAGTGAAAAAAGCTGCTAATCTCCGTTTTTCTTTAGCTGGCGAAGACTGTAAACAATTGACGACCTCCGTGGTCGAGTGACTAGCTCGCTGGTTTCAAGCATCGCCATCTCGTGAGGTTCCGGGTTCGATTCCCGGTCGGGTCAATGTAGAAAACGATCTTTTCTATATTGTCTCGGGTCTGGGTGTTGTAGTACCACCGTTGTTTCCGATTTCCATACCACAAGTGCTTTAGCTACTTAGCTTGGGATCGGAGCAATGTGATGTTGTCAAATATTTATTTATTTATTATAATATTATTGTAAACAATGTTTTTGGAACTTTTAAAATAACATCAGAGAGCAAAATTAATTCCCTTTACTTAGTATGTGGATTATTAAATAGCTTATAAACAATATCAGTCTTGTCACTCCCATCAGACACATCTTCTTAACACCCACAGAGTATTCTTACGTACCGTCTAGGCATTCTTCAACCAATTGTTTTGATTTTTCCAAACTAACACTATCTCTTTTGAATATTTCCTCAGCAAACTGTTGGGCACCAGTACTGCTTATTTTAGCAGCGCTGTCCATCTAAAATGTATGGAAAAGCAAATAATATTAGTGCCGTAGACACCTCACCGAGACGTCATCACGTCACTATGCTACGTATCCAAGCAGTTATTAAAATATTAAACTGTATGCTAACCAACAGTGTTGTCACATACAAATTTGGTAAGATGGTAGAATAGGATGCAAAAATGAGTAGAAATTGGTAGAACTTTAAATAAAAAATTGGTAGATCGAACACTCAAGGTTTATTCAGTTTTATAGATTTTAGGATGATGTACCACAAGAATATGTAAAATAAATAAGTTTGTGTCAAAAGTTTAGTTTTATGACAAGCTTTTATAGCCGACTGTATTTGTATTTAAAAATAAATAAATAAAAATAAAATAAAATGTATTTATTTCGGAAACATGTCCATAAGTGTTAGTAAAAAATCTCTTAAAAACTATGTTAGTAAATAGGGATTATAATTAATTTTGGTGTCTTTGGCGAGTTGAAACTGGGTCCAGTGTCGCATAATGACACTGTCCGTGTCCAACCTCGCCGCGACCACCTTCAAGAGGCTGTTGGAGCTGCCCCGTACCCGCCGCACCAGGGACGCAATGCGTTTCCTAACGATAGCCGAGAGACTGTCTACCACGGCTGCAGCTAGCATCCCCGATGCACTGCAGTGACGCGGCAGCCCCATCAGTCCCCTGAATGCGTTATTATATTGAGTGCGCAGGGCGCTATACGCTATAAACATGCATACATTTTTCTCATCGAGACCGCTAATTAAAGAGTTCCTTAATATTCCTAAAGCCACCTACGGCTCCATCATCAGACCAGCCATGTTAATATATTGTCATCAAAGTTAAGTAGGTATGCAAAATTTCAGCTCAATTGGAAACTGGGGATGGTCAAATTTACCTTTTAATATATTTGATTACAGACACAGCGGGACAATTAACCTTATATAAAGCTTGTGAAATAACAGAAGTTTATGCATCGGAAAATAGAAAGATTTAAGGCTGAGTGTTGTAGATAGGTAGAACGAAGGAAAAATTGGTAGATCTACAAAAAAGTTAGTAGATGTGACAACACCACTGCTAGCCAAACCGTCGAAAAGTAGGTTAGGTACCATCTATTTCAGTATTATCTGTTTGGGGAAAAAATACTGACTTGGCTGCCTTGGTGGCCCAGCGGTAAGAGAGTCGCACTTTAAAGCGACGGCTGCGCCAGAGGTCCCGGGTTCGATCCCCGGGTCGGGCCAAAAATATGTACCTGGGTTTTTCTATATAGAAATTCTTAAGGCAGCCCGGAGTTTGGAAGTTGGCGGTGTTTAGACCCTGTGCCTCGGAAAGCACGTAAAGCCGTTGGTCCTGCGCTTGATCTCTCTCCGGTCGTGTCAGATTGCTGTCCCATCGGGCTATGAGAGTGAAAGGAATAGAGAGTGCACCTGTGTGTGCGCAAACACTTGTGCACTATACTATGTCCCGCGCAGTCGGTTAGTCGTTGTGACTGGCCACCGTAGTCGAAATCGGCTAGGGGGGACTATTATCTACCTTGGCGACGCAACGTCGCCATAGCATCTCGGGTGCGGTACGGAACTAAGGCTTAACGATGGAAGGATGTTGACACCGTACATCAGCACCTAGAAGTAGTAAAGTCCGTTTTACTTTATATTCATAAAGATGATATAACAAACCAAAAATTTGCGCACGGGCGGGACTCGAACCAGCAACATTCTGGCTAACCGAGCCAAACGCTCTAACAATTGAGCTACCGTGCTGTCAGTCCGATCTTGTGTAATTTGTGGTCTCTTATAGATACGTCATTATGCGTGACGCTTAGCGCCACGGGTAGACCTGTCTGTTTATGGAACATTTTTAGAGCTTTCATTTGAAATTCATGGTCTCAATAAAAACCATAAAATTATTATCCCTTTGGAATAGAACGACAAAAGCGAGATGTCACTAGCAGCAAACTGTGTGATAAAAAGAGATGGGTAGCAGAACCATTTTTGTCAGATGTCAAACAGTTGACCGCCCTGCAGAGGCTTGCTGAAAATTACTTCCATTTGATTTTACCATGATTCTTCATAATTTCAAGTGAAATCGTGTATATTTTGCTTCTGAAACATGGTGTCCTGTTCGGTGATTGATTGTTGTTCAACACAGCAAAATAATCCTAACAAATTTTCATTTCACAGGTAAAATATTCCGAATCGACACGTCCTAATTTATGCTTTATTTTTGCCAATGTGCTTCAAATTTTAAGTACTAAGTATGATTACTCTTTTCTTTAGGCGTTTATTTACGTAAAAATCAAAGATCAAATAACATATAATACATATTTACGAATATTTTGTGTAAAGAAATAATTTTCATTTTACACTAGGGCTGCTTCAAGTTATCGATATTTCGTGTCGACTATTTATCACGCTGTAAACTAATATGCTTTACCCACGACGATTTAAGTATTAGTCACCTGGGTGCATTGTAATCTCATTTATAATTACTTCGCTGATTGACAAAACATTTAAGTAATGTAATGTTTCGCGCATACATGGCAGTTTGTATACGTATCAAGTTTTGACTATTAGAATAGTATGGGACTAATTGCAACCGTTATTATATTGTTCAAATATAAATATAATAGTAAAAATACATTGGTAATTTATGTATCTTTTAGATTTCCTAATAAATTGGATACTAAAAATGCATGGCTCAGATTAATCGACCGGCGAAACTGGATTCTTAAAACATACTCGTATGTCTGCAGTAAGCATTTTAAAGAAACATGTTTCACGACGCGAGGAGGCAAACGATGTTTGATGAAATTTTCAATTCCAACTGAGTTTGTTCCGGTAAGCTAAATTAATATAATCTTCTGCTGTTGATTTATTAGAAATATAGTAACATGTTTTTTTTTCGTATGGTACGAATGGAATTATTTAATTAATAAATAAAATATTTTTGGAATTGTTTTTATTTTATTCAAAAATTAGCGGTCCCAACGAATGCGAAACCGTTTGTCCGCGAGTCCAACTCTTACTTACCTACTATAACTGATACTAATGATATCAATTGCACTAGTAATAAGCAACTTTGGCTGTGTCTGTCACAGCTAAAGTTGCTTTTTACAAGTGAAATTTATATTTTTTAGTTTGTATATTTGTCACATAAAACAACCATAAAAACAATACAAATATTACAATATTCATGATGTTATCGATATCAATGTAAAAAGCGGTATGGCAAACATCACTGACACGCATACATAAACAATTTTACACACATAAATGTCATCTTAAATCGGTTTCGTTTGACAGCTTTTACTTGTCCTTCTATTCCGATAGGAATATTAATTTTATGATAAAAACTTTAAAAAAAAATGAGTTTGAAACACTGTTTCTATGACTTATACACAGTCTGGCCATAAATACTGTTACAATTAAAAATAAGAAAGATATTACATTTGAATTTGGAATCTGTCATTTTTATACGATTGTTCATTGTGTTTTCTAATTTTGGCGTCAATACATTTTATAATATTTTGCGATATTAAAATGGAGTGGGTTGATAAAGAGAACGGAATCGATGTGATTGCATTAAGGAGCGCTTACACGGGCAACTAAAATTGCTCAATTCCAGTCAATACTCGTCAACTATGACGTCACGACTACATCAAGCAATTTACGGCAACGACAACAAGCATCAATATTGCGCAATACAATATTGAGCGACATGGCGCAACTTCATCAACTAGGCAATACTGTCCTACACGAGCATTTCAGTGGCGCAACTTCATCAAGGCAATACTGTCCTACACGAGCATTTCAGTATTCGCTCGCTATGGACGATATTGTTTTTGCTGCGGCGGCTTGTAGCGCTTTTTTTATTATTCCTCAAAAACAAAAAAGAAAGAAAAGTAATAGGCGTATCTGGGTGCGATAGTTTTTGGCAAATAGGCCGCAATTTTCATAGTGTAAAGAATTAGATGATATATTATTCAAAAACTTTACTAGAATTAACTTTACTTTACTTTACGCTATCCTACTTCCACCTGACCTCTCGCTCTCCCCGCGGAAGCAAGACGGCAAGCCGCAAAACATACAGGTGCGAACGAGATGCATACAAAAAATGCCTAAAATTTCCAAGCCCATTGGATATTCGTCAATTCGTATCTGCGACATTGAGCGATATGAAATATCTGGAGCAATTAGAAGCAATATTGCCGAAATAATTGCCACAATTTATTTATTTTCCTCCACATTGCTCCATATTGCTCAACTAATTGCTCCAGATCGGTCCATTCCTGTCGCCGAGCAATTATTGCCCTCGTGTAAGCGCACCTTTACACAAAGTTGGTAAGGAGCCAAATGCAATATTTAAAACTCTGCATACGCTTGGTATTAGTCAAATGTTTGTGTACCGGGCTATCAGTAGGTGCAATGAGACCTCCTCTGTTTGTGACAGAAAAAGATCTGGCCGTCCACGTTGTGTTCGTACGAAAAGGTGGCCAAAGTAGTAAGGGAAAGAATTCGCAGAAATCCTGTCTGAAGGCAAAAAAGATTTTATCTCGGGAGATGAAGATAGCACCCAGAGAGATGTTGCGTATTTTAAAAGATGACTTAGGACTTGCAGCCTATAAGAGACGCACTGGTCATTTTTTAACAGATAATTTAATATTCTTTTTCAAATTATCTGTTAAAAAATGACCAGTGCGGTGGTAAAATCGAAAAAACTACAGAAGTGGTACACGCAAAGGGAGGTTACAGAAAAAAACTGTTTACGGATGAGATTTTTTTTACAATTGAGCAACATTACAACAAACAAAATGACCGTATTTATGCTCAAACCTCTAAGGAAGCTTCCCAATTAGTCGGCAGTGGGCATTACCCGGCTTCAATGATGGTTTGGTGGGGTGTTAGCTATGAAAGAGTGACTGAGCCATATTTTTGTGAAAATGGTATCAAAACATCGGCACAAGTGTATCAAGATACCATTAAGCCCCTTAACAACACCATGTTCAATAACCAAGCTTTCCACAACACAAGACTCGGCGCCGGAGCATAAAGCTTGGTCCACGCAGTCTTGGTTAGAAGCGAACGTTTCGGACTTCATAAGAGCTGAAGACTGGCCATCGTCTAGTCCCGATCTTAATCTGCTAGATTATGACTTATGGTCAGTTTTAAAGAGTACATCTTGCTCTAAACGCCATGATAATTTGGATTCCCAAAAACAGTCCATACGATTGGCAGTGAAGAATTTTCCGATTGGAAAGTGTTCGTGCTTCTAATGATAACTGGCCTCAACGTTTAAAGGACTGTATTGCAGCCAATGGATACCACTTCGAATAAGCTTCTTATATTTAAAATTGTTTTATATATATATATATAAAACAATTTTAAATATAAGAAGTAAGTACATATGTACAGAACAACGGAAATATCGATCGTGACGTTAGGCACAGAATCCACGCAGGCTGGATGAAATGGAGGCAGGTTACCGCAACAACATGCGATCCACGGATGCCCTTAAGGTTAAAGGGCAAAATTTTCAAAACCATTATTAGACCTGCCTTAATGTACGGATCGGAATGCTGGGCTACTAAGAAGACTGATGAAAAGCGAATGCATGTAGCGGAGATGAGAATGTTAAGATGGATGTGTGGGGTGACAAGAATGGACAAGATACCCAACAAACATTTATTAGCTGAATAATATTTGCATAAAAGAAATTCGACTGACTTTAAGTCGCTTAAGTTGCGGACATAACGTCTGTGTAAGCGCTTATACAGACAATATTCAAGCGGTTTGGGCACAGATTAACTAGCTTTAATTTGTATAACCGCTGAATAATGGCCACATAGTATCTGAATAAGTGTACAAGAAGATGGATATCTTCTGAATAAGTGCTGAATTACCTTTAAAACAGCAGTTATAACAATCTTATTCAGTTAGTAATATTTGAGCTAAGCTATTCAGTTTTTATTCAAATTGCAGGTCTAAATTGTAATTTTATTAAGAAATAATTCAAATAAAATCATAAAATGAGACATTTTGCTTTGTACGACCAGAGTCAACGTTGGATGTCAGAAATATTTAGAAGAAATTGGTAGTATTGACTTTACATACCTATTTCACGATTTAGAAGTGTTTTTTTAAACGCACGCTACTTTACTGTGAAAACATATATATATTTGATTGTTAATTTTCACGCGCCACACGATTAACTACAATTTCGTTAATATTTGGTCTTTAATAATTTTACAAGTGAAATATTTTCTATGCATTTTAAATACCATAATGTAGTAAAATACTGAAGATAAAACATTCTGATCACATAAAGCATTTTTCGACGTAAAAATGGTGCTTTTGATACGTGATTTTGCTTTTACTTTTATAAAAAATAGTTTAGACAATGGCGTCATGTTTATCTTGATTAAGAGCGCGCTTGCCCAGCATTCTGTTGCTTAATTCTGCATAAAAGTTAGTATGTGACTTCCTATTCAGATCTTATATGAATAAAAGTACATTTCATACCTCATTCTTGAATAACAGTTCCAATATTACTCAACTTGATACTCTTAAGCAGTTTATTAGGGTTCATTAGATAAAAGTCATTACGGTCAATTTGGAGATAATTGATAGGTGATATATAAGCAATAACATTCTTATTACTAGTATAGTAGGTGAATTAAAATAATGGTGTTTCGTAGCGGCCTTAAAATAATAAGGTTTCAGGGCAACATTTCAAGAACAAAAAAAAACAAAAAACCAGAATTAATATTATTTAACACTTAAAACTGAATAAAAGGGTATTTGTGCTCTTCTATCTGTGTAAGTTAGGTATAAGACCGTCTCATTTACAATTTAGACAATCGTTTTCTGTTTAATAGCTAAAAATTCTCCAATATTCAGCTTCTGGATAGTAAAAATAATTTGATGTGCTAAGCAACTTAAAGTGAAAATGAAACAGATTATTCAGAAATAATCTGTATAATTGAAAGTAATGTCAAAGTTATGCAGAGCGATGCTGAATCTTCAGCTACTATACAGATGTTAGCATTCTCATTTGCTTTAATTTGAATATGGTTTACTTTAAAGTACTACTTACGACCATTATTCAGCTTGGAGAAAGGTAATCAACTTAATACAGAAGTTATCAAGCTTATAGAAATATAATATTTCAAAAACTCTATTAATCAACATAAAGCTCTCACGTCAGCCGTTATACAAATATTATGAAGCTTTAAACTGCTTATTGCCAGCACAAGTTGCTATTATGTGACATAAATGTTTGTTGGGTAAGAAATGAATATATACGAGGAAGTTTGAAAGTGGCACCGATAACCGAAAAGATGGTGGGACATCGTCTGTCTTGGTATGGTCATGTTATGAGGAGGGAAGAAAGTCATGTAACTAAAAGAGTGATGAGTATGAATGTTAATGGATGGAAGGGAAGAGGCCGACCAAAAAAGAGATGGATGGATTGTGTGAAACAAGACATGAGTGTGAAAGGTGTGGATGATTCAGTGACGGGTGATAGAATAGTGTGGAAGAGGAAAACGTACTACGCCGACCCCAGATAAACTGGGAACAGGGCAAGAGAATGATATATGTAAAAAAACTAACTCACTGTAAAAGTAATAAATATTATTTGCATTAAAAATAAAAATAAATTCTTTGTGACAATATTTATGGCAAGACTAGGTATATATTTTATACCTTCCATTTACTATCGAAAAAGATAAATACTTATACTCACCACACCAATTGATTTGAACAAGCAAGCTAGGAAGCACTTTGCATTGTCCCCTTCCGGCAATATCTTGTTTTTGATGAGATTTAGTTCTTCCAATGTCAGAGGATTGTTTCTGATACAGGACACCCCAGTACTCAACATTTTAATTTGGAGTAGGGCCTTTTGGGCCATCGTTAATGGCTAAAAGCATTATAACCCACTCGTTAAAAACTGTTTTTTTTATCCAATATGGTATGGGTTCGTTTTTTTCACGGTTTGAGCCAATTGAGCTTGTTTGCATAAGGTAAATCTAAGCCTATTGATTTACTCATAATTCGTTTACTTTTTAATGGTTTTAAGTATACTAGTAAAAATCAAGTCACGTTTATAGCAAATGTGAAGAATTTTAAAGAAAACATAGCAGAATATATTGGCAAATGTAACACCTCACTTTTCGTTTCAATAAACTACTTAACTGTTACATTTTTAACTACGACAAACTCGTACTTACATAAACACTTTTTAAATACACAACCAAAACGATCATACTGAAAATCAACTTATACATCCTAATAATCTCTTTTTGAATGGCCGTTTGATAGAAATAGTTTTTTTGTATTACTGCACAATTTATACTTATTAAAGACCATGGACGATTGATACGATTGAAAAGTAGTTAATGTCACTTCTGTAGAAACTGCGTTGGAATTGGTAGGAACATGCATGCAAAATTCAACCTAATTATAGTCACGCTTGGGTGCTAATTAATGACGTTTTGACTTGGTGTGTAGTGGAACGAAATGAAACAGAAACCTAGTAAAAAAACCGGCCAAGTGCGAGTCGGACTCGCGCACTGAGGGTTCCGTGTCAACTTAAACTGAATTAGGGAATCGACTTACTTCCACTTAGTACTACAATATTTTGTTGACAGCAAATATAACTTCGTTTTTCATAGTGTTTGTATGAAGAACAAAGTTATTTTTGCGGTTGTTAAAAATGTGCTATAACTCAAAAACTTCTCGTTCGATCCCGTCCGAACCAATTTTCGTTGAGATATTCGGTAAGATCTACATTATATATATTTTTATAATTTACACTCGCTTAGTTTAGAAGTTAGACGGGGGAGACGCCCATTTTACTACTTTGGAAGCTCTAGCTATGAAACATTAGACTTTAAAAGGTGTTAGAAACCTCTATGTCATTTTAAAAGAACTATCTTTAGACACCCCACACGCATAGGTTTCATTAATTTTATTTTATTTTAGTTTCATGTATGGGAGCCACCCCTTAAATGTAATTTTTTTTTTGTTTTTTGTATGACAATCGCAAAGCAGTTAACAGGACACATCTTCCTACCAAATTTCAATAGTGTGACGCTTATAGTTACAGAATAAAGTGGCTGTGGCATACGGACGGACAAACAGACAGACAGACAAACAGACTTGACGAACCTATAAGGGTTCCGGTTTTTGCCATTCGGCTACGGAACCCTGCTACGGAACCCTAAAAAGTAAGTGAATCTAAACATTGTTGGATATTATGTTCTATTAAGAGTTGTTTCTTGTGTAAATAATAATATTGTACCTATGTAAGCAATGTTGGTCGCTTGCCTTACAAATAGCTCTCCACGAATCCGCTTTGAGCCAGCTTGTGGTGGAGTGAAGTAGCTTGAGGTGAGAAGGCCCTTACACAGCACTGGGATGTTAACAGGCTTCCTTAACTACAGATTTGTCACCACGATCTCAACTGGTGGTAAGCGACAAATTGTTTATTTGCTAGCGTTTCTTACTTAAACATTTTGGTTCTATCAGTGGAGACATGTAAATGGCCTTCTTTTAGGCTTCCGTAGCCGAATGGCAAAAAACGGAACCCTTATAATTTCTTCAAGTCTGTCTGTCTGTCTGTCCGTCCGTATGTCACAGCCACTTTATTCTGTAACTATAAGCATCACACTGTTGAAATTTAGTAGGAAGAAGTATCCTGTTAACCGCTTTACAATTCTTATACAAAAAATAAAAAATAATGATATTTAAGGGGGGGCTTCCATACATGAAACTAAAACCGAAAAAAATTTTTTTTAGTCAAACCTATGCGTGTGGGGTGTCAAAAGTTAGGTCTCTTAAAATGATATAGAGGTTTCTAAAACCATTTTCTTTTAAAGTCTAACGTTTCATAGCTAGACGCTTCCAAAGTGGTAAAATGGGCGTCCCTCCAAACTAAGCGAGTGTAAATTTTGAAAAAAATATATAATGTAGATCTTAACAAATACTTTCAAAGAAAATTGGTTTGAACTGAATCGAACGACAAGTTTTGGAGATATATCACATTTTCAACAACCGCAAACTTAACTTTGTTCTTCATACAAACGCTATGGAAAACAAAGTTATGTTTGCTGTCAACAAAATATTGTGGTATTTTAGTTAGCTAAATAGTTCGAGTGGAATAAAGTGAATTCCTTAATTCAGTTAAAGTTGGCACGGAACCCTCAGTGCGCGAGTCCGACTCGCACTTGGCCGGGTTTTTTAGCTTTTAGTGTGCATAGGAAATTAAACAAACACCACTCTTTTGTTTCACGTTATATGTTAATAGCAAAACGTGTACGTGTGACACGTGTGTATGTGTATTTCACAGCTTCTTTGCATGCCTTCTAGTAGAGAGTGACATCCACACCAAACTGAAACAAAAATATAAATATAAATAAAAATAAAAATTAAAAGGATTAGCATAGCTATCCAACGCGGCAACGCAGCCAGCATCATAGCCTCCTTGCCGCAAGGAAATGGTTTCGGTTTTGAATAGGTAGATTTTAAGACATTTTTTTATGTTGCATGTCTTAGTTTTATTTTTTCTTGTATAAAAAAATTTTGCAAACATACATGTATTTGAGACTTTATTATAAAACAAATAATCCATAAAATCTCGCAAGTAACCAGAGGCTCTCAAAATAGACTATACCTGTATCTTGAGACCAGCAACAGTTAATAAGTTGAGATAATTGGCACTTTTAAAATCAGTAAATGGTTTGAGTGTGTGTGGTGAATTTGTATGTAGTGTATGTGTATATGATGGCTCATTGTGTGAGTGATGTGTGTTTCTGTGTATGGATGGGTGTAGTGGGGTGTGAGCACAGAAAAAGATTTAACTTTTCTGTCGAGTGTGTGTATGCTTGAGTGTAAACTATAAGCGTGTGTGTATATACACGCTTATAATTAACACTCAAGCATACACAAGCCTACGTGTGATAGAGAGGAAGATAATAAGTGTGTAAGATTAGCCTTAGCAGATCAGGGCCCTTATTTTTGAATCACTCGCTTCGAAATGGCGAGTGATTTTCGTTCGACAACGAGTTTTTTCTATGGATTTTAATTCATCTTCGAACGAAAATCACTCGCCATCTTGAAGCGAGTGATTCAAAAATAGAGCTCCAGGGCCCTTATTTTTGAATCACTCGCATCAAGATGGCGTATGATATTCATTGATTAATGTCCGATTTTACAATGAAAATTTGTATAATTCCACGCAAAAGTGATTTGAAAAAAGATAACTGAATTTTGTGGGTACAAACGTCTATATTTTGCGTAATTTTCATTGATTTTTAATAAGTTTTCGAACGAAATTCACACGGTATATTCAAGCGAGTAATTCAAAAATAGAGCTCCAGATTTCCCCAGATCCAGATTGAGTTTGTAAGCGTTTTCTTACTTCTTTTTAAAAAGAAGCAATACAGTATCAGAAATTGATGTCCATATCCTGTCATTAATATCAAAAGTAGGTAGATACGAGTAACGTATGCAACTCTATCACAAACAACTGAAATAAAGAAGCATTTTTGTGATTAATTTTTATGTAATGACGTACTTTCTTAGAATTTTCGGCAAGGCATTTAAACGCTAATTCCGCTCTATCGCATCCCCTGGCACCATCAGAGGTTGGAGAATTGTTGACTGAAAACCAAAATTAATAATATAATTGGAGCAAGAAATTATAAGATTTTCAGAGATTACACACAAGAGGCTAGTTCCCACTAAGAACAAATAACTCCATCAATGTTGGTAGCTACTAGTGATTAATTTTAGACCGCAAATATAAAAAAAACTCTGATTTTAAATTCGGATTATTAGTATTTTAAATAATTAATTTTGTTCGTAACATACATTTGGTCACGTGACCGTAAACGCCTGTTAAAGGATGTGATGTCATGCCTTGCAGGATGGCGGGCTTTTTAACATGCTTTTATTAGGTCTCGTCGTGTATGTAAGTATGTAATGGAATCTTTGTTAACAAATTTAACAATTTTCCAAGGATCGTAGCGTCATGAAAATTGGCAGCTGTATGTAAATCTGAAGAAGATTTAATAATATGGTATGGTATTAACTTTGACCACCATTAAGATTTAAAATCTGATGATGAAGACGGAAGATAGGAACTGTCATTCCATGGTGAAATATCAAATCGTAGTCGTCTTAACACTAGTGATAAAGGTCACGTAATGGACTTTGAACGCGATCAGCATTTAAGGTCTAATGATGAAGCTCGAAGATAGGCACTGACATTCCACTATGGAGCACTGTGTCATATCCTGTTTGGAATGTTTGATCTTTTAATGAACTTTGACGACGATTCAGTTCCAAGATCTGATGATGAAGCCGGAAGATAGAAACTGGCATTCCATGATGACATACGAATCATAGTCGTATATGCACTTGTGAGAAAGGTTACGCAATTGACTTTGAACACTCAAAAGTTCCAAGGTTATAAAACTGACATACCGTCTATCAAATAAAACGGAAACGACGCTGAACATCTTCTTCAGCCTACAGGCATCCAATTACCAAATACGGCCACTGTACGTTAGAAAAGCGCAAAATATGCTAGGCTATACTGTACACCACGCAGAGGTGTATTTAAAATTCCGTACCTTTGCGGCTGAACAGGCGTTTGTGACCCAAGAGTAAACTCACTTAGTGGCCACCAGATTGAAGAGCTAGATTGTTCTACGCTGACATGTACAAAACCATTCTATAAAAACGCACTGGCGGAGATGGAGAGGATCCGAGCTCATTTGCCTACTTGAAATAAATATAAACCAAAAAAAAATTATAACCGTTATACAGAGTGTTGTTTTGGTCAGCGACAAGCGACTCATGGGTGTCTGTACAAACGATACTGATGCCAAAAAAAATATATAATACCAACACCAGGTAGCCCCTTCGTAGCTTACTAGCTACGGCGTAGTATTATGCTAGGGTGCGAGTTTTCCTATTCGTTTTGTAATTTTATTAAATGTTGTGAAGATGATTTCTTGTATAAAACTTGCTTAGAATTTAAAGAAATCATTTTTTTTTAATAAGCATAACTCATATTATCATCCCTGTGTCGGAAGTCTCGACATAATTCCGTGTAAAATGACCAGGTGGCGCTCGAAAAATTCAGAGACAAAATTGGTGTTTTCGTGTATTTATTGATTAAGAAAAATTTTTCAATGAAGCTTAAAAAACTACAAATATTTTTTAAGATTTATTAAAGATATTACTACGTAAGTTAAAATGATATTTGATTAATCAGAAAATCATAAAATTGAAATTATCGACGCGAAATGTCAAAAATTGTGCTTCAGACTTCGCCCGCTGAATTGGATGTCACTGACAAAAACAATACACCCTGTATAATCGTTTTCAAATACTAAAAAGTATAAAATAAATTAATAGTTTAAAAAATAACTAGAAAATCACGATTCTATAAATGCACGTATAAACCAAAAATAAATTATGGATTCTTCAAGTTGCCTCTATTGCTGCGTTGAATTGTACACCATGTGCTTTTAATTATACTATTTGATTGTAAAAGCCTGGAGCGCTGGACAAGAAGTCTTTCTTGTAAACAAATACTGATACAAAATTAAATTAAAAAATAAATATTAGACACCAATCACAAACATTGCTCTGATCCCAAAGTAAGTAGCTAATGCACTTGTGTTATGGAAATCAGACACAACGGTGGTACCACAACACCCAGACCCGAGACAATATAGAAAATTTTGGTTTATAGAAACCAAAATTTTCAAAATTTTTAATATAGATTGACCCGACCGGGGATCGAACCCGGGACCTCGGAGCGGCGACGCTTTGAGACCAGTCGTCGTCAAATTCCTAGCGGAAGCTGCATGAGGTCAAACAAAAGCATAAGGTTTACCAAACCGAACTAAAGATATATCACCCAAGAACAACTTTAGCACTTACATTTGCCATTAGCCTTATGTACTTACGAGGGTCAAACTGAAAGTTCTTAGAACTGGCCACTTATTAACAATATAATAAAAAAAATATTCTAAAATTTGAAAATAGAACTCTTTGCCAATATTACTGAGTATGTATTTCATTCATTTGTTATTTGTTTTACGATTTGGCGGCAAATTGAAAATTGTCTGTGTCACGTCAACATGAATTTAACACGAGAAAATTTTCGTCTAATGATTTTTATGACTTTCGATGTCATTTAAGTCAACAAGAAAGTTATGATAGACTACGATTGGCCTTTCACGATAAAGCCCCATCTCGTGCGACTGTTTACAACTGGTTTAATGAGTTTAAACGTGGTCGCACTAATCTCACTGATGATGTACGTGAGGGACGGCCTTCTACGGCGACTACTGAAAATAACATCTGTGTTGTGCGGCGTATGATAGAGACTGACAAAAGAGTGACCTATCAGCAGATTCGGACAAGCTTAGGCACCGGTATGAGTCAAGTGCACAAAATCCTCCACGAACATTTAGCGGTCAGGAAGCTTTGCGCCCGGTGGATACCTCATAATTTGACTAAGGCTCAAAAACTCCATCGTGTGGATTGGTGCCGTAAAATGATTGAAAGATTTAACGGAGGTGACTCAAATGCTGTGTTCGACATACTAACAGGTGACGAAAGCTGGATTTACTGTTATGATCCTGAAACCAAAAGACAATCTGCTCAGTGGGTGTTTCCTTTCGAGGAGTTGCCAACTAAAGTGAAGAGAGATCGAAGTGCGGGAAAAAAAATGGTGGCCTCGTTCTTTGGAAGGATAGGTCATTTCGCAACAATTGTGTTAGAGGATCAAAAAACAGTTTCTGCAGAATGGTACACTACCAATTGTTTGCCACTTGTCTTGGAAAAAGTTCGAGAGAAACGACCTCGCAGTAGGATCCTCCTTCACCACGACAACGCCTCGTCGCACACCGCCAAGCGAACGATCGACTATTTGGCGACATCAAACGTTGAATTACTGGGTCACCCGCCGTATAGCCCCGACCTCGCGCCTTGTGATTTTTATTTATTTCCAAAAATTAAAGAAAAACTTAAAGGAAAGCGGTTTATGAATGCTGAAGAAGCGGTGGCTGCGTATCGCGATGCCATTGAAGAGACCCCTAAGGACGAGTGGGCAAAGTGCTTTTCCCAGTGGTTCCATCGCATGCAGCGGTGTATTGACGTCAATGGACAATATTTTGAAAAGATATAATAAAACTAATAACTGGCTAATGTAATCAGTTTTTGATTTTCTAAGAACTTTCAGTTTGACCCTCGTATTTGCCTAACAGAATAGGCGTTCAAAATGGCGGTGAATGTCGTGTCTCCTCACTGCTGGCGCATGTTTTGTCTGAGTTCGTAAAATTTTTAATGACTGTTTAATGTAGATCCACCTAGTTATCCCGCAACTCTAGTTAGGGCGCCGATCTCTGTAACCGGCTTCCAGTAATATCGGTTAAGGGGCTCCCGGGATTATTAACGCGCACACTAGCGCCACTTTAGTAAAGTAGAAAAATCATAACTCGTTAAATAAAAGACCAATCGAAAATCTGATTGATGCGATTATAGCTCTGATTATGTGGTTTAGATACAATGTTTAAGTTCAATAAAACAGAGTTATCTGCAGTTACAGTCAGAAAAATTGCCAAAAGTGACCAAATTTAACAGTTTTTCTAACTCTTACTACAGTAAACTACTTTAGAAACAATTTAAACGTACTAAGTAAACTATAGAACCAATACTACAATCGTGTCTACCAGATTTTTGATGGGTTTCGTATTTAAGGAGTAATAATTATGTACAGGACGCGCTGGGGCCCTATTTTTGAATCACTCGCTTCGAAATGGCGAGTGATTTTCGTTCGACAACGAGTTTTTTTCTATGACTTTTAATTCATCTTCGAACGAAAATCACTCGCCATCTTGAAGCGAGTGATTCAAAAATAGAGCTCCTCGACCGTTTCTATATTGGGTCCTCGGGGCGTCGTATCCGTACCGGCGGGGGTTCACTGTTGCTGTACTATAATCGGTTCCTCCGAAGGAAAGAAAACTTCAGAATTTCGGATATTAAATGCGGCGGTCTACTATTATGCGGAGTGTACGAAAGCTGAGGTCGAAGTGTGTCTGTACTACGTCGGGTTTTCCTCGCCCCTTCTGGGCGGATCGGGTTCGAGCTTCAGCTCCTTCCCCGGGCTTCTTCTCATGAGCCTACTGGCCCACGGTGTTGGGAGCCGCTAAGCGGCCGTCATGTGACGACAGGTCATTACTTTCGTCTTCTGCCAGAGCCGGCTGCACAGTCGCTGCGGGCTGCCCATCAGGTGAGACCCCGTTCGGGGAGGCCCAATGAGCAGGGCAAGCTGACTGCGGCTGACTCTGGCTGGGGAGGGGACGAGAGTTGGGGGGCGGGGGGGGTTGTGTTTGGGACTCGGGTAGGTGGGAGGGCGGATTTAAGGAGCAGACCTGTCGTAGGGTTGGCCTCTTGCTCGACTCAGATACCGTGGGCATGGGGGCTGTATTTTGTAGCCCGGGGAGCGGCCCGTGGTCCGCGGCTTCGTACATCCCGCTGATCCCTCCGGGGTTCCAGTAGATCATGCGCGGTGTTTCACCCCGAGCTGTGCCAGCCCGTTGATGATGGCCGCGCATGGATCCATCCCCTGGCCGATCTGGATCAGCAGGTTGTGCAGCAGCTGTATTCCTGCTTGAAGGGGGAGAGTGGGGGTTGCCCCCATCTGTTGTTGGTGGGGGTGGGGGTGGGGGCGAGGTTGGGGTGCCTCTTGGGAAGGTTGGGGCCACGAAAACGAGATCGGGGCCGGTGGCACCCGACTTGCGAGCCCGCACGGGGCCTGAAAAGGCGATTGGGGACGAGGGGGAGGAGGGAAGGCCGGCCGGCTGAATGGAGGTGAGCCTCGTTGGGCCGACTTCGGCCTCTGAGTGGGCCGAAAAACAGGGCGGGGGGGCTGGGCTGCCCCGGTGGTCCTCTGAGGAGGAGGGAGAGGTGTTGCCACTGCCTGTGGGGGGATGGCGTGGGCTGCGGTGTTGGTCCCCCCGCAGGCAAAATCCTGGGGTGCTTGGGGGGGGGTAGGTGGTCTGGCGGCTTGCGTCGGGGTGGACGCAGCCGCAGGTGGGCCGGTATTAGCCTCGGTGCGGCGGCGGCGTCGGCGGCGCCTGCGCCGGGATACGGCGGGGGCGGGGGCGCCCCTCGCGGAGGCGGGGTTGGCCGGGGGGGCCAAGGTAGTCCCCGTCTGGACGGTCACGGGCGCCTTGGCGGCCTGTGCTAAAGGCGCCGGGGCGCGCCTCTGGCCGTCGGTGTGGGGGCGGGCAGGCAGGCGCGCGAGCGCGCTTGGGAGCGGTGGGGGGACGGTCGTCCCCGTCCGCCTTGCCTCGCGCAGGAACGCCTTGCAGCGGCGGTCATTGGCAGCGTGGGCTTGGGCGCAGTTCGCACAAGTCGGTGGGTCCGTCCTCGGGCGTGGGCAGTCGGCGGCAGGATGGTTGCCGGCGCAACGCACACACTTAATGGGACGGTGGCAGTTGACCGACGAGTGGCCAAACGCCTGGCACCGATGGCACTGCGCGGGGCCCTTGCGGGGGCGCCATGCCTCGACGATGACGCCGGGCATGTTGAGCAGCTCGTCCACTGCGTATAGTCGAGCGAGCTCCTGGTTGGACAGGTGCTCCAACTCGACATGAAAGAGGCAAGCCGGGTTGCCCCTCTTGCCTCTTATCCCTCTTATGTGGGAGGCATAGAAGCCGCGCTCCTCAAGGGCTTCGCGTATGAGGTCGTGCGGGGTGTCGGCCGGCAGCCCTCTGATGGCCACCTTCGATGGTCGCTCTTCGGGTGGGGAGTAGCAGAACCAAGCCACAGTCGGGTCTGCTTTCTCCGCCTCCGTCAGGTAGGCCTGGACGGCGCGGAACTCCTCGGGGCTTTTTGGGAGGAATCGAATCCCTTTCCCATACGGCCGGGCGTTGGGCGGATGGCCCAAGGCTCTCTTGATGCGTTCAAAATGAACGCACCAATTAGGTAGGTTCTCCACAACAATAGGGGGATACCCCCTTACCTTGGGCTGTCCGGGCGGTGTGGCAGGCTGGGCGTCGGTCCTTGTGTTAGCCGGTGACGTCGGAGTGCGGCGAGGGGAGGCAGGCTGGCTCCTCCATTCCCGCAGCGCACGGGCGGTCGGCGGCTGAGAGGCCATCGTCGCGTACGACGTCGATGAGGACGCCATAGCGGACGATGCCGAGGGCTGCGAGGCCGATGTGGACGGGTGCGGGTGGTCGTCCACTTCGTCGGACTCGTCGTCCGACTCCGAGGAGGACGACTTGACGGCGTAGTGGACCTCCTGGCAGAGGCGCTTCTCATCCTGGGCCGAGCTGAAGCTGTCCTCAGGAAGGGGCCTTCTGCGTGGGTCACGCGGGTGCGCCTCTCGTCGGACCAACACGGATGATTGCTCAGCAATCACCGTTGTTGGGTCCTGGCGCTGGATCGGCCTGAACGGGGACGGGGCCGGGGCAGTCGGGCGCGTCTCGGCACTCGATCTGGGCGGTCTTGGCAGCGCAGCTAAGATCGGGATCGCCGATCTCGCGGGTGGGTTGGTGGTGATGGGCGCTGTGGTCCTACGGGGCCACGAGCGTCCTGGGTCCGGTGGGACACGGTCACGTTTGCTCATTTTCACAAATGATACGAACGAACACAAATACACGAAATAGAAAAATGTTAAAGTTAAAGGGGGTAGGTGCTAAACTATTTTTAAATGGAGGTAGATGATAAAAGGCTAACCTAATGGTCGCACGAAATATTTTAGAACTAAAATATCCGTACACTAAACACAAACTTAAAACTACACAAGCACAAAGCGTCAAGTCGCGGAAAATAGTCTCAAGTAAGTGTTGGGGGGCGTGTCAACGCGGTACGCGGGCACTAGTAGTAGGGAGGGTGTGGCACAACCAGCGTCCTATGAAGGGAGGTGTGTGCGCAACAACAGCCAACGTCCGTACTGTGAACGGGTGCTGTATATATACTAACTGTGTAACGGGATATCGGTATCTCGGCCGCGCTGTCTGGGGTGAGACCCTTCCTATTGTTTTGCCCTATCCATGTGCGCAGGTAATACGGCAATAAAATCCGATATTGCCTGGCCATTCTAACCGTGTGTATTTAATACTTTATTTAAAATCAACACTGTTATCACTATTACAAAATACTATAAAATGACTATTAATTGACACTACACATAAATACACAAAACACTGAATCTATCAAACTAATACACAACCCAGAATATATTGCTAATTAAAGGCATTTTTGTATAAAACAATCGATTAACTATAATCTACTAACTAGGAACTTAACTATTGGCTATTTGAACTATAGTCGCAACTACATTTCGCAGATTATGCTGCCTGAACTATACTAAACTGTAACTATTTCACGAAGTTTGCTATCAACCTGATTAAGATTAAGCTGTAACTATAAAACTAGCCTAGATTTTACTATAAGAACTATGGTAAAATCATACATACCGTGAAAATGCGATATACTGAATGAGCATGCTATTTTACATATGAAATATCAACATGGCATTTAAGTACTAAACTATACGCGGCATTTGCTATTCTTTCACCGTAATTACTGCAGCTGTGTTAAATGGCACATGATTTTGGGATCCTTTCATGATCCTTTTTAACTGTAATTTCATTTACTATACTATTCCCATGGCCGCTGCCTGCCATAAATGCGCAATACTATTGTAGCGAAAAGGCGGTCTCGCTGCTTTCTATAAGAAACAATCCTTACTGTCTTTAACTATTGTACAATTACTTAACTGTTTTAGGGCCGGTCTTTACATTTTAAGCCAAGGCTCCTCGCTTTATTTTTCCTATACACTATCTCTATTATCCTATAATTACTTATTCTAACTGTTATGTCGGCCGTCGTGTACAAATTATTTCAAATATAGTGGCGCTAGTGTGCGCGTCCAAAATTCGGGTAGCCCCTTAACTTGATTTCGCAGCAAATTATACAAAAAGTTAAAATTACCCATTTTATTATTGGTGAAATTACCGTTTCAGCGCCCCACGCTTTTACAATCAAATAGTTTAATTAAAAGCACAAAGTAAACAATTCAGCTCGGTTATAGAGGCAACAATCAATAATTGCTCTTGGTTTTAACGTGCATTTATATAAGCATGTTTTTCTAGTGTTTTCAAAACTATTATTTTTTTTGCTGTCATCTTGTCAACTTTTCATAGTATTTTGCCGTCAAAAAGTAAGCAGTGACGCTTTAGAGGACGCCATGATAGCTCAAGCGTTTTTGATGCCCATTCAAATTGTTTTTTTATATCATAATAAAATCATGTGAACGTTGAATGTTTTTAAAAATATCAAGGTTTTTTATAAAATCAAAATATTAATATATTTGCTAATGTACTTAAAGTATTATCCAGTTTTTAAAATTTGGTGATCTAGCCTATTCGTGTAAGTTATGACTCGTTTATCATCAAGTAGTCATCTCTGTAGAAATATGTATTGCAACTCACGAACCATGAAGGCATGCTCGAAACACTTGGTGTGATTTTTTCATACTTTCACTGCCTTTTCTAAAGACGTCCTCGGAGAAGCGAATTAAACCAGCTTCGCTAATTTTACCGGCGTTGTCCATCTGAAATGCATAAAGGATGATTGCTGCTACAACGTACCAGGGCATGAAAAAAATCCCATGGACATTCCAACGTTCCCGTACTGGCCCGAACGGGTCCTGTTTAGGCATGAATTACTTCATACAAAATGTATACAATAATGTTTGACCGCGCCCCGGCCGGCGCCCGGTCGGAGCCCGGCCCAGCGCCGGGACGGTGTAGTGTGAAACAGCCTTAACAGTAGTAGCCGGTCATAAACACTGTTGCACTAACTCACTATAAGAAATACGTTTCATAAGCTCGTTTTTGGCGCAGTGGTTAGAGGATCGCACTTTAAAGCGACGGCTGCACCAGAGGTCCCGGATTCGACCCCGGGTCGAGCAAAATATATGTACCTAGGTTTTCCTGATCAGAAATTCTTAAGGCAGCCTGAAGTTTGGAAGTCGGCGGTGTTTTACCCCCCTGCCTCGGTAAGCACGTAAAGCCGTTGGTCCTTCGCTTGATCTATATCTGGTCGTGTCAGATTACTGTCCAATCGGGCTATGAGAGTGAAAGGAATAGAGAGTGCACCTGTGTTTGCACACACACATTTGCACTATATGTGTCCCGCGCAGTCAGCTCGTTGTTAAGACTGGCCTTAGTTGAAATCGGCTAGGACACTATAATGTTTGTATATTTTTGACAGAAAATTAATGTTACTTAAATAATAAATATAAGTTAATGCTTCATACAAAATTATCATCATAATCTGCGTACAGCTGAAGGACGTCCACTGATGAACATGCCTCCCCCAAGGTCACCTCAGAGGCAAGCGACTTGCATTAAGGGTGATTGTGCAATCTATAGGAGGTCGTAAGTGCTCCGTCCTACGCTGTATTTTTGATCCAATCTAGTCTAGGTGCTGTTTTCTGCCCCAATAGCCATCAGATCTTCACGCTAGGTAGCCGTTCTATAATTTTTTCTTAGCCTATCAAAATTTCTGAGAGAGACAGAGAGAGAGAGTAAACACCGAGCGTAGAACTTTCTTAAAGTCCTTTTTGCTTGTTCAATTTTATAAACAATCTTGGCATTCCTTTTTATCGAAATGATTTATTTTAAAATTTGTTAAACACAAAACTCACCAACTAAATAGACATTTCAACGTTTTGCACTGAGATCTTTTTAAATCAAATAGTACATGAATTTTATTTACTGGTTTTATTTCAAAAGATTGTTTACATTATTCGACTAGCAAAGAAAAAGAGACATTACGCTCCTTGCCCAATCCATAATAATATTATAAAGCTGAAGAGTTTGTTTGTTTGTTTAAACGCGATAATCTCTGGAACTACTGGACCGATTTTAAAAAAAAATGTCGTATAGTTTATGTATCGAAAAAGGCTTTATGCTACACACACTGAGACGGAAGAAGCGGGAGCAACTTAACACGCACGGACGCAGTCGGGGTGGACTGCTAGTTCAATCAATATTATGTCCCTACTTTAAATGTTAGACTTAAAATTTAATTAACTGACAGAGTTACTTACGACGCCGATTCTTTTAAAAAAACAAGCAGCAAAGCACTTTGCATTTTCCCCTGGTGGCAGTTTCTTCCTTCTGATTTGCCACAATTCTCCAGGGGACAAAGGGTAGATATGTGTGCATAAAACCGTTTTTATTACGTATGGTGTAGGAACGTTAGACTAAAAGGAACAGAAAACTTTTTAATACTTTTGATAAAGTTTTACAAAAAAAGTAAAACCTAACTTCATAAACGAAATGCACATAAAAGTATTCAATAAACTCTTGACTCTTATAGGAAAGGACTCCGTTTAAGGCGGACAATTTATTTTTGGAATCGGTGCCCTCTGATAAATGATGCGATGACGAAAACGATGGCACCGACTGCAAAAAGAAACCGGTCCACAAAGGACTGAGATATGAGGTAATATGCATACAAAAAATCATACAGTCGAATTGATCACCTCCTCTTTTGAAGTCGGTTAAAAATACAGGGCGACACGTTACAACTAAATGCCACAGTAACGAGGTTTAATAAATCGAACTGTTCTTGTTTATATACTGACATTAATAAAAAGGAGTTTTTTGGTTTAAAATAATCTGTTCTGATGTACTTACACTGTTCACACACACAACTACCACAAATAAAGTGGAAATAAACTTCAACATTCTAATTTATTTTGATGTTTTTTTTTTCTCTTAATTTTTCTACACCACAATATGAACCTTTTCTAAACAATGAACTATGAATGATTGACTAAAACTTTAAATTTCTCTTTCCAAAAATAAGTTGGTAGAATCATGGATTCAAATTTCATTTATCTCAATTCGTCACATTTTGACACGGTATTATCACCGTGTCAATGGATCTAGACGCGACAATACGTTAGAGGCGTGAATAAGTTTGGGTTTTAGATAGTAGTTTTTTTTTCCATAAATCAATCATACATTACCTATAACTACCTGTGAATGTAATATTTATAAACAGCATGAAGAAAAAATACATAATTCCTGCAAATAAATAAATCTAATCTAATCTAATCATACACTTCCGTAAAGAAGTGTTTCATTCCGATGAAATATTTGCATAAACATGAGCAGTTTTATCCCATCCCATCCCCCCGTCAAATATTATTTTAACGTACGTTACTATATCTTTAATAAATCTCAAAAAATATTTCTAATTTTATAAGCTTCATCCAAAAAATCTTCTGTGTCATCATGGAAACCTCAGACAAAATTTTAATCTTAACTTAATTTTTGAAACATAATAAACACAAAACCTAATCAAAACAAGTATTTTTTTTAAATTGTTGAAAACTTAAAATTAATAAACTTAAGATTCTTCTGACACATCTGCAGCGTTACTGCATACTCAAAACAAGGGTGTCAATATACTATATTTTTTTCTTAATGAAGTTAATAAAAGACAATACTAAACATTCATTTCATGTATTAAACAAATAAAGTTAGCAAACATTAGTCAAGTTGTTCTGTGGTTCCGTTTATTCCAGTCCTAATCGTCAATTGTGTTTTGCCTCTATAATCACAGTTTCAGGTTTTTGAATTCAACGGCGGGACTTCAACTGGAACCAAGACAGTATAATTATAAGCAAAAAGTTCATAGTTTAAGTATTTCTAAGTTATTGCTAACGGTAGGATTAATAACGGATTTGTATATTGAGATCTAGATTCAACAAATTTGCCAGCTTTGTAAAGGTTTTAACGAAATCTTTACTGTGACACAACTTTAAGCTAAAAATTATACTTAAGGGTTACATCCTGTACTATATCAAGGTGTTGTTTTGGCCAGTAACATCCAACTCAGGGATGATTAGTTATGTTTATGCTAAAAAAATCTTTAAAATATATGAATGTTTTAAAAAAGAAAACCTCTTCACAACATTCTTGAAAACCTCAAAATGACTGGGGAATCTCGCACACTCGCGCGTAGCTAGCGCGTATCTACGAAATACTAAGCCATTTTTTCCCCATTTAAAGATATATATACATTTTATATTTTTATAGCATCAGTATCGTTTGAACAGCCACCCCTAAGTCGCTTGTCGCTGACCAAAACAACAGCCTGTATAGGCATCTAAGTTTTAAGGTTGCTTTTTTATGATTTTATCTCAAAACTTGTATTTCAATGGAAGGCAAGAAGGGAAAACCACCACACTATTTTCTCTAGTTTCACATGTACAAAACTCCACCGTCAAGTGCCTAGCTTTTAAAATTGAAGATGATGACTCTTTTAACTTACTTCAGCCCTGTGCTTGGCTAAGCAAACTAGAAGGAGTTTGGAGCGTTCGCAGCCTTCTTCACCATCGGATACTGACTCGTCGTTGACTGAAACAAAATTGTTTTTCTCAGTTAAGTTAATGAGCGGAGAAATAACAATCGACCCATGTGATGTGCAATGAGAAAAGTATTAATTTATATTTTGGAAATGGCGACTCGAACACAAAAAACGACAGAGGACCTACACTTTATCAGGGTGGTCAGTCAAAGTCGAGCAGAAATAATATACCTCTTTTTTGCACATTACAAAAAGTCAGATAAATTACAATTTATTAGCGTTTCTGGACCATTTTTACAGACATAACTAACTTGTACGATACCTACAATATTATCGGCATATTTCATAATGGTTGAGAAAACAGTGTCAGATTTTATATTATTATTATTTACTATTTCATAATGTCCTAAAAAATTCTGGATAATGTTATCTGACCTTTTGCACATTACAAAAAGTCAGATAAATGAATGTATAATGAATCCATATTTGAATTATTGATCGGCTTTGGCTTATTTTTGTATTACCTCGTTGCCTAGTTGGTGTAGCGGTTACTTCGCTACCACTACCTAGGAGATCCCGGATCCCTAGTCGGGCCAGCATTAGTTTTTTGGGTTTTACTGTCTTCAAAATACTCGAAAACAGGAAGTTGGTGGTGTTGGCACCAACCCCTGCCTCGGAAAGCACGTTAAGCCGTTTGTCCTGCGCCTGATCTCCAATCTATCTATTCTAATATTATAAAGCTGAAGAGTAAGTTTGTTTGTTTGAACACGCTTATCTCAAAAACTTCTAAACTGTCTTTTTTTTGTGTTGGATAGCTTATTTATCGAAGAAGGCTTTAGGCTTTAAAACATCACGCTGCGATGACTGGAGACGAGGGAGAAAAAGGAACCCGCGTGGACTCAGTTGCGGGGGCCCCGCTAGTATACCATAATTACGATTGTACGGACAACAGCACGTCAAGGTAAACACTGCGGTGTCTTATGACGTTGTAATAAAGGCTAGTTTGCAACAAAAGTGAGTAACCTGATGTGCTGGCGACTGAACAATATTTTACAAAATCATTACTAACCTGAGGCACAATCATTGGCGATTTCAGCAAACTTGGCCTTGTCGCCTTCATCGGACAAGAATTTGCCGCTGTCTTCAATTGCCTTTTCAGGGACGTATAAGCCCTTGTCGTTGACCTAAAAATCCAAGAGAGTCGGTTAACTTAGTTACTCTTGCTGCACAGAGACGTATGGTTTAAATTCATATTAAGTTGTAAGCTTGTTTTTAACGCTCAGACGTAAGCAGTACTATAGGTCGATCACGTTATTAAGACCTCGCCTGCGGAACACAGGGGCGAGGGTTGGGTGATGGTTGCGGGCGGCGCAGATACGGACGGGTGTAGGTACTGCTCACTCACCACGAAGTCGCGTAGTCATAACGAATCGGTTGAGCCATAGACTCTGTCAAGTCATCTGCAGCCACAGTCGACAGCAGTCCAAATATATTATTTTATAAACGTTTCGCCTTGATGAGTTCAACTGCCTGATTTTCGACTGCATCGAACAAACTTTAAACTTATGTAATAATGTCTTTAATAAACCTAATAAACAAATCTTGGTCTTGGTTGGTTCAACAGGTTTCCGCTTTCAGGTTTATAGCTATTCAACGAGGCAATGCTGCTAGCAAAATGAGAACCTTTGCATTGAGCAGGACGCAAAGTCTGATTATATTGTGATTATAAGACTATTTTTTTATTCATTTTGTAATAATTTGACGACGCTTTTCGAATATTAATTTGTATCTTAATTATAGCTCAATATGTACGTCATTGTAATTTGCATGTTTTTATCTGAATCCCTTAACTTTGAACTTCAAAACAATGTTTTTTTTTTCAGTTATCGTCGAAAAGTATTTTCAAGTTATTTATGTCGGCACTTCGACGCCTATAGGCAAGTCAATTACTTTATTTACACTAACATGTCAAAGGCGACATGGCGTGGTGTATGGTGGTGTTCGGTGGCTAGCGGCTTGACAGCCAGATTTGAAAGGTACTTGTGACTGACTGCCGAGTTTGCGAATGCTGTTGGGCTGTTTGGATCCATGTCCAGTCACTTCCATGCTTCTGAAATTTAGGTATTATGCACAGGCGGTACTCGAACCTGCATCTTCTGACAAACTGGGCCAACGATCTTTCCCCGATTGAGCTGCCGTGCTGTCGGTCCGACCGCGCGAAATTTCTGATCTTTAATGGATACGTCAATTCACGCTTGAAGTCAATGTCTCGCTCAGTTTATTTGACGTTGACAGAGGCAGAATGAATATTTATTCCAGGACTAGCGTAATCGAGGGTTAATATAATATAATACATAATGCACAAGATAACCTAAGACTACAATTAAACCACCTTCAAATTACTGACTAAATCTGCTCACAATAACATATTTGCCTTACGTTAAGGAGAAACAAATTCATTTGGAGTCGGTGCATGATATGCGCAGGTAGACTATTGATGAACGTTAAGCTTGAGTGCTTGCTGACCGACTCCTCATTCATTTGGTTCTCCTAAACAGAGGGCAAATGCGTTATTTTGAGATATTCAGTCAGTTTTTTAAAGGCAGTTTAAGTGTTTAATATATATTTTTTATTTCATGAATTTTAGTTTTTACCCATATCTCAAGAACTACTTGACCGATTTTAATGAAACTTACTCTGTACCCTAAGTTGAAACACACCTGATTAAATAAAATAAAAAAACATCTCGCTATGATTTCTCGTACTTGAGAAATCCGTGGACAAACATACAAATATACCAACATACATGTACACTTTTGAAAATTTTTACACGTATTTGGCAACTTTCATAGATACATACTTACTCCAACAATAACAAAGTCTTACATACATACTCATTAAATTGATTACATTCTTTTTTTAAGTCGTAAAAAATAAAACTGCGTTACAAACATTCACTGATTAAACTCTCTGCATTACCAGGTGGTTGACTGGTAGAGAATGCCATGAGGCATTAAGTCCGTCAATTGTACAACTTACAGTGCAATAATGTTAAAATGAATAAACATTCCAAACCATAAAACATAGGTATTACTTACCAGTTGAATGTTCTTAAAGACACAACCGATGAGGCAGGGGTTTATTCCATCTATATTCTGTTCTTCCTTAGCCTTCTTCAGGTCAGCCTCAGACACATCAAACTTCGGTGCACATTCCTTAACGTGCTCCAACATAGCACTCTCGATTTTAGCTACCTCTTCCGGAGTGAGGGCCTGTAAAAGGAGCGATGATTAATTCAGACCTGCGGTGTTAAAAAAATCTTGGATCAATAATGTATGTTTGACGACTTCCGTGGTTTAGTAGGTAAGCACGCTGGGTGCCAAGGCGTCGCCGTTCAGAGGTTCTGGGTTCGATTACCGGTCGGGTCAATATGTTTTATATTTTCTCGGGTTGGAATGTTGTGGTTCCACCGTTGTGTCTGAATTCCGTACCTAACTCGAGTGCTATAGCTAAGCAGCTTTGGGATCAGAGCAAAGTATGTGATAATTATATATTTTGTATTATGGAAAGTATATATTATAATGTCCAAAGAAAAAAGAAAGTTTTATAAATTCAACAGGTGTTTCCATGAAAATAAAATAAGAAACAACATCCCAAAAAGTAAGAAATCAGTTAAACGAAATGCATGGTAATCAGAAACAATGCTGGTATCACAGATAAGGCACTCAAATCATGATTTCTTTATGACTGGGTATCGAACCAGAGACCTCAGAAATTATAACTTTGTGAGAGCCGGGTGTCTATAAATAAGTTAAAGCTAACCGGCTACTCGAACTACATATGTAAGTACTCAAAATGCTGCCGTACAATCATTACAAAAAAGAGTTTTACTAATAGCTTACAATAATATTTTAAAAAAATATAGAATTGTATGCAGTGATGTAATTATTAATTGTAAATAATATGAAAAGCTAATAACAGCAATGGAGGAATGCAAGGACTTTTATTCAGTACCTATAAAAAGTTTTTATAAAACTATCACTTTATTATTACAAACCCACTTACTTTGACATTGCTAATAGCAGCAGCCAAAACGGCTAAACACACGAAAACCAACTTAGCCATTTTATTTATAAAAATAAAAATACTATAAAATATATTTAACTATTCAACTTGCCACACCTCAAGACACTGGCTGTCCGATGTACCGAGCCGTATTTATATAAAGTAGAGAAGCAATTTCGCACTGACATAATTGCTCGCCATACTCACGTTAGATTCAAAAATTGCTGGCAAAAAGCTGCGTTAACGAGCAAAAACCGATTTTTGTCACGCTCGGCAGATTGTAAACAAACAAATAGCGTAACGAGACTAAATTAAAAGGACATGACGATTTGTGAATTGTTGACATTGTGTTTAAATTAGGCACATTTGCGCAGACCAACATTTAACCAGAGTTTAACACATTTGGAGCCGAAAAGGACCGCTGGAGTGTCCAAGAACCATTCCAGCGGTGCCGCCTACTCGGCGCCGAGTGTTCACGCTGACGTCGGTTTGTATGTATAGCACTCGGACCCGAGTATTTGGCCACCAGTACTTTGTGTGATGACCACCCTGGCCCGAGTGTCCGAATTTTTTAAATAATAATTGCGAATTAATGAATGATATTTATTGTGCATGGAAACAAGGTTACAGAGGTCTTACAGCTAATTCAAGTTTCACTTGATTCTACCTTTTTAAGTGTATACACATTTTACATAACAATAACAATTTAAAATATATTTATCTATTTTTTTTTAAATAACGTGTAAAACTTGCGGTTTCCTGGGTTTGACGTAAATTGTTAAGGCACTCAAAATGTGAAAAGACAACTCATCTCTCTACCTCTGTCATCTTTATGGAAACTAAAAGCAACAAGTTAACTTAGAATTAACCTAACCGCGCAGTGTAATGGAAAATATTTATATACCAATTAATTGTATTATTTCATTAATTATAGAATTTGGATTAAAAAAAGTTATCTGACTAATAAAAAAACTGTATTAAAATGCGTAATCAATCACCAATTTATACGATTCCTTTAATCGATACGAAACACTTTTTAGAGCCGAAATTATTAAATAATAGTAAAATACGATGTGAGTAATAAATAAGCAATTAATTTATTTTCTAATTTCAAGTTTACAAGAGTGGAGGGCTGTCATCCTAACATACTGGATCCTTTCTAGTTCAGGTGACAGCCAGCGATATTATTACCTTTACTTTATTTTATTGTTGTTGATTTTGAAATTATTTTTTTGTTGTATTACCTACTTTTGAGTTTTTTTTATTAATAGTCCATAAAAATATAATCCGCGATTTGCTAATTTAATATTATGTATAATATTAATGTTTGACGAAAAATAACATGTAATAATTGTAATGAATAAGTATTTTTTTTTAATTTTAAGGACTAAAATCATATTTAAATATAAACTAACTAAACCAATTTTTATAAATTAACTAGCGGTCCCTCGCGACTTCGTATGTGATTTTTGAGTTTGCTCTCTCCACTCCCTTGGCATCGTTTTGTTTTAAAGCCTGAAGCCTTCATCGATAAATAAGCTATCTAACACAAAAATAATTTATTAAATCAGTCCTCTAGTTACTGAGATTAGCGCGTTCAAACAAACTCTTCAGGTTTATAATATAAGTATAGACTAGCGGTCCCCGCGACTTCTTCCGCGCATTTTGAGTTTACTTTCTCCCCTCCCGTCGCAACCTGATGAACACAAAATATTTTTTCAAATCGGTCCAGTGGTTCCTGAGATTAGCGCGTTCAAACAATCAAACTCTTCAGCTTTATAATATAAGTATAGATTTTACTTTTAAATTTATAAGATTATAATAACAAGACGAACGAAGATCGTAGTTTCAATCAGGCTCTCACTTTTGCCCTTCTATCACTTCCTTCGCGCCGCCAGCAATTTCTCTGTATAAACCTATGGTTGACTGGTAGAGAATGCTTTTAGCATTAAGTCCGCCATATGTACCTTTTGTTTGTGCATGAAGTGTTTTAAATAATAATAAAAAAATAAAGACGAGGTTTTTATTTATTTATTTATTAAATCAACATCTTAATACTAGTTACAAGAAATACTTTCTGACAAATTGTGAAACAGTTGAATAGGCAAGCTCTCGAGCTTCTCAAGCTCTTGTAAAACAAATAGTTATGATTTTTACAAGTATCAAAAATCTGCCGACTTGATCACTATCTAGCTGCTCAGCGCTTTTATGAGTATGAATATTCAGTTATAAATAGATCTTGATAAAAAGTACAATTACATACAAAACAGTCATTAGGTGGCAACAGAACAAAGTCGTTCAGAGTTTCCTCGAAACTGTTATAAAACTGAAGGTTTTCCTGTGGCTAGGGTTGGAATTTGGACTTCTCTAGATACACAAGGATAATAATTGTGCGATAAAAACAATTGCTGTGGATTTTTGGACTATGGCCTACAACAAAGAGTGCCACTCTCATACTACCTATATTTATTTGCATTTGATGAATCTTACATTTTTCGTCTATGCTGCACATGTATCGTTTATGCATAGCTCAAGGTATCTTTCCGGACATTTGGAAGGTCGGAAGACTTCTCGTTCTGCCGAAGGGTAACGGTAAACCTCTTTCGGACCCGAAGGCATACAGGCCTATCACCTTACTACCTATCTTAGGTAAGATCTTGGAGCGCGTGGTGATATCCTGCACTCCCTGTCTGCATGGACATATCTCAGAGGCGCAGCACGGTTTCACCCGTGGCCGCTCTACGGTCACGGCGCTCAACGCTATTAACTCTATTACAGAGAACAGTGCCGCGCCCTACGTGCAGCTGATCTTTTTGGACATCTCTGGTGCTTTTGACAACGCGTGGTGGCTAATGATTTTGTTGAAGGCCAAGCAGGCGGGCATACCGCCCAACATTTACAGAATCTTGGTCAGTTACTTCACAAACAGGCGTGTCACACGCGTGTGGGACTCTATGTGGGAAACCAAACGACCTGGAAACGCAGCACTATGGGGTGTCCACAGGGATCGGTGCTCGGCCCGACACTTTGGAACCTCCTACTCAACGAACTCCTACTGCTGCCGCGACCCGACGGAGTCCACCTTACTGCATACACCGACGATGTTAAGATATCGATAGAAACACAGTCGCGGGCTGATATCGAACGCAAAGCCGCTACGATATTGGGGAACATATCCGGTTGGGGAGCACGAAATAGGCTCGGTTTCTCTCCTGGGAAGTCCTTCACCATGACATACAAAGGTAAATTTCAGCGGGTTCCGATTATCAAACTGGACGGTGCTTCGATCGTAAGCGTTTCCCAGGCGAAGGTGTTGGGTGTTACCCTAGATGGTGCTAGGTCCTACATGCCGCATGCGAGATTGATTGGCGAGAGTACCGCCCGCTGTTTTGCGAAGGTGTCTCGGGTGTCGGCGTCCTCCTGGGGCGTCCGATACCGCGCCCTTAAGGTCCTGTACTCAGGGACCTACGTGGCGTGTTTGACGTACGCTGCGGCTGTATGGTGCCGACGCTCGTCGAACTTTGTTATCCGCAGAGCGCTGATTAGTACTCAGAGGCCGGCGCTAATATTACTTACGAAGGCCTACAGGACGTGCAGTTCCGTGGCACTACCGGTGCTCGCGGGAGTTCTCCCTGCCGACTTGGAAGTTTTTCGTGCGGGACGAAGTGAGCAGGAGAGACACCAACTGGCCCTCAGGGAGCGTAGGGAATTAAAACGTCGCATCAGAGAGGAGACTGTTGCCACTTGGCAAGAGCGGTGGTTTTCGAGTGAGGACGGACGCGAGTTGTTCAGCTTCTTACCCGATGTGGTCGTGAGGTTATCTTTCGACTGCGTCGAACCGGACTATGTTGTTTCGCCTACATAAGCTTGCAGTGAGAAAGTTGAAGAGAGCCGCGATCACGCACTTTGGGAATGTGAGCTATACACGGAAGCCAGACATAAGATGCTAGACGCTATACGAACGGCTCAACCTGGTCCGATCTATCACCAGGACCTCGTGAGTAGCCGTAACAACTGGGAGGCATTGCGCGAATTCGCGCACTCTTGGCACATGCTTAGGCGTAATTTTGAAGTGTGATTGGTTTCAGATTTGACAAGTAGAGCATCCGACGCGAACGCGACGCGAAGTCACGTTTTTGTGGTGTTCACGCCCCGGAAGGGGGAGAGGTGAAATTCAGAGGGGATAGGAAATAGAAACTTGTAGGGAGCCTGAAGCAAGCGCCTATCGGTGAAGCAGCCTAATTAGTAGGCACGGAGGAGAAAGACCGATCGACGTCTCCCACGATTCGGGTCGTATGCCAAGACGGCAGGAAGAGTCATGGGCGGAGGTGGGATTGTTAGCAATCGCGGTGTCAGCTGAGGTGCCGGGCGCAGGCGGGGCCGTTCGGGTAGCAGACAGACCTCGCCGGGATACATATTCTCAAGACGTGTATGTGCTACCTATAAGAATAATAATTAATTCATTTATTTCGGAAATATACAATTCGAAATTCAAATTACATTTTCCATAAAGTTGTTACCTTTTTTGACTTAAACAATTTTTGACTTAAAAATAAGTTAGTAAAACATTCATTAAATTAAGCAAATTTATTAAACTCAAATTCAATAAAAAAAAACGCAGCTAGGTTTGACGGCCTAGCGTGAACTGTCATCCAGTGTCTCACAAATGGCCCGTCAAACCTGTCTGCAACAGTCCGTAATATGCTGTTGGGACTGGCGCGCACCCGCTGCCAAAGAGATGCCACTCGTTTGCGCATCAGTGCATAAAAGTCGTCTGTACTTCCGCGAACATTCCAGAAGCACTGCAGTACCGCGGCAGCCCGATCAGCGCTCTAAAAGCATTGTTATACTGGACACGTAGGACGCTGTAGGCCTTTTTAGTATATTCGATCCACAGGCTGCATGTATAGAATGACTGGCAGAAGGCTCGAAATAGTGTCACTTTCATTTCTTTAGTACATTTAGCAAACCTGTGGATCAGCATATTACTTCTAACTGCCAGCGCCCTTCGTTCCCTCTCTACGTCCATGTCGTCGTTCTGGTTTGCAGTGACCCAGTGTCCCAGGTATTTGAACTCTGTCACTACCTTGAGTGGGGTACCACACAGTGTGACAGGGGGTATTGTGGGATAGTACTTTTTACCTGCTCTGAAAACTAACAGCTCACTTTTACTGACATTATACCTGAGACCGTGCGACTCCGCATAGCCTTCACAAACACATAAAAGCTGTCTGAGGGCGCTAACTGAAGGACCCAGAAGCACTATATCGTCAGCGTAGCTAATGTTGTTAACAAAGGTGCCATCTATAGAATAGCCTACCATGGTGCTGCTAATTTCCTCAATTAGCCAATTTACGTACAGGCTGAAGAGCCTGGGCGAGGATAGCCCCCCTTGCCTCACCCCGCACCGCAACCTATACGAATCAGATAGTGACCCTGCCCACCTCACCATGTTACTTTGGTAGCTGTACCAGTACTTGAGCAGTTCTATGAGCTCTGCAGGCATTGTCGTCTCTCTATAAAGTTTTTCCCACAGTTTCACCTATGTAAAACCCTTTGGTAGTGGTAGCTGATTATACAATGTATGGAAAAATCCTAGTTTTATTCACCATCGATAACACAGCTATAACTAAACTATTTTTTTCCTATCTTGTACATAGGACCTTATGTTTTCGAGGCATATTAATTCCGTAATAACCGGGAAAATGGACTCAAATCAAGTGACTACCAAAGTGAACTCAAGTGGCAGTTGTACGGTGTGACGGTGGACTAAATTGTGACAATGTTGCAGTCATCAAGGCGGAATACTAATAATATTATACAGCTGAAGAGTTTGTTTGTTTAAACGCGCTAATCTCAGGAACTAATGAAACTATCGGGGAAGGCTTTAGGCTATAATACATCACGCTGCAGCGAGAGGGGGGGATCAATCTCAAAACTAGTTAGTATATTGTGTGTCTGTTTAAAATACTGTTTTTCAATCCTTGGATGGATTTTTCATACATTTATTCATCTATACTGTTAGCAATCGTGGTGTCAGCAGAGGTGCCGGGCGCAGGCGGGGCCGTTCGGGTGGCAGACAGACCTCGCCGGGACTCCATATACTCAAGACGTGTATGTGCTACCTATGTAAAACCCTTTGGTAGTGGTAGCTGATTATACAATGTATGGAAAAATCCTAGTTTTATCCACCATCGATAACACAGCGGTGGGATATTTCTTATAATGAGATTTAAAATAAAATATTTTATTTAAAATAAAAATATATTTTTATAAATATTATTAACAAACTATTTTTTCCTATCTTGTACATAGGACCTTATGTTTTCGAGGCATATTAATTCCGTAATAACCGGGAAAATGGACTCAAATCAAGTCACTACCAAAGTGAACTCAAGTGGCAGTTGTACGGTGTGACGGTGGACTAAATTGTGACAATGTTGCAGTCATCAAGGCGGAATACTAATAATATTATACAGCTGAAGAGTTTGTTTGTTTGAACGCGCTTATCTCAGAAACTATCGAGGAAGGCTTTAGGCTATAATACATCACGCTGCAGCGAGAGGGAGGGAGCAATCTCAAAACTTTTATACTTTATACTTTATTTATTTATACAACATTTACAACATTTGCTATAACAATTTAATAAGAAGATATAGTACTAGAATCCAAATTAACAGTGTGCAGCCGGCACTTAAATTAGGAAAATCCTGTGCTATAAGCGCCAGCTTTCTTCCCAGGGCACAAGTAACGTTTTATACATATTTAATTATATAGCATGCAAACTTATTCTACACCTGTGTGTGTGTGTGTGTGTGTGTGTGTGTGTGTGTGTGTGTGTGTGTGTGTGTGTGTGTGTGTCTGTGTGTGTGGGTGTGTGTTGTGTGTGTGCGCGTGTGTGTGTGTGTGTTGTGTTGAGTTTATGAAATCGTTTCTATTAGTTTTTCTGTTTCATCATACGACAAATTGATTAACAATTTTGAGACTAAACCTTTGCAATCGTAGGTATTAACAGTATCAAGAGATATGTAGCGATTTATTTTATTATAAATGTAGCTACCCAAAAATTTGAAAAATCTTTTTCCAAATACAGTTCTGCATTTGTAACGCTGAATTCTATAATATCTTTTGCTACGTTGATTAGCCTGCGCCGGTAAATCTTGGCAGTGTAATTTGGCAATAGAGTGTTGTTTTCTAACAATTTGAAGCAAAAATAATTGTCTTACCGTTAGCACTTGACAATATTCATAAAGATCTTTGGTAGGGAAGAGAAACGACTTACCAGTGGCAACTTTTAACACTACTCTTTGGGCGCGCTCCAATTGTATAAGGTGACTTTTACAAGCACCACCCCAGGAGGTAATGCAATAAGTGATTAAACTTTGACATAATGCATAATAAACTGTCTTTAGCACCAGTGGATCTGCTATTTTTCGCAATATTTTGAAGACGTATATAAGTTTACGCACGCGGCCAGTGAGTAATTCAATATGTGAAGTAAAATTTAACCTGTCATCAATAAGTACCCCCAAATATCTTACTGATGAGGTCCTTTCTAAGCGAGGACAGCCGCAACTTGAAATTCCCTCAATATTTCGGCAAGTGTGATAATGTGCTGTTAATGTGTAGTGAGGGAGGTCAATTGCACTTGGTTTTCTTATGCTAAATGCTATAAACTTAGTTTTGCTGACATTGAGGGATAACAAGTGAGCGTCTAACCATTTCAGAACCCTATCAAGTCCAGCTTGTGCCAGCCTAAATGTCTCTTTCCATGTTTTATCTGAGAAGACTAGTGCTGTATCATCAGCAAAGGCAAAAATTTTACCATTATTTAAATTTAAATTACACAACTCATTCACATAAACCGTAAAAAGAGTAGGCCCAAGAATACTTCCCTGTGGGACACCACATTCCACCATCAAGTCATTACTAAAGTATTCCCCAATTTTAACCCGCTGTGTTCTATTAGAGAGATAACTTTGAAATAGATTTAATTGCTTATCTCTGACACCAAAAAGTTCCAGTTTTTCACAAAGCTTAATGGTCGAGACAGTATCAAACGCCTTGGCCAGATCGAGAAATACAGCTACACACTTACAGCCACTATCCAAAGAGTCAGCAATATGATTGGAAAGTTCATGAACCGCGTCATTAGTGGATCGGCCAATTCGAAAACCGAATTGTCTATCCGAAAGCAGGTTGTTCTTCTCGAGATAGTTTATGAGACGTTTATTAATTATCTTTTCAAACACCTTAGACATTGCAGGTAGTATAGATATTGGTCGGTAGTTATGAACACTGTTACGTTCTCCAGCTTTATAGATTGGATGGATGAGAGCTTTCTTAAGATGGTCTGGAAAAACACCAGTATTAATGCTAATGTTTATTATGTAAGTAAGAGGCGGGGTTAGATAACTAACATACCGCTTGAGAATGTTTGTCGAAATTCCATCAATTCCAGCAGCACAATTACTACGTAGAGATTTAATTGTCTGTTTAACTTCACTTTCGTCAACTTGCAGGAATACGAATGAGTCATGTTGGGGCCTAGTGTATGTGAATGGTCTATCACTTCTTTTCGTGTGTCTTCCAGTTGTTTGATTTATTGTGTCAGCTATTTTTTTGCCTACGTTGACAAAGTATTCATTAACCTTGTTGATATCGTCACGCTCAGAGTTTTCTCTGAGTAACTCCAAACTAGATGATTTATTTTTCGCTATATGCGTCACTTCTTTTATAACATTCCAGAGTTTTTTAGGATTAGTTTTAGCTAGTAGTAATAAAGTCATTATAACGTCTATCCTTATCTTCTTCTACATATTGTATTCTCTAAATGAGTTAATAATTTCAGGCCGAAGACAATCAACCATCCATTCATATTTAGTGCTTATGTGTGTGATAATGAGAGCTCAATTTACGAGATATATCTACTAAGCGCCTTGAGTATTTTGGCTAATCATCGTTATGACGTCATCTAGGAAAGTTTAAGACTATTAGCTTTTTGTTAGTACCACTATTCGTGGATAAGGCTAATTATAGAATTTTCTGGGTTATTATGTCAGTGCTAAAGGTAACGTTTGAGTAATGTGCCAAAAAACTGGCTAACTATAATGTCTACCTAATGATGACTCTACATTACCTACACTGGAGACAATTCATACCGTGAATTCTAGCTGTTATTTATTGGTGTAAAACGAACTTTTTAAGTATCTTAGCCAATTTGGATCATGTATTTGCAGTTGTATGTGATCAATATCCAAAAACTCAAAAACAGAAGTATAGCATTCCATTTTCCATACAAAAGGATCATTGCGACTGCATTGCAACAACTTTAGGAATTCAAAGTTGGCTCGATAGACTAAAGTTACTGTGTTTCAGCATATTGACAAATAATTAGTGGTGTTGTTCGATAACAATGAAATTTCTATGTATCCAGCATTACCACAACGTAATTTTAGTACAATGCTTTTACTAAAGTAGAGCTACGCCCATTTTACCAATTTGGAAGCGTCAATCTCTGAAACGTTAGACTTTAGAAGAAAATGTTTTAGGAACCTCTTTGTCATTTTAAATAACCTACCTAAAGACTCCACACGCATAGGTTGGACTAAAAATATATTTTCGGTTTAAGTTTCATGTATGAGAGCCCACCCTAAATGTTATTTTTTCATATTTTTATTTTTTAAATAAGAATCGTAAATCGGTTAACACGATACATCTTCTCACCATATTTCAACAGTGTAATGCTTATACAGGGCTTAACAAAATCAACTGCATTTCTTCTCGGTGATGATTCTGTTGCTTTTATTCAACAACTTTTGTATGGGATGAACATCGAAATCTCAAGAAAAAAATTGACTTCTCCATAAAAACTGGAATCACTGATCGGCAGTCTAGTATGGGAAAGTGAAATCTATTTTTGGGATTACGATGTTGGTCCCATACAAAAAGTTGTTGTATTTGAGGGTCAGAATTGGCCCCTGGAAGGAATGCAGTTAATTTTGTTAGACCCTATAGTTACAGAATAAAGTGGCTGTGACATACGAACGGACAGACAGACAGACAGACAGACTTAACGAAACTATAAGGGATTTCTGCCATTCGGCTACCGAACCCTAAAAATGGGAATGACCTAAGTGTTCACATTTGTTATTACTATTTTAAAGTGATTGTGACTTGTGATGCTGGCGATGCTCTAACATACATTTTTGTAACGTAAATCTGATAAAACCAAATAACATGTAATACACATGCAAACAAGTACACTGCTCATTATCAAGTAGTTGCTACGTGAACAACACTAACATCAATAATGAGTATTATTAAAACTTATTGTTTTTACGTGGTTTGTTGATTTTCAAATAGTTAAGCACAGAATGAGAGATTAACGTAAGGACGAAACTACTGAAATAAGTTCACAGATTGATCGATAGATCAGGCACGAATGAGTGGATGAGCCTGCACAAAAAGATTGTTCTTTTTTAGTTCAGTCAGGTATGTTTCAACTTAGTGTAAGTTTAATCAAAATTGACGACCCGTCTGGTGTAGTGGTCGAGAAATCGCCTACTACGCAGCGGGTCGCGGGTTCGATCCCCGCACAATACAAACATTTGTGTGCATGAACATGTCTATTTGTATTGGTCTGGGTGTTTTCTATGTATATCATGTATGTATTTACAAACAAAAAGTATTTAAGTATTATATCCGTTGTCTGGCACCCATAACACAAGCTTTGAGTAGCTTACTTTGGGACTAGATGGCGATGTGTGGGAATGTCATATAAAAAAAAATGGTCAAGTAATTTTTGAGATATGGGTAAATAATAAATAAAAATAATGAAATAAAGAAGTAATAAAAAAACGCCCTCATATGAAGCTTAATGAACGCATTTGTCTTCTACACACATCAACATGGTCTGGGGATATTTCAATTAAACCTAAATAACTAAAATTCTATTACCTTCTGCTTATAAACCTACACACTAAAATAAACCTTATTCAATATGCTATCTAATCTCGTAATAAACTTTTAGACAAAGTTACATTTTTAAAAAAACTTAGATTAAGAGGAAAACCCCAGACATAATTTCCATCCTCCATCCAGACATAATAATCCGTAGATCCACCGAAGACTCTCCTGACACATCTGCAGCGGTTTTGCATGTTTACAAAACAAGGGTGTCAATATCCTGTTGTGGAATACTGTCCCAAGTCCTGCTAAGATGCAAGAAAAGCTGGTTTTTCATGCGCTTCATGCGATAAGGTCCTCGGCTATCGTGTCACGGGCAGGCGCGGATACTCCGTTATGGGCACTGTAGGCATGCATGGTAGAATTTTTTTGGTATTTTACTACATTATGAAACGTCCTAGAGAAAATATCTTGATCTTTTTAATTTTCTTGACAATATTCTTATAATTTTCTTGCTTTTATAAATAAATAAAAAAATAAAATAAAATACTTTTATTTCAGACGTGGTCCATATAAGAAACTGTTAACATAAAACCAAAATTAAAAGTTAAATTAAAATTAAAAATTAAATTAAATTCAATTCAATTCAATAATAATAAAATAAACATGACAATAAATTTCAAATCAATTAAATAAAGTTAAACACAAATTCTAATTAAAATACCTACAATATGACACAAAATGAGATTCAATCAAAAATATATGTTTTCAAACAGTTTTAATTTAGATATCTGCCACGTTCTGGGGCACCGGGCACAACCACTTGTGTTTGTACCCAGTGCCGCAGAAGGGGGCAGTCCGGCTTGTCGCTCAGGATACTCAGGATACTGTTGGGACTCCCGCGCGTGCGGAACATCAGCGAGGCCATTCGGCGCCGCAGCACGGTGTGGAAGCCGTCCGTGTGCGCGTGAGCAAACATCGCTGACGCACTACAGTGACGCGGAAGCCCCACCAGCACCCTGAATGCATTATTATATTGCGAGTGCAGGGCGTTGATGGCCCGCTGCGTGTAGTTGACCCACAGACTGCACGTGTACAAGGTTTGGCAAAAGGCTTTAAAGAGAGTGAGCTTTACCCCTATGCTACATCGTGCAAATCTACGGGCCAACATATTACAGCGGACCGCCATCGCCCTCCTTTCCCTTTCGATGTCACCATCGTCTTTTAAGTCCTCGGTAACCACATGGCCGAGGTATTTAAACTCTTTCACCCTACCTAGAGCGACGCCATTAAGAAGCACACTTGGCACATCACCCAGCTTGCGACCCCTTACCTGAAATATTACGATCTCACTCTTTTTAACGTTGTACAGGAGACCGTGTGACGCCGCGTAATCCTCACATATACCTATTAGTTTCCTGAGACCGGCAATTGATGGGCTGAGCAACACCATATCATCAGCGTAACTAATACTGTTAATACAGTGACCGTCAATTGAGCAACCGACCCCTGTGTCACTCAGCTCCACAATCAACCGATTCACGTACAGGTTAAAGAGTGAAGGAGACGATAACCCCCCTTGTCTCACTCCCCACCTCAACCGGTACTCATCCGAAAACTCAGAAAGCCACTTGACCCGGTTTGATTGATTATCGTACCAATATTTAAAAATATTTATCAGCCCCCCTGGCATGCCAGTGGCTTTTAATTTTCGCCAGAGAATATCATATCTAACCAGGTCGAATGCCTTAGTGAGATCAAGAAAGGCAGCATACACTGGCGTATTCCTATCCGTGTAGTACCTAACGGTTTGCTTGAGAGACATAATCGCACATTCTGTAGAAAGTCCCGGTCTAAATCCGAACTGTGCGTCATGTATATGGAGATGTTCTTTAAGTTGTCGCTCAAGCAAGCCGTCAAGAACCTTAGCTGACGTTGTAGCCAACGAAATCGGGCGGTAGTTACACTTATCGGACGTGTCTCCAGTTCTGTTTTTGACTATAGGTACCACCACCGACTTCATCAGCTCCCCCGGCAGATAAGAATGCCTAATGCACAGAGTAAAAATGATGATGAGATGTTATGAGCGTCGCGTCGTGAACCAAATTAAAGCGCGCTCGCTTCGCTTGCGCTTTAATTTTTAACATGTTCTTGGTTTGATGAAGTTCGAAAATCAACACTTTTTAGAATTTCGTATAAACTTTTTGACATTTAACTACATTATGAAACGCTCTAACTAAATATCTTGTCATCATGTTGCCCATGTTGTGTACCAAATTTTGGCGTGCTCCCTTCACTCGCGCTTTCATTTTTATTAAACGTTTGTTTGTGACTTAATTGTTTATTTGTTGTTCCTGTTACGCTCCCCCTCCCCACTCCTTATAATTAAAAAAAATTGCGTGCCCACAACCTTTTTGGAGAGATAGATCCGCGCCTGGTCACGGTGAAGGTTCTGGAACGGCACCGAGGACATGGACCGATTTATAGTAAATGCTGCACGAAGTCAACCAAGAAGACCGATGCGTTATTTTAAGCTTTTTATTAAAAAAATATATGGCGGTTTATTACACGGTTTATTACATATTTTATTTGACTTGACTTGTACATTATTTATTACATTTATAAGTGATGTGTTTAACCCAAAACTGATTATATACATTCTGATTTAGATTTCAGCGAAATCAGTTTCGCAAAATTGTTATAAGTAAATGGTTTGGCGTTTATTTACTATAGCTAAACTCGTACTGCATTTTACTATTGTACAAGTAATTAACTGCAGTAATGGTCAGCCAGCCTTGATTGCGGATCGACAATTGAGCTCGTACACTTATCTCAATTATAACACAATGGTTGACGAGGAAGGAAACATGATTCGACTCTATTATGCCAACAAACGTGTACGCAGAAACCTCAATATAATTGATTCTGAAATTATATCCATTTGCCAAAATTTAGATCCACTTTATTCTGTAACTATAGGCATCATACTGTTGAAATTTTGTAGAGAATGTATCCTGTTAACCGCTTTACGATTCTTATACAAAAAATAAAAAATATCTAAGGGGGCTCCCATGCATGAAACTAAAACCGAATTTTTTTTTGTTGCCAAATCTATGCGTATGGGATGTCTATAAATAGGTCTTTCAAAATGATATAGAGATTCCTAAAACCATTTTCTTTTTAAGTCTAACCTTTGATAGATAGACGCTTCCAAAGTGTTAAAATGGGCGTAATCCCCCTCTTTATTCTAAACTAAGCGAATGTAAATTTAAAAAAATATGTATATGATGTAGATCTTAACAAATACTTTCAACAAAAATGGTTTAGACGGGATCGAACTAGAAGTTTATGAGATATAGCACATTTTCAACAACCGCAAACATAGCTTTGTTCTTCATACAAACACTATAAAAAAATGCTGTCAACAAAATGTAGTGGTATTTTATCTAAGTGGAAGTAAGTGGATCCCTTATTCAGTTTAAGTTGCCACGGAACCCTCAGTGCGCGAGTCCGACTCGCACTTGGCCGTTTTTATATCTATATTTAGCTTGGGTAATATCAATTCTGATATTACTACTGGTAAGATAAACGAACGATCCATGTTTAAAAGTTATTAAAAATTATATATATTATTGTGCCTATTGCATCAAATAGAAAACTGGAATTGAATATAAAAGTCAGATTAACCACCTGCTTTAAAACACGTGGCAGTTTAGATGCCATGCCTGAGAATCTAACCCAAGACTATCGGGTAATGGCCTCTACGCAAACAACAGTGCCGGCACATTGCCGACACGTGCCGATCAGCAACGAACCTATCAGTGTCAGTGAAAATGATATTGTATCATACTGATAGGATACATAGACACTGATAGATACGTTACTGGCCGGCACGTGTTGGCACTGCGCCGGCACTGTTGTGTGCGGCCTTCAACAAACGTTCAACTTCTCAACCCGTGTCGCAGAAATTACTATAGGCAAACCGCTTCAGTGAGACTTCTCGCACCCTGCTCTCGCCTTCCCCCGCGCCCCGCCGCCTCCGCAGACGAGGTCTTAATTTGGCGGTCGACCTATAGTATATCCTCGTTGAAAGACGACTGCTTGAAGAAAGAGCTCAACAGACAGATAGCGTACGCTTGGTTTTTTTGGGCATGGGCTTCATTTATGGTAGTATCAATTAAATTTAAGTGAGCATGCTCCTTTTGTATCTATTGTGTATCATGATACACTAAAGATACTGAAGGAGGCAATTTAGTTAAGTCACACATAGGTGTAGCATTTTGTTTAAGTTTTACTCTTACAACAAGTTTATTAAAAAGAATTTATTTAACCTTTATTTATTTTAAAACAATGACGTTACTCAAATATATTTTTAGAGGCAATGTTGGCTAACCTTAGCGTTTTTACAGACGTTATTTTTTAATAAACTTTTTGCTTAAAACCTCTATATATTCTCGAAATCTTAAACCTGATTAACATCTAGTCATTCAACATTGTTTTCAGTTTGCAATGTCATAATTACATACTATTATAGCTATACATATATGCTTAATATGTATATCTCACGGGATCGTCCTAGATGATTTGAATCCCACTTTCATTAAAAGAAAATAGAACTTTCAACATGAACATAAGCGCATATTAAGCTAAAGTAAATATTAAGATAAGCACGCTAAGGCATGACATTACGCCCCGAAAATCTGTACTATGTTTAATTGTATTCTCTCCATATTCTTTTCAAAAACTTACATGATCGGTTTTAATATCTATTTATTTATTTATTTATTGCAATAATGATGTAATCATAAAGTCCCCGGCATTTGCACTACCAGTCGATAGTGTTATGTGATTTTTGACCACAAAAAAAATCCTAGAGTAGTGGTCTATACCATTGATCTAATCTATTCCCACATGAACTGTACTAGTACTTATACTTATGTCACTCTAGGCTACAATTACTATAGGTGTAGGTATAATTATTCCTCATTAACTCACAGTATACAGATTATCGTGTCCTACCGATCAAAGTTTACAGAAGCGGTCAGATGGAATAGTTTGAGCGAGGATAACATGAGGAAAAAACGACCAGATTGTTATATATTTTTATTAAAGCTGAGTCATTGAGTGAACATAGCAACTATAGTGCAAAACATATGTGACATTGAATAGATCTACACTTCTGAGTCTCTATTGAACCATTTGTTTTATTTATTATAGGAAACTGCGTCCCTTTGCGGGAGTTTAAAGAATCTGATTTTAAATGTCCGCTAAGAGACGCCAACGCAATTTTTTTACGTTAGGAAATGCTGATTACGCTTCGTACCTCTCCGTCGGGAAACGGAGGGGCGTGTGTAAGACTCTCCCGGATTCGGGGGATACCCACCAAAACCTGACGACGCCCGCCGCGTTTGTTGGCTGTGACAGCAGGGCCGCGGTGTCTCAAACTTTCCCGCGAACCTTGCCAGCGGCACCGTGGTGAACTCTAGCAGGAGGGCGGATCTCTACGGAGTGAGGTGAGGAGATCACATCCCACTCCAGACGACACACTGGCGCCTCAGGAGGGTCCCTGGTGATTGGACAGAGGTGTCCCCACACCATCTGTCCGAGGCCCTCCCGATGAGGCAATCCACGCCCAACGGCGGGGTAAGTGCACGCCGAGCTCGCCCAGAGGACCAAAATCCTTAAGACATCCCCTGCCTCCTCTGATAAACCAGAGGGGTGCCGGGAGTCACAACAACTTTTGGTGAGCCACCGCTTGATGCAAGACAGACGCGACTCACCAGTTCCCCTGCCACCCGATATGGGTACAGACGCAGCGGCACTCTCCAGAGAGCATCTTGGTTTCACCTGCCGCTAGATTGTGACAGGCTACTGAGCCCGCTCGCCACGGTTAGGCGTGCTCTATTCGAGGGAGAGACGTCAACACTTAACCCAACCACACGAACCGTGATGAATATTAGTTCAACAAGTGTAGTGCAGCGTCCGCCCTCCCTCTTATGAGAAACGATAAAATACTCTCAATCTCCATCCATATTTACGAAAAAACACGAGTGACAACTATAGTTCGGTTTAAGTGAGATGGTGCAAATGAACCCTTTATCTTTTTCGTAGTTCCTGTACTAAGGGCAGGAAAGAAAACTAAATATGTCTGGTCAAAGTGCGACCGTTTAATAACATTATATCTATGGAAATACAAAATCTTTGGGATTGTCTTCGTACATGCATTTCGCCGTGTAATATGACGCTTCACATAAGTCCTTGTACTTGTCCGCTAAAAAGAAAAATAATAATTAAATGTAGATAATTGGACAAAGAAAAGCTAAAGAGGGGGAAGCTAGTTAAGAAGAGGTGGTGTGACGAGTTAACCAGCTCTACGAGAGATTGGGTGTTATTCTGCCGACAGAAGAATATTTTAAAGTACCTTTCACCATAACAAGACAGAAATGGTTAACACTTACAAACAGTTTTGCACTTCTCAATGGATTTCTTGACCGATTCCTTCATGTCAGCAGGGTACATCAGGTCCACCTGCTTGATCGACGCTTCATAGTTTAATTTATTGTTTTTAACCTGAAACATAACAGGCCTATGAAAAGTCCTTGTGATGCAAAACCGCTTCATATCGGTTAGGCCTTGTCTTGGGCTGCGAAAGCCTTTGCGCGATTACTCATACGCAGGTACGTCGTTCAACTCGCGCGAGTCTTGTGGACGCAATGTATTGGCTGCTGGTACCTCACCAACACGTACGATTTTATGCGCTTAGGATTCGCAGCTAATTCGCCCTCATGTACAAGGCCTTAGCTCTTTTCAAATTGACAAACAAACTCACAAATTGGCAGCTGCCAAACTTATAACCAACCTTCCATTTTGAGATGGGGGTTAAAAAACTAAAAATATTTTTATGTAGTGTTAGTTACACTATTTATAACTCAGGAACGGCTGAAAATTGGTGGGGAGGTAGCTTAGATCCAGGAGAAGGACGACTTTTTTATCCCGTGGCCCGGGTGTAACACTGTTCGCTGGGACCGCTTAACTTTTAAAATTACGGGGCTGGGGGCGAAACAAAAATCGCTTTGTCCGCTAGTTTCAAATAAAATAACTAATCAGGATGTAAATAACTTACGATTTGCGTCATCTGATAAATACACGCAATGTAGCACATCACACTCTTCTCTTCGACAAATTTTCCCTTTTCTATGCTTCCAACTTGATCTAAAATCAATTGAAAGTATTTATTTTATCACTTTATATTTTTGTTGAATATTCTTTGACATGAAGTCGGTAAAAATGCTTCAAGCCCATTTAGGCTCTCGATTTTACCATCGTCACTTATATTTGTTGAATACAATACAAAACGCCTATATTGAAAACGTTACTTTATTTTAATCATTTCTTAGTAATTAGTAATCATTTGTAAATATTACTTTAAAATCGTTCGTATTATACTTATTCAGTCGGATAAGTCATGCCTAACGTTGTTTAAATCGGCCCCAAATCGTAGTAAATAGTTTTTTTTTTTCGACGAATATTTCTTATCTGATGTTGGAAAAATCAGGCTTTAGTTGCTTATTATACGTATCATAACTTACAACAACGACTTATTTGCCTTTTTTCTTTAGATTTATATTTAATCTCAATTTACTTAGAGTCGATTTCACCAACATCAGATAAGACTTATCCAACTGAATAAATATAAAATAACTGGTTTTAAAATAACATTTACATAAATGATTGCAGACAAATAGGTGACCTTTTCAAATTAGGCGTTTTGTAATATATTCGACGTATCGACGATTATTCCTTGTCGGACGTTGGTTAAATCGAGCCTTAATCTATACTATACTAATATTATAAAGCTGAAGAGTTTGTTTGTTTGTTTGTTTGTTTGTTTGAACGCGCTAATCTCAAAAACTACTGGCCCGATTAGAAAAATTATTTTTACGTTGGATAGTCCATTTATCGAGGAAGGCTTGAGGCTATATAACATAAAGATACGACTCATAAGACCACAGCAGAAATGAAAAATGTTGCGAAAACGGGAGAAAGATATTCCTTTTGAGAACTTCCGCTGCATACGCTGCGGAAACCACTTAAGTTACACAAAAACCATGTATGACAGGATTGTTCAGCATTAAAAGTTCTATAATAAAGTCCGCGACAGCATATATCTATCTTTTATGGTTGACTTACTACAACCTTTTTTATGTTAATAAATTTGTAAAAAAATAATGCATTATTTTTGGAGGTGTATTATACACACAGGTATTTATTATTTCTGTGTTGGATAGCTTATTTATCGAGAAAGGCTTTAGGATATAAAACATGACGCTGCGACGGGAGGGGAGGGAGCAAACTCAAAACGCGCGGACGAAGTCGCGGGGGACCGCTAGTTATACTATAAAGCGGAAACAGTTATTTTTTGTTTTTAAAGTGTGCATATATTTATAGTTGGTAAATGGCCTAAGAATCAACAAAGATTCGACGACTGCCAAAGTCCTTGTCATATTTTTTGCATAACTAAACATTATTTGTAATGCGACTGACACTTCTTAATTGTGAAATGAAAATAAAAAGGACTTTATAGAAATCTTTGTATCGCCAGCACATCACTTTTTTTTGTAATTTCTAAATTCAGAGAGCACACTAACACTAAACTAGACTTATATAGTGTGTGAATAAGGTTGAAATAAGATGTAAAGAACAAGTTTCACGGAACTGCGCGAAAGTCACGTGTCCGACCGAATTTGACCAATCGCGTACTCACAACCGAAAGAAGTAATAAAATATTACTGAAATCAATATCACTAAATAATATGACCATTTATGTCAGTTAATGACCTTTTTCGATCAATCTGACCGTAAATGACCGTCAGTCAAATTCAGTCACTAAAGTCATTTACAACACTAATCATGACGCCAAAATATTCTGATGACAATTTACGTGGTTTATTTTATTTACTATTATTTCTAAAAAAATAATTGATCTCACTTAGTTTCATTAATTTAATTAGTACTGGTGCTAACAATCAGATACATAGTATAATTTTCTTTCAAGTGTGCTTTAACCGCCTACATAACCAGTCATATAATAATACAGGGTATCGCAAAAGATCTAATCGATGTTATTTGCTTGAAAGTTCTTATTTCATTCAGTAGAGAACAGGAGATCAGCTACAAAGACACTACCAGAATTGATAAGCATTGCCAAAAGGTTCCTGGCATTCCGTCAATAGTTTCCTGACAGAAATTTTCTTTGTGGTCTTCAAAAGTCTCAGGCTATTTAATATTGAGATATTTAACTTTAAGGAAACTCAAAAAAGAAATGAACAAGGGTAAAACGTTCGCCCTTGACAGATCGCTGGCAGAGAACCTACATTATAAATCACAAGAACTTTAGATGATATGAAATATCTCGTGTTTGGGAGAAGTGTACTGTTTCTCTAAAATTGACAAAGGAAAACACCAGGCCACTCAGAAAGTATTACGAAAAAGTTTTTATAAATGGGAGACTGGCCGGTTAGAATCTTTTTCGAAAATATGATTATTTATAACCTATTTTTAAGGTGAGTTTTTCGAATATTTCCCTCCACATTTTTTGCGAGCCAATTCAAAGTATCGTGTCTTACTGAAAAATGAAAATCCGCCGGGAACATTTAAGAGCTATGATTTTTTACGATTTCAAGTGTCGCTTGAAACATATGTATCTGTAGAACTATTTTTTTAGTGTCGCACAACTTTCCGAGTGTCCCAGTTATACATACATTTAATTTAAATAGTACCTACTACAAAAGTTATACCACCTCCTGATACAGTGATAACTTTGTGCTACCCTATATTTGAAGTCTATAAGACAACCTGAAAATCACTCTTATAACTACTTAATAATTAAATCATAAAAATCTTAATTCTCAGAAGTGTCTGTCAATAAACTATTATTTTACATAAAAATTCGAGACATTTTGAACCCAGAAAGGTCCTTTTATCACTGTTGATTCTTCTACAATGTATGGGGCCTGAGCAATGTCCTTCAGAAAAAGGATGCAAAATAATATATTACCTTCTGTAACTGGGTTCTTTCCCATGCAAGTTTTTTTCAACATCTTTCCAGAATTTTTCAATTGCTGCCTAGTCATCTGGAAAATATTATAAAAATGACTTAATCTTGTCATACACATACAATTGTACGTCCTTTTTAAATTTATTTTTAATTTTATTGTACTTACCGCATCGCAAGCACCAATAAAAAAAACTGCTAACAATATACACTTTCTACTTATTTCCGTTGCCATAGTTAAAGTACGGTAAAGACTGGGTTTTTTCTTACCGACCCATAGATATAAAAGAAGACTTGACGCCATAATCAATGACCATAGGCTATACTTAAAGCATATGAGGCCTGTTTACTTAGAAGTAAGACATGAAAATTCTACAGGTTAAATGTGTAATTTGCTCTGCATCTTTATTAATACACAGTTATGAATAAGCACTTTGACACCATAACCATTTGTAGGGCTGCTCTAGGAGAGATAAAAGCAAATAGATTTATGTAGCCCGATCTTTAAATCTACAGCACTGACCATAACTTATGTGAAGTAGGAATCACTGATTAAATCGAATTATTAAAACAAAAATCGGCCAAGTGCGAGTCGGACTCGCGCACTGAGGGTTCCATGCCAAATTTAACTGAATTAGGGAATCCATTTAATTCCACTTAGCTAAAATACAACAATGTTTTGTTGACAGCAAATATAACTTTGTTTTTCATAGTGTTTGTATGAACAACAAAGATATATTTGCGGAAAATGTGCCATATCTCAAAAACTACAAGTTCGATCTCATCTAAAGTCTAAACCAATTATCGTTGAAAGTACCATATATATTTTTTGGCTCACCCTTGTTTTGTCGAAAAACGTTTGATATAATTTCACTTTTACTAATCACTCTTACCATAATGGTTGTTTAAAATAATTTTGTTTAACATACTTTTTATAACAGATAATATTTGTTTGATATAACAACGTTTGTGCTAACATTTAAGAGGCATAATCATCATTCGACCTAATAATCATTTCATCTATTTTTTGTTTTATCTAATCTTATTTTGTATAATTATCTTTTCTTTAGTATAATGATCAAGTTCGCCTATATTGTTTTTTTTTAATTATAAGATTTAACCGTATTATTTTAAAGACAGCAAATAGGGCAACTTGAGTAAAACAAAGCTTTAATATTTTGCATTTAATCACAAAAAAGGAGCGCCACCGAGCACTAGAACTCCCCTCTGTTAGTGTCGTCTAGGTTAGGTTAGGTTAGAACAGAACTCCCCTCTGTTGGTGTCATCTAGGTTAGGTTAGTTTAGAACAGTGATCCGACAACGCGCGAAGGCGAGCGAGCGAAGCGAGCGTGCCGAGGTAGCGGGCGCCGAGCGCCAGAACTCCCCTCTGTTGGTGTCATCTAGGTTAGAACAGTGATCCGACAACGCGCGAAGGCGAGCTAGCGAAGCGAGCGTGCCGCGGCAGCGGCCGCCGAGCGCCAGAATTCACCTTTGTTGATGTCATCTACGTTATGTAGGTTAGATCAGTGACAGTTTTTTTTTTGTTGTATTATCTAGTGTTAATTTGTATAATCATTTTACAAACTTTTAATTAGTGTAACGATCAGAACGAAGCATAAATGTGATTATTTTTTGTATTATTTAAGTTCAGTTATAAAGTTTCGGTTAAATAAAAATAAGATTAAGCACTCATTAGGCCAAGCAAACATTATGTCATGTGATATTAGGCAAAGTGAAAATTCGATGAAATGAAATTATTTATCATGAACAATTATGTCAATCAAAATTAGATAAAATAAATATTATAGGAATCGAATAATTATATCAAATGAAATTAGATATTTTAAATGTTTGTGAAGTGAAATTATATCAAACGTTGTTCGACAAAACAAGGGAGAACCATATTTTTTCAAAATGTACACTCGCTTAGTTTAGAAGTTAGACGGGGGGGCGCCCATTTTTTACCACTTTAGAAGCGTTTATCTATGAAACATTAAACTTTAAAAGAAAATGGTTTTACCTTGGTGGACTTATTCATAGACACCCCACATGCGTAGGTTTGACTAAAAAAAACTGTTTTAGTTTCATGTATGGGAGCCCCCTTAAATATCATTATTTTTTATTTCTTGAATAAGAATCGTAAAGCGGTTAACTGGATACATCTTCCTACAAAAGGGGTTCCTTTTTTTGCCATTCGGCTACTGAACCCAAAAAGGAAAACAAAGATCTAATTGCTTAGTACACTTCATACTCATTTTCTCACAGACTTACTAACAACCACACGTAATAAACAGTTTACTAAGTAATAAATTTTACTTAATACAACCACAATGACCTTAATTCGTTGTAAAAACAATCACAGTAACTACACTACCTACACCATTTTAGGTTTTGGAATTCGAACTAAAGTTTAACTATGAACAGAGTTTAAATTAATTATGCAAATACGAAGTTGGCAGGATCTGCTTCGTAGATACACTTTGCTGTCCAGTACGACGCTTCGCAGATGTCCTTATATTTCTTCGCTGTAAAAAGAAAATATGCCTAAAGTGAAAGCAATGAAATAGGCATTCAGGGCCGTAAAAACCTCTCAAAGATTTTAACTTGAGGATGAAAGATCAGTGTTACAAATTGAGCCAATAAATTCTTCAGATTAATCAATCAAAGGGTCATTCAGGGCAAGTTTCGTGATCGACAGTTAACTCAACTAGTGGTTAGATAGTCCACAATAAAAAATAATAATAATCAAATTTATGAGTCATTGAGTAGGTTCTAACACGGACACCTCTACTAGAGTTGACTTATTTTATCTGTAAAATTCTGAAAAACTCCATAAATTCTAAAAAACAAAACTCCTTACCAACAGGCTTGCACTGCTCGATAGCAGCCTTCACAGGCTCCTTCATTTCCGGCGGAAACAGCATGTCCACCTGCTTCAACATCGCGTCGTGAATTATCTTGTTGTTTTTCACCTGAAAATTAACATAGGTAGATAGAGTTTAAGTTATGAATGGATTGCTACGGGATTGATAGATTTGCTATCTTATTATTTTTCTAGTTTCCGATATTACGGCTCTGTTGCAAGTACCATGAATTTTGAATCACTCGCGTCAAAATGGCATGTGATATTTATAGATCCGATTTTCGAATGTAAAACAGTTAAAAAAAACTTCCTAATCTTGTGAGTATTCTCGTATATATGTTGCTTGGTTTTCGTCGATTTTTATTTCGGCTTCGAACAAAAATCACACGACATATCAAAGCGAGTGCTACAAAAAAGAGCTTAAAGTCACAGCTAAATATACTGTCAGTGAGCTTATAGCTTGAAAAAATATACAAAAGTTTAACTCGTCTTATCCAATTGAGAATTTCATGCGATATCCTTTCAACATTTGAACTATGTCTACGTAATTGTTAACTCTACCTTATGGGTACTGCTTTAACTATTTTTTGAGTTTACTATTAAACTCTAATGAACTCTCTGATAGAGGACTTAAAGGGAAGAGCTTTCACTTACATGAATTGTATTAATTAATTTAATTTATTTTTACTAACATAAGAATATGAAAGAACACCTTGTTACTAACACTTATGGATGCAGATATAATAAATGAATTAACTTTATTTAATTTATGTGATGATTTTGGTTACTCACAGCCTGCCCCATAGTGTAAATGCATGCGATGTAGCACATCACATTTTTCTCTTCAATAAACTTTCCTTTGTCAATGTCACCCACTTCCTCTGAAAAACACGTTTATTTATTTATTTATACTTCATTTCTAAAAACTCGGTACTTAAATCTAGAGCACAAAATACCTTCTATTATGTCATCCAATTTGGAAAATCATATAGACAGTTTCCGTTGGATTTTACAACATTAATTTAAATGTTTCCGTGTTCATAATACCACAGCCTATTTTGACCCTCATTCGTGGTACGATTGTACCAAAATTATTCGACACAATAGATCTTCAATTGATATAAAGATCTTTTATGACGAATAATTTAGGTTATAATATTTTTAAATATAACCGGTTTTTTTTATGTATTGGACACCAATCACATACATTGCTCCGATCCCAAAGTAAGTAGCTAATGCACTTGTGTTATGGAATAGACACAACGATGTCTATCGATGTTTCGATAGTGTCAAGATTTGATCAGTTTTGTTAAGTATTGGCAGTCGTTGGCAATACATAGAGATAGGTGAAGGAGTTTGGAGGAGACCTTTTTTTGTCCAGCATTAGGACACGTAGGTTAATAAACTATAGCAAAAGGAAATATAAAGATTACAACTTAAAATTACCTACCTTCTGTTACATCAGTTTTAGGCATGCAAGTTTTCTTTAAAATCTTTCCCGAATTCTTCAACTGTGACCTCGTCATCTGAAAATGCATTTGCTTACATTTCCCAAATGATTTCTCAAGTTTAAAAGATCAAATAAATACCTTTTACGGGTTTATAAAATAAAAATCTTTTATAAACTTACCGAAAGCACGTAGCTCCTGCTTAAAATTATGAAAACAACGAAATAGGTCAAATAAATATGACAATAGAACATTTCTGTAGATTTCTTACAATGAAACTATGTTGTTCATACAACGACAGGCATATATCAAACGCAGGTGTTCTTTATAGATTACTAAGGTATTAATTTCTATAAGACAATTGCTAGTTAAGAGATGAACACACACCTAAGACAAAGTAAACATATGTAGCGGCTCGGTGAAACTACAGTACAGTTGCCATGAGTTTACGGTGATTTTACTCGCTAGCGACGACGTAAAAATAGTGTTTGGTAAAATTTAGTTTTGCAAGTCACCGCTAGAGGCGCTGTGAATTTTCCATAGACTTTTTAAGTCGTCGCTAGCGAATAAAACCGCTAGCGACGACAAAACTATGAATAAACTCATGGTAACATGGTACTGTTTTGCAGTTTAGGGACTCGCGATGTAAATCAGGCATCATCTGCCGCGCTTCCCGACCACTCATATTTATTGTTATTATAATATATTTGTGCACCAAGTAAAGTATTTATTATGAAGACCTCAGACTTCTCATTTCACCACCACCGCAGACACCTGTCACTCAGCCTCAACACATAGCACATTTGATCTGGAAAATCTTTCAGCTTAGATCAATTGTTTGTGTTGTGCAGAAACACAAAATTTGTAATTTTTAAATCCTGTATAATTTATTATATGCTTCTTGGACGTTATTATTTAATGCAGAAATTAAGGTAATATAGGTTTCGGTAAACTAAATCGTTAATGTACCACCGATTTCATGAAAAATAAGCAACGCCTTTGACAAATAGTTAGTTTTTATTGTCAGCAATCATTATTTACTTTTGAGCTTATTAAAAACATGTATTAGTAACAAAAACAAATTTAAATTACCTATTTACTAATATATTAGTGACATAACATATTCCTTTACATGGATTAGGTACATGAACTTAGAAATAATTAATTAATTATTAAAGAGTTAGTTCGACAATCCTACGATATATTTTTAAATATTTTTCATGATGTTTATGGAAAAACGAAATTAGGCGGATCCGTTTCATACAAGCATTTAGCTGCGTAGAACGCAGCCTCACACAGGTCATCGTATTTGTCCTCTGAAACAAATAAATATTTACTGACTGTATGCAGATAAAGTATAGGTTATCTCCTATATATGACTTACTGTCTAACTTACTAATTCATAGTGCGAAAATGGAGCATTTGTGTAAAGACAATTGTAGCGCCATATTCGTATCGCGCCATATTTAACGATCCCATACATTTCAATGTAAAATGCACTTACTACAATTGTGTTACAGCGCCAGCACGTCAGGTTACCCACTTTTGTTGCAAACAAGCCCTAATTGCAACGGCATAAGACACCGCAGTGCTTACCGTGACGTGCTGTTGTCCGTACTACCTAGGTGTGCGTGCTTGCATTGAAATGTATGGGATCGTTTAATGTCTTGACTTCACTTAAGGTCCTATGTTCCTGAGATAGGGCAGAGCCATACGACAATCCACCATCACGTTCGGTCTAGAGCTTCTCGATTGATCCTGCTCCAGGTCTTGCCGATCTTCTTCGCCTCGTCCGCTACAGTGCGCCACCAAGTTTGATTAGGGCGACCAGTTTTGCGTCTTCCTTGGGGGTGTCAATCCAGAGCCTGCTTGGGAATGTGATCGGGGTCCTTTCGGAGAGTGTGGTCAATCCAATTCCAATTGCAGCGTTTCATCTGCTGGTCGATCGGGATTTCATTGCAGCGTTACAACATTTCGACATTGGAAAATTCCACGGGTCACTAAATACAGAGAATTCGACGAAGATTTTAAGACCTGCATCTGGTGCGACTAAAGCGATGTGACTTTCCACGTTTTGCATCCATAAAGCAGCACGGATTTGACTTTGGGCCCGAATATTTTTAACTTGTCCCTTCGGGTCAATTTCCGTGACTGCCAAACGAGCCGAAGTTGTTAGAAAATAGCTATGGCTGTAGCAATGCGTGAAGTGATGTCCTTTTCAGTACCTCCAGTTAGATTGTTAAATGTGGCACGTTACGAATATGGCGACGAAATTTCGTAATACAAATTAATGTGGCGCAGTGTGCGGTGCCACGTTTTTATCACAAGTTAATACTTACGAACACCATAGCACATATCCACGGACTTCTTCACTGCTGCTTTCATGTCGGCGGGATACAGAATATCAACCTGCTTATTCACCAAATCTCTGTCTATCTTTTCGTTTTTTACCTAAAAGAGGTAAGCAATTTTTGATACGTTAAATTTTGATTGAAAATGTTTTAAAACTCACAGTGTTCATAAAGATGAAATAAGAAACCAAAAATTTGCGACGTCACGCGTAATGACGTATCCATAAGAAACCGTAAATTTCGCAAGGTCGGACAGACAGCACGGTTGCTCAATTGGTACAGCGTATGGCCCGGTTAGCCAGAAAGTTGCTGGTTCAAGTCTCGCCCGTGCGTGGTTGGTTTGGTTTCTTATTTCATCTTTATGATTATGAAATATGACACTGTGAGTGTTAAAATCATTCTTAAACTCACAGTGTTATTTGTGTATTTTAATAAAATGAAACAAGAAACCAAAAATTGCACACGAGTGGGATTCGAACTTGCAACCTGATAAACAGGGCTAGCGCTCTTTCCAATCGAGATATCGTGCCGTTGATCCGACGTTTTTATTTGGAATGAGTTTTCTCTTCAAGAATTAGCGTCAGCGGGTCGATTAAGAAGCAAATTGACGTAAAATAAGTATATTGGTGTGAGTATTTTTTTCTCTTTTTGCGTTTACCAGTAAAAGGTTTTCTACAGAACAGAGTTAGTTTCGTAATTATAGCGTCTTCATCGCCGTTTACTCGGGCCCGAGTGTAAACGACTACTTACGTATTTTTCTGACGTCATTTTATGTACCGCACGCGGGCCCGAGTGCTTGGCCACCAGGACGCTGTGTGCCGATCACTCTTTTTTGTAAATAATAATAGCGCATTATTATCGATTTTTTACTTAATTGCGCGTAATAATTGCGGTGTCCTGCGTCATTTTTTGTATTCTTTAAGGCAGTCAAAGTGTTAAGGGAAATGGAATTGGAAACTTATTAACTTTCTTCTAAGAAACATGGGTCGGCTTTTTTTACACTCCATATTAATTCATCACGTGCCCCGTCTGATTTTTAGGGCCGAATGGAAAAAAATGACTCGGACTTGGCCGGTTTTTTTGCATATTTTGTCCCAAGTTTTTACGAGAAAGATATTAGATTACTGATTCGATTCTGAGTAGCTCTCTGCTTTCTTCATTCGTAACGGAACCAAAAGTTATGAAACACCTTTTATAGCATATAAAAATGGCTTACCACTTGAATAGACTTGTAGACACACGCGATGTAGCACATAACTTTACGATCTTGAATAAATTCTCCTTGCTCTATATTTTTTATTTTATCTGAAACGTATTAATCCAGCATTTCCCAAACTTTCTCAAAAGTAATAATTTTGTGGTTCAAATCAACAGTTATTAAAAAACCATGCGATCCGTTTTCAATCTTCCTAATATAGGCTGTAGTATTATTTTTGGTTACAGAATTATTTGTAATTAGAAGTGCGATTAACTAAACTTACTTATTACAAAAAGGGTGTGCGTTGTAAAAACTTACCTTCTGATACACCAACCTTGGGCATGCACTGTTTTTTCATCACCGTCAAAGTCTTTTTTAGTTGAGCTCTTGTCATCTGTATAAAAATAATTATTTATAAAATAATCAAAAGTAAGTTATGATAATAAAAAAAATCCTTTCAAACACTCAAACACACGATAAACATGCATGATAAAATGCGGACTCACCCCAAATACAACATCAGTAGAAACCAAAACTAATAAAAACACGATTTCAGTTTTCATCTTAAAAAACATTTTGGGTAAGGACTAATCAATTCCACCAATATAACAGAACTGATCCGAAAACCGATTAGCCAAAAATTTATGGACGTTTTCCAAAACGGCATTTAATAAAACCTGCCAATTTAGTCACTAATAAAGGGGCGGGAAAACATTTGTCATTCTTGTTGGATTGAGTTATTGTTAGCCTCAATTTAGGTAATAGTAGGGTAAAGATAAAGTCACAGAAAACATGTAATTTACTATTTATTCAAGGTCCTATTTTCACAACTCAGCTTAGCATATGGCCGCTCCCACGGCGAGATCCCGTATTTTGTAGGTACTGTTTGCTGCAGGATTCCTTATAGTAGTATACGTGTAATTCTTATATTCGCACGGACACCCCGCTTGCAGTGACACGCAAAAACTGATACCTGGATTTTTCTGATCCAGGTTTGTCAATAAACTAGACGAGTTCCATTTATAAAATGACAGTTTGCACATACAGAAATTACCATGGCAACGCAAAGTCCAGAAGTATTTATTATAGTTAAAAACGTCTTTTCGATTATGGCGCCATTCTGTTCTTCTTCAGATAAGTTGGTGGCACTATAAGTGCAAGAGAGATAGTATAGTATACTGACAGGACTCAGTTGACAAAGTCTGCAAAAAACTGGCGTGTGAAAACACTAGAGTTTTCTGTGGGATCCACGAATGCAGTGATCCCGCAGAATTGGACTGTCGTGTGAAAGGGCCCTGATGCGAGGTGCATACACGACATTTATGATAGAATTTTACTGTAACGCCTAACAAACTGAGCTTAATTACTTACACTATTTGTAAACTTTTTATGGAAACACGAAGTTCTTGGCGTCAAAGTCATACATACATTTGGCTGTCCAATACGATGCTTCGCAAATGTCCTTATACTTCTTTGCTGAAATAGAAAAATAAGCAACATCTGTACTTCAGTTATTTATTCAAAATGGGATTGCAGTTAACTAACTTGTTAATTATGAGACCAAGTTCCCAACTTAATATTAACGAAAAGCGTTTAGCTTGTTGTATTCATATGAACTTTTCTTCTGCAATCATTTCCACCAGCTCTCTTAGGGTCATTCCTTATATCCATTCTATCAGTAGTTTTGCCCTACTCAAGATGAAAATGGTTACCTATCTATTATTTTTGTCCCTATAAGACTTCTAACAGTACGAAATTCTATGTCCGGTCGAATCCTATCTCCGAAAGAGGATAGCTATCTTCGTTTGACTTATGGCTTTCATATAGGGAACGGCCGTTAGTCCATTTCGTAAAGTCAAAGTCAAAAATAATTTATTCAATTTAGGACACAAAATGCCACTTATGAACTTCAATAATTAGTGTAATATCAATCAATTATGGCCCGTATGGGGCTAGAACATGTCTCTTTATCTTTTGGGCCCTACTAGCGCTTCGAGACAAGACACAGACAATTTGGCAATTGCTGAGAAGAAACGCCGAAACAAACTCAGTCACCACTAGCTGCCTCAAAAATGATACAAATCACAATAAACAGGTAGGTACGTCAGTTTAGTGCAGGCTGGACCATAAAATTATTATCCCTTTGGAATAGAACGACAAAAGCGAGATGACACTAGCAGCAAACTGTGTTATAAAAAGAGATGGGTAGCAGAACCATTTTTGTCAGATGTCAAACAGTTGACCGCCCCGCAGAAGCTCGCTAAAAATTACGTGCATTTGATTTTTTATATTTAAAAGTGAAATTGTGTATATTTTGAAGAAATAATGCGTCTGAAACATGGTGACTTGATCGGTGATTGATTGTTATGCATTACAGCGGCATTACCCCAACTAATAATCATTTAACAGATAGATTAGTCGAAATCGAAGCCTCTTAATATACGACTTATATTTACTAATGCGCTTCAAATTTAAAGTACGCAGTTTAATTATTCTATTCTACAAACGTTACTTTACGTAAAAAATAAAGGACAGAATAACACAGGGAATGTATATCGACGAATATTTTTTATAATGAATAACATTTAGTTTTACACTAGAGCTGCATGTTCAATATTTTGTGTCGACTGTTTATCATGCAGTAAACTACTATATTTAACTTAGGAACATTGTTATAAATCACCTGATTGAAAGGTTATCTCATTTAAAGCTACAAATGTTACTTACTTATGTAAGTTACTGACATCTTAAATCGGTTTCGTTTGACAGCTTTTACTTGTCCTTCTATTCCGATAGGAATATTAATTTTATGGGCTGGACTGTCCATATTTTTTCGTCATTAAGGTAGTCTTGAATTTTATAATACCCCTTCGACATTAGGGTAGTTTTGACATGTAACTTACACGTATCTCTACTGCCACACCGCCCGGTGGCATTGCCAGCGGCATACGTCAATTAACTGTCAAATACTATGGAAAATGAAGCTGCAGCATCAGCGGCAGCCGGTACGCCGGCACATGCCGCCGATCGGTCTGGATACACCATACGTCCGTCAAATGTCATCCCCTTACTTCTTAATCTGTTTAAACCATAAAATTAATATTCCTATCGGAATAGAAGGACAAGTAAAAGCTGTCAAACGAAACCGATTTAAGATGTCAGTAACTAACATAAGTAAGTAACATTTGTAGCTTTATATGAGATTACCTTTTGATCAGGTGATTTATAACAATGTTCCTAAGTTAAATATATTAGTTTACTGCATGATAAACAGTCGACACAACATATTGAACATGCAGCTCTAGTGTAAAACTAAATGTTATTTCATTATACAAAATATTCGTCGATATACATTCCCTGTGTTATTCTGTCTTTATTTTTTTACGTAAATTAACGTTTGTAGAATAGAATAATCAAACTGCGTACTTTAAATTTGAAGCGCATTGGTAAATATAAGTCGTATATTAAGAGGCTTCGATTTGGACTAATCTACCTGTTAAATGATTATTTGTTGGGGTTATGCCGCTGTAATGCATAACAATCAATCACCGATCAAGTCACCATGTTTCAGATGCATTATTTCTCCAAAATATGCACAATTTCACTTTTAAATATAAAAAATCAAATGCACGTAATTTTCAGCGAGCTTCTGCAGGGCGGTCAACTGTTTGACATCTGACAAAAATGGTTCTGCTACCCATCTCTTTTTATCACACAGTTTGCTGCTAGTGTCATCTCGCTTTTGTCGTTCTATTCCAAAGGGATAATAATTTTATGGTTTAAACTCCAATTTAGATATCATCCACCCCGCGTTGATATTCAGGTTAGAAGAATATGGTGCTGCCATCCGTAAGCTGCCCCAGAGAGGGCAAAGTGACGGTTTGCTATGCTTTTCATTTGCTTGCCTAGATGGCGGTTTTGAAATGTTTTGAAAGTCGATTCTACAAACAATTCTGGACAATTCTAGGATGGGCCAAACGTCTAAAATCTATTCCATTAATTTTGTTACAATACAATAAATTAGTAGAAATGGGGTCCTAAACAATGTGAAAGAGATTGACTCCAAACATAGTTGATTTTGTTAAACAAAAAAAAAACCTGCTATCCGCGGATACATTTATTATATATATATGTTCTAAAACAAGACTAAAAACCGAATTCATATATTAAAATTTCGGTCTGAAGCATAGAATTTGACTTTTGGGGCAAACAAACAATGTATAAACATTTCCGAGAATGAGGCCATCGGTACATATAACTGTGGTGACTGTGATGTATGCGACACAACTCTTATTGATGTTAATTTAAACCATACTGCACTGTTAGTTGTACAATTGGCAGATTTAATGCCATGTGGCATTATCTACCAGTCATCCACTTGTGAACGGGAATGTTTTTACTATAGGATTATTGGAAGCATTGGAGTCTTACACTTTTGCACTCATGGAGTTCTCGAGCATATTGACCGCGATGAGCAAAACTAGATAAAGCTTAGGCATTTTTGCCGTCGTGTTTGCGATAAAACTTAATAACTTACCTATGTCTTTACAATTTGTTGCTGCAGCTTTGACTGCATCCCTCATTTCGGGAGGAAACATCATGTCCACTTGCTTGATCACTGCTTCGTAGCTAAGCTTGTTGTTTTTTATCTGTGGAACCACAATTATAATTTTAATAATGTATAATTTATTGGCGCTTAAAGTTCGAAGACATATAAGGCTATCTTATTTTAAGTCAAAATATTTAATGGGTTGATTCAGCAAAATAAATAAATCATTTTTGGTAAAAAATACTGATAATACACGATAGTTTTTGAAAAATTTGTTATTCAGATTCTTTTTTTTACTTATCAAGGTTAAGAGATAAGCTTATTAAGATTGGGCTTTAAAATGAAATAAAGCTGATGACAATGCCTAATTTTAATGCCATCTCATCACATTTCAATAAGCTTTTAAAATAGACAGAGTACTGTTTAAACTATTTTTTGGTTAAAAAGGTACAAAAAAAATCTTACACAATAGTGATAGGTCCTGTGTCTATGATGTAACCAAAGACACTTTAAAAAAAAACACTTTAAACAATTTGACCTTCAATATAAAATAAAGGATACACTTACTACTTGAGTCATGGAGTAGACGCAGGCAATGTAGCACATGACATTGCGGTCTTCTATGAACTTGCCCTGTTCGATCTCCCCCACTTGCTCTGAAATGAAATTATAAATTCGAGGAAATTAATCAACAATAAATAGGTAAATAACACGACGTGAACACTATACTAGATGCTCAAACATTTCTGAAACATTAGGATTCTGGCCACAAACTTGATGATATGCTTTGATCTAAGTGGGTTCTGAAATAAGTTCCGACGCGGCTAGTACATTTGCACTATTGTCATCACGTTAAGGTTCAGTTCCTCCTAGGAACGTTAAGTCTAGGTAATAACTCCAGTCAGTTAGTGTAAAACGGTTTAACGTCTTACCTTCTGTGACATCGTTTTTAGGCATGCATGACTTTTTCATGAGCTTTCCTGAATATTTCAGCTGCTGTCTTGTCATCTAGAGCACCATTTTTTTATGTTATTTAATTATAAACAAAACAAACATTATTTTAACAATTATGTGAAACTTACCCCGTAGCTCACGTCTAAAAACAAAACTACCATCAAAACCATTGAAATATCTGATATTTTTAGTAACATTCTTGAAAGATTTCTTTCAAGCCCGTCCCAAAGGAATAACTATTCGCTTTGCTGAATGAGAATTTAATTTTATAGCCTACTTACCGATCATGTGATTGATTGATCATAATGTAAAGAGATGTTTTTGACATGCAAATAACTTAGTATTCCATCTTATTATCCACTGTAATGTGTAATAATTGATACGTTAACCGTTTAGCAGCTATTCATAAATGGCTAGGTATTTCACGAATTCTCGGATATGTTCTTACATTATACCTACTTATATTTAAATAGCTGTTTCCCGCGGAATCTTCACAAATAAACAAATTTTATTAATAAAATATAGCCCATGTGTTATTCCAATGTATAACCTTTTTTTTTTCAAAGTTTTATCGAAATCTATTCCGTAGATTTTAAGTGAAGTGAAGTAACAAACACACTTCCATCATCACAAACATTCGCGTTTATAATATTAGTAGGATTTTATTTTGTAATACAAATAAAATACCTCAAACAAATATGATGATGTCTTCTTTAATATTTATAGGGAATCTTATGAAGGATCGTGGAAAGGCTATCCGTTCGTCTCTCTCAATCGGCCGACTTAAAGAGGTGTTTGGCGATTATTATAGAAAATAAACGTAGTATTATGGTAAAATAGGCTTCCCTAAATACAGTTTTCGGATAGCCCCAAAGCAAAACTGTTTTCCTATAGAGCTGTCATTAGAAACATTTCATCTTAAACTCCTCCTTAACTGCTTATAGCAGTAATTAAGAAAACGAGCTTGACACGTGGCAATTAACAATAAGAGGTGTGTCATTTGGCTAAACTGCAACAAAGATTTCAGTAAAGTGACCTAAATATTTGTAATCGTAGGATATTTTACTGCTACACTCACTTTCACAGTTTGACTTTTTTTAAACTGTTTAAATTTTGTGCAGGATTTCAGGATCTGTATACAAAACGAAAAAACAGATAAATTTATTATTTAACTCTTAGGTATTCACCATACTAAACTACGTAACTGCACGAATTACATTCAGAGTACCAACAAAACCAGTTGTGGACGACAATTTTACTACCTAATGGTTTAGAACGTCACGCGTAATGACGTATACATAAGAGACCACAAATTTCGCAAGGTCGGACCGACAGCACGGTAGCGTTTGGCCCGGTTAGCCAAGAAGTTGCTGGTTCGAGTCTTTAGTCTGGAGTTTCATCTTTATGAATTTTACTACCTTTAAACAAGATAGAATTTATCTGTACTTAGGTAGCTCTTTATTTCTTGTTCTTCTAAAAAGAAGACAAAACCTTATTGAATAACTTTAGACCCACCTCACTCCTGAGCCATATCTACAAGCTGTTTTGAATCATCATCATAATCACGAATCGTTTCGCATGTAGTTTTGATTCCATTGACTTTCAGTCTCCCAAACCAGCCGGATGCCGAAAAGGTTATAGTACTACAGACGACATTTATACAATTAGGCAAAGTAGACAGAATTCCGATGAATAAATTATGTCCCTACGCTTAGCGTTTGAAGACTATGAGAATGGCTTTTATCGATCGAAACTGGGGCGGTGCTCCGGTCTCTTCAGCGGTGCCACGTAGACTATAATATGTAAAATGTAAAATGTAGGTATATAATATGTAAAAAAAAAACTATCCGACTCGTAAGGATCATAAAGTTGCTTTAATAACATAACCAATACAAGTAATAAAATTACGTACTTCATTAAACAAATTATCGATTTTCAAAGTCAACAAGTTTGGCACCTATTGACCCTAAAACGGGGAATTTAACGGGCAGAAAAGTTCGACCAAAGACGCTGCGTAGGACGTCTACCGACAAGATGAACCGACAACCTTGAAAAGATCGCAGGATTAAACTGGATGCAGACCACTTGTTGTCGCTGTGGAAAGCCGTGGGGGAGGCCTATGATCAACAGTCACACACGTTCTTTGGCTGATAATGATGATGATGATGATAAGGTAGGTCTAAGAGAGACAAATCATTTTAATTAGTTATCCAAAGATAAGAACTTCAGTTATAGTCCTATGTCCCCTAGATGTGACAGAACCTATGTCACAGCTCACAGAGGGCGTCCACAATAGTCCACCATTGCGTATGGACTTGCTTGAGCTTCGAGCTTGATTTCAATTCACGTCTCGCCCATTCTTTTCGCCTCGTTATAGATTGAATTTGAGAGGTACCATTTTTTTTTAAGTTTGTTGACTGAGGATGATTTTGGGTTTCTTCTAAGCTGTTGTTACATGCCTGTTTTTTTTTTAAAGTGTTGCCCTTACTTTTATTAATACCTGAAGTTTGCAGTAATCTTAACTGAATTAAACACATAGAATTTAGAAGGATTTTTTTTCTTTTCCGCAAAAGGCGGACTCTCGTGGACACACTACCGCCATTAATTGACTGATTAAGCATTTGTTTTGAAATATATCACGTCAGTTACATCAGAACCTCATATATAGAAGAGGGAATTGATCAGATTTCGACAGATAAAGATCATGTCCAAGAGTTGAAGGGCAGTGGTATAATGCTCCTTGTGATATTAGCCAAATTTTTAGTCTTACTAGCAACATGTGAGGCGGTGAGTAGGGTGTTTTAATATGTATCCTTTAGTTGAACTGTATCTCTTTTAACCGACTTCAAAAAAGGAGAATGTTATGAATTTGACGACCCGTCTAGTGTAGTGGTCGAGAAATCACCTACTACGCAGCGGGTTGCGGGTTCGATCCCCGCACAATACAAACATTTGCGTGCATGAACTTTTCTGTTTGTATTGGTCTGGGTGTTTTCTTTTTATATCATGTATGTATTTACAAACAAAAAGTATTTAAGTATTATATCCGTTGTCTGGCACCCATAACACAAGCTTTGAGTAGCTCACTTTGGGGCTAGATGACGAAGTGTGGGAATGTTTAAAGAATAAAACAAAAAAAAATTGTATCTATGTCATTTGTAGACCCGAGTAGAACATTATTTCACCTACCTAGAGGTTCTTCTGGTTGGTCCTATTTTTGTTAATTTACTGAGTACTGATTAACAAACCTGTTTAAAATACTTGTCCCCCGCGAAAAGAAAACTTACTTCATACTGAAGATTTTTATGGACTGCAAACTTTTTAACACGTCTATTTAGTCCGAGAAAGACTCTTTTCAAAATTTCCAAATCAACATAGAATTGAAGTGCTGTGCTGTTTTAGGCAAACAATTTCTTTTTGGAGTCGGTGCTGTGATAGTTGATGCTTGATGGTCAAAGTGATGGCACCGACTCCAAAAAGAAATTGTTTGCCTAAAACGAATTCCTTTCCTTTCAATGGTTAAGAGTTTATTTAAGACTTTTTAGTGCATTTTGGTTTTGAAGTCAGTTTTTACTTTTTTTAAGTTTATTTTATTTCTTCATTTTTAGTGATAACACTAGAGGGGGGGGGGAGTTGCACCTTATGTTTCTATTTTTTAAGAAGCTACCAATTACTTAACATAAGTTCCATCATTATAATTACTGAACTCTTAAGCGTTAAGGAGTTCCACCATCAGCTCAGCCCCACAAGATGTTGACTATCAGACGTAACAACACGTCAACATTAAGATTCTAGTAAAGAAACACTATACGTGCCTTTCAAATTTGAGGGTTTCCCTCGATTACACCAAGATCCCATCATCAGATCCCAAAATGGAAAAAATGGGACCAACTAGAAGGTACACCCTCTGAGTAGGCGAAAAAAAAATTCGATTTGGTCGACAAACGACTGAGATATGAGGTAACAAACATACAAAAAAAAACATACAGTCGAATTGATAACCACCTCCTTTTTTGAAGTCGGTTAAAAATTTTGAGCTACTGATTTAATAAAAGTACTAGAGGAATTAATTCCTTGTGACATTGGTTTGTCTTAAACCTTTATCTCATTTCATCTTTTATTATTTGTAGCAGGAGTATTAAAAGCCTAGCTGCTTGAAATTAAACATGATCTACACTACGATAGATGTTAATATCCTGTATCACTTTAACAATCTTAGCAAACTGACAGTCATTTTGCGGGAATAACCATCATTATATTTACAGATGACAATGAAACAGATAAGAAATACAGGAAAAATGATGAGGAAATCCTGCCAGCCGAAAAACAACGCTGCAGATGGTATATCAGCATTTCCACCTATCACTAAGTTGTATTCTTGTTATATTAAAACTAACTTAAAAGTAATATACGTTAAAGTCTAATTTTGGGGTAGATTGATGCGCTTAAGTAATGATCATTAGTAAGGTGCCACGTCACGTGTCGTATTTCCTTAAAAGTAGATTAAACAAAGACCATTTGGAATTACATTTTTGTTTTTATAGTGTTTTGTCACTACACAAACTTAATAATATAGGATAGATATAGGATTATAGTAATGTGGATTGTGGATATAGGATAAGATTTAAGGGTTATTTAACACAAATGCAGTTGTATTTGAGGCACTCATTGATTACTAATTATATTTGTTGTGTCATAGAAAAGATCGACCCGCTAAACGAGGGAATATTCATAGACGAGAGAGAAGTCAAGTGTTACATGGCTTGTATCATGAAAATGGCTAACACGGTAAGTAGGTAGAAGGAGATCTCAGAATTTACAAATACTTAACAGTTCATCCACATAGTGAATTGCTAAAAAGCAACTTGTCAAGCAAGAAAATTCAAAATACTTAGTGCACTTTATATTAGACAGTAGTACGGGTCCTTAGCATGAAATACAGTCCCAATCGTAAGAAAGCATGAAACTTGGCACAATTGCAGCTTACCTATGTGTACTTCATTTACGGTACCAAATACCGTTTTGTAGGTAGTTTATCAACGATGAATTGTTCCCTGAATGTAAACTCCTAGGACTTACCTACCGTTTTTGCAGAAACTAAAGAAGAACGGGAAAGGTAAAAGGAGATGGTGGGGCGAGAAACAGTTATTTCTTAGCGTGTTTCCTTATCAAAAATGAATTATACATACAGAAGCTACAATCGTGCTAAGTTTCATGCTTTCTTCCGGATGGGACCAAAAAACTGTTTTTTTTTGTAGGAGCAGGAACTGTACTATATAGTTTAGTAATAGAACACTATAAATATAAAACATTTATTATAACTACTCCTTATTTCTTTAAAAGGTTTTATATTTGCGTTTTAATTACCACTTACATTTACAGATTTGTCTTTATCTTTATTAATTTAATTTATCAACAGTTCTTTACTTTGCTGAAGAAGATACCTCCCTTTCTACTACCTAGACCCAACATCACATCTGAATTGTGTAACTTTATTAAATTTTATAACATTTCAGATAAAAAATGGTAAACCAAATTACGAAGCAGCCATAAAACAAATAGACCTTCTCTTCCCTGAAGAATTGAAGCAACCAGCGAAAGAGGCTTTGACGGCATGTAAGAAAGTCCGTAAGTAAACATTTTTTTCTACGACTCTAGTTAGACAAGAAGACCATTAAGAATACTCAAGAAAATATGAAGATCTGGATGCAGATGCACGTGTCAGTCGAACTTTTTGGTGTGGCAATTCGATTGCGAGGTTAGAGCTAAAAAATCAAGTAATATAACCACACGTAAAAAAACTACTGCACGGAAGAATTGAAGATGCATAGGAATCGTGACCCTGAAAAAATCAAAAACTTTATTTCTTCGACAAAATTAAATCGGTGAACATATTTCGTATACCAACGAACTGCACGAGAATTGGCAAACTGGCTTTTAGCCTTTTTGTAACCTACAGTTTAATGAAAAAAAAACCGGCCAAGTGCGACTCGAAATCGTGCACTGAGGGTTCCGTGCCAACTTTAACTGAATTAGGGAATCCACTTAGTAAAATACCTATCTACACCTACCTAATACAAACAATATTTTTTTGACAGCAAATATAACTTTGTTTTTCATAGTATGTATGAAGAACAAAGTTGTTTGCGGTTGTTGAAAATGTGATATATCTCAAAAACTTATCGTTCGATCCCGTCCAAGCCAATTTTCGTTTAAGGTATTTGTTAAGATCTACATTATATTTTTTCAAATTTTACACTCGCTTAGTTTAGAAGTTAGATGGGGGGACGCCCATTTTACCACTTTGGAAGCGTCTAGCTATGAAACGTTAGACTTTAAAAGAAAATGGTTGTAAGAACCTCTATGTCATTTAAAAAGACCTATCCATAGACATGTACACGCATAAGTTTGACTAAAAATTTTTTTCGGTTGTAGTTTCATGTACCTATGGGAGCCCACCCTTAAATGTAATTATTTTTTGTATGAGAATCGTAAAGCGGTTAACAGAATACATCTTCCTACCACATTTCAATAGTGTAACGCTCTCTCTCTTTCGTATTATACATTTTTGTAAAACTAATGTAACTATGTTTTCTTTTCAACCAATGGTAACGACTTCATCATACGTTAAGTTAACTATCAATCTAGAAACGGGTCCTAAGTAGATACCTTCTGAGTTCTTTTTTTCTCTTGCAGCGGAAGCCTATAAAGACACCTGCGACGCAGCCTTCCACGTCAGCCAGTGCATCTTCAACCACAATCCTAGCATATTCTTTTTTCCATAAATAAATCGATTAGTTCTATAGTTATTTTTAATCACCAACGATTGGACTATCTCAAGATGGCAACCCTTTTGTGCGAAGGGACTTAAAGCAAAATAGATGAATTCAAAGTTACTTCAAACAAAATCATTAACTGGAATTCACGCTTTTTTTTCAGCAGAACAATCCATAAAATTCCATAAATTCCAATCATAGGAACTCAATTTCTCTGATCACTTTACAAGAACATCATTTAGGCATATTCTGAGACTCCCTAGCCTTCGCTGGATATAATTTTTAATTAGGTCATGCCGGAGATCCTGGCTACACAGGAGTAGCAGCAGGCAGATAGTTAATCTTAAAGTTCAGTCAACTTAATATGATAAGTTAACTTTATCAAAATGAATCCATATTTTCCTTGTTCACGGCATCACACGTGAACGGCTGAACCGATAACGCCAATTCATTTTTGTTGTGTTTGTTATTGTCAGAAGAAGTTCTTCTGAAGGAAAAAAAAAAATTGAGCGGGTGACCCGATTTCCATGATTCCTACTTTGTCAGATTCCTCACCGTCCAAGTAAGATAATTATTATTGAAATGACGGGGTCGGGACGGGACGGGACGGGGCCGGGGGCGAAACAAATTTATTATATTTCACAAGCAGCAATAATAGATTGGCATGATTGTAGAGGTGGGCCGAGAATATTTAAAAACACCTCATACGGAAGTCTGCAAACACATAATGAACCATTAACACGCATTTTTTTCTGCAGACTTGTAATTTCTGCCTGTATGTATAATTATGAGCAATTTTATTGTATGAAAAGTGCAATCATGGGCTCGAGATGGAAAATAGTACCTAATTTGTGAGCTACATTCTTGCTACTTTATAGTACTGAATGAAATAACACGTTTCAGCATATTACGAGGAAAGAGATATCTACTACAAAACTATAAAAAATAAACTAGCTTTTTTATGCAATAAGATGACCGTATGGTGTGGATCCCAAGTTTTTCAAGAATACTGCTTGGAAGATCCCTTGTGTGGATAATCCAATATTTGTGCGCGGGTAAAGTAACGGGGAATTCGCTTCATTCATAAGATACTTAAAAAAAGGCTGATCGATATTTGTATATGAAATCTCTTGTATTTTAATAATTTGTACACATAAACCACCAGGGCCCTTATTTTTGAATCACTCGCGTCAAGATGGCGTGTGACATTCATTGTTTACAGACCGATTTTCCGATGAAAATTAGTATGATCCCACGTGGATTTGATTTGAAAAAAGATGACTGAATTTTGTGAGTGCCAACGTCTATACTCGTATCTAGTTTTCGAAGGTAATTCACACACCTTATTCAAGCGAGTTCTCGCTTCAAGATGGCGAGTGATTTTTGTTCGACAACGAGTTTTTTCTATGACTTTTAATTCATCTTCGAACGAAAATCACTCGCCATCTTGAAGCGAGTGATTCAAAAATAGAGCTCCAGATCCGTAATATTTGGAACAACCAAAGTCACTTGTAACATTACAAAAACTAACTACATGGTTAGCCTTCATACAAAGCTACCGAATCGTAACTAATGATCGCTGATGATGTTACGAGTTCCCTAATATAATGGGTAGGTAAGTATTTTGTATAAGCAATTAGGTAGTTTTTAGTTAACTACATGGTATTTAGGTTCTTAGGTAAGTACCTATATTTTAATCGTGAGCCTAGGTCTTTGTTACGAGTCAAATATGCTATCAAATCTATACTAATATTAATAAGCTTATGTGTTTGTTCGTTTGTTTGAACGCGCCAATCTCAAGAACTATTGGACCGATTCGAAAAAAAATTTTTTGTGTTAGATAGCTTATTTATCGAGGAAGACTTTAGGCTATAAAACATCAAACTGCGGGAAAAGAGGGAGCAAACTCAAAAGGCATCGACAAAGTCGCAGGGGACCGCTAGTAGATAAAGAAATCTGTTTTTTTTTAACCGACTTCAAAAAAGGAGTAGGTTATCAATTCGACTGTGTTTTATTTTGTATCTATGTTACCTCATATCTCAGTCTTTAGTCGACCGATTCGCAAAATTTTTTCGCTTACCTAGAGGGTATACCTCCTTTTTGGTCCCAGTGTTTCCAATTTGGGATCTGATGATGGGATCTTAGTGTAATCGAGGGAACCCTCAAATTTTAAAGGCACGTATAGTATTTTTTTACTAGAGTCTTAATATTGACGTGTTGTTACGTCTGATAGTCAACACCTTGTGGAGCTGAACTGATGGTGGAACTCTTTAACGCTTAGGAGTTCAGTAATTATAAAGACAGAACTCATGATAGGTAGTTTGTAGCTTCTTTTAAATAACAGAGTCATAAGGTGCAACTTCCCCCCTCCCCCTATCCTGTTATCTCTAAAAATGAAGAAATAAAATTTACTATAAAAAAAGGCAAAACCAACTTCAAAACCGAAATGCCTAAAAAGTCTTAAATAAACCCTTGACCATTAAAAAGAAAGGAATCCATTTTAGGCAAACAATTTCTTCGTCGGTGCCATCACTTTGACCATCAAGCATCAACAGTCACAGCACCGACTCCAAAAAGAAATTGTTTGCCTACAATGGATTCCTTTCCTTTTAATGGTCAAGAGTTTATTTAAGACTTTTTAGTGCATTTTGGTTTTGAAGTCGGTTTTTCCTAAAAAGAAAATTCGGCATGGAAACTTTTTTCGAATGCAAACTCCACGAGAATTGGGTACCATGTGTAACCTAACTTAGAGAACATACACTCACTGTTCTTCAGTTTTAGTTTTATCAATCAGTTTTAGTTTCATTTAAATCGGTTCATCAGTTACATTTTGAGATGTGTGCATTGACTAAAAACTATGTTGTAATTTAAAAACAAAACCTAGACGAGATACTAGCTAACGTATCAAGTATTTTGATCTTGATGATAATGATCTCTATTACAGGCGTCCAATACGACTATGATATGCCCAATTTAACATATAATTAACAATAGATAGTATAAAAGGCGTTCAAACCACCATTTATCCCCAGTCATTTGTTTACAATGTTTCTACAATTATTATTCGTTGTGTTTGTGGCGGCTGAGTCTTATGTAAGTGGCAATTTTTATTACTTACTATTTATAAAAGTACTTTTAAGCCAGTATTATCTAAATACTTGCGTGTACATAATTCCTAGTGTTCTGCATATGCATACCACTTCTTAGTCACCTAGACGTTGGCAAAATATGTACTTAACACCACGTTACATGAATCCTAAAAGCTACCGGCCAATATTATTATTGTGCCATACCTTCAAGCTATTTGAACGATTGCTGTTGACTCGGCTCACAGGCCTTATCGACCCTAAACTAGTCCCAGAGCAAGCAGGTTTCAGACCGGTAAAATCAGGCTGCAACCAAGTGCTCAAGCTCACGTAAAATATTCAAGATGGTTTCGAGTCTAGGTTGATAACGGGCGCCGTATTCGTGGACCTATCTGCGGCCTACGATGCGGTGAACCTTAACCGACTGTTATGGAAAGTGGACATCATGACCGGCGATCGCAAATTCGTCATGATCCTTCGAGAACTCCTCCATAACCGTCGGTTTCAAGTATATCTTTGCTCAGACAAGAGTCGTTGGAGGTCACAAAGGAACGGCCTTCCCCAGGGCAGTGTCCTGGCGCTGCTCCTTTTTAACATCTACACCAACGACCAACCATCCAGCATAAATACGTCCCTCTTCTTATACGCCGACGATCTAGCATTAACATCACAAGGCTCCAAGTTTTAAGAAGTTGAGGCTAACCTCACTGTAGCTCTCAATAATCTGAGTAGCTACTATGAGGTGAACTCACTGAAGCCAAACCCGAGTTAAACGGAGTCTTGCGCATTTCACCTGCGCAACAGAGAAGCGAGACGTGAACTTAATATTGTGTGGCAAGGGGTACCAATCTCGCACAACAACTACCCGAGATATCTGGCGTTTAGCTAGACTGATATCTTACTTATAAGAAGACCTGCAATATCGTCAAGAAGAAACTGCGTCGCCTAACTACCACCAAATGGGGAGCTACGCCGCACGTGCTGCGGACGACAGGGCTAGCGCTCGCTTACTCAGCTGGCGAGTACGCATCCCCTGTTTGGAGCCGCTCCGCTCATGCCAAGTCAGTGGATGTAGCCCTAAATGACACCTGCCGGGTTATCACAGGTTGTCTACAACCTACCCTAGTGTCAATGCTATATCCACTGGCTGGTATAGCACCTCCGGAAGTCCGCAGGGCTGTAATAAGCTCTTCTGAAAGGGTAAACGTAGATCGCGACTCACCGCACCCTATGCACGGCTACGTCTCAGTGCTGCAAAGGCTTAAAAGTCGTCGCAGTTTTATTAAGTGTGTCGCCCCACTTTCTACCGAACCCGCACAGGCCAGACGTGATCTTTGGCACGTAAAAGCTTTTCTGCCTACTCCCTTTGTCCCACTTGCCGAGAATCTCCCTCCTGGACATGATCTACCATGGCTGACCTGGAAGTCCTTAAACAGGCTTCGGAATCAGGTTGGCCGAAGTAAGGAGAACATGGCCGGGTGGGGATTTTCGGCCAGCTCCGATGTGAACTTAACATCGTGCCCGGCGTGCCCCAACACCTGCACGCCAGCGGATTAAATGTACTGCAGTCGATCCGCAATACAAGTGGCTGAATTCTGGGCTGCAACGATTTAATTTCTCGGGTTTCATCGACACGCTAAGAAGAAGAAGAACCCCGTTACATAACACTATTTTATGCGTACTAGCGGTCTCCGGCGACTTCGTCCGCGCGTTTTGAGTTAGCTCGTATTTTTTATAGCCTAAAGCCTTCCTTTTTTTTTTTCAAATCGGTTCAGTAGTTCCTGAGATCAGCGCGTTTAAAGAAACAAACGTACTCTTCAGCTTTTTAATATTAGTGAGTCTAGAGTTTTACCCGCAAGTAGACTTATTTATTGCATAAAACATGCACAAGAAAACAAATGAGTCCAAAAACAAATCGATCGATCCTCATCCATTATTACTTCCATCATCAGGTGAAATCGTGGTCAAAGCCTGGCTGTCCATAAAAAAGGTAGCCAATCGCCCTTGTATCTTATTCTACTAAATTTTACAGTCGATAGGCAAGTTCCTTTTCGTCTTCTGGATCCTTTTTGTCTAGGATCTAACTCGACGCAGGGCGGCGATTATCGCGGCAATCGAACTTTTTTCGCGTGGTAATTTGATTGCGAATTTGACCGTAAAAAATCAAGTAAAATATTTACACGTAAGAAAAACTATCGTACAAACAAAATTGAAATACATGTACATTCCGATATAAATCTATACTAATATTATAAAGCTGAAGAGTTTGTTTGTTTGTTTGTTTGTTTGAACGCGCTAATCTCAAAAACTACTGGGCCGATTTGAAAAATTTTTTTTACGTTGGATAGTCCATTTATCGAGGAAGGCTTTAGGCTATATAACATATAGATACGACTCATAAGACCACAGCAGAAATGATAAATGTTGCGTAAACGGGAGAAAGATATTCCTTTTGAGAGCTTCCGCTGCATACGCTGCGGAAACCGCTTAAGTTGCATAAAAATCATGTATGACAGGATTGTTCAGCATTAAGAGTTCTATAATAAAGTCCGCGATAGCATATGTCTATCTTTTATGGTTGACTTACTACAACCTTTTTAATGTTAATAAATTTGTAAAAAAATAATGCATTATTTTTAGAGGTGTATTATACACACAGGTATTTTTTCTTATCAAAATAAATACATTCATCATCACGAGCATTTCATTTAGAACTAAGTTGCCTTTTATATCATTTGATTTCAATAAATATCATAGGAGCTATCACAGTTCTAACATAACTCCGCACCAAAATAATGTACGCAGCTTAAGTACAACGTGCGCTTGCGCTAATATATTATAAAGCTGAAGAGTTTGTTTGTTTCAACGCGCTTATCTCAGGAACTGCTGGACCGATTTGAAAAAATAGTTCTGTGTTGGATAGCTTATTTATCGAGAAAGGCTTTAGGATATAAACCATGACGCTGCGACGGGAAGGGAGGGAGCAAACACAAAACGCGCGGACGAAGTCGCGGGGGACCGCTAGTAAATAAATAAATATTGGACACCAATCACTTACATTGCTCTGATCCCAAAGTAAGTAGCCAATGCACTTGTGTTATGGAAATCAGACACAACGGTGGTACCATGTATATACAAATGTATATCGGAAGCATCAACAAAGAGTAATCTATAAACTTCTAAGACATCGACATAGTATATAATTAATATAGTATGTACAAGTATATGTATTTATTTTATCGCTTGCATTATGTATATGTATTATTTTATTGGATCATATTGTATTTATTGAAAAGTGTAGTTATTTTGTTTTGTTTTATGATATATATTTTTCATGTTTTTTTATGCGTGAAATTTATCGTTCTTTTTCTTTTAATAGAACTCATTTTCTTTTTGTCAGTCGCACCGCCTACAATCATTTCTGCTTTGCCCAAAGGTATGACTGGTAGAGAATGCCATATGTCGTTAAGTCCACCTTTTGTACAAATTTTTGGTTGTGCAATAAAGTATAAATAAAATAAAATAGAATAAATACATAGAAATTGTCCTTCGATCTTAATTGCGGATTTCCTCTTGGTCTTTTGTTTACGGATACAAATCGGTCTTCTCAATGTTAGGTCTTCCCTGCACCAGGAAATTTCCTTTCTTGCAACATGACCAGACTACTCCCACTTTAGTCTTGCTTCTCTTTAGACCACGTCAGAAACTTGGCTTCGTGTCTCAGCCATTTGGTGGATTTTCTGTTACCTACTTAGAGTTACTCCAATCAACGTTAGGCAGGAGTGTAAAAAAACGCGCGAAATCTAAGTATCCGTTAAGATTTTGAGTAGTAATTGCCAGAACTTCAGAACAAAATACTCCAATCATTTTTATTTTGAGAAAATTATTACTTTGCACCTTTGTTAATGAACCACATTTAGGCGTCGCGGACTCCAGCGGAGATCAGGCAATGGATCCTGGGCCAGTCGCTAGAGTGCACAAATAAAAACTTCGTCAGCTCCAAGGAGATACAACTGATGATGAGCAATCAGCTGCCCGGGACTAAGAACTCCAACTGCTTTATAGCGTGTGTGTTGAAGAAGATTGGCTGGGTGAGTTTCGTTTTGTCTCATTGAGCTAAAGTCTTCCTTTGCTAGTCCAATAATGTAAACAATCTTTATAAAACTTTTAAAATAATATCAGTTAATAAAATAAATTAACTACTTTATTTAATAAGATCTCAGTATTCAACAATGAATCACCTTTGTAAGTTGTGAATTTTGTGTTTAACACTTTCCGGCGCGGTGAACGGCTATAGCCGTAAAACAATAAAAATTCTTTTGTGTCTGGGATACCGCAGTGGAAAGAGATATCTTATTTTAAAAATACTCATTTCGTTAAAAAGGAGTGTAAAGATTGTTTACAATATTCGACTAGCAAAGAAAAACGGACTTTAAATTCAAATCTGTCCAATAAATACCCCGAATAATGTTTCACAAAAGGATAGTACCAATTTTAATACCGAGAATAATATTCAAAACCATTTCACCATCGTTAAATTGACGTCTAGTATTTTATTTTCACAATGAACGTAGTACCTGCCTATGTGTTTTTTTTTTAATTTACATTTCCGACTTAGCGGAAACTTGACAGTTAAGGCTAGATGTTACCGACAGTGTTTACGAAATTATTTTGCTTTATAAAATTGTATAATGTTTAAGTCTTTAAGCATATTATTTAAATGTGATGGTTGTGGTTTCACAGATAGATGAAAAAGGCAATTACAATTCGGATGAAACTCTTAAAATGGCCGACAAAGAATATGCGGACAATCCGACTAAACTAGAAAACGCTCGTAAACTGTTTGATCTTTGTAAAACAGGTAAGTACTTTTGCACAAACCTTAGCAGGGCAGTACAAAAGCACGATAGTAGTTTGAAACTGACGGTAGTCAACATAGAACGGGAGTTGTTCAGCCTCTTGTACATTTTAGATGTACAAGTACTAGCGCGCAGCGCAGTTAAATATAACAGGCTGTGTAATTCTATAAAGATACATCCGTGCAATGCGTCCTGAGTACAAGGCTTAAAACTTGACGCATGCGGATTTTCTGAGCCGCGTTACTATCTATAATAGAAATACGGGAGATACATTAAAGGTGAACGCACATTTATCCGAGCAGAGCGCGCTGAACGAATCGAAGTCAAGCAGGCCTCGCACACTTAACCGATTCGGCCGAATCGACTGAATCGGAAGAATCGACCGCGTCGAAGAAATCATGAGATAGCGCTATGATATGAGTGACATCTAAAGGTGGGAGTGAGTATAATGATTTATCCGGCAATTCGACCGATTCGGACGAATCGACCACGTCGAAGAATTCATGAGATAGCGCTATGAGCGACATCTAACGTGGAGTGAGTATGAAGATTTTATCCAGCGAGTCGTCCGAATCGATCGCATTAGCCGCACCGAATCTGATGACGTCATCCGAATTCGTCTAGGATTTCTGGAGTTCTTCCAAATTCGGACGATTCGACGCGAATAAGTGTGCGAGGTTTCATTAGATTTCATATAAAGAATTCTAAATTTCGTTTCGTTCGGCGCGTTCGGATCGGATAAGTGTGCATAACGGATAAGTTCAGCTTAAGTATCAAACCCTTTCCGAGCGGTACGTCATGGCCTCGTGCAACTCTCTCCACACACTTTCATTGCTCCGTCATAGTCGCTGAGGCTCTGCATGATTCAAGCAGCTTCAAGGACCCTTTTCCACGGGGACCTCCTGTTTTTGCAATATGCCGTTTATACGCGTTAATAACGCTAATATTTACAGTGCAAGGTAACGATCCTTTTAAATTGCTTAGATTTTGTCATTTACTGTGCCAGTAATTCAGTTTTATTAAGATAAGAAAAGATAAGCCTTTATTTCCAAATTACATACTATAGGTACAAACAATACTATTCATTAAAATAGCTCACATAATGTCCCGTAACTCGGGTGTGCCTTTTGGCATAGGCCTCCTCCAACTGTTTCCATTGGACTCTGTCTGATGCCACTCTCGTCCAGTGTGGTGTGGTCAGTTCAGTTTGTTTACGTACCTGTTATTCAATAGAAGTGGTCCCACAAGCAGCTTTCTGCAAACGTTTATGTCGGTACTCCTGAGGGCGTAGTGCGAGTCGGATCGAAATTCATTGGATCAAACGCATCGAGCGCGTAAACGTGATTTTCGGGAGTGTTTAAGTGTAAACGCTAGCCACTAGACGGCGCTGCTTCAATACCATATAAATTCACGTTAACGCGCTCGATGCGAGTCGAGTTAGTCTCGCTGCGACTCGCACTACGGCCACTGTACTCGCGTAAAATGCGAGTTTGCCGTCTGAACATACAAGTTTTCTGCGGGATCCATTAATCCAGTCTTCCCGCAAAACTGGACTGCCGTGAGAAAGAAGTAGCAGGCAGTATTGATCAGAAGTCTACCGTAGGGGCTGATGGTAGGTTCTAAATAAGGTATGATTTCAGTGAACGACGAAGCAGTGACAGACGGTGAAGCGGGCTGCGATAGAGCGCACAGCTTAGCTAAGTGCCTCCTTGATAATGCTCCTAAGGTAAAGACTAATATTCACTATGCCTACTCTGAATTTTCAATAGATAGACCACAATGACAGAAACTTCAGCTCAGCTCAACTCACTTTTCAGCTAGTGTTTTTTAAAAAATAATTGAACTTAGCGATTTTTCAACTACGCAATTTTACTCATTACAATAAATAATACTTACATGTAAAACGTTACATAAAGCTATTAATAAACGTCATACATTACAAAGTTTTTTCAGAAGTAATAAAAGCCAACCTAGACATCATCATCATCCATCTTGTGATACAAAATTATTGAATCTTGTATGATTTTACCTATTCAGACATTCCGTTTTTAATTAGTAAAAATAATGACCTGTATAGGAAACATGATTTTTATAAAGATTTCAAAACAAAAATTTAATAAAATTGATAATATTAATTTTTGGGGAACAACACTATTTTTAAATATTGAAATAGTGGCCACTTTAAGTCATTTTGGTCTATCTAATTAAAAAATCCATAATTAACCTTATTCTGGAAAGGCTAAGAAAGCTTTTCGAATGGAACTCTATTCATTATTATTATTACTATTCATTTTCAGATGGGATTCGACTTATCGAAGATGTAAGACCAGCTTAGCTCTACCTAATACATTAAACTCGAGAACTTCAAATAAAACTTTTTAAATGAGCAATATTTATTTATTAATCCTTAAGAAATAAACAATAGGGTTTAAAAATAGATAATGACCGTTTTATTAGTAGAAAATGATCATTTGATAGTTAAAATATAAAGTCTACTTTAAGACCTAGTTCAACCAAAACTATAAAAAAATAATAAGTTAAAAGTCAATGTAGCCTTTTTACTTGAGTACTTGCCTAAATTAAATGAGACGTTATCACAATAATCCCTTTAAGTAAACCGCTTAAATGTGACTTCGCCTGCGGGGGCGGCGGGGCGCGGGGAGAAGCGAGAACGGTCTACCAATAAATTGATAAATTTGTTGACTTTAAAGTCATTCAGTAGTTAAAGAAAACAATTTATTAATTCAGGTTAGTTACAGTTACATTAACAGTTGAGTAACCGGAATTTATTACGCAAATGGCTAACGAGTGATGTCAATCAACGTGATACCAGTATTTTTATCAAAAACACTGCTGTCTTCGTGTGTGTATAGATAGTCGAAGTACTTGAAAATTTTCTTTTAGCTGAACTGTGAGACTTGTAAGTAAATTAATTAACAGCCATTGAGAAACTCTCTTAATGTTGCCGGACAGTTCTCCCACATCATAGTCTGACAGCGCGGACAGTCGAGTGGTTAAAAGCAAGATTGTCAGCACTCGTCAAAGTAGAAATAGCAAACATTTTTTTCGGCTGTACATAACCTTAATTCTTATAGGTGCATAATGACACTCGTGAAAAATCCGTAACCAAAATACAACAAGTGATAATAATGAATATTTTATTTATCACAACTGTACATTCATCATTTAATAGCAACCAAATGTTATGGTACAGAGTAAATTGATATTACCGTATAAGGTTAACTATATATACGATTTGTTCTACATCCTAATCAAAAATAATTTGCTTAAATATTTTAAACAAGTCTCAAACTAGTTGTAACTAAATAACACAGAAAAAATTGTTGAGTGCTCAAACAACAAACTTTACTTTACCTTTATAGTCGGAGTTCTTTCAACCGGCACCGTTACCATGAGTTTACGACGGTTTCATTCGCTACCGACGACGTAAAAAAGTCTATGGAAAATTGCACAGCGCCTCTAGCGGTCACTGACAGAACTAAAATTTTCTATACAAAAAGTTACGTCGTCGCTAGCGAGGAAAACCGCGGTCAATAGCGAGTAAGCTCATGGTAACGGTACGGGTCCTATCAAAGGCATCTACCTCGCTTGCACTTACAGCCAAAGCGGCGCACTGCATATTCCCATTTCTATTGATACTATGGGTCCCCTCGACTAATCCGCGCGTTTTGAGTTTGCTACCTCTTCTCCCGTCGCAGCGTAAAGTTTTATAACCTAACGCCTTCCTTGATAAATAAGCTAGCCAACACAAAAACAAAACAAAACCGTCCTGTAGGTTCAGAGATTAGCGCGTTCAAACAAACAAACTCTGTAGCTTTATAACTTTAGTGTAGATAAAGGCCTCGCAACCCAGTTACTAACGCAACGACTATAGATATTGTAAAACTAGTGATACCTAAGACCCCTTACACACTGCGACTTTTAGCATCGCGACTCACGCTACGAACAGATTTAATTTAGCATCGATGTTAACGCGTGTTAGCATCCCTACTGTTTCGATGCTAAAAGTAAAGTAAAGCTTTGTGTAAAGGTTGACATTTTGCGGCTGAATCGCTGCTACAAGTCGCAGTGTGTAAATGGTCTAAGGATCAGTATATTTTTTTTAAATAAATGTCTTCTTTAATGGTAAGGGGACAGGTAGTATTTGGCAGACTTGCTTTTGAACCATTGACGGGATTCGAATTTGAGTCTGCATTAAAGTTTATAATATAATAAAGCTCAGTTATTTGAGCGCATTAAGTCTGTCACACGTTGTACTGTGAATACAATAATAACTAGCTACACATTGCGATAATACACCTGTTTAATTATGCATGTTACATTAAACTACTAAAAGAAAACAAACAAAAAATGGAGTGGAAAAAAACACTTTCGATCATTTCAAATATTTTTCCAACGATAAGGAGTTTCATAGTACATCAAGTATAATAATATAGTATTATTATTTATACATACATGTATTTTTTTCTATATTTTTTGATAATAATATCAAATTGTAACTAATCAAATACAAAAAAATTAAAAATATATTTTCAAGTAAGTTTGGCCAAATACTTAATACATATTTATTTTTTAATGATTCCTTCGAAATTGCTGTAGATAAGAATGTATACTTTTTTTAATAAAACTAAACAAAAATAATGAAACAAAACTATACCAAAAGAAAAAAATAATTGAATAGAAAGAAAGAAACACAGTACATTGTTATGAATTCTACAAACTATCTTTAATAAATTAAATTATTATGAGGTGCACATTTTTAAGGACGCATAAGGTGACTAGTGCTCTAAATATACAGATTTTATAAATACTTTCCCAAAGTGGATCATTCTTATTCTTAAGTAGTAAAAGACAAATATATATCAAAATATTGTTAATACTACTTAGTAATATTTATAAAAATAAGACTAAAAAGTTCATTTATACAACAAAGCACAAGAATAGCCCACTTTCAGAAACACATACTTTTTTATTACCTCAACTCACAGAAGTTCTGTAAACGAGATTCCATAGAGTCTATTTATGATTAAATAGTTAAAATACTTAGTTTTTTTTTTATAAATAGGTTCCGAAATTTGTGCAGAAAAGTTTACATTTGGGTTGATATGGATTAAGAGTTTGAGGGTAATTAAATATATTTTTGGAATCCATCCTTATAATAATACGGTGGTATGTATGATTTTCTCACTCTTAAACATTATTACAAAATTTAAATTGGTCCGACAAAACTAAATTTTAGATGTAAGAATGTCCAAATTACTGCATTAGATATGTGAAGTTATAAAAGTGTACAGTCACAAATATGATATCACATACTTTATAGAAATAGCTTCTTACTTACAAAGTATAATATTATGCATTACACTTCCATTTTTGTAGTTTAATGTTAGTTAAACTATCTTTTAAATTACCAATTATAGCATCTCAATTACACAATTTATTTTAAAATACAAACTTTACATTAATTTATTGGCACTTTAATATTATCATACATACATTCTTTCTTTAATCATATGAAATTATGTTATTTATTATTATATCATGACAAAGAGAATAAATCGTATATCTTTCTTTACTTTTGAATTACAAATAATAACTAAATATTGCATACAATATAACTGTTGGTTTATCAAGTGTAAAAAGATTCTAAAATTAGTACCACCAAAGATCGTAACCAACAGCGCCAAAATGACATGGCTTGAGTGACGTCATCAAATTAACTCCGCGATGGATCGGTATTAGATTAGAAATCTATGAACCCTATCGCGTAGAACTAAAGGTTAAAATTGCTAAATTTTATTTGATTACCTGGTGAGATTTTCTATCTAAAGTAATTTTGTTCAACAGAAAAACGGAGAATTGCTTAAAGAGTTCTTTTATCATAGATACGGTCATGAGGTCATTTTATTTTATAACTTTTTTACTGACTTCATTTGAATCTATAACGCGTCACGTTATTCAGCTGTACAAGTATAATAAAACAGAATGTGGCAAGACAAGATGATTTGCTAACACTTAATTAACATACATACGAGTTTGTTATCTGTAACAGCCGGTGTGTGGTTTTATGTAAATTAGACTAAGTTTAGCAGATTATAAAAAACACATCCCACGCTTTATTAAGCTCCTTATAAATCGATGATATAAAATGGTGATTAGATTTTTAAAGGTAAACATTTAGTATGGTCTGTTATTTATTATTTCAGGCAGCCTTTTGTGGAAGATAGTATTACAAAAATATATGTGCTCAATATTTGTATATTAAGATATTTACAAGAAAACAAACGTGTCCCTATGTTGATATCGATAAATACGTTTACTCGATACAAAACCGAATCAACTGCGCGATTGTCTTGAAGTAACTATTCTCTAAGCTGTGGTCTTGATATTGAAATAGTCAGGTATTTGTTGTATTGATAGAATTTTCATTATGTAAAGGGCACACCAGTATTCACGAGTTAATAAATATAACAACAAAAATGGGATGAACTGTACATGATTACTGAAAAAATAATTATTTTGACTTTGTATAATACCTATCTCACAATCCAATTAATACTACAAGCTATCTTACCCGCTTGTAATAGGGTGCAAAATAAGTATGGTTTTTAGACTTCATTTGAATAACATCGTAAATGCACTTACGATGTCTTTCTCTGTAATTTCTTCTGTCGAAACTTTAGGAAGCGTTTTGGTTGTATTGTTTACTTTCGTTAGTGTTTGTTCTGTGTTATGCACGAAGAGATCAGCTTTCAAAGATGTGATTTATCCTAGGATCAAGTAATGCACTTACATCAGGCGGGATTCACATAGAAAACTTATTCCAAGCGCTGACGTGAAATCGGTAAAAGATTTGCTTTGCTCTCTACAAAATATTGCAAATCTGTTAAATTCGTTGCGGCATACCGCGGCTGTATTGTGACAAGTTTTCTACATGAATATGACTCTTACTTAACGGAAAGACGTCTTAAGTGCACTTACGTCATTATGCGTGCGATTTACTCAACGAGCACGAGCTGACCTTCGCTGAATTCGTCGGCGGTCTGATGTTATATGCTGTCGTAGCTGTTGGGGTCGGAGGGGCCGGCCGGGCTCATCCCACGCGTGGGAAGACGGAAACCGCGAATCGCGAACGCCCAACCGTCCTGAAAAAGCACAGTAAGTAGAATTATTCGGTTGTACGCGGTAATATTACAAGACATTTTCTGTTAAACAAGTATTTTACAGTATCTCAACACAAGGAAAATATCTTTAGATCGAAACCACGACAATTTGTGTCTTATCTAGCGCATATTTATTTATTTTCACAATGTTTTACATAAACATGAGTTTATTGCTGTTTTCAAAAGAAATAACGATTAAGAGAATACAGTACCTTTAGTAAAGCAGAAGCATTTAAAATTTAATTGCACTATAGTGTGATTGATCAATATAAAGCAATTTCCCGTCTAAAGCAAACGTCATAGGAAAGCATCAATTTATTTGTTAAATATTTTTTCCGCAAAATGTTGTTGATAATAATAAACGCTACAATGTTATGGAAGGTTACATTATTTATAAACTGTTCCTTTTCAATTTATCAAAATGATAACAGTGAAGATGGTAGATAAAGTATTTAAACTAAATATTGACTCAGCATGTTGTTAAGGACCAACCGATTGAAAATGTTTCATAAGCTATTAAGTAAATACAGGTGGTAATCACCTCTTTGACAGTTGTTTGAAATAAAAAATCTTCCAATCATAAACTGAACAAGAGGTTGATAATTTTATATTTATTTTTTAGAAAACTAACAGCTTCAAATCAGGTGTACAAACATGGTGAGTGCTTAAAGAAAAGAAGCCAATAACAGGTTTCCATAAACTTGCAATAAAATTTAATTTAGGCAAGTCAAAATAATTAGAACTAGTTCGTTATGTGGAGTAACAAAAATAATGTACCTACCAACAAATTGTCTAAAGAATAATCATTCAAAGCGATTCTTCAAGCCATTAGGGCCCATATCTCCTTAACACACCTGTTAATTTTTTATCAGCATCTACATGTAAACAAATGTCATACCCACATATTGTTTACGTCAAGACGAGACACACATTTCCACCCTAATCTGACTAACAACAAAGGAACTTTAATTACAAACAGAGCTCTGCTTATACTGGACATCAGAACTTGTAGGTACAACCGTTTATGAATTGGACAACAGCCAAATACGAAGGCGATGACTTTACAAACGACACGTGTTAGTCATACAATTGTAAGTGACAATTTAACTATTAATCTGTGTCTCAAATACAACTGGTGGTAACACGCAATACGTCACTTCGAAGTTACCAAAGTTTATACGATTTGTTGACAAAGCAGTAAAAAAATAAATTTTAAATATTAAATGGTAACAGTATAGTAGTCACATCAGAGGTTCTCGTAGCGCAGTGGTAGCATCGCTTTGGTAGTGATACCGAAGTTAAGCAACCTACGGCGCGGTCGTCCTTGGATGGGTGACCATTCCGACCATATAAGTGACGTACAATACGAGCATGTCCGTGCATCGGAAGGAACGTTCAAGCGTTGGTCCTAACTAACATCGATTGATATTAGTCGTTCAGCCAAGTCAAGAGGCCAAAAGGGCGGCTTGATAACATCTAACAGTAGAGTTAGTCGCTTGCCTTGCAAACAGCCCTCCACCAAACAGCACTGAGCCCGCGTGGTGGAGTATGGCTCAAACTACCTCATAGTAGTTGTAAGGCCTTTGCCTAGTGGGATATTACAGACTAGCTTTTCTTTTACTTTTTATAGCAGTTACGTTATATAACTCGATCGTTTCGATTTAATGTTTTAAATATTATATGTATGTATGTCTTTAAGGTATCTATTGTATGGGCCTTTGTTGCCTACAATAAATGATTAATGACTCAACACCCGAGCGGTCGCATGCGACCGCATAACAATAGAATATCTATTGTGTCTCGTTCACATACGCTTGAGGTATATTTATTTTATAAAAATATATTATAAATTTTTATTTTCCAATTATCTAAGTTCGTATTTTTCACTTCTTCCAAATTGTCCAGAAGCTGGACATTGACAAATAATGTACTGCATATTGGAGACTGCATTGATGCAGTCGCGCTTCTTTTTCGATGCTAACGCGCGACTGCATGCAAGATGCCAAATAAAATCTGTTCATTGTGTGAGTCGCGATGCTGAAGCGCGTTTTCAAAACGCGCGACAGCATCGATGCTAAGTCGCAGTGTGTAAGGGGTCTCAAAGGTTAGACGGCAGAAACCTCAGAGGTGTCTTGATGAGGCGTTAGCCTGATATAACTAACCTACATTGCTTGTGCGATTAAAATTTTACGTAAAAAATTACCTTACCTTGACTAAATTGGGCAAATCAGTCCAAAACCCTAAGTTCGGTATGACCTCTAGCCCTGTGGCTCCCATCAGGAACTTCTTGGTGGCAACGCCGAGAACGAGGTAGAAGATCACAAATGAGAAGAATATTATCAGCAGGGTCGAACCTAACGACCGCCCGGGTTCTTCCAGCTGTTTCAGACATGAGTCTTTTGAGTAGAAAGCCAGAACCTGAAAAAAAAATTTTATTTCAAGTTGTTGCCATAAAAGTAGGCCTAAAATGCACGTTTCGATACCGTTTAGCTTCGTGATTTCCTACTTTTTAAGCTGCGGTTCACATATTGCCTTTAAAAACAAAAACCGTTTTTTCACACAATTAAGAAGACATTTGAAATTTATGGATTGCCGAGATATAATAAAGAGGCGCACATATTAGCCCTGCTGATTGTAATAGGTGTTTCTCCAAAAACCATGTTGAACATTTTATACTTTTCTCTAAAAACTCATTAAACAATGCACTGTGCAATTGTTCGCTTTCATTATTATGCTTTTTTAAGTTATTTACTTTTCAAGGCGTAAAAAGTATATAAAATGAATGCTTGTGTTGTTTTTCGCCCTGTATATTATGATAAGTATTTTTTGGTATATCCACTTTGGTTTGCAATAAAATGTTGTCAATTTTACTTGTTACTTACATCCGCGTCTGGATCATTCATATTGTATGTATGCAGTCTGCTCTCTCCATCACTGCATATTAGCAAAACAGTGGTTCGACTGCAAAACAACAATGAAAAGGTCATTGACATTAGTCTTCTTTTGTTGTAATTTACTACATATTGAGGAAAGGCTGTGAGCATGGTTTCGTTAAAATGTGTGCATTAAAAATTCGGGGAGCCCCTTAAGACACAAACAGCACATTAAAAACAAGAAAATAGCTAATACAATTTAAAAAAAATACATTCAATGAGATGGAGTACTGAAGTAAATATTTTCCAAACATAATAACTTTCCAAGCAATTGAGTTTGAAGATTGAATAAGTTGCAAATGTTCACTTTAAAATGTTACTTTTTCATTTTTTATAAACTTACAGCTCTCCCTAACATTCTGTATATACATTTTAAAATGTATAAGTCACAATAATATTGTAAAAACTGTAAGATTACAATCTCACAATTTTAAACATTTTATCCACGTGACAAAAACAACAGACTACAATTTCTTTAAAATTTATAAAAAGCAGATGATAATAATAATAGCATAATCAATAACCTGTTTATAAAAACTTTGAAGGTCATCAAACTAGTTCACTCATTTACATTTGATACATACTAATCATGCAGGTATGTTGGAACTTTTGAGGTTAAATTTCAACACATCCAAACTGGTTTTTTAAGAGATTTCTCGCCAACAGTTTGTATGACACAATCACTTGGCTTAGAGACACTTTTGATCGGAAAACTTACATTTTTCAATGTGTTTTAAGCTTGGTGTACAAATGCGGTACTTTCATTACTTCTATTTAAGTTGATTATTAGGAAATAAAATTAAAAAAAACTACAAATAGCCTACTTCACGACACTACAATCAATTTCAAATTAAGTACTTACGAAGGTTTAAGGTAGAAAGTGATTGCAGGTCCAGAAAATGCACTAGTAAAGTTGGAATCTAGTTTGCTTCCCAAAAATTCACAGTTTGTATAAGTCAAATTATATATTGCACCCACACCTGTGCCATTGGTCTTAACCAGTGTATTGCTTTCACGATACACCTGAAACAAATGTCTCATTTTAAAGTTGTAAGTGTTAGTTGAGTTGCACATGTCTTATATAGAAGTGTGATTTGATACTTACTGACATAGGACGATCACAAGTGAACATCGACACATTCAAGGAAACATCCGTACAAGGGTGAAAATAATAAGTGCGCAGCTTGTATTTAGTAATATCCGTACCGTTGAAAAGTGGCTCATAATACGGAACCGAGTAGAATCCATTAGGAAGCACTGAAGGACTCAAATCTACACCGGTACCATTTGGATACACGCATTTGCACGGACCTTGCTGCACACATATCTCATCACTACACTTAATATGACCCAATAACACTAAATAAAGGAAACAAAACCCCAACAAATCATTCAACACGGCCATTGTCTCAAAAATCGAATATTTATTTTCAGTTGCGTTTGAGATCGTACCGCTGTCAAAACAACCACGGTGTTCGTGTCAGTCTCGGTCATGGCAATAATCTGTGCTTACGGGCGGGCGGGACGGACACACTGTTGCCAGGTCTCCCGATTTTCCGGGATACCTCCCGATTTTAGTAAATATCTCCCGATGTCCCGGATTCCCACTCAAAACTCCCGATTTTTTAAGATCACCACGTAAGCCGTGTAACTTGTAACTTTCTTTACAAGTAAAACTGCGTAAAACAAAACAAAACGAAATTCTATGCAATGTAACATACATTACTTTGTAAAATGTGTACATTAAACTATACTTTAAACATATAAAATAAAGTTGAATATTCAATAGCAAAGCTTTGACAGTTATAGTTTCCTAATTTAGCAAAATTGCAAAGCGAAATGAACCGGTTTTTGCTTTGATTATTCGGCCCAATTTAGAAGCATAGTTCAATGAGTAGCATAAAGAATGGACACAGTATAAATAAATAAAAATCTTTATTTATGTAAACAAGTACATTTTTATATAGTATTTTTAAATGAACCGTTAAATAAGAATCAACCAACTTGCTGCAACTTCACGTCTGTAGTTCGTTGCGACTTGTCACTAGCGTTTTACAGTAAAATTTTTGTTTTGAAGCTATTTTGAAGTGAAGGAAAAAAAATATAGAAAAACATAATAAAAACATTTATTGAGAGATGTTGTTTTAATTAATTTAAAAAAAAGAAATATCTCCCGATTGTTTTCATAATGTCGCCATACATCTCCCGGATTTTTATAGGTACACCTCCCGTATTTCAAAAAATGGATCTGGCAACACTGGACGGACATGATGATGAAAAACAACCACTACGACGACATAAAACTTTGGTCCGAACCTGAGCTGGGCAAATTTATAATGTGTTCAATCATCCATTCGTAAACACGGACGTAAAAAAAATTACGTCCGTGTTCGTAAAAGAATTTTTTTTTAAACAGCGACTCGACTTTTTCTTTAAATTTTATAATACGGAATAGGGAATAATTCCTGCCTTTTCTGGCCTCCGCCAGTTCATGGCCACCTGGCGATAAATTTCCAAATATTCAGGTTTTGACAAAAGAAATACTATTATTTGTGATTTCAAAAAATAAATAAACTAATAAGCAACCGTTTCATTAACAACATATCCTGCAAAGAAACTCGAGCCAATTCAATGGCAGATTTTAGACAGCTGGATTAAATTTCAAAAAAATGGTATTGATCACTATAGAAAACGTAAGCATAGTCTTAAGTTTTCAATGTTTTTATTTGAAACTGTACTTCATGCTAACAGAGAGTTGATGAACAACATTATTGTATTAGTTCACTCTTCGTAATCGTTCACTCATTGCTGAGTATCGTGACTCCGGATTTTGTCAACCAATAATTTCCATCGGCTGCGGTCTATCACTTGGTGCAGTGCGGCGCTGATCGATGTTTCCAATTGCTCGGAGATCTGATCTGATCTGATCCGACCATCGCTTTGGACTGCGGCCTCTCGGTCTTTTCCCCTTCACTTTTCCTGTTACCATCAGGCATTCCAAATTATCCCCATCTCTCCTCGCAATATGGCCGAAGTATCGCACTATACGCTGCAGGCAGGTTGTCGACAGTCGCTGAGCATTCTCTATTTTCAGTTCCCTGAGGATTGAAATATTTGAGCGGAAGACCGTCCAAGGTATTCGTAGCATTCGGCGCCAACACCAAATTTAAAAGGCGTCTTGTCGTTGCCTGTCGGCTGCTTTCAGTGTCCATGTCTCTGTTGCATAAAAAGCGATAGAGAAGACAAGTGTGCAAACGAGGTTTATCTTAGTCCTATTAGATATATTTCTGTCTCTCCACACTTTGCTCAGTTGGGTCATTGCTGTCTTTGCCATGCCAATTCGTATGCGTATCTCTGTCTTACTGCTGCCTTTGTTCGTGATCGCTGACCCAAGGTATTGAAAATGGTCTACAGTCTCATAATCTTGAAGGAGGCCAGAGCGCTGAAAAGCCCCAAATCGGTCAATTACCATTATCTTTATTTTAGTTCTAAATGACGGTTTACTATTTCATCTTCTTTGATAATTCATAAAAAATACAGAACTGTGGGAGCGGCTAGCAACCGCAACGGAAATTGTAACATTTTCAGTTATAGTTAGTAACGGTTTTTTATATTTTGTACTCAATGGCCTAGGCCTAGCTTTTAGTGTCAACATCATCATAAGCCCCAGAGGTGGAATTGTGTAAAGCATCCGTATTCATTTGGCAGTTCAAAACGTACGGTATGATCTGGCAAATGGCAAAGAACAAAGCGTACGTTTTGAACTGTCAAATGAATACGATTGCTTTACACACTTCCACCTCAGGATGGACACAGTACATAAACCACCTCCATGGTTTTATGTAAAACTTTTATATAGTAACTTAGTGAAGGCGGTCTACTTCAATGGTGATCCTTTAATTAATCACAAGGTCGTATGCTTAATAGCTTGCTGTGTAATCTTGATTTTCTGCCCCGATGGCTATCATCATTTGCGCTATAGGCCGTGCGCATTGCCACTTGAGCTCACTGTTTTGCAGGGTTATGTATAATACATAGATTCGTTTTACGCACCTTCTCATTTGTAAGTCGAGATTGAAGAAAAATACTGAGAATATCCCACAGCCCAACTTAGCTTTTTGATTAAACTCATATTTGTAAATCATACTTGGATCTGTTAGATCATTTTATTTCAAGTTGAGGACTAACAATTGAATTAATTACTGCTAAATACGTTATTAATGAAGGTCACGGGTTCGATCTCCGGGTCGGGCCAAAAATATATACCTGGGTTTTTTTGTAAAGAAGTTTTTAGGGTAACCCGGAGTTTGGAAGTTGGTGGTGTTTCAGACCCGTGCCTTGGAAAAGCACGTAAAGCCGTTGGTCCTGCGCCTGATTTCTCTCCGGTTGTGTCAGAATGCAGTCCCATCGGGCTATGAGAGTGAAAGGAAAAGAGAGTGCACCTGTGTTTCCGCACACACTTGTGCACTGTAATATGTCCCGCTCAGTCGGTTAGTCGTTGCAGCTGGCCACCGTAGTCGAAATCGGCTAGTTCTCCTAGTATTTTTAATAAAGTGAGTACTACATCGGTGCTCAACAATATTTTCTTCGTCAGCGTCTTTAATACACACTAACTCATCGGTAATAAATCAGTGTCTGGTGATGGTGTATTCAACGTTAACATTCTTGTTAATTCAGCGTTTTGCGCTATTTTATGTGTACTTATTAAAAAATATATATTAAAAAATAAATTACTAACACTATTTATTTATTTATTTTCTTTGCTAGTCCAATAATGTAAACAATCTTTTTAAAACTTTCTAAATAATATAAGGAAATAAAATTCATTCGCTATTTAATTTAAAAAGATATAACGTACGCTGTGTGTACGCTGATTAAGATATTATATGTAGAGTCGGTAATTTTTGTGTTTATTTTATTTTAAAACGAAATCTGTCGTAAAAAAGGAATATCAAGATTGTTAACAATATTTGACAAGCAAAAATTTAGAATGTTTTGAACACTCACGGTGTCATATTTTATATTCATAAAGAAGAAATAACAAACAAAAAAGATTGCACGGGCGGGACTCGAAACAGCAACTTTCTAGCAAACCGGGTCAGTTGGTTGAGCGTTTGGCGGTATTCTTATTTAATCTTTATGAATATAAAATATGACACCGTGAGTGTTTAAAACATTCAAAACCATTAGATAGCGAAGCGTCATCAATTTCCAAGTTGAATCTATTTTGTAAAGAATAACTACTTGGCCCACTGTTGCATAAACAGACGGGAATGGCGCTAAACGTCACGCGTAATGATGTATCCATTAGAAACCACAAATTTCGCAAGGTCGGACCGACATTGGTCTTCAGTGGGCCAAGTAGTTATTCCTTACAAAATAAATTCAACTTGGAAATTGATGACGATTCGCTAATTAGATAGCGAAGCGTCATCAATTTCCAAGTTGAAGTTTTGAATGTTTTAAACACTCACGGTGTCATATTTTATATTCATAAAGATTAAAAGAATACCGCCAAACGCTCAACCAACTGACCCGGTTTGCTAGAAAGTTGCTGTTTCGAGTCCCGCCCGTGCAAATTTTTGGTTAGGTTTAGGTTTAAAGATCTTTATTCTCATACGAAATTACATTTCATTTATAATGAGATGAGAAAAAAAAATAAAAATATAATCTTGTGTAATTAGCCGGTATTCGACTCTAGATACAATTTTAGCTTATTTTTGAATATATTCATACTTTCACACTCTTTTATGGGGTTTGGTAGCATATTAAATAGCTGTGCTCCCTCAAACAGTATAGTCTTCTTTCCATAGTTAGTTCTAGGCGCTGATAATTGTATTTTATTTTTGATTCGGAGGTTATGCGGGTTGCTTTTTATAAACAATTTTATATTACTTTTAATGGAATTTGTTATTAATTTTTTGACTAAAATGCATGTTTTGAATTTGTACAGTTGGGATAAATTAAATATTTTAGATTTCTTATATACCTGATTAGTTGGTGTATGAAAGGGATATTGAAATAAAGCTTTTATGACTTTGTTCTGGGATCTTTGCAATGGATTAAGGTTCGTAGGTGCTGCAGAGCCCCAAATCTCGATAAGGTAGTTTAGGTGTGATTTCGTCAAAGCGTTATACATAGTTAATTTAACCTTTCGGGGTATGCAGTGGGCTATCTTACGAATAGCTCCTACCAAGGATATCATCTTTCCTCTAACATGGTTAATGTGCGTCGTCCATGTTAATTTGTCATCAATGTATAGTCCCAGGTATTTTTCCTGACTGGATCTTCTTATGAGTTTATTATGTATTGTCAGTGGAATAAAATCAGGGATCACTTTATTCTTTGCTGATAATATCATGTATGAAGATTTAGATGTATTTATAGTAAGCAAATTATGAAGGAGCCATTCACTTAACACATCCAAGTCTCTTTGAGCCATAACAGTAATTTCTTGAATTGATTTGCCAAAATAAAACAAACAAGTATCGTCGGCGTAAAGTGTAACATTGCCCGTTAAACCTATTTTGCTTATGTTGTTTACATATATTAAGAACAAAAGTGGGCCAAGTATGGAACCCTGTGGTATACCGAACGTGATTTTCTGAGAGCTACTTACAAAGTCATTTATCTTTACAATCTGAGATCTGTTTTGAAGATATGATTTAAACATTTTTAGTGCTGTGTCGTTGATACCGATATTACGTAGTTTTAATATAAGCTTTTCGTGACTTACTGTGTCAAAGGCTTTCTTTAAATCAATGAATATGCCCAATGCTATGTTTTTATCATCGATACTAGTTTTAATTTTCGTTATCAAATCTACTGCAGCTGTCAGAGTACTAGACTTTGAACAAAAGCCGTACTGCTCTTCAATTAAAAACTTTTTTTCCGTTAAATAGCTATTAAGTCGGTTATATAATAATCTCTCGAATATCTTCGATAATACGGGTAGCACTGAAATCGGCCTGTAGTTACTAGGATCAGTTCTAGAACCTGATTTATATATAGGACTCACTTTGGCCACCTTAAGAGAGTCAGGAAAAATACCGAGTCTAAAACATTTGTTTATTGAGTTGACTAAATTTTCTGCAATAACATTTTTAAGGCATTTAATTGCCTTAGTAGAGATTCCGTCTAATCCAGTACTAGAATTAATATCCAGGTTATCTATGATTTTAATTACCTCCTCTACAGTACAGGGCTTTAGTTCATTTAGTAATGTGTCATGTGAGTAATTTTGGTCATACATTAGGATGTTACCTATATCATTATGATAGCGCTGAGGTATTTTATTAGATAGGTCTGCACCGACCGAAGAAAAATACAAGTTAAACAGATCACATACCTCGTTTCCGTCAGTAACTAACTTTGAATCGGACATCAGCTTTGGGGGAGCAAGGCTTTCTTTTACTTTATTTGCAGCTAGGGTATTAATGACTTCCCACATTTTCTTTGGTTGGTTATGAGTGTTTTGGAATAATTTATGATAATAATTTTCCTTATACATCTTAATTAAAGCTTGGACGTTGTCTCGTTCTTTCAAAAATAGCTTCTTTAGTTCTTCATCGTTTTTGTTTCTTTTCATTTCCTTCCATAAATAGTTTCTTTTATTTATTGCATCGATAATGTTCTTATTAATCCAATCTTTCTGTGGAGGATTAAGTGTTTTACTTTTTTGTATTTTACTATCATTGACGTTTCGTAGTATGCAATTTTCCAGACTGGAGTAATCGGCCTCTGCGCCATCTATTGATTCTGATACTTTTTTGTACAATGTGTCGTAGTCTAATGCTGTGTAGTTAATTTTTGGATAATGTCTTGGTGCTTCTTTTCCAACTTCGAGATACAGGTGTTTATGGTCGGATAAAGATGATTCTATTATAGAAAGACTAAATGTATGGTTTTTAATGTTAGTGCTGATATGGTCTATTATTGTTTTTGTTTTGGATGTTTCTCGTGTACAATAGGTTGGGTTAATTTTGTTCAGGATTTCATATCCCGATTCTTTCACCTCATCAACGTAATCTTTTATATACTTATCTTTCTTGAGTAAATCGATGTTAAAATCGCCAAAGACCAAAGTTCGTTTTCGTTGCTCCAGTTGAGATGTATATATATTTAGAAAGTTTTCCATGTCAGCATCGCCATCAGGTTTGTATATAACTCCAATATTTAATGAAAGTTTTTCTATATTTATCCATAAATAGTGGTTTCCGTTTTCGACAAGGTCTTCTGTTATTTCAAAATTGATTGTCTCATGCACGTAAATAGAAACACCGCCACCTTTTTTACCCTTTCTATAGTTATATGCATGTCTATACTCAGGAATTTGATATATCTTAGCATCTCTCTCGGACACAAACCATGTTTCCGTTAATATCAATAGGTGAGTAACCCGTGGTATGGCTCTCAAAATACATTTAATTTCATCGAACTTATTTTTATTGCGTATACTTTGTAAATTTGCGTAGAAAAAACGGAGACACGATGGGACGAGCGGGATATCTTCGTATTTTTCCACTAAGTGATGATCTATTCTTTCTGTACGGTTTTTATTTAGTGATAAAGATGAAGTCAGTTTTTTTGGTTGATTTTATTTTTAATGATGGTCGGTATTCCTTTAATATATTTAATGTTCAGGTCCTTTTCACCAGTATCGACGCGTTTTTTTAATTCCTCTTTCACTGATTGAAGATACTGTTTTTGCGATGGAGTTTGATCAGAGTAAATTTTGACTGTGTCTAAAAATTTTTCTTTATTATATAGCAGCAGTTTGGGTGTGTCCTTTTTATTAAAACATATTTTTAGCGGACGATCTTTACCTGGCACATACTTGCCTAGTCGCATTGATTTTACTGGCTTAGGACAATCTTCGATTACTGATGTAGCAAGCTTCATAAATTCTTCTATATCGTGGACTCGTCGAACGTTAAAATGCTTGTCGTTTTTCTCGGGTATTCCTATTAAAATAATGTTTTTTTCGCGATCAGAGCGGTCTTTTAGTTCTTGAATAAGGTTTTCGCACTGAAGAGGAGGCTTGTCGGCCGTCAATGTATTAGAATTACCCTTTGCTTTTAATTGCGATATTTCTTTTTCTAAGTGACTGATTTTTTCTTGCGTTATGGTGTCATTCAGTTTAATATTTTTAATATCGTCATTAACTTGTTCAAGTTTCATAGTAAAATTTTCAGTAACTGACTTAATTGCTTTGATTTCGTCTTTTATTTCTCGCATTTCTTCTCTTATAATGTTTAAATTTTCATTTTGTGTTTTTGCGATTTCTTTGAAATATATCAGTATATCAGCTCGAAGACTTTCGATATCTTTTTTATATTCTTCCTGCTCACATCTCTCCTTTCGCTTTCTGATATTTACGTAGACCATCGAGTCGTCTCCAGTCGTAGTTAAATTTGGTACTGACCCGCTACCGCTTCCGCTTCCGCTCGTCAGTGTAGCCTGAGGCGGTGTTCTCTGCAAGCTCATTATACCTATTGTGTTCGCGTTCGCGCACGTTCGGCGTAATTCGGTTCGGCTCGGAAGCAGCGGTGATCGCGGCACACTGCACACTTCTAGTTACCTTATGTGAGGTAGGTCAGGGTTGCAATCGGTAATTAGCTTTCTTGTGCTATATTTTCTCTTGTATTTTTAAAATGCAGAAACGTATCACCAAACTGTTTACTACACCATAAAGTTTAACGATTAAGGTAAAAACTGATATAAGAAAATCCGTTAAAAATGCACTTTAACTATTTTTTTATCGTGATAATATGGAGCGCGGACAAAAACACATCAGCGGCGTTAACGAGCCGGCCGGCATGTTCTCCGCAGCCGGCTGGTTTGTTATTTCTTCTTTATGAATATAAAATATGACACCGTGAGTGTTCAACGTTCGTAGTAAAATTGTTTGAAGTCCCAATTATTTGTTAAAACACATTTATATATGTGAAAACATTTTAAGTTTAAAATTTGGCTAAGTCAGCACCTGATCATTAGGGGGGCCAAAAATTAAGAAAAGGTGGCCAGGCATTGCCAAAATAGACGCATTTTAAAAATAATATTTTTTAATTCTGTGTTATTTATAAAACAAAATCAGATTTTAAAATCAATAGAAAACAGATTCATGCATGAGTAATAATTACTTATCAAATAATATTTTGAGCGAAAAATGCACCTACACGTATTACCTACCCTACGTTTCATAAAGAACTACGCCTTAAACTCAGTATTTGTGGATGAAAATCCTCTGGATTCGGACTAACTAACGATTTGCTCAACAGTTTTTTGACAGCTGCTGCCAGCCAGATGGATGACAAGGAGTACGGTCCATCTGTAGCTCGCGACGAACGCCCACTAACTTTACCGGTTCACTAGATTTTGTTCATTATTGAGTGTTTTTAACAATATTTTTTTAATTTTTTTTTGAGATACGTGTCGTCTCTACAGCACGTGCGTGGGACTTTTTTGGATCTCCCTCTTTGTCATTGGTGACGTCATGAATATTGATGGCTTTAAATCGAATAAATCTAATGTGTTGTTCTTAGAAATAGATTAAACTACCGGTCCCCCGCGACTTCGTCCGCGCGTTTTGAGTTTGCTTTCTCTCCCTCGACGCAGCCCCTTAAATTTCTTTGCTATAAACCTCACGGAGCCCGATACCTTTCACGGTTCGTGCATTATGGAGTTATAGCGTCAGGAAGGAAAACCCGACTTATTTTTATAGAGATAATTAATATACCTATAACATACGTTATTACAATGGACAACATTTCATTGTTGTTATGAAAATTCGAAAACCATTTCAAGAGTTAGTGTTTCTAAACACGTCAAACATTTTTTCAGATTTTTTTGCACTTTATTTTGAAAGTTAAATGAAAAAGACTGAAAAGAACATACAAGTTTGCATTTCACAAGTTACGCCTTTGCAATGACATTGCATGCAGAAAATAAAAATGCTTTTGAACTTTGAGTTTGCTGTCAGCTGTCACTTTGACATTTGGTGTTGTTGTTGTTTCCGGTGTTGTATTGGACATTATCGATAAATTACAATTTGGTAAATTGAAGGTTAATAATAAAAAAATATGCATTCAAGTAATTTTTAGTTCAGATCAGAAGAAATAATCATCGAAATTCCTCATTTGAAATTTGATTGATATTTTATTGTAGTTATGAGAAAATATTGAAATATTTTTCACACATCATTATAACATTAAATATGAAAGGATAGTACGTTAGCTTCGTTTGGTTACTGATTGCTTAACTTAATTCAAGTAATGTTACATAATAAAGTAAAATTCAATACTCAATGAATATACCATTTATATCGACATTGACTCTTTTGGAATGGAGAGTTTTATAACTTATTTTAAAAGAAAATTCTGCAAAGAAATGAAAATGAAAAAATATGGGTACACCTACATTTTTAAAGTTCTTTCAGGAAAAAAATAAAAATGTGCTTCGATTTTCAAGTATAAATCCATTCGGTTCCGGTGGTCCCATCCACCACTTGTCATAATAATGCCTGCATGTTCTAGGCTGCAGACTTATCAGCCTAAATAGTCAGGCCCCGCTCGCAGGCGCTGCTAAAGCTAAAGGCTAAAGCTGAACGCATACTTATCCGAGCCGAACGCGCCGAACTTTAGAATTCTATGTATGAAATCTTATGAAACCTCGCACACTTATCCGCGTCGAATCGTGCAAATCTGGAAGAACCATACTCGTACCATACCATATTATTGGTAGAATACACTGGACTTATTTTTTTATTTTTTATTTAAGATCTTTGTTACTGTATTCTCGCAAATAAAGACTTACTTACTTGCTTACTAACCCCAGAAATCTTAGACGAATTCAGATGACGTCATGAGATTCGGTGTGGCTAATGCGGTCGACTCGGATGATTTGGACGACGATCTCAATTCTACAATTGATACATGCCACTACACTATTAACGTCAGTTTTTTTAAATTGAATATAGCAAAGACCGTGACCTCGTGACATCCAACCTTATGTACTTACGCTCTTTTAGAATTGAGAGTTTTTAAACAATTATTATTAGGGAAACTACTGAAAATAAATGACAATGAAAAAATATGGCTTTATTTTAAAAGTTCTTTCTAGAAAAAATTAAAAATGTGTATACAAAAATTTTGAAGTTCGATTCGTTCTGCTTGAGTTCGATTCGTTCGGCGCGTTCGGCTCGGAAAATGTGCGTTCACCTTAGGATGCCTGTCTACCGGAGCGGGGAAATTCATTCTCCGTTTAGCTTTGGGTTTGTGACCGGCAATTTACTCAATTTCGAGTAAATTACCAAAAACATGTAATTTACTCGTTAAAATTACCGATGACTGGGAAAATATTTAAATGATTTTAATTAACAAAACTTAATGTATAAATATACTTAAATCCTTTACCAAATTACCATTAATAACATTTCACTCATTTTTACTGTCTTAGCATGATGATACTTCTTTACATGCCAATACGAACACGAACTTTTGAGCTGGATTCACATCACACAAAAATATATTTATTAGGTTTATTTTTGTTTTGTACTTTGTAATTTATGAGTGATATTGTGTTTGTAATATAAACATATTCATGTTTATTTTAAAAAAGGAGGTCATCAATTCGACCTATAAGGTATGTGATATTGTTAGAATTTTATATGTTCGAGTGGGGTAATCTTTTAAGGCTTCCAAAGTTCCAAACACGTGTTCAAAATTTCGTAAGTGTATGTGTGTTTTGATGTTTTTTTCACCACGGATTTCTAGAAAACGAGAAGTCATAGCGAGATGATTATTTTTTGTTCAATCAGATATATTGCTACTTAGGGTACCTACAGTGTAAGTTGCATCAAAACCAGTAGTTTTCGTTTTATATGTTATTAATTTAATAACTGAAAATGACGAAAAAGGGTACAATTTTTGAAAAAAATGCCTCCTTATCATACTGACCTAAAAGCTAAGCTTATCATTCACCTCACCATCGTCTGCGTCGCCGGTTCCTTTTCACTTTCTTACTCAAGATAACTAACTAAACTAACGAGTTGCAGAGCGCAAGCCACAACTAATTCAACCTTCGGCATCTTCATGTACAACAAATGCTATGATTAATCTCGCGCAAGTGTGAATCACGAAGCGTCTCGCACGTAGGTTTGATGACTTCCAGCCTCCCGAACAAGCTGAATTCTGAAAAGGCTACAGTACCATAGACCACATCTATTAAGGCAAATTATACAGAAGTCCGAGAAGTACGAGTATAATATGCTCCTATGTTTAGCGTTTGTGGACTATGAGAAGGCTTTTGATTCGATCAAAACTAGGGCGGTGCTTAGGCCTCTTCAGTGGTGTCACATAGACGATAGGTGTTAAAGTGTCTGTATAACAACGCCACCATGGTCGGTCCGAGTACAGGAACAAAATACGAGGGCGATTCCATTGCGGAGAGGTGTAAGACAGGGAGACGTTATATCTCCGAAACTGTTTACAGCGGCATTGGAAGACGCCTTTAAGCTCCTGGAATGAGAAGGATTCGGCATCTGCGTCAATAGCGAATACATAACACGCCTCCGGTTTGCCGATGATATAGTCGTTGTGGCAAAGACGCTGAATGATCTTGGCAATGCTCGACCAAGTATCCCATCTTTGAAAAAAACATGGAAAAGACGAAAATTACGTCAAGTTCCCGTGTTATACCTACTCCAGTATCCGTTGGAAACTCAACTCTTGAAGTTGTTGACGAGTACGTCTACCTTAGATGAAAGATCCAATTAGATAGGTTCAACTTTGAGAAAGAGGTCAATTGACGAATCCAACTCGGCTAGGCAGCGTTCGGGAAACTGCATAAGAGCGTCCTCTCGTGTCAATTACCTCAGTGTCTGAAGACAAAAGTTTTCAACCAGTGTATGTCACCAGTGAAGACATACGGATCCGTTACGTGGTCTCTAACTATGGGCCTCATAAAGAAGCTTAAAATCACACAACGAGCAATGGAGTGGGCTATGCTCGGTGATCGAATCAGAAGCGAGGAGATACGTAGAAGAACTAAAGTAACGGACATATCCCTACGAATCAGTAAGCTCTAGTGGCAGCAGGCACTTTGGCAGGGCACATAGCAGGGAACAGGGCAGAAAAGTTCTAGATTGGAAACCCTTCGACCAAAAGCGCAGCGTGGGATGTCCACCGACAAGATGGACAGACGACAGGACCAAACTGGATGCAGACCGCTCACAACCGGTCGCTGTGGAAAGGCATATGTTCAGCAGTGGACGTCTTTTGGTTGATAATGATGATGATGATGTGTGAACATCAATGTGAACAGCAAGCTCGCGTCAGCTCTCGTGCACGAATATTTCCTCGAACGTTTCGTCAATAACCAGACGAGAAGCGAGCGCGAACGTTAAATGCCATTTAATAATTCACGCAACGCGCACGAATATTTGTTTTCTGTTTTATATGGTGACCCAAGTAACGTAAAAAATAATCAATTTTTGAAGTGTTTTCTACCATCAACACCGCCAACAACCGTTTGGATTAAAGCTTTAAGCATGCATATTGACTACAGGCAGGCTGAGTCAATTTTCCGACGATCTTTCCTTCGATGTGTAGACTGTAGATTCCAAATAAAACTCTTCTTTTTGAGATCGGTGACCGTGAGAGCGCGTACGATCTGGCCCGCTCACGGCCCTTTATTTAACCAAAAATACATGTCTGACTTATCGACTAATACAGATTAGTTACAAACAAGGACGGACACATAACATCATCTGCGTATTCCTTCTAACGTTTTTGTAACCTACCTACATTAATCGTGATAAAATTCCCATTCGCAACAATCCACTCTATGGGTTTCCTACCTACCCTCAGAAAGTGCGATATGGGGGACAGGAAATTCGAAGGCTTTACCGGCCTCGCTCCACCTGAGCGAGACAGCCTACTAGGGTCTCCCTCGCCCCTGTACCAAACTACCTACATATTTCTTAATATTTCCTAGCTAGTTAATTGTTACCCTACCTGCCTACCTAATTTGCAAATGGGAATTCCTAACTAACAGGTTTCTTATTATTGAAATAAAACGAGCCCTAAGCTAATTACAATGCTTACTCGCTATGGCCCTAACAGAAAATTATATTTATTATCATCAAAAATCCTTACAAATAAATATAACTAAACTTATTACTAAACATGATTGGGTGTCCGTAACAATGCACAAATTATAAAATAAATAAATATAGCAACTGAATATTTTACGGTCTATTTGGTAAATTACGATTATTTTACCATTTTTACCATAAATTACCATATTTTTCATTACTTACCATTTTGTTTTTTTACCTGCCCAACTCTATCTCCGTTCCGCGGCCTCGCTTCGCTCCGTTCCGGTGGACGGGCAGCCTTATTGGACCAGGAAAATGAGCGTTAAGTTGAGCGCGGTTGAGTGCATGCAGTGCATAGGTACTGCAGTGCGGTCGTCGTGTCTTGCGAGTCGCGAGCTAAAAGTGGATATGTGGACCTAAGCCATTACAACAAAACAATGTTAACCTCAAAAATTTAGGTCTATGTAAAATATGTTTGCGATATGATTGATTTTCTCTTATTTATTTTCCTTTTTAAAGTTGACGACGCTTCTATTTGCATTAAATAAAACAATATCATAATCTGGGTATCATGTCGGATAAAAAGAAGAAAGTGTTTATGCCCAAGGTAAGCAAAGTAAAAATTTTTTGATTTTAAAATCATGGAGGTCTTATCAATGGTATTTATAAAGATATTATATATTATTGGGTGGTATTAACCCACCTAGAGGTATCTATAAGTTCTAAACTACTTAGTAAAGTAAAGTAAAAGATTTTTTCAGTACCTACATAAGTACCTAATAAATTAAACTATGGGTCTTTCAGGAGTCGATAACACCAAGGCGTCCGGTAATTCTTAAGTCTGATCGTGACACTTCAAAGGAACAACCTAAAGATAAACCAGCGGAAAAACAACCCACGATTATACTGAAAACTAGAGAACAGAGTGCGCCGAAAGAGGAACGACCCCAGAGCCCTAAGAGCTCAAAAGTTCTAACATCGGAAGGTGATGGGATCCACCCTTCTAAGATTGCTCATAATGAAAATAAGGACAAGAAAGGTAAAAATACATTCAATAACTTATTATTCAGAAACCAAGATTCTAGCCAGAATTGGCCATAAACCAATTGATATCAGGTTGTATTCTGGCCCCTAAGGATACACTCTTGACCATAATTGGGGGTTGATTGATTAACCCATAGTGTGTCTATGCCAGCGTTTCTCATTTTCTGGGTTGCAACCTGGTACCGGACCATCAAAATAAAATACCAGGTCGCAATATTACTGCCTACTATTGATCAACACATTGTAAATATTCATAAGGGGTGATATTATTCAAACTCAATGGAACCAGCTTATGTTTAAAAGCATTCAGTGGGTCATGGCATGGCCATAAGGCCATGGCAGAACAATTTTTGGAAAACACAGGTCTGTGCTATCTACCATAATCATATATATTATTTCAGAACCTAAGCCCAGCCCACCTTTGAAGTTAATGACTGAGCCAGTGAAGCTTCTTGACGAAAACCTGGAGTTTAACAATGCTGCCTTGGAATTTCTTCATGATTCCAGCACAAATTACCTGGTTGTTGGAATAATGGGTAACAGTTTTTATTTCAACTATCAGTACTTTTGTAGTTTCTTGTGTACTAAGAGGGTGTAAGAGAACATTTACAAAAGCATGCCTGGGATAAGTTTGAATTTAGTAAATAGTAGAATCTTACGTATGAACTATTTTATTATTGTAAAATTTCATCAAAATTCATCGAGTTGTTTTTGCATGAAGGAGTAACAAACATATGTCTGTCCATCCTCACATATTTACTCATTTATAATATTATTGCAGTAGTATTTTTCTATCCTCCTTGTGCTCCTGTTTGTGCACTATGTCCTGCACAGTCAATTAGTCGTGACTGGCCTCCATAGTCGAAATTGGTTAGGGAGACTTTTATTGTTTTATAAGGACTATGAAACCTTTTTTCAGGTACCCAAGGAGTTGGAAAATCAATGATATTGAACCTGATAGCCCAAAATACACACACCGATGCCTTGTGTAACCATATTTTGCACTCACATGAAATTGCAGAAAATACATTTGAATTAAATGAGGTTTCTACCATTGAAAATCAGTTGGAAGCTCTTGACTTCACCGAGACACAGGAAAAGACTACTTCTAATGTTGACTTTAAGTTTAAAATGCAGGACATTGAGCAGATTGAAAGGGGCACTCATTGCACTAAAGGTGATTATTTATTATTTTCCCACCACTACTACACAGTCTGGCCATAAATACTGTTACAATTAAAAATAAGAGAGATATTACATTTGAATTTAGAAACTGCAGTTTTTAAATGATTGCTCATTGTGTTTTCTGATTTTGGCGCCAATACATTTTATAATATTTTGTGATATTAAAATTGAGTCGGGTAATAAAGAGAACCGAATCGCTGTGATTGCATTACACAAAGTTGGTATGGAGCCAAATGCAATTTTTAAAACTCTCCATACGCTTGGTATTAGTCAAATGTTTGTGTACCGGGCTATCAATAGGTACAATGAGACCTCCTCTGTTTGTGACAGAAAAAGATCTAGCCGTCCGCATAGTGTTCATACGAAAAAGGGTGGTCAAAGCAGTAAGGGAAAGAATTCGCAGAAATCCTGTCCGAAAGCAAAAGATTTTATCTTGGGAGATGAAGAGAGCACCCGGAACCATGTCGCGTATTTTAAAAGATGACTTAGGACTTGCAGCCTATAAGAGCCTCATTTTTTAACTGATAATTTAGAAAAGAATCATCATCATCATCATCATCATCATCATAATCATCATAATCAGCCAAAGGACGTCCACTGCTGAACATAGGCCTCCCCCACGGCTTTCCACAGCGACCGATCACTAGCGGTCTGCATCCAGTTTGATCCTGCGATCTTTTTAAGGTCGTCTGTCCATCTTGTTGGTGGACGTCCTACGCTGCGTCTTTGGTCGAAGGGTCTCCAATCTAGAACTTTCCTGCCCCAACGGCCATCAGTTCTTCGCGCTATGTGCCCTGCCCACTGCCACTTAAGCTTACTGATTCTCAAGGCTATGTCCGTTACCTTGGTTCTTCTACGTATCTCTTCGTTTCTGATTCGATCTCGTAGAGAAACACCGAGCATAGCCCGCTCCATCGCTCGTTGTGTAATTTTGAGCTTCTTTATGAGGCCCATAGTTAGAGACCACGTTTCGGATCCGTATGTCATCACTGGTAACACACACTGATTGAAGACTTTCGTCTTCAGACACTGAGGTAATTGAGACGAGAAGACGCCCTTGCGCAGTTTCCCGAACGCTGCCCAGCCGAGTTGGATTCGTCGATTGACCTCTTTCTCGAAGTTGGACCTGCCCAATTGGATCACTTGTCCCAGGTAGACGTACTCGTCGACAACTTCGAGAGTTGAGTTCCCAATGGATACTGGAGTGGGTACAACAAGGGAACTCGACATAATTTTCGTCTTCTCCATGTTCATTTTAAGACCCACTTGTTGGGATACTCGGTCGAGGTCTTCGAGCATAGTGCCTAGATCATCCAGCGTCTTTGCCACAACGACTATGTCATCGGCAAACCGAAGGTGTGTTATGTATTCGCCATTGACGGAGATGCCGAATCCTTCCCATTCCAGGAGCTTGAAGGCGTCTTCCAATGCCGCTGTAAACAGTTTCGGAGATATAACATCGCCCTGTCTTACACCTCTTCGCAATGGAATCGCCCTCGTATTCTGTTCCTGTACTCGGACCGACATGGTGGCGTTGTTATATAGACACTTTAACACCTCTATATACCTATAGTCTATGTGACACCGCTGAAGAGACCGAAGCACCGCCCAAGTTTCGATCGAATCAAAGGCCTTCTCATAGTCCACAAAAGCTAAACATAGAGGCATATTATACTCCTCGGACTTCTGTATAATTTGCCTTAGCGTATGAATGTGGTCTATGGTACTGTAGCCTTTTCGGAATCCGGCTTGTTCGGGAGGCTGTAAGTCATCATACCTACGTGCGAGACGATTCGTGATGACCCTTGAGAACAGCTTGTAGACATGGCTCAGGAGTGAGATGGGTCTATAGTTCTTCAATAAGGTTGTGTCTCCTTTTTTGAAAAACAACACCACCACACTCCTGTTCCATGCCTCAGGCGTGATGCCATCTAGCAGAACGGAATTAAAGAGTCTCTGAAGGACTTTAAGTACCGGTGTTCCACCCGCTTTCAGGAGCTCTGCTGTGATTCCGTCCTCGCCAGGTGCCTTATTGTTTTTAAGCTGTTTCAGGGCCATCCTAATCTCGTAGAGGCTGATGTCCGGGATGTCTTCAGTGTAGTGTCGGGTCAGGATAGCTCGTGGGTCTCCGGTCGAGCTATCAACGGGTTTGGCTACTGAGGTGTACAACTGCCCATTAAACCTTTCGATCTCCCTCAAAACCTCTGCTTTCGTCGACGCTACACTGCCGTCCTCCGTCTTAAGCTTCGTCAACAGGCTTTGCCCAATAGACATGTCCCTTGCAAACACTATTCGTGTTATAGGAACGAATGTCATGTCGCAGAGATTTCATTATTCGTCTATTAAGCTGCCTGTAGGTTTGAGCATTAACAGAGGTCTGCAGTGCCATAGATCGACGTTCTGCCAAAAGGTCGAGAGTGTGGACCGAGAGTTTTTGAGGTCTATTTTTACGGCCAGGTCTAAAAAACTTAGATCCGACCGGTTGGACAGTTTCCACAAACCCGTTGTTTATTTCGTCCACTGATACGCAATTCTCTAGGCAATCAAAGTGGTTTGACAACTCGAGTTGAAAGCTCTCGGGATTTTGGATATGGGCACGAGTAGGTCGGAGCGTGGACTTCATCAAGCGGGACCTTTCCAATTTGACATTTATATTCAATATGCCTCGGACCATACGGTGATCACTATCGGTTTTTACCCTGTTGATCACGGAGACATCATTGAATAACCGTCTCTTGGTGGTCATGATGAAGTCTATCTCATTTCTCGTCTTGCCATCCGGACTCAGCCAGGTCCATTTCCTTTGAGGCGGCTTCTGGAAGAAAGAGTTCATCGCAAAGAGTCCCTCCTTCTCCAGAAAGTCGGCCAGCCTATTTCCCCTGGCGTTCCTTTGACCATATCCAAAAGGTCTCACTTTCAACTCATCCTCGCCTCGCTTGCCGAGTTTTGCGTTGAAGTCCCCCATAACAACAGTGAAATAGGTTTTGGAAGTGTGTATGGCTCTACTTACGTCCTCATACATTTCCTCCACCTCTTCATCCGGGTGGTTCGAGGTCGGTGCATATACCTGTATGACCTTCAGCGAATACCTTTCGGTTATTCTGAGTATAAGGTATATCACCCTGTTCGACACACTCTCGATGGTTACGATGTTGTTTACGAGGGACCTGTGGACAAGAAACCCAACACCACCTTGGGACTTTTGGTCACCCTCCCGGTAGAAGAGCAGGTTGCCAGACTTCAGAGTTATCGTGTCCTCGCCCTCTCTACGGACTTCTGATAAACCCACTATGTCCCAGTGTAACCTGCTCAATTCTTCCTCCAGCTCGAGCAACTTCTCGTCTGTCCTCAGTGTGCACGCGTTATAAGTTACTAGGGCCAGTTGTCGTTGGGGGTGGTAGCGAGATCGCCTCCGGGGATTCTTAGCACCCCCTGCCCCGCCGTTACCGTGACCGCTACCGGAATCAGGAATAGCGGGGCTGCCGGAGACTGGGGGCCTGGTTTTTTTGTGTCCTACCATATAGGGGAGGTATTTGCCAGTACTCGCCACGCTTGGCAGGCGGGTTGGCGAGCGCAGAGGCGCAGTATCTTTTAAGTGTGACGCTGCTGCCCATCACAGCTCAACATTTTACTGCGCCTTTTGTTGGATGGTTATCCCGCCATCGGTCGGTCGCCAGAGCCTCGTCCGTTGAAACAGGACGCACCGCGTGAAGGTGAGGTTGGCTTGGAGCTTTGGGTCTTGGTTAAGCTCCCTTACGTCCTTTAGAAAAGAATAGGGTGGTAAAATCGAAAAAACTACTGAAGCGGTACGCAAAGGGAGATCACAGAATTTTTTTGTTTACGGATGAGAAAAAGCAGCTTTGGGTCTTGAGAAGAAGCTTTGGGTTTTGGTTAAGCTCCCTTACGTCCCTTAGAAAAGAATAGGGTTGTAAAATCGAAAAAACTACTGAAGCGGTACGCCAAGGGAGATCACAGTTTTTTTTTGTTTACGGATGAGAAAATCTTTACAATTGAGCAACATTTTAACAAAAAAAAATACCGTATTTTTGCTTAAACCTCTAAGGAAGCTTCCCAATGAGTCGGCAGAGTGCAACGTGGGCATTACCCGACTTCAGTGATGGTTTGGTTGGGTGTTAGCTATGAAGGAGTGACTGAGCCATATTTTTGTGAAAAAGGTATCAAAACATCGGCACAAGTGTATCAAGATACCATTCTTGAGAAGGTAGTTAGGCCTTTTAACAACACCATGTTCAATAACCAAGCATGGTCTTTCCAACAAGACTCGGCGCCGGGTCATAAAGCTCGGTCCACGCAGTCTTGGTTAGAAGCGAACGTTTCGGACTTCATCAGAGCTGAATACAGGCCATCGTCTATTCCAGATTTTAATCCGCTGGATTATGATTTATGGTCAGTTTTAGAGAGTACGGCTTGCTCTTAACGCCATGACAATTTGGAGTCCCTAAACAATCCATACGATTGGTAGTGAAGAATTTTCCCATGGAAAGAGTGCGTGCTTCTATTGATAACTGGCCTCAACGTTTAAAGGACTGTATTGCAGCCAATGGAGACCACTTCGAATAAGCTTTTTATATTTTAAATTGTTTTATATTTATGTTTAAAACTAACACACTGTAAAGGTAATCCCATCAAAAACAATACTTGTCAAAAAAACCAAGTCTCGCAACTCAGTTGTTCTGCGGTAAAAAGTTGTGAGATCCATGTATTACATGTATTACATGGATCTCACAACTTTTTACCGCAGAACAACTGAGTTGCGAGACTTGTTTTTTTTGACAAGTATTGTTTTTGATGGGATCTCATTTCTTTTTGTATTTTGTAGACAGTTTTACTTTTTTCCTTTTCGGTACCTTCTACTTATTGTATATATGTATATCTACCAGGAACGAATTTTCTTAAAGCCCTCTCTCTGACTTATGAACTTTTCTTATTTTTGTAGGTAGCCTTCCGTTTTCTCTTTTCCGGTACTACTTCTTGCGCTTCAGCTACAGTTTTTCTAAGAGCCCACTCCCTGTCTCTATGCGTTTTTCTGGGAGGCTTTGATGTCACAATTTTTGACAAATCTGGACGGTAAATGCTTCTTAGTCTGTTGTATTCACAAATTGAGGATTTCTGCGCTTTAACACTTCCAAAGTCGACATTAATTAGATGTTAACCGCCCAGACTTGTAACTCACGAAAGTGCCACGTAAGCTTGACCGGATTTGAATACTTATGGTTTACACTATTATTATTACACGAACCATCACCAGGTATAAGAACAATCCAGTGTGGACAAGGCTGATTATTCACATACAGTATTACTGAATCCATTGCGACTACCTACAAGTTAGATTGCAAAGTTATTTTTATGCAGAAATATGATTAGGTAATAAGAAACTTATAAATACTTAGGTACTTAAAGTATCAATATTTAATTTAAATTATTTATCCGAACAACGTTCAAATTGTAAGCAAATAATATCAGTAAACCAATAAGAGTAGCCTTTAGTCGTCAAACTAATAAAGCAATCGAAATTATCAATGAAAATCGCAAACTTATAGGTAAGAATTTTGGGCACATCCGAACAGCATATTGGGTCGCTCGCGCGTATGAGCGCGGCTGCTGCTCGCTCGGCGACATTCACCTTTCCGCGCGCCCCGCCACTGTCCCCGCCCCGCGCCCTCGCGCTAGCACCGCGCAGCGCGTAGTAACGGCCCGCGCTCACTCGCTAGCATCGCAGCGCGTGGTATAATAATTAATTTACAACCTTACGCAATCGTAATAAGTACGAATACGCACGTAGGTGTTTATGTAAATCAAACTCGAGATCCAGTTTTAGACTAACTTTTATTTCATCTTCACTACCCACATTATATTATCTTTCACATACCGACAACCCCCCTTTTTTTAAAAAAAAAAAACTTATGTTCTAAAGATTTCACATTCAATTATAAAAGTAAATTAATTGTAAATACTCCTTTTTAATAATTACTAAATCATTATGTTCCTAAATTTTAAACCTGATAAACAGTGCACATTGTATTTATGATTGGCATAAATACAATTGAATTAATTTATTACATTGCATACGTGCATTACAATAATATTTTTGCATAAATTTTAGTACATTCATAAAAGTAAGGAATTGAATTACATTCATTGAAGTATAAATAGTGAATAAATACATTCATTTATTTCATTATTTAATGTTATACTGTTCAAGTTCATAAGTTATTAAAATTGTATGTTTGTATAAATTTATATATAATTCATTATAATGTTTACCCATGATTTCAGATTTAAAATAATTTTACTATTTAATTTCCAACTTTTTTTTATTTATTACATGCATTACTTACTATTATATTATTTACTTAATTCAACCATGGCACAAGAGCATATTTACGTCGCGAAAATATTTAAGAAACGCACATACACCGTGCTTAAATATATATTATATAATGATCTTTCATACCGACGATTTTTCGTTGTAACCCCACCGATCAGGTCGTCTCACTGTCCTGCCAAAACGAGTAACATACGGTTCATTATTGTTTATTCGGGCGGGAGAATTTGGAGAGTTACTCCGTACAGTGACATCGTCGTATGGGTAGCTATTATCGTCATAGTCAGCTGAGGCGTTTGCATTGTATTGTGCTGAATCATCGCTGATAAGGTGTCGGCGATTTCTTATTAAAGTGCCTCCATTGGAAATTTTCACAGAATAGGAACGTATACCTACCAATGACTTAATAATACCGTTTACCCAAGTTTTGTTAATCCTTACTTTAACGTTCTGACCTACTTTTAACTGTGATAAGTCTCTGGCACCTTTATTGTAATACGAACGTTGTTTTTCTTGTTTTAAATTTAGTTCATATTTGACGTGTTGTGGAATTTTAGGTTTTAATAATTTAGGACAACAAGGAACAATGCTTCTTAGTTTGCGATTGTTAAGCAATTCTGATGGTGAAGCCAAATTTGCGTTGATCGGTGTATTTAAATATTCCAAGAGGGCCATTCTAAAATCACTTTTATCGTGGAAGGTCTTCTTTAACATTTGTTTTACAGATTGAACAGCTCTTTCCGCTTGTCCATTTGACTGCGGATATGATGGCGATGACGTAACATGACGAAAACACCACTGTTTTGAAAATGTTTTAAACTCAAACGAATTATACTCCGGTCCGTTATCTGACATCACTATGTCCGGAATTCCCTGCCTTGAAAATACTAATTTTAATTGATTGATAATTTCATGAGACGTTAAATTTTTTAGCTGAATTACCTCAATAAACTTACTATAATAATCTACGACAACCAAATAGACCTGTCCATGAAAATGGAATGTATCAGTGCCTACTTTTGACCACGCTCTATTAGGAATATCATGGGAAATCAATGTTTCCTTTCTGTTCTGGTTTTTGTTTGCTAAGCATGCCTGGCACTGATTGATGTTGTCTTCAAGCTGAAAATTTAAATTAGGCCAAAACATAGTATCTCTCACTCGCAACTTACACTTTTCTAGACCTAAATGACCAATATGCAAATTCGAAAGCATTTCCCTCCGCATACTTTTGGGAATGACTGCACGGTTTCCTTTCCATACAATGCCATAAGAGGAAGATAAGTCATCTTTATAACACCAGTAAGGTCTAACTTCATCACGTATGTCTTGCTTATGTTGAGGCCAACCTTCATTCAGGTATTTAATTATTAACTGTAGTTCTGAATCCTGCTCAGTTTCCTTTTGTAATCTAATAAAATGCGTATCAGTGAGCGGGTTACATGACGTTACTACGCATACTTGTGCCTGCGCGTCGAAGTGATCGCGCTCGTGCGTGTGGAGCTCGCTATAACAAACCGGTTTGGCCGCCCGAGATAATGTATCCGCAATAAATAAATATTTCCCTGGTTTGTAAACTAATTTAAACGTGTACAATTGTAAACGTAATAACATCCTCTGTAATCTTGCTGGCGCATTAGCTATTGGTTTGTTTATGATGCTCACAAGTGGTTTGTGATCAGTCTCAATGGTAACATCATTTCTACCATAAATATAGGTATAAAATTTTTCACAAGCATACACACAGGCGAGTAACTCTTTTTCTATTTGAGCATAGTTTTGTTCAGCCTTTGTGAGTGATCTAGAAGCATAACTAACTGGTAGATTATCTTGCAACAGACAAGCACCTAGTCCATTTTTACTTGCATCAACTGAAACTACTATTGGTTTATCTAGTACATAATACTGCAATACTGGAACATTAATTAAACATTCTTTTAACCTTTCAAATGATTTCTGATGTTGTGTCATCCAGTGCCATTCCACATCCTTATTTAACAATTGCCTAAGTGTGTGCGTTTTTTCTGATAAATTTGGCACAAATCGACCTACGTAATTAACCAAACCAAGGAATCTTTCGAGTTCTTTTTTGCTGTTAGGAGGCTGCATCTCTGATATTGCTGTTGTGTGTGAGTTGTCTGGATAAATTCCATGTGGAGTGATTTTATGGCCTAAATACTTGACTTCCGTCAGTCCGATTTTACATTTATTTTTATTTAACTTTAGGTTTATCTCGCGACATCTATTCAACACTTTAATGAGCCTTAAATCGTGTTCCTCTTTAGTTTTTCCATATATAATTAAATCATCAACAAACAAACTAACTCCCTCAAGGTCATCAAACTGTTCATACATTTTTTTATGAAAAACTTCAGAAGCTGATCTAATTCCGTATGGTAATCGTAAGAACTTGTATCTACCAAACGCTGTATTAAAAGTACATAAATTTGTGCTATCTTCATGTAGCTTTTGTTGCCAGAACCCATTTTTAGCGTCGACTGTACTAAAATATTTTGCACCTGCTAATTTTACTGTGATTTCATCTAACATTGGCAGTGAAAAATGCTCACGTTTAATTGCTTTGTTTAATTCTCGAGGATCTAAACATATTCTCAAATCACCATTTGGTTTCCTTACAACAGTCATGCTGTTCACCCAATCTGTGGGTCCACTTACCTTTGCAATAATTTTATCCTTTACCATTTCATCTAATTTATTTTTTACACTATCCTTAAGAGCAACAGGTAATTTTCTAGGGGCATGAACAACAGGTTGCACACTTTCATCTATAGCTATTTTGTATACACCTGGCATGCAACCAATCCCTTCAAACACGTCAGAATACTCACTAAATATGCGGTTTTTAAGCTCATAGTTTTGTTGTTTTTTATCAACTGAGAGGACCAATCTTACGATATCTAACTCCTGACACGATTGCCTACCCAGTATTGGCGGTGAATCAACATCAGCCACAATAAAATGCAAAATATACTCACAGCTCCTAAACATTATTTTTAGGTTACATTTCCCAATAACTGTAATGTCACTGCCAGAATAACCCCGCAATTTAGTTGAACTCTTAAGAAGTTCACTTTCAGATATACCTATTTCCTTGACATAGCTACGAGGCAATACGTGTACATCTGCACCCGTATCAATTTTAAAAGAAATCTCTTTGCAATGTAATATTAATTTGACAGACCAATCACTTTTATTTTTATTGAAATAATAGATTACCTGATCGGGGAATTCATCGTCTTGCACTTCGTAAACACTATTATAATTACACACTCTAGAAAAGTGATTTAATTTGTTGCACTTTAAACACCTTTTTCCGTATGCCGGACACTTATTTTTATCATGAAACATAGCACATTTTCCACACTGCTCACTACGTTGCACTTGTTTGTTTTGATACTGCGGTGATGTCACGGGCGCGTTGTTATTGTACCTAACGTGTGACGACCGGGGCCCTTGCGCACGAGGCATGCCGGACCGGAATCCGCGCCCGCGGGTCGCCCCACGAACGTTATTTACTGCACGTCCACGTCTCGACACCCAGTGCACCGAACATGCTCCCTCGCAACAATCCTGAAGCTCACTTTTTTCATTTTCCTCTAGAGCATATGCGCGGTGTTCCACGAACTCTTTTTTAATAGTGCTGGCATTCATTTTTGACAGTTGCGCGATGTTGCATATATCCAGTGTTTTTCTTAATGTTAATTCCGGTTCTCTTAAAAGCCGTTCTCTAAGCGCGTTCTCTTTTATGCCGCAGATTAATCTATCACGAATCAAATCATCACACAAGTCGTTGAATTCGCATTTTGATGCTAGTTTTCTCAATTCCAATGAGTACTGTTCAATTGATTCTCCGTCTCGTTGATCCCGAGTGAAAAAATGATGACGCTGCACTGTCAGATTCTTTTTTAGTAAAAATAAATCATCGAATATCTTAATCGAGCTATTTAAATCAGTACATTCATCTTTGTGCTGTTCATACACTTCTCGGCCTTGCTCCCCAATTATATGTAAAAATATACTGACTTGAACTTTTGCAGCTTTCTTGTTTAGCTCACACGCCTCAAAATATATCATGAATGCATTCTTCCATTTTTCCCATTCCTTAGATATGTTTCCCGATGTAACGTTTTCGAGATTGTGCAAATGCAAATGGCGGAGGTGGCGGCAACACGGATTCCATGACTCCCAGTTTTTATTTCTGTCCACAAATCACTACAAGCACTACAGCTACTGTTATTTTAATTCTTGTAGATTTGGAATACAGTTCTTAGACCACTACTATTCTATAGTACTTGGATTTGTAACGGCTGCGCCATGTTTATGTAAATCAAACTCGAGATCCAGTTTTAGACTAACTTTTATTTCATCTTCACTACCCACATTAATTATCTTTCACATACCGACAGTAGGTACGTTTTTTGCATTAAATAATTTAATTTACACGTGTTTTCATGACGGGAATACCCATTTTTTTCTCGATTTGGCGCCTATATTTATATAGGACTAGCTTATACCCGCGGCTTCGCACGCAATAATAATCACTGTCGTAAAACATCGTTACGAATAAAGCCAATATTGAAAAATTTTACTGAAGACTTGGCTGTATGGGCTTAATTTTCTTTGCGGTCTTTTCTAGATTTTTTAGTTTTTCCTTGATTCATACACCAAACACTACTTTTATTCCAAATTTGAAGCTTCTAGGTCTGCTAGAAGTGCCTTAGAATTTTGATGATCGGTGAGTCAGTGAATGACAAAATTAAGAAATTTGACCCGTTATAATTCTTAAAATACTGGTTCAAATTGAATGAAATTTGAAACATACCGTGTCTTTACAATGCCTGCATGGTTACTGAAAATTTCAGTCTTCTAGTTTTATCCACAACGAAGTTACAGGGGGTCGAAAATGGTCTGAATTGCTTCGAGAAAAGGATGAATGGATTTTTGCTCGACTTGGTGGGGGGGGGGCACTGCCGTGTCCCCAGATAAATATAATTTGCATTATTTTTTTTTCTTTGTGACAATATTTATGGCAAGACTAGGTATATTAATCTATGATGACCTCCATTGCGTCGCCGCTTTGAGGTCATGGGTCTGGGTGTTATAGTACCACCATTGTCTATGATTTCCACAATACAAATGCATTAGCTACTTACTTTGGGGTCAGAGCAATGAACGTGATTGGTGTCCAATTGTTCTAAAAAAAACCTATAGAAATATATGTATATCTGGTTGAATAATTTTGGCCTGATATTCACTAAATTTAAATTTAAATTTAAATTTTTCCTTTACATCTAACTAAAAATACTCAAACACAACACCTCTCACCCTAAACGCATACAGATTGTCCACTCCGTCGCTGTTAAAAGTAAAAAAAAAAAAGATTGTAACTTATTCTACATTGACTAGAGATTAACTGGAAGAGAATTCTTGTAACATCAATTCCAGACATTGTCAGAACATTTCTATGGTTCATGTAATTTTAAGAAATAACCATGATATTTCAGGTATAGACATGTATGTGACTGATGACAGGGTTATACTGCTCGACTGCCAGGCTCTCTGGTCTCCGTCGCTCATAGAGGAATCAAACACCAACCCTATCACGGCCCGTAGTGCCAACGTGGTCACTGTGGACTGCTTGCAGATCGCCTCTTATTTGATGGCCATCTGCCATGTCCTCATTGCTGTTCAAGACTGGTTCACGGATTATAACTTGTTAAGGTATGTTTCTATCAGACAGAAATGTGTGTTGTACTGTACTTGCTTCTCTCACCACGATCTCCGTGGTGTAGTGGCTAAGCACGCTGGTTTCAAGCGTTGCCGCTCTGAGGTCCCGGGTTCGATTCCCGGTCGGGTCAATATAGAAATCAAAATGTTCTATATTTTCTCGGGTCTGGGTGTTGTGGTACCACCGTTGTGTCTGATTTCCATAACACAAGTGCAATTAGCTACTTACTTTGGGATCAGAACAATGAATGTTATTGGTGTCTAATATTCTGGTATATTAAATTAATATGAGGTCATTATCATGAATTTGAATGAATTCATTTATTTATGACAAGCAGTCCCTGAGATGTTGACCGTGTGTTTTGATTTAACTCTGTTCTTAAAACCTATTGTGTTATTTTTATAGCATGTAGCCCTCGATAAGTAAGCATTCAAAAACAACAATATTTTTAGTAGTTCCTTTAGCCTTCACAAACAGTTGACATGAGTTTCAAGCTTTCATAGTATCTATACTTCAGATACGGAATTGCTATCACACTCATAATACCATACTTAAAATATAAATGTACGAAATATCGAAGTCTTCGTAAAATGCACATTTAAAATATGGCATTCTATGCGTAAGTTTTTCGACGGAAAACATATTTAAAAAAATAAAATAAAAATGATTTTAATGGATTTCGTAAGTTTTTGTTTCCTACTGTGACCTTCATGTGAAAAAAACCTTTTTTTCAACTATTTTATTAAAAAATATAAATTACTAAATTATGATATGAGGTGACCAGGCATCTTCATAAAATTTTAATCCAGAAATAAACTGTATTTTTGAGCAAAGATTTTTATTTGATTTTTTATTATTTTAACACTTTTACGTCGATAAAATTAAGTGCACTTAAGGAAGACAGACTTTCTTTTCATTCTTAGATTAGTTTCATAAAATAAATCAAACTTCCTTCTATCAGATATATGCTGGATATCTATGACCTGTTTTTTAATGATCAAATAAAAAATATATATCAGCTAAAGTACAAGATGGCTGACTTAAAACGCAATAACAACCTTATTTGCTGATAATCATACACAATGACATTTATAAAATATGGCACTTTATAATTTTCAGGGCAGTATCCCGGACACAATAGAACTATAATTGGCTATAGCCGTTAACTGTCACGTAGTGTTAAATATTTTATCAGTCTGACAAACGTTATATTGTAAAATTAGCCCTGTGTACTTTAATAATTCAACTAGAGGTCCTCCACGACTGCATGCGTCCGCGCGTTTCGTGTTTGCTCTCGTCCGTTGCAGCGTGTTTTTTTTTTAAATCGGTCCAGTGGTGTTGGTGGTCAGGAACTTGATCTTAAATCATCTTGATTAAAAAGTCAGGAACCACTGGACCGATTTGAAAAAAAAAACACGCCGCGTTTGGCACTAAAAGATTAGCGCGTTCAAACACACAAACACACTCTCAAGCTTTATAATATTAGTATATTGTATGAGGTAACGGACATAGCCTTGAGAATTAGTCAGCTCAAGTGGCTGTAGGCGGGGCGGGGCACATAGCGCGAAGAACTGATCGCCGTTGGAGCAGGAAAGTTCTGTTGGAGACCCTTTGACCAAAGTCGCAGCGTGGGACGTCCACCGACAAGATGGAGATGACCTTGTAAATATCGCAGGATCAAACTGAATGCAGATCGCTGATCGGTCGCTGTGGAAAGCCGTGGGGGAGGTCTACGTTCAACATTGGACGTATTTTGGCTGATAATGATGATGTTGATGATATCGTATATTTTCCAAAGGTTGTCTGGAAGACATATACAATATGTATATAAATCCTGTCCGACCCGAAAGGGTGATAAAGTTGCTTTAATAACAGAACCAAAACAAGTCTTAAAATTACGTAATTCATTGAAACTTTTTTCCAATGAATTACGTAATTTTCCCGCCAATCACTCCCGCCGCGCTACCAGCGAGTGCCGGCGCAACTCCGCGCCTCTCGCGCGCCCCGTCAACCCCCCTTCGGGTTGCCATGTATGCTTTTTTGAATGTAGTGAATATTGTTTTTTTTTTTTCTTTCTTGGGTATTTTTTTTCTAATATTTTATGAAAATTATTACACAAATAGTACCTAATCTCGATACCTAATAACCCCTTAATGCGTCGGACAGGGTTTTTTTTACACACTGTATAGACTGTCGCTTATATCAACAGAGTTATCTTGTTATATTGGTGTGCAGGTACATCCAAGCGGCGGAGATGCTGCGTCCGTCCCTGTCCGGCGGCGCGGCGGACGCGTCGGACGCGCCGCACGCGACGGACGCACAGCCGCATCTGCTGCTGTTGCATAACAGGTACTGTCGACGTCACTGTCGCCTTACCACTCTAACTCCTTTGCGACTCACTCCATACGACCGTGGAACTCCCTCCCTCCATAAGACAACCAAAATTCTGTCACTGTTTTTAAAAATATAACTTAGTATAACTGGTACTGTCGAGGTCACTGCCGCCTTACCACTCTAACTCCTTTACTACTCAGTCCATACGCTTGTGGAACTCCCTACCTCCATAAGGCAATCAAAATCTGTCACTGTTTTTAAAAATATAACTTAGCATAACAGGTACTGTCGACGTCACTGCCACCTTACCACTCTAACTCCTTTACAACGCTTTAACGCTTGTGGAAGTCCCTACCTCTATAAGGCAATCAAAATCTGTCATTGTTTTTAAAAATATAACTCAGCATAACTGGTACTGTCGAGGTCACTGCCGCCTTACCACTCTAACTCCTTTACTACTCAGTCCATACGCTTGTGGAACTCCCTACCTCCATAAGGCAATCAAAATCTGTCACTGTTTTTAAAAATATAACTTAGCATAACAGGTACTGTCGACGTCACTGCCACCTTACCACTCTAACTCCTTTACAACGCTTTAACGCTTGTGGAAGTCCCTACCTCTATAAGGCAATCAAAATCTGTCATTGTTTTTAAAAAATATAACTCAGCATAACAGGTACTGTCGAGGTCACTGCCACCTTACCACTCTAACTCCTTTACAACGCTTTAACGCTTGTGGAAGTCCCTACCTCTATAAGGCAATCAAAATCTGTCATTGTTTTTAAAAATATAACTCAGCATAACAGGTACTGTCGAGGTCACTGCCACCTTACCACTCTAACTCCTTTACAAATCAGTCCATACGCTTGTGGAACTCCCTACCTCTGTCCATAAGGCAAACAGAATCTGTCACTGTTTTTAAAAAATCAACTTAAGCATGCCAAACTGAAACTGGAGATAGCTTAGCCATAGATATTTCAAATAAAAAAATAAAATAAAAATAAATATTGGACACCAATCACATACATTGCTCTGATCTCAAAGTAAGTAGCCAATGCACTTTTGTTACGGAAATCAGACACAACGGTGGTACCACAACACCCAGACCCGAGACAATATAGAAAAGATCGTTTTCTACATTGACCCGACCGGGAATCGAACCCGGAACCTCACGAGATGGCGACGCTTGAAACCAGCGTGCTAGCCACTCGACCACGGAGGTCGTCAAAAAAATAACATGACTCTAATAAAAGTCTTATAGTTTGGGAGATTATACCAGATTTTTGTAAGAATATTTGTATGAAGCAAACAAGAAAGTGGCATTATCTCCCAAACCATGACACTTTCATAAGCTTCATGTTATTTTTATTTAAAAAGTCTTAAAGCTAAGCTATCTCCAGTTTCAGTCTGGTGTGAGAAATAAAAAACCTTATTTTGTTATTTTTTTGAAAAAAAACATAATTTTATATTTTTCCTGTGTTCTATCCTTGATTGACTCCTACCCCCTTCAATAATGCTCGTCCTTTTTTTCATCATATTTCAGCCCAACTGATAAAAAAAATATTGGGTTCTGTTTTGCAGCCCAATTTGACTATCAGACAGTCTTTTTAAGATTTTTTTTCATAAGTTTCAAAAAAAAAGCGTACTAAGCGGGGAGACGAATCGTTTTAAGCGGGGTATAAATGTATGAAAAAATACTCCCAAGTTTTAGGAACCGAAGTTATAATAGCGTTATTTGTGGGAAATCGTATTAAGCGTGGACGTACTGTTAGTTTTCTACTATTACCGACTGGTGCTGACGGACTGCTTATCTTTAGCTTATTTGTTATTTTTATTTATTAATATGCATTAATCAAACTTGTGTGTTTTCAGATGCCAACTCGAAGATTTCACACCAGAAGCAGTGAAAGCGATGCAGGATCTTTACAGGTACCTTTCTAAACTTACTAATCTTTCTAAATCTACATTATACAACAACAAAAGTTATTTTTCTAAGTAATAACAGGGTGTGTCCTGTATTAGTAGCAAAAATTCAAAATGTAGGCATTTCAAGTAACCAGTAAACAATTCTAAATGTTTTAAATGGATTATAATATAATAATAATAAAAAAGTTATTTTCTGACAAAATAAATTGAACCAGCAATGTATTGCAAACAAATGCGTCCAGTCATAGAACTTGACATTGTCACTGACTAAAACGAGTTAGCGATTTTGACATACATGGATAAGGGATTATGATTTTGGATTACTAATGTATCTCTGAGCAAAAGCATTTTAGAACACTATGACCAGGTCAAGGTAACTACGCGTCCCTGTAGAATTATTAATCTCAATTTTTGCGCCTTTTAATATACACACGCTGTATATAAGAATTTTCATATTGGTGACAAACTATTACAAAACAATGCCTAATGTAAATATATTTTATTTTGATCCACTGCACTGTGATGATTTATGATTTTCATGTGGATTCGATTAATTCGATTCGGTAGGCCTCAAGGGCTCAGATCCGGTAAAACCGGCAAACCGAGGTGCACGAGTTGTTAATAAAAAAACTTAAGTTATTCATGGAACAGAACTCGAACTCTAGTGATTAACAAAACCAAATCGGTTTAAAATCGTGCATTGGTGCTAACGCGCACTAGTATCGATGCAGTCGCCAAAATTAATAACATAATTTGTCTATTTCCAGCTTCTGCATCGCGACTGTATCGATGCTAACGCGCGTTAGCATCACTGCTAAAAGTCGCAGTGTAATAAGGATCAAAATCATGTTTGTACGAAAAACGTCGGTAAATTTTTTTAATTAAAAGATATTGGGTTGGGTTACATTACTCAAATTCTCGAAATGACAACGTCTCAGCGATCATCTGAGGCAAAATCAACTATAGAAATTGAAACTTATTGCCAACTACACCCTCTAAAAATCACCGTTACCAATGCTTAGCCATGGATTTGTTCCTTTGTTCCAGAAAATCATTCCAAAAGTCAAATCTCCAGTTGCATTCCGGCATGTATCTGTACAGCGACGCGAACAGAAACGGCCTCGCGGACAGCGTTGGTTCGCTCGGCGTTGGCTGCGGCGCGCCGCTGAACTTAGCCTTGCTGCCTGAGATATTGCCACAAGGTAAAATATACCTTATAGCTAGCTGATATAGATGCCCTTATCCCTGTCCATAAATCTGTACCGTTACCATGAGTTTTAACGAGCGTTTTACTCGCTAGCGACGACGTAATAAAGTCTATGGAAAATTGCACAGCGCCTCTAGCGGTCACTGACAGAACTAAAGTCACGTCGTCGCTAGCGAGAATAATCGTCGTCGCTAGCGAGTAAACTCATGGTAACGGTGCAGATAGCTCATTCTCAGACTTAATTATATAAGGGCCGATTTTTCTCAATGGTCAGATTAAACTTATCAGACTGACTTACTTATCTAAGGGCTGATTTTTCAATCTTCAGATAAAACTTATCAGACTGATAAATTATAAAGCGACAGATTAAAAAAAAACAGGTATGTATGATTGCTGACAATTAGGTGACGCTTTCAAATTAGCCATATTGTATTTTGTTCGACGAATATTTCTTATCTGACTATTGTTAAAACAGCCCTAAGAAGACTAAAGACTATGTTGCGCATGAACACTTAAAGCCACAGGCTAGCTAGCCAAGCTTATGTGAGGCCTGTAAAACAGATCAGTAGCTTTCATTTTACTGCCGTGTGAAAGTTTAGCCATATTTTGCATCCTTGCATGCCTATATCCATACTGTTAATAATCACATACGCCAGTTTTCAGCCCTTCGCGCCCCTCTGTCACATTGTATGGCAGTAAGCGTCTTCCTACACATGCAAGTAGCTGGCATGAAAGTGTGCCAGTTACAGGCATGTGTATCGTAGCCTTAATTGATGTAACTTACGTCACCTAATTGATGTGACTTATAAATATTTTTCTCAACCTTTCAATAATGCCTAGCTAGATCAATCGAAATACCATGATGCGGTGATGACACCTCTATGTACGGTCGAAATTTCTGGCGCCTAAACACTTTTCGAATATCGCTTGAACACACGAAACAAAAACAAACAAATACATCGCGAGATTCGAGCGATCTTAAGGTGGTTAGGTGACAGTGACCTACAGGATATTGACCAAAGCCGGGCCCAGATTGCGTCTTTGTAGTTTATATTTCAAAAATCTTGTTTGAATTATAATTATACTGGTATTTTAAGGGCAACTAAGTAAGCATTGAATTACTTTAGTAAAATATAACAATTACCTTTTGAATGTATCAAAATGAATGTAGGTGAGGTGCATTAACTCTGCAATCACAAAACATAACCTCAAAATGTCTAATCTGCCATTGAATTCCTCGTAAACCCCTAATTATTTTTCAAAAATATGTATATATTTTATCCGAACATTTTGTAAAGACGCATGCAGACGCAAAGTGGGCCGAGTTTTTATAGAGTTTTGGTCAAGATCCTTTTCTGCAACTAAACAATCATTACAGATAATCGCGAGATCTACCGCGGGCATCCCCCCTTCGAACAGCTAGCGAAACGTCTTCGCTGGATGGTAATGGGAGTCAACCGACACCCGATCACAAATGTACCCAACCTATCAGAAAAGGGCTGGTTCCACTACTGCAACAAGGCCTGGGAGACCATCAGAAAATGCACCTTCTTCATGGAATACGAAAGATTCCTACCCTGAAAGGTCTCAGCGAGCCCATAGGATCGGAACACTATCAGATAAGCGCACAGGTGTTTCACACCTGCACCTTATCAAATGATTAACGAGATACCGAGGAAAGAATTTTATTTACTATACATTGCAGTGTATTGGTAATTGGACCCAATAAACATTTACATGAAACGATAACTTTTATTTTAACGATTACATGACGGATTAAAAGTTTGTTAATCACTATGAATCACAGTTTAGATGCTTTATAGGTGAAACGTCTATCAAAGTGGAAGAAAAACTTAAGCAACAATTTGATCCTTATTCGTATTTAGATAAATCAGTATTTACTGGTAAACGCTCTCTATGAGAGGCTTGCGTCTTTGCTCTGGTGGCTTGTAAGCATGTTGGTACACACTCGCCAAACGCCAATGCTCAGGGTAACCGCTAGCGTCCGCGTCACGCCAAATACTAAACGGTGGTGCTAGAGTCGGAATGGTGTACGACTTCTTCGTATAAGGATGCCGCATCTTCGGAATCTTCACACCCTTCGAATCTGTCGAGCCGGACACGCTATTCACCGAGTTTGGATTACCAGCCTTAAAAGCGAACTTGTAATCTTCTCTCTGCTTATTCTCCGGAGGAGGTTTCTCGCAACACGGCAAACAGTTCTTATGCCGCGTGTTCGATACACTTTCTTTTGTCGACCGTCTGAGATTCTCTGAGATCTGAGACTCGTTTGGAGAACTCTGGTGCAATCTCCCTTGTGCCAACGGAGTCTTCTCGTACGATTCCAAACTGTGCCTATGATTACTATTGATGTCTACTTTAGTGTTTTTATTAGTATGAACATTCCATGCGTCTTTGATAGGCTGCAATTTTTCTGGCCTCTTCTCACGACTAGAATGCCGACTGGTATCGCTCGGCGTTCCACAACCGTGTATCCCATCACACTCTTGCTTCTTCGCAGAGTGCGCAGAACTCTTTCTACTTGACGACTTCGAACTTTTCTGACTTGGCACATTGTGTTGCGGACAATACTGCACGTCGCAGGAGTTCCTCCGCTTATCCTTCGTCATATCTTTCTCGAAATATGGCACAGGATGGCGGCCCATGTCTTCAACGACTCTATTCTGGTTAAAAATTGGATTAGCGTGACCACTAGTCTCTTCTATAGCCTCCTCTTTAGGAGTGTGTACCATGGTAAATACGGCTGGAGCTTTGGAACCGTTTGACCCGTCGATATGCTTCGGTGGTCTCGGCTCTTGTTTAGGATCGTCAGGCCTGAAGTCCCAGCAAATTGCAAGGTCCATAAGAGACAATGGTTTCTTATTATACTGGCCGCCCAAATTCGGTCCAGATGTCGACGGCCTTTTCTGATCTTTTTCACCGTCACTTTTCTTGTTATCACAAGTTTTGGGTCTATGAACGCGCATTTTCGTGCAGCACGTAGGTCCGGAAGCGCCGTAGCCTTTCCAACCGATAGCGTATGGTTTGACAATTATATCGGAGTCTCTGTGCTCCGCAATTTTTGACAAATTACGATAACCTAATGTATCTGGAAGAGGTTGGTGTTCTAGATTTCCTACGTGCATCTTCTTCGCGAACTGGAAGTTTTGTGAGACGTTGACATAGGGTAGTTTGGGCGTCTCACTTTTCTTGTATTTCATGTTCTCTTCGCGTAATTGTTCATTTTTCTTCGCGTTCTCGGCTACTTTCCGCCAAAACTTGTCTTCCTCGTTTTCTTGTGGGCCGTGAATTTGTTCGATGGCGTCTTTTACTAGAAGTTCGTGGCTGTCATGCCTTTTCTCCGGGTCTGTCAAAGCTCCAGGAATATAAGGACCGTTGCCATCTTCGTCGACTGGTTCTTTCTTCACAAATTCTAATGGGTTGTCTTGATTTTCCGATTTAAATGTATCTTCTTCCTCTTCACAATCGTTTGTCTTAGTTTCTTTTCTTTCAGCTTGGACGTCCTGATTAGGATCCGGGTCCTTATTTGAACAGACATGAAAAAATTTGACATTCAAAAAATTTGCTTCTGAAATCGGATCCAGTGTCTAACTTTCTATAATCTAAGTTGTGTGTACATCTACGTGCGTGCATTTCAAATTACTGATTTCTTTTTTAATTTCTTTCTTCCTTGTGTTTGTGCTTGAAGGGGCATTGATAAGGCTGAAATAGATAGAACATAAAATAAGAAAAGCAAAATAAAAATGTGCATCGATAATCAACTAAGCAAGCTTCTATTGATTCGATCTATTTTCAGACATCAAGATACCTTGATACCTACCTACCTACCTACTTTATCGCTCATCTACATAAACGATGAAACTTAAACGAAATATTCATAGCAACTTATCAGTTTATTGTTTGCGAATTTACATTTCACTTAACAAACAACCTTAACATTTGCATTTACTTTATATCTACATCCTTCATAAGTTTCGTTAGAGATAACAACTCGAAGGGCAGGTAGCCTTGCGACTTGTGTACATATCGCGACGTTTATATGCACGAATAAAAACAAAGCGTTCCTGCTAGCATATGCTAATTAAGCTCCATGCATGTAGAATACTTCTTTGAATGTAGTGAACTCTATTTCAATGAACGGAAGGACGAAGTATTTAATCACTTGTGGTAGCATTCTGAAACTTAAGATGCGCACATGGAAATATTATTTCTTTATAGATTTCTTCAGATATTCCACCTGGGATAGATATTATTTATGTACCTTGTGGTTTGTCCCCCGTATTCATGATAAATTATAAAAGAAGTAAATGACAGACCTTGTACAAAGTTCTAGAATGAATTAGGTTCTATCCTCGTGGTTATACTACTTTGTCCACCTAGTAAGACTACGGTGAAACAGCTGTTAGGACATGTAAGTACCTACCTAGTCGCAGCTTGTGGAATTAGCAAGTTTGATTGCTGACAGCGATAATTTTCAATAAAAAATAGACTACAGTTCAGTACACAGTCAGTTTATCTTTGCGAGTCGAATATTGTAAACCATCTTGACATTCCTTTTTAACGAAATGATTCATTTTTAAATAAGATAAACACAAAATTCAAAACTTACATAGGTAATTTGCTTGTTGAATACTGACCTCTTTTTAAATAAAAAAGTTTATTATGTTTATTCATTGATATTATTTTAAAAGTTACAAAAAGATTGTTTACATTATTGGACTAGCAAAGAAAAACGGAAACTTTTAACTACCAAAACGCTAAAGAAGTGCATAATACAATTCCGTTTCAATACCTCTGTCAGCACAACGAAACACGGAACAATAAAATAAATAGAACATGCAAAACTTGTCTCAAGTTATCACGCCACGACACTAACCTACTTCACTGTCACGTTTCGTTTCGCGCCAACACCGAATGAGCACAGAGTATAACAGCGGGGTGCAGAGAAAAAAGTTTATCGCGTTTGTCAAATGAGGTTGGTGTGTGCTCGAGTCAGCTTACTTTGAAGGTCTGCGGATCGAGTGGATGTTCCTCCTTTTTCGGTTTGGCGCGTTTAGAGGAGCGCATGCGCGCGGAGGCGGCGGCGGCGGCAGCAGCTTTAGGCCGCTGTACACGGAGGTTGATCCAATCTGGGAATCTGTGGTCCGGTGGCTCTTTTGCTAGCTCTTCAGCTGAAAAGTGGTTCGATTTAGTGGACTAAAAGTGGCATAAGCAAAAAAAAAACAAATACCTGCATGACGAATGTTACGACGAAGGTAGTCCATTCAAGTATAGGTACCTCCTACTTAAGAATGCTTTTAAAAATAACGTTAATTTAGTAATTTCACAAAAAAATCTTCATGATCAGTGACAATTACAGATAAAACTTTCCAATAAAGAAGTCCAGTAAGTAAACTCCGGTCGTGTCAGATTGCTGTCCCATCGGGCTATGAGAGTGAAAGGAATAGGGAGTGCACCTGTGTTTGCGCATACACTTGTGCACTATAATATGTCCCGCGCAGTCGGTTAGTCATTGTGACTGGCCACCGTAGTCGAAATCGGCTAGGGGGACTATTATTTGCTAACGTTACTACAACCTCCATTAGGAATAAATCGTGGGGTATCAAGCAACAAAAATGGCTTTTTGATTACTTTCACCAAAGTTCCACCTTGTTGCTCAACAGCAATTTGTCGAAACTGAAAGCAGCCGTTAGTCTTGCTAAAAATAAATGTAAATGATTATTATGCTTTATCTTAACCCAAATATTGGCGGTATGGTCTCATCGCAAATATGATTCCGTGCAACAAATTATTCTGAAACACGATACGCTTCAGGAAGTGTTTGTGCGTGTATGTTGATAAATAAATGGCTTTACGACCGAGTCAAGGTCGTGTCAACATTGCCGATTTAACCTATAACACGCGGAGAGAAATGTTCTTGGGTCGGAATGGTTCTATTTTTTTTTTCAAAATGTCAGAGACCCGATTATACAGGGTGGCCCAAACAGTGACGACCAAAAAATCTGGCTTATAGTTTAATTATTACCAATCAAATATATTTAGGGATGCCAACATTTCTCGTGATCTAACTCGACTTTACGCGCAACTTGGCGCCACTCTTGATAATGCCATAGTCTAACCACACATTGGCGCAATGGCGCCCAACGTGTTATTTTTTCAATGTCATATTGTTTCCCCAACAAACAAATACGTCTTATAAGTCTTGACTTGTACAACCTAAAGTTGTATAGCCGTCTTACAATGGTAATGAGATGACTACCAGGTCCTATAGATGTCTTTAATGCAACTAATTAGTCGTGCGACGAATATGTCATAGTAAACTGGTATTTTAACACAAAATTACGAGGGGACATGAAAATCTGAATAATATTCACATAGGTATATTATCATAAAACTTTAGATCCCAGTCAAACTAAATAGCATGAGAGACAGATAAAGTAAGCAAGATATGAAAATTAAATAACACTCGTATTCCTTGTAGTATTTATTGTATTTCCTTGTAGTATTTATTTTACACTAAATTAAATCTTCGAACCACAAACGACTACTGCGCGACGAAAGTGATTATCACATAACATTTGTACGACTGTTGAATGACGTTAACGAAGTTGGCTCGAGCTTTCTGTATGACCATTATACGACCATTTAGGTCGTATAACTGGGGCCATTTTCGCGTTTAGTAAACGTTATTATAACGTTAGTATGACTTTATTATAGCGATGTATGGTATTCAGATAACGTTTACTTAACCTTTATACGACGTTAAATTGTTACTTGGGTCATGACGATAGTAGTGTGATTATTCACATCATCGTTGTGTGTTTATTTCCTTCTTCTATCCTTCTACTTCTTACCCTTTTGAAATAAACTGGTTAGGAAAATTTTGACATGGCCTGTAGATTTCTTAAGCGATACCCATACTTACCGACTTTCCTCGTAATCTTCCTAGGCAAGTCCCAGGTGCCAGTGTAGTGACCAAAGCACCGGGACGTGCCTCGCGGTGCGCCGGGCAGGAAGCGACCGTTGATGTCACAGATCGGCTTAGGGTCCGGCCTCATTTCTAGCGGGCGAGCGCGCGTTGGCGCCCAACGTGGCACCTGCCAGTTGCCTAATCGCTTCGGTGTGGTTTCTTTGTTGAACTGATGAACAATTATTTATTTTAGTTCACGGCATATTTTAAATTGATCTATGTATTAATACCAAATGTATTTTACATTATCGAACGGCGATTAGTTAGTTGCAGGTGCTATATTCATTATAAACTATGTGGATTCGTAGCCTACTACATAAGGAATTATAGCATCACATTTATTACTAAAATCAGAAACTAAGAATTGAAAATTGCATCCTCTGTCAGTGTTCAATCCAGATCCAGACATAACGGTAAGTTATTCTGCTTTTCGCTCAGCGTTCCTCATCTAATACATATATTATCTGTTAATATTATAAAGCTGATGAGTTTGCCTGTTTGTTTGAACTCGCTAATCTCAGAAACTACTAGACTGATTTGAAAAAAAAAATAGTTGGATAGCTTATTCACCGAGCAAAGCTTGAAAGCTTTAGGCTAACATCACGCTGCAATGGGAGGGGAGCAAACTCAAAAAGCGCAGACGCAATCGCGGGGGCCGCTAGTATACTACATATAAATATGCTCCTTGATACTTTTGATAGAAAAGTATCGGTGAATGTACTCTACTGTAACGACAATAATTATAGCTCTATCGTATCCTTATTATATTTTCACTGTAATTTGCAAACCCTCAAATGACGCAAATTGCGACACGCGTATTGTGATTAAAACGCATCAACGCGCGCGCAAGGCACGTGTCTAGTTGTAAAATTAAATTTTAAACAACCACAAACAACGAGATGGGTTGGTGTAGTAGATGATAATTGATGGATGTTGTCAACTCTATAAAAAGGGTTGGGAATTCCCTTGGTATTGTCAGTAAAATATCAATTTGATCGTAGGTAAGCAAGTTATATTATTCTTTATACAAAATGTGCACGTGTGAAGTTGATTTTTATCTTTACACTTTTAATATGCTTATCTACAGATTGCAAATAAGTAAGTGCCTATCTGCACCTTCATTAGTATCACGAAACGACCTGTATGTCGATGTTGTCATTCACAACACGAAGATTATAACGCCTACCTGCGTAACTGTAAGAATTATCTACCTTTGACCAAACTGAATCGCTATCGCATGGGTTTTGATGTATATATATTATGGAGAATCAAACAAAGTATTTAGATATATCAAGTAGTAAATTTAAAAAAACAATGCTTGTCTACTATATGTCTCCAATGTTTTGGAAAGCCCCTGCCCCGTCCCGCCCAACTCCGTTATTTTAAAAGTTAAGCGGTCCCAGCCCAGGCCCCGTCGAACGGGATAAAAAGTCACCTATGTCCTTCCCCTGGTTTGAAGTTACCTTTGAACCAAATTTCAGACAAATCAGTTCAGCCGTTCTTGAGTTATAAATAGTGTAACTAACACGACTTCCTTTTATATTATATGTAGTTTAAATATCAGGACAAGCCAGGCTCTACAATCGTATCACTCTTATAGTAAATCATACGCAGTTGAGATTTACATAAGCTACTTTTAAAAAGTGTCTGAAGGCTTCAAAATTAAGGTAATGGGGAAAGCTGGAAAGAAAAAAAAGAAAAAATACCTTTCGTAAGCTCTCTACTATATTGTATATTCGCCATGAATGGAGCAGGTGTCACGCCCCTCTGGTGACGACCAAAATAATCATCCCTCTAATAGGGGGTTGCTTATGATTTACCCTTCATTTGCGTAGCGACAAATTATAAATCTCCGCAATAATTTAGCATTATCTTGTCAAAGTTGGATTGAAATCAGAACGAAATAAATGACAGATTTAAATAGCTCGACTTAACTGTTATTCTTATTTACTGTTCGTTTTTAATAAATTGGGCACGCTCTTGTCCATTTGCATTTTAGCTAACTCTTTCTTTTTCAATTAATAGCTACCATTCCAATAAATTACCAAATTGCTGTTATCTCCATCAACGATACCTAGTATCCTACTATTTTTCGACTATAGTTTCATATTATTCAACTGTAGTTTCATAATCGACGTCTACCAACGGTATATTCAAGTATAATTGTATATAAAAACTTTATTGCACAAATAAAAGTGTACAAAAGGTGGACTTAATGCTAATAGCATTCTCTCCCAGTTATACCTTTAGATCATGCAGAGAGATTCTTCTGGCTTTTATACGATTCAGTCATCATCCTCATCATTATCAGCCAAAGGACGTCCACTGCTGAACATAGGCCTTCCCCACGGTTCCACAGCGACCGATCACAGGCGGTCTCAGTGTGATCCTGCAATCTTTACAAGGTCGTCCGTCCATCTTGTCAGTGGACGTTACGCTGCGCTTATGGTCGAAAGGTCTCCAATCTCATCAATCCAATAGGATCCAATCAATACGATCCAGTATGACTAAGGAGTAACAAAAAGCAAGTCAATTTTAGCAAAGCTCAATTGCAAAAAGATAATATAAAATATTAGATACTAAAAATATCTGCAACAAATACTCAATGGAAATGTAACACTATTTGTGTGCGTCCGTGAACTCGCCATTTTGACGGAAAACACCCGTCATCCTTTTACGTCACAATTCACGGTACGTACAGTCGCAAGCATATCAGGTTACCCACGTTAGTTGCAAAATAGCCCTTATTAGACTTGCAAAAGATACCACAGCGATTACGTTGATGTGCTGTTGTCCGTACAAACGATACAGGTTTTACTCAAATTAGAATCGGTACAAGAAAGGTAAATTATATGTTAAATTGATATTAACAATACGAGTATAGGTATTTCAATTATGTATATTGTCTCGGGTCTGGGTGTTGTGTTAGGAACACCATGAAAAAAGGAATGTATGTGAGTGTCCAATACACATTTATTTATTTCTATGTATGTATTAGAAAAGAAAGATCAACTTTAACTATAATATATTATAATGCTGCTGCTACAATTTTCAAAGCTAAGTGCTATGGGAACTTATGGCCAAGACGACGGCACGTTCTAAAAGTGACCAAATCGTACAGAAGCAATAGATCAAAGATCTATTTTTACCTTTTTTATTTTGTTATGGTTGCCTATTTTAAATCTAATCAAAAGAGCTACACTGTTAAACATGCTAGTCACAATTAGACGATATATCTTATCAAGCTCCTGGTTAGTAACAATTATTGAAAGATAAAAGTGATTAAAACAACTTAGTTTCTGTCTAATACTTTTGTCCCTCTCGCAATAAAACACTTAAATATTAAAATCATTATAATTAAAGTTCCAAGAACATAACAAAATAAAGGCAGTTTATATCTTGCTGTAACGTCGCTGCGTCTTTGGTCGAAGGGTCTCCAATCTAAACTTTCCTGCCCCAACGGCCATCAGTTCTTCACGCTTTGTGCCCTGCCCATTGCCACTTGAGCTTACTGATTCTCAAGACCCTTCGACCAAAGACGCAGCATAGGACGTTGACCGACTAGATGGACAGATGACCTTGTAAAAATCACAGGATCAAACAGGATGCAGACCGCTAGTGATAGGTCGCTGTGGAAAGCTGTGAGGGAGGCGTATGTTTAGCTGTGGACGTCCTTTGGCTGGTAATGATGATGATAATGATGTGAAGACAATATTTTTTGTAACATTAAAACAATATTAAATTCAAATTCATTTGACTCACATTTGTTTTTCAGGTACTCAATTTTTTAGGGTTCCATAGCCGAATGGTAAAAAACGGAACCTTTAATAAAGTTTCGTCAAGTCTGTCTTGTCTGTCTGTCCGTATGTCACAGTCACTTTATTCTGAAACTATTAGCATTACATCGTTGAAACTAAGTAGTTTGGTGTTGTCTTGTTAATTGCTTTATTGTTATACAATAAAAAGATATTCATGCATGAAACCAAATCTTAAAAAAATATTTGCTCCAAACTATGCTCGTGTGTCTATTAGCAAAAGAGACGTGGAAGATCAACCTTCACCTATCTGATAACTCGATGACACATATTTTTATCAAATATTTTATAAAAAAATACGCCTATGATAAATAATAGCTTTGCTCATTTATCGATGGGCAAGTTATCCTAGGCAAAGTCAAACGTTTAAAAGATGTGGTAAAATAGGCTTTCAAAGTGGAAAAATGGGCGTCCCCCCCTCCCTAATTTTCTGATCTAAGACAGTAAAACTTTTTAATAAAATACATGAAGATTTTAACAATTACTCTCAACAAAAAATGCGGTAAGTACGATACTGTCCTTCAAAAAAAAACATTATGGAATCCAAACTTATTTTTGCCGTCAAGAAATATTTTGTTTGTCTAGGTAAGGTAAATGGACCCCTTATTAATTTTAAAGTTAATCGACACACACTTGGCCGATTTTTATATTTAAGAGTTGAACACTTCATTGTACCAGCTTAGCTACAGAGTTTTTAGGTGGGTTTTCCAACTTATTGTAACGCCCATCAAAATAAAAGACTGACACCATACATCACAGGAGATTTCCAAAACATGACATATTTTGTGACCCATCATTTTTTATCGGGCACCAACAATAGGCGAAAACAATTAATTGCAGATACCCGACACTATTAGCTAAACACCAGTGGCGTAATTGTCAAACAAGGATTAACACTGCACACAATGGCATAAAAAACTCTCCATCTCCCATACAAAATCACCCCTTGTCCAAAATAGTTGCAACCCAAAAATACAATGAAATCTCAACTCTGTATACTAAGATTTTAAGGTATCATTTGATATTTTTTCAAAGTCACTAAGGATGTTTGAGATGTAATTGGATGAAAGTAACTTGGATTAAAGGAATTACAATTTTATGGCGTAAAAAATGAGGCAGGGGTGTGTAATGGACGTTGCAGGTGCAGGACAAGATGCATGGCCAGTGTCAATCGTATTTTTATGGGATTAAGAGTATTCAATTCAGTGATACTAGTTGATGCAATTGAGTTGAATTGTATATAAGTTTTTTTACTTGACTGCGGAAAAGGGAAAACGTAAGGGTATTGGAATATTTTGGTAAGCTTCCTTTATAAATAAAATAATAAATAAAGGTATTATTGAATAGTAATAGTAGGTACTCGTATATGTAAATATTATTATTTGATACGGTTGCTGGCACTGGATATTTTTTTCCTTTGACTTTATCGCACAAAACATACAAGATTTCGTAAATACCTAACAGGTTGAACAATTAAGGTGGTATTTTGGCTTATTACATATATTTAGCTTATCTATCATAGTTTTTACACACAAAAGGTCTATTAAAATTGAGCCAAAATAAACATAAGTAATCTACCAATTACAAGCATATTTTGTGTTAGACGGCAAAAATGTTAGCGAGTTTCATCAGCTCATAAATCCCGTACAAATTCTGATAACAAAGTTAAAATACATTCTATTACTATTATGTATACTAATATTATAAAGTTGAAAAGTTTATTTGTTTGTTTGAACGCGCTTATCTCAGGAACTACTACTGGTTCGATTTGAAAAAATATATTTGTGTTTGAAACTATAAAACATCACGAGACGACCTATAAGCGCAGAGCAACAATGCAAATATGTTGCAAAAATAGGGAATACTTTTTTTGAGTTTCCGTTACGTGTACGCAAGGCTATTTTTCCAAAATATTTTATCTTACCTCGTCAGTGTGGATTAATGGACAAAAAGTCAAATTTTCCACACTAGTGGGGATTTTCCGTGAGGCAAATTGGAATAACCCTTACGCAGCGTAAACCGTTTAAGATACATAAAAATCAAGTATGATGGGATTGTTAAGTTTTTAAAAATTCTATAAAGTCCGCGAAAGAAAACCACTATCTTACACGGTTTACGCCGTACAAACTTTTAATGTTCATTTTGATATAAAAAATGTACTATTTCTAAAGGTGTTTTGAATAACACAAACAATTCATATTTAATAATATTTGATTGCCCTAAACTTTGTTTCATTTCAATAAATATCTTAGAATAAATTAAATATTAAAGGCTTGCTGGCAAATTACTACAATGAAAACACGTGTTTTGCGTTGAAATATTTTACGGGAATTCCGGAATTATTGCAGGTGACACTGCGGGGAACCGCTTGTGTATTTAATAAGGAAAGATAACTTTCAGTATTCATCATAAAATTATTATCCCTTTGGAATAGAACGACAAAAGCGAGATGTCACTAGCAGCAAACTGTGTGATAAAAAGAGATGGGTAGCAGAACCATTTTTGTCAGATGTCAAACAGTTGACCGCCCTGCAGAGGCTTGCTGAAAATTACTTCCATTTGATTTTTCCATGATTCTTCATAATTTCAAGTGAAATCGTGTATATTTTGCTTCTGAAACATGGTGTCCTGTTCGGTGATTGATTGTTGTTCAACACAGCAAAATAATCCTAACAAATTTTCATTTCACAGGTAAAATATTCCGAATCGACACGTCCTAATTTACGCTTTATTTTTGCCAATGTGCTTGAAATTTTAAGTACTAAGTATGATTACTCTTTTCTTTAGGCGTTTATTTACGTAAAAATCAAAGATCAAATAACATATAATACATATTTACGAATATTTTGTGTAAAGAAATAATTTTCATTTTACACTAGGGCTGCTTCAAGTTATCGATATTTCGTGTCGACTATTTATCACGCTGTAAACTAATATGCTTTACCCACGACGATTTAAGTATTAGTCACCTGGGTGCATTGTAATCTCATTTATAATTACTTCGCTGATTGACAAAACATTTAAGTAATGTAATGTTTCGCGCATACATGGCAGTTTGTATACGTATCAAGTTTTGACTATTAGAATAGTATGGGACTAATTGCAACCGTTATTATATTGTTCAAATATAAATATAATAGTAAAAATACATTGGTAATTTATGTATCTTTTAGATTTCCTAATAAATTGGATACTAAAAATGCATGGCTCAGATTAATCGACCGGCGAAACTGGATTCTTAAAACATACTCGTATGTCTGCAGTAAGCATTTTAAAGAAACATGTTTCACGACGCGAGGAGGCAAACGATGTTTGATGAAATTTTCAATTCCAACTGAGTTTGTTCCGGTAAGCTAAATTAATATAATCTTCTGCTGTTGATTTATTAGAAATATAGTAACATGTTTTTTTCGTATGGTACGAATGGAATTATTTAATTAATAAATAAAATATTTTTGGAATTGTTTTTATTTTATTCAAAAATTAGCGGTCCCAACGAATGCGAAACCGTTTGTCCGCGAGTCCAACTCTTACTTACCTACTATAACTGATACTAATGATATCAATTGCACTAGTAATAAGCAACTTTGGCTGTGTCTGTCACAGCTAAAGTTGCTTTTTACAAGTGAAATTTATATTTTTTAGTTTGTATATTTGTCACATAAAACAACTATAAAAACAATACAAATATTACAATATTCATGATGTTATCGATATCAATGTAAAAAGCGGTATGGCAAACATCACTGACACGCATACATAAACAATTTTACACACATAAATGTCATCTTAAATCGGTTTCGTTTGACAGCTTTTACTTGTCCTTCTATTCCGATAGGAATATTAATTTTATGGTATTCATACTTGAACGCTGAAAGTAAGGAACTCTACCTGCTTAATGAAATCAGAATGAAAGTCAAAGCATCTACAGTGTTATTCCTGAGATAAGCGAGCGCAAGTTAGTAATCTAAGAACCAAAGATCAAAATACTCACTTGTCCGCTATCGAAATTGAACGCCATCGCACCAAAATTAAAAATACACTTAAAAAATCGAAAATACTAATTCGTCACAAAAATCAACGCAGCACATGTCACTGTCATGATAAAAATAAAAAATCTAAGGTCTTTTCAGTCAGATACCATCCGCAAAGAGTTTTCACATGGCAAGGAGGTTATACGTCGAAGTTGGAACGTCGGGAAATGTGTGAAAATGGGAAAAACTATCGGCACAACGCATGGTCGTCGTGGCAACGGTTTCCCAGCGCGTCCTGTTAATGTTTCCTAGGTTTACACACGCACCGGAACTGGAGGGGTCATTGACATCATTCATGTCGACTGAAGCGCGTTTTAGTAACTTAAGGGGCTCCCCGAATTTTTTACGCGCACACTAGCGCCACTCTATTAAAAATAATTATTACTCGTTAAATACAAATACAATCAAAAATCTGGTAGACACGATTGTAGTACAGGTTCTAATATAGTTTATTTAGTACGTTTAAATTGTTCCAGAAGTAGTTTACTGTGGTTAGAGTTAGAAAAACTTGTAAATATTGTCATTTTTGGCAATTTTCTAACTGCAACTGCAGATAAACCTGTTTTATTGAACTTAGACATTGTATCTAAACCACATAACCAGAGCTACAATCGCCTCAATCAGATTTTCGAGTGGTCTATTATTTTACGAGTAATGATTTTTCTACTTAAGTGGCGCAAGTGTGCCCGTTAAAAATTCGGGGAGCCCCTTAAAGGCTGATTTACGCTACAACGTGCCGGGGCCGGACCGTGCCGAAGCCGGAATAAATTCCCACCGACATTCCAACGCTGTGCCCCATCCGGGCCCGGGCAGAGCACGGTCAGGCATGAATCACTTCATACAAAATGTATACAATAATGTTTGACTGTGCCCCGGCCAGGCGCCGGCACGGTATAGCATGAATCTGTCTTTATTTGTTAGATATTTGTTAATACAACCACTGTTTTAAATACAGGAAATAATTGTTTGCTAATAATTTTGATTAATTTATTGAATTTATTAATAAAATGAAATGAAATGAATGTTTATTTGCGTTTGGAAAAGGGTACATTTAGTTTGTTATTATTTCATTTAGTTCAGCTTTTCTGAATAATAATAATCCCTGTCGTTATTTTTCTTCTCTGAATTGAGTAATAAAGAGTAGATATCCAAACGTAGGTAGGTAGATAAAGATTGGTGCTTCACCATGGCAAACGTAAAAAGACAGATGTTGGACAGAGTTCTGTATTTTGATTTACATGGTTTCCATGAGTGTTACTGCTAAGCTGCATCTAAGCATACACAGTCCATTTCTTCTAAAGTAGATGCTATTCGTGTCAAAGTGCTATACTACCTTAAAACCTAGTCTAAAAGGTTGACAAAATCAATGCAGTCAGTCTTCATTTATCATTCAACAGTTACCATTATTGCAAGCTTTTCCAACGACGTTTTTATTTTTTGCCAACGCCGAACGTAAAATCTAATCATTTAGCATTTAAACGATCTAACTTAGTTAATAAAACTGAATTGTTATTGTAACTATTACCGGTAATTATTGTAGTTTGTGGCGACCTTCCTTTGAAGATTGTACGAAATGTCTTCCTAATTATGGTTATTCACGTAAACGTTGCTTTTACACAATATTCAGCATCATTAGGTACCTATCATTATAAGTAAAACATGGCGTGGAAAGAATCGGTTTACATGTCAATCTATGATGAAATAAGTACTTTTAGTTCAAGGCATCGTTCAAAGCTATTTATATAAATATTTTTTTATTACTTTTTCTAATCTAATCACTTTCCGTAATAAGCTGCCTGGCTCATATCTACTGAAACGCTTACATCGAGTCACAAATAGAGTTTCTTTTGTAAGGAAGTAGACATTGTTGATAGTATTGTATAAGCTATTTCCAAAAAATCGCAAATGCCCTTGTAAAACAGCAGTTTAACGACTTCGTACCGTCTAAACGTAGCCCTGACCGTCGTTTCAAGCCACAAAACGTCTAAAATTGATTACGATCGCTTACAAAACTTACGGCAAATGCAAAAGGCATTTCTGCAGACCATTAATACGAGTTGTAAAGGGGAAACGTTTATCCGTCCGTTGCGTGCTCGCCGCGACGTCGCTAAACCGAATTAGCGTTCGCCGTGACCTTCGGGACAGAACCGGCGTAGTATGAACGCTGCAGTGCAACTAGGAAACTGGATGAATTGGAAAATGTTAAAAACGATGCATGATTCTCCTCTCAATAAACTTAACAACTCAGAAGGTCCATGGAAGCTTTAGTATTCGGAATAAAAAAAACGACATTTGGTGCTAAAAGTGAGACGACCACGTTCGGATAAAGCCCTTATGTTTGCAGTGCCCTTTTAGGTCGTCACTTGTACTATCTATTTATACCTTGTATCATCATACCTATTTTGTGACTGGCAATAAATAAATCAAAATCTGAATATACGCAGAAAAGCCAAAAAGTAGGAGTGAACCAGCAATAATATACGAGTAGTAGAGGACTTGAGGATATAATAAAATTTTGCCAGGCACATACTATAATACAGATAGTACATATTATATTTATTTTAAGATAAAAGATGATTTTACGTACGCTACTAAACTAACTCGTTGAGATCTTGACCACGCCGTAGCATTTTCGTAGCATCTGCTACGGCTGCGGCTACGTACGACCCATGCGGTGCTTATTTCGCTTCGACAATTTCAATTTCAATTATCTCATTTTCTTTTTTATCAATTATCATTTTACTTACGTATCTCTTTATCTTAAATAAACGTTAAAAAGCAATGTTTTTTTTAGAAAAATTGGTTGCCTGTAAAGTCGGTATACGGGCGAAAGTTTTACGTGACAACGACTTTTTATGTCTGTCTCTCTCGTTCTTACGCGTGCCTCTCACTCGCTCTCAGTGCTGCGCGCGCGGGCCTCTCTCTCGTTCGGTGACTCATCGTAACGTTACCGAGCGTTACACTTTTTCATAAGTGACTCCCAGCCGCAACCTAATTTAAGACGTTGTCACGTCAAAAATCTTCTCAAGATTGATTGCTTGAGAAGATTTTTTCATGAAAACAGCAATTTTGTCTACGCGACATATCAAATATTTTGCATCAAACTACATCTGCTGAAAGGACATTGCAGTAAGAAGTACATTAACATTTTATTGAAAATAGTCACAAATAAATTTTTAACTTGTTCTGTTCGCTGTTATAAAAAAAAAGTTCTTTTATTTTATTGTTTGTATACAGTCGAAAAAGATGACGCGATAAATGTACTTCGTTAAAACAACTTAACGCCGATACATAAATAAATATTTCCGACTATTAAATCAGTCGTTAGCTCATAATTTAAAACCAACCAACAATGACAATCCAACTATCAGCCATTTCACAAAGTATCCATTTCACAAAGTATCCATTTCACACTAACTGCAACATGTATAACGACTTATTACATTAATATCGGATCCTAAAGGAAATTATCGTGACCGTCGCGTACCGGTACATATTGTTGCATAAATTATTCGATTCTCTTAGCCGACTCGATGACAGCACGCAAGTGATTTAAATTCAACTGTTTTGATAATTTATGGGTCTTGAAACTACAATTAGTATTTTTATGGGAGATATTAATAGGATCAAAGACCTGAAGCCATTTTTTTGAATCATTCGCGTCAATATGGTGTGTGATAATCATTGATAAAAGTGCAATTTTAGATTAAAAAACAGAACAAAAGAGGTATTTGTAAGAATATAAAAACAAGTCAAAGTTTGCAAAAATACAGTAAATACATCAATTAGTAATGATAGAATGAGTCTAGTGCATTCAGCCTAATACCGTGCAAATATACAAAAAATATTAATACAGAACAGTTATAAAATGTAAAGTGTAAAGTCAGAACAGTATGTAAAGATATAATTTATTTTTTCGTCTTTATATTCAATAAATTCGAAATTAGATCATTAATATACAGTAAAAAGAGAAGAGGACCGAGTACACTTCCCTGCGAAACACCTGTTTTGTTAGCTTTTAGATCAGACCGAAAGGTGTGGTATGCGAGAGTATTTTGTGTCTTAACAGAAAACTGTAGATATCTCTATGTATTGTTGTCTATTTTCCAAATAACTCGCTACCCAATCCAGCGCCCAATATACCCCAAATACCATAAATTTGTAATTTATTTAAAAGTAGATACTGGTAAACAAACTCAAAAGCCTTACTCATCATGCCCAGAAATATGCACACAAGAGGCACACTACTATTCAAGCTGTCAGTAACAGTTTTCAAAAGTTGTGGATAAAAAATATGGTATTTGGAAAAAATCGTTTAAAAAGGTTTATTAGGTGAGTTAACACGGACCTTAAGTGAGCACAACATTCTTTAAACTTTTAGTCGTGATGTTGTCGTAGCCGCAAGATGTGTCATTTTTTTTGGTGCCATTATAATATAATATATTTCTCTTTCATTTATTTGTCTTAAGAATATTGTATGTGCATTTAAATTGTCAATAAAAAAAATAGTTCAAAGGATTCGATCCCCGGGTCGGGCCAAAAATATATACCTGAGTTTTTTTGTCCAGAAATTCTTAGGATAACCCGGAGTTTGGGAGTTGGCGGTGTTTCACCCCTGTGCCTCGGAAAAGCACGTAAAGCCTTTGGTCCTGCACCTGATCTCTCTCCGGTCGTGTCAGATTGCCGTCCCATCGGGCTATGAGAGTGAAAGGAATAGAGAGTGCACCTGTGTTTACGCACACACTTGTGCACTATAATATGTCCCGCGCAGTCGGCTAGTCGTTGTGACGGCTATGGGGACTATTATATCACAGAAACCAAAAGATTGTGTTATTTACAAGAACTTGAGAAAGTACACGTCTACTTTAGTTTCATGGGTGTATAATTATCATAAGAACATTCTTTTTTTTTTATATTATAATGTTACTACTTACACTAGTATTTATAGAGGTTTATAAGTAATTTCTTACTACCGCGAATGCAAAGCTGATTGGTGTACCTACGAGCTTCAAAAGACAAATTTGAGAAAGATCTTGCATCAAAAAAGTTTGCGAACTCTTTGAAAAATCAATATCATATTGTTACAGCAGGTTATAGCTATTATGATTAATTTAATTTTTAATTTATTTATTCAGTACACAAACAGAATTACAGATAGTTACATTATATAGTATCTAAGGTATGCAATCATTACTACACTGTAACTCCAAAACGTGTGCACATAGCATGATAAGGTATCTAACAATAGAAGAAACATAATATAGAGGTAGCCAAATTATTACAATAACATAATATTAACGTAATTAAAATTGAAGACGATAGAGCGAATATAACTCAATAAATTTTCTTCCTAAGTACGTACAATTACAAATAATAATAATAAATATATACATATACAGTAATATACATTTATATTCAACATGATTTGCAATTAATAAAACTGATTGATAATTTAATGGACGCCGGTTTTCCATTTACGTAATGATGATCCGAAAATGTCAGGTACATTTTCCAGTCTGCTAAGTAAATCATTGTAATTTCGACACATTCTGTAAATTGGATTGTGAGAGGACACATTATTGTTACAGAGTGGAATTGAGAATGGACGATCATGTCTGGGGGACTTTTTGGGAACTCGAAGAGAAATTTCAGTCAGGAGAGTGGTGCTAAGGGAACCGTTCAGGATTTTGTAGAAGCAAGTAAAATCAACCACTTTTCGCCGAGTTTCGAGACTTTTGAATTTGAAATGATGGAGGCGGTCCTCGTGTGTCGTAAGCTCTCGTTTTAACTTGCAGCGGTATGTAAAGGCCCTCACCATGCATCTTTGGATGGGTTCTACCCTATCAACGTGTATGTTATATTGAGGTGACCAAATCGGGGAAGCATACTCCTGCTGGCTGAGGATTAAGGACTTGTAGAGAGTGATTAAGCTTTTAAGGGATTTAAAATCTTTAGAGGCACGACATATGAATCCTAAAAGGCTGTTGCATTTCTTAAATAATGCTTCATAATGGTGACTGAAGCTGAGCACACTATCGAATACAAACCCCAAATCGCAAATTACTGTTTTTCGCTCAAGCGTTATACCGTCTCTATAGTCGAAAACTACTGAAGTGTTTACTCGAGTGAAAGTAACAACAGAGCACTTCTTAATACTGGGTCTCAGTTTATTGGATTTACACCAATCTGCAACTGTATCGATATCCCTTTGGAGTTGGATACAGTCCCTGACGGACGGTTCTCGGTCGGTCGGTCGGAGCGACAACCTGCTTAGTAGGGCCACCGCCTTAAAACTTGAGCGACAACCTTTTAAGGCGACAAGTTGAGTCCTATTTGAAATGTAAGATTTCAGCCAACGCAAGAGACTACCATGAATACCCATTGACTCGAGCTTGTGTACCTATCATTATTCTGTGGTTGAACTTGTCAAACGCCTTCTGGAAGTCTGTATAGACTGAGTCAACCTGACCATGCCCAATAAACGATTGACAGATGTAATCAGTGTACTCTGCCAGGTTACTTACCGTCGATTTACCTCTTACAAACCTATGTTGTTGGTGGCAGATGAATGGCAGAATATGGTAATAGAGCTGATCAAAGACGATTAAATGGTTTTATTTTTAAATTTCAAACAGACTTGTTAAATTTCATGAGAAATGATCGCAAACTTTTTTTGAAGGTGGTGTATGTCTTTGGACCTAATCTCAAGTTACTACTTAAACTTTTCTATACATACGAATATTCTACTAATTAAACTTTCTGTATTCCCAAAGTGATGGACTAGTAGGTTAGTGGATAATCTCCTAATTTTAGTGCGTTAACACTACCGTGAGCAGGCGGAACGCAGCGCCTACATTGCCAACATTTGCGTTCGAAATATGCTTGCGTACATGGTGTACGCGTAGGAAAATAAGACAAACTTTGGTCTCATTAATTTTCATATATCCTAAACTAAGTTTTTACGTCTTCAATTTTTTAAAATCAAGGCTATTTGGTTAAAAATTGTCAATTTTAAAGATATTTTTTTGCCAAAAAAGTGAATGTTTAGGTGCTTTTCATTATCAGCATATAACTTTAGAGCTAGGTTCTTTTTCTGTAACATTTTCTTAAATTAAGAGGTACATAGTTTTTCTAAAATATCTCAAAACATGTAAATAAATTACAAGATCGGACAAAGTTTTAGGAGTGGAATACTTTTTGTGGAAAGCTCGCGCGAATCCATAGTCTTGAAATCACTAATTTTGCTCATCTTACAGAGCAATATATAGTTGAAATAAACACTTTTATCTTCAACACTCTCCTAAAAATGAACTCTAAGCAATGATTACTGTATTGAAAGGTGATAGAATACAAATGCGTTATTTTAAACTTTTGGGTCGATTTTACCAACGTTAGACCCATTTTAAAATGACTTTACATAACGCTTGCTAATAAATAGGTGACTTTTCAAATTAGGCATTTTGTACTATATTCAATGAATATTCCTTTACGTTGGTATAATCGGGCCTTATTTGGTTTTTTGAAGTTGGTTTCATTTATTAAATATATTTTTGTCATTCAAAATTTTCAGCTAGTCCTATCCTCACTATAGCCAATGCAAATTAAACAATTTACTTTTTTATATTTAGCATTTCCAGCCAGTCGTACTCTCAAAATACCATCTCCCTCTTCCCATTACATGTTGCCTATCACCTCAGGTGCGGGCTTGACAGTTTTTATCTGGCCACCTGCGCCCCGGATCGATAGGCGGGGCGTGATCGGAGGGCGGGGCGTGATGCTGCCAGGATAGGGACGCAAGGAGAGATACTAGACGGAGATGTTTTATTTTTACCGACATCAAAAAAGGTGGTAATCGATTCAATGTGTATTGGACACCAATCACATACATTGCTTTGATCCCAAAGTAAGTAGCTAATGCACTTGTGTTGTGGAAATATGACACAACGGTGGTACCACAACACCCAGACCTGAGACAATACAGAAAATTTTGATTTCTATGTTGACCCGACCGGGAATCGAACCCGGGACCTCGGACTGGCGACGCCTTGAAACCAGCGTGCTTAGCCACTACACCACGGAGGTCGTCGTGTGTATGTATGTGATATCGTTAGAATTTGATAATATTTGAGTGTGTTCATCTTATAAGGCTTCCAAACACGCCTGCTGAATTTCGTAAGTGTATGTATATTTGTATGTTTCTTCACTTTGTTTGATTTCTCGAAAACGAGTAGTCATAGCGGGATGCTTCTTTTTTAGTTCAGTCAGGTATGTCTCAACTTAAAGTACAGAGTAAGTTTCATCAAACTCGGTCCAGTAGTTTTTGAGATATGAGTAAAACATGAAATAAATGAAAAACTGACTAAAAAGCTCAACATAACGCATTTTCACTCTATTTAGGAGAAGCAAATTCATTTGGAGCCGGTGCATGATCTCAAGCTCATATGAGCTTAATGATATTTATTTTATTTGATTATTATGAATATTCATAGCATCAATAGTAAACATGCACCGAATCCGAATGAAATTGCTTCTTATTTGTTAATTTGAACATTTTAGTCGGCGGTTTAATTTTTGGTTATTTAATTTTATTGTTCTATTTATTGCCAACAAAAATTGAAAGTATAATTGATTTACTATAACTTCACATACTGAGTACTATCTCTTCAAAACTAAAATGAAGTTACTAAACAAGTTAAAATCGTTATAAGGGGTTCCATAGCCGAATGGCAAAAAACGAAACCCTTATAAAATAAAATAATTTTAATTCAGGTAACAGAAATACCCTTACATTATTGTTAGTAACAAATAGAATCAAATACAATAAAATCAAATGAAATAATTAAGTATTAGTTTAATTTGAAGTAACTAAAAGACACCTAAAAATAATATGCCAATAAAAATAGTTAATAGTTTTTTCAAGTCTGTCTGTCTGTCTGTCCATCCGTATGTCACAGCCTCTTTATTCTGTAACTATAAGCATCACACTATTGAAATCTGGAAAAATATGTATCCTGTTAACCTGTTAACCGCTTTACGATTCTTAAACAAAAAATATAAAATTTAATTAATTTTAAGGGGGGGTCCCATACTAAATAATTGATTAAAAAAAATGACAAACCTATGCGTGTGGGGTCCTATACCTATGGATAGGTCTTTTCAAATGACAGAGGTTCCTAAAACAATTTTCTTTTAAAGTAATAAAATAACTTAACATTAATTAATATTGTGGTATTTTAGCTAAGTGGAAGAAAGTTGATTCCCTAATTCAATTAAAGTTGGCACGGAACCCTCAGTGCCACTGTCCGACTCGCACTTGGCCGAGTTTTTTAGTAAAGAGATAAGGTTTAGGTTAAGAGAGACGGAATGTGCTTTATACAATAAACTGGAAAATTTAAATCCTATGATCTAACAATGACACACCTAAATATGATTGGCCTAGTCCAAATAATAGAAAATCAAATACATACCCGACATAGTGATTTGGGGGTCACATCCAACATTTGGAGGACGATACTTTGATGTAAAGCTACAATGTAATATACAAACTTCGGTTTTACTCTTAAAAGATAAATGTATCCACGATAACATATCACGCAGTAGGTATTAGTCTGGCCAAAAGTAACGGATTAGTGATTAACACCTGCACGGCTTAACAACGTTTCGTTGTTGCTGATATTATAATCAGGCTATTATCATAATGACTTATCGAGCTAAAATACTGAGCCTATGGGAGACGGTGAGGCAAAATCACGTTGTTTTTATGTGATTTTTAATGTTCATACGCTTGAAAAAATATTTACAGTCAAGAGATCAAAGATGTCACAAAGGACTAACATGCTGCGAATAATAAACAGCTACCTCAACTAAAACTTGAAGAAAAAAAATCATGTTACAGACCGCTTGTGATCGGTCGCTGTGGAAAACCGTAGGGGAGGTCTATTTTCAGCAGAGGACGTCCTTTGGCTGATAATGATGATGATGATGATGAATATCTTTCATTTTCTTCATACAAACAAATATGATGAATTGTATACGTACCAATGTAATGTCAATGCCAACTCTTGCATAAACTTTTTGTCATTGACCATAAATAATATAATATGTTAGCATCAAAATAATCACACATATCCGGTCCCTCACTAAACCCAGAAAATACATCCTATTTGCTCTAGCGCCGCCCCCAATGAGGGTAAGCCCATCCCTCTCAGAGGTCATATAATCTGAGGGATGCTGTGTCCTCTCTCAGTGCGCCCGTATCTCTGAGGGTGAGTGTAATGTTTCGTCTAAAGCAGTGAGTCAACTAGTGATTGTGGGATATAGACGTTAAGAACCGTAAAAAGTGAGTTAGTTATCTTTTATTCCTGTTATCGGTCGGCATTTAATTGATCGGCGTTATCAGATATAATGATGCATGCGTTGCTGCGTTATATGTGACCATCTATAATTTGTGTTCTTTTTTGAGGTACTTCAACGACTTAATATCAGTTAGATATCAATAATTTATGGATAGGTTGATGGGTAAATAAACTGGAGTCTCGGTGTCTCTGAATATTGAATATTTCGATTATTCAGTTAAACTCGCGGCAGATCAACCGATGAAATGTAAATAAAGTATTTTTGGATGAACTCAAATGCTTGGCGTAAAATACTTTTTGAAGTGGTACAATTTCGTAGCAGTCTACTACGAAAATGCTACGAGATTAAACAATACCAATGAGTCAACGAAAATAGATCGATATTATTTGTAGTAAAATTGTCTAAATGGTGGCAAGAGCATGTTAAAATATGAAAAATTTAGAATGTGTATTTGGGACTCTCTTATTCATTTTCATTATCAAAACATTTGTTTTCTTAAAATTATGGTAAAATCTTCCTCTTTATACAGCCAAATGGATTTTACTTAAAACTTGTAGGATGAAAGTTTTTATTCAAGTGTTGTCAAATATGTTTAAACAAATCTTTACTTATGTAGTCTAGATTCGTTTGGGACCGCAAAGTAGCTTTTAACACTTTGTGGCCTCCTTAGGGAATCACTATAAGATCTGACCACGTCGTAACCCTTGACACGTTTGTTTTGATCGCAAATCTAATAGACCCCATGAAAGGGTGTATTAATAATACAACACGCGTTCGCACCTCCGAACTCTTTAGGGGATAATAAATCCGTATTTATTCTTTTTATATCGCCCCCAGCGAATGCAATAATCGAATCACGCTCTAACCGTATCGAATCGATTCGATATGTCTCGTTCAGATGGATTAATGCGTCGGGTTTGTAATGGTTATTATTTTATTTGCTTTTAAATAGAGCATTTAACTGTTACGTAGCTAAGTTAATACTGTCTATGTTTTATTATAGATATCAAACTTGGATTTACCTACACATAGGTGCTAATCTTTCATAATTATCTGATGCCATAACTTCTATTATTCTCCTTATTCCACTTCAGGGTCATAAAAACCTACAAAAAAGTGTCAATGAGAAAAGGATATTTATTTTTAACCAGCGCTACTACCGAAATTAATTTCGAAATCAGCCTCGTCCCGACTCGGCCCCGATTTATGGCTATTCGGGACAAATCCAACTAAAAAATATTGAAAATTAGTGCACCCGTTCTCAATTCTTATGTGGTTTAACTCGACTTTTTAAAATATGAAGTTTTATTAAGGTACTTGGTAACCTAAAATCTTTTCTACCTTTCCACCAAAAATATTTCTATTCAAATAAGCAGGACAAAATACTCGTATAAAGGCATTTATGTTAAACTGAGGGTACACCTAAAATAATAAAAGTGGTACATCAGTGGCTAATTATAACAAATTATACTTGTGGAACAAAGGTTAAAATGTTGAACAAAGGTAAAGGTACTGGCCGTATTCTGCCTCTTGCTAGGGTAATTACAAATAACGAGTTAATACAATTAAGCATTCGATCGATTAAAATTAAATTTAATGAAATTAACACTTTAGTCAGAAGCCCAAACATCGAACTTTTACGCTATCGAGCGTTTTTTTTAACAGTCTGCTTATTTTCTTCACAGCATCACAATGAAGAGCTGGCTAGAAGCCACAGGCATGGAGGATTCCCTCCCTTGCATGCTGGCTGAACCCAGGGAGGCTTTACTGCCCATCACGGGGAGAGAGAACCTGGCGCCCAGGAAGAGGTAGGCTTTCAGAGTTTTACTTATAGTTATGTATAATTATTATTTTGTTTTTATAGTGTTTTGTCACTATGCAAACTTAATAATATAAATAGCAAATTGCACTTGTAAAAAGCAACTTTGGCTGTTGTGACAGACGAGGAATCGAACCCCGTGTCTTACGCAATCCGGGCGTATGCCTATACCACTCGGCCACCGTCACATTAGCAAGCCTGTTGAATTTTGCAAGCGCTTTCTTTAACGCGTAGGCTGCGTGGCGTCATCAATGTTGCGAGATTGCTCTCACAATATCCGAAGGAAATATTTTTACAAATATTTAACAATCGGTTAAGATGAACGAAGCCAATTTATAATTATTATTTTGTTTTTATAGTGTTTTGTCACTATGCAAACTTAATAATATAAATAGCAAATTGCACTTGTAAAAAGCAACTTGTTAAAGAAAGCGCTTGCAAAATTCAACAGGCTTGCTAATGTGACGGTGGCCGAGTGGTATAGGCATACGCCCGGATTGCGTAAGACACGGGGTTCGATTCCTCGTCTGTCACAACAGCCAAAGTTGCTTTTTACAAGTGCAATTTGCTATTTATGTAGTTATGTATTTAGACAGCAGTACATATACATATGTTTGTAAAGAGAACAATGCGAGACCGTTCATGGTTACCTTTACTTTATTGTAAAGAAATATGTGATTAGGATGAGGACAAAGAACCTATGGCCTCTATTTCTAAATTCATAAATATTCTTCATTAACATATTTTATTTCCATCGACCTCCGTGGTGTAGTGGCTAAGCACGCTGGGTTTCAAGATGTCGCTGCTCTGAAGTCCCGGGTTCGATTCCCGGTCGAGTAAATATAGAAATTAGAACATTCTACATTCTTTCGGTCAGGGTGTTGTGGTACCACCGTTTTTTTCTGATTTCCATAACACCAGTGTATTAGCTACTTCTTTTGGGATCAGAGCAATGTATATGAACGGTGTTCAATAATTATTTATTTATTATCCCAGGGATCGCAATCTCGAGCCGTGCGCGTTGTCGGAAGAAGCATACCTTTCCAGCGGCGCCGGTTCCCCTTGCGCTGGTCTCTCCCGCGAAGAACGAAGAAGAAGAAGACGAGCAACTCTCAAGTATAGAACAGCGCACGCCACCAGAGAACGAATAAGAGTCGAAGCTTTCAACGCCGCCTTTGCAGCGCTGAGGAGGTTACTGCCGACCTTACCTCCAGATAAGAAGTTGTCCAAAATTGAGATCCTGAGACTCGCAATTTGTTATATTGCTTATCTTAATCATGTATTAGAAGCCTGAGCATTTACTTAAGTCATACTTATACTCATCTGAGAATAACCATATGATCACGATCACTCGAAGTGTTAAATCTGCTTTATGGCTTGACTTTGTCGATCAAGTAGTGATAGTAGATAAGTTTAAGGTGTACATTTTCTAGTCATTATATTTTGCTGTTTGTAAATATGTAGTGCTATAGTTCATTCTGAAATTAAATACTATTATTAGGATTTCTTAAATATAAGTTAAAACCTGTGAATACTTAGTTTGCGTTCTTTTAGGTATTTAGTATTATTGAAATTAAGCAAAATCGTTAGTTTTTTATTGTGAAAGTACTGGTATATTTATTAACATGGAAACACCAGCTGTGGCAACACTGGTTCCCGTCATCTTGACTTTTACGGCCTGGGTGTGTGAGTCTTGGTGACAAAACAATTTGGATGTAACCGTTATTTTGTATAAACCACGTGATTACAACGAAACGGATTTATTTAAAAACCGTGTTACTTGTAATTTAAAACTAGTACTTTATTAATAATAAACAAGAAAATATAAAACTAAGACATGTAACATAAAAAAAAGTTAAAGTCTACGTTTTCAAAAACAAAGCTTTGATGCTGGCTGCGTTGACGCGTTGGATAGCTATGCTAATCCTTTGAGCTAGGAACCAGCCAGCTTTATATTGGCTGTTACAGAATTTAATTTTGGCGCAATTCTTCTAAACAGCAAATAAGCAAAGGGTCCCTACGGCCCAAATGTTTCAACGCCAAGCGGCGCAAACACATAATCATTGCAAGCAAGTGAGACGTACTTGAAATCTGTTGGATTGAATTTGAACCGTTGTAATCAGTCGATTTATTGTGATCTGATATCGAACATTATAACGTAAACCGGAATGACGAATCACTGGGCAAAGTGGTGGGTGAGGGTAGTTGAAGGTTTCGTCAGGGTTTGTGTTGGGTTGACATGTAAGTACCAATAAAATTCTAAACCATGTCAAGCTTGTTCACAATAAATCGACTGCTTACAATTTAATGAATTTAAAACCGTTAGATTGTAATTTCGCGGTTTTTACAATATAACAGTGACATGGATTAAAAAGCCAAATAAAACGATTTCAGTTATTTTCTGTGATATATATAGATCAATGCTTTGATTTTTTGGCACAACAATTGTCTTTTCGCTCAGAATCTTATTTCTTAACAAGTAACGAACTCTCATTTTGTAATCTATGAAATACCTGTTTATTTTGGTTTGATTGATCTTCCATCCAAAAATTTGACACATATCCTTAGACTGTACTATTTATCATCGTAGTCCTAGTTATCCAAAACTATATATGTAATATGTGGTAGAACATCTTAATTATTATATGTTTTAAAACTTTGTTGCATTTTGTACTAAATCAACACACGAGATTTAATGCAACGATGCACTTATTTTTAAGGTATCATGGTATCGTATACGAGGGTCAAACTGAAAGTTCTTAGAACTGGCCACTTATAAACAATATAATAAAAAAAATATTCTAAAATTTGAAAATAGAACTCTTTGCCAATATTACTGAGTATATATTTCATTCATTTGTCATTTGTTTTACGATTTGGCGGCAAATTGAAAATTGTCTGTGTCACGTCAACATGAATTTAACACGAGAAAATTTTCGTGCAATGATTTTTTATGACTTTCGATGTCATTTAAGTCAACAAGAAAGTTATGATAGACTACGATTGGCCTTGGACGAATAAACCACTGGACGCGCAATGACATACAATTTCGCTTGTGCCCCCTTACCCACGAAGCGGGCTTTTTGGCCTCACTTACAGGTGACGTCTTGTCAGTATGGTGATAGAGCTCAGTAAGAAACATTGTCGGAAAAAATGGGTAAATGTGGCTTATTTTTGTATAAAAATTATAGCGGCAAGATAAAAATATTCATTGTCATCCGTAAGTAACGTTTTATCCCAAAAAAGCTGATATTTTTCATGAAAATAGTGAAATGTGTTTTCCAAGAGAAAAGTAACATTACCATTTAAAAAAGTGATGGTCAGTTACTACAAAATCAACAAGATAACGTATACTTTATACGGTAGGATTGTCGTATGTTTATCATTCGTTCTCTTGTCAGTTTAATTTTAATTGTGCTTGACAATTGTCGATAAATCGTGTCGATAAACATTAATTAAATTTTTAATATAAATTCTTTTAAAATAAAATGATAAATCTGTAAAAAGTTTCAATCGAGAATAGATTCAGGTAATCTTAAAAATACAACCGTTTGCTTTAAAATTTTAAACCTCATATTTTATGACAATACGTCTTTAAAATATAATTTCAGATTTATTGTGGATCCATTAAGTAATATAAAGTGGGTCGAAGGGAGACGAAATGGATTCCCACAAAACATCACCGAATATGTGGTATCCATTTAACACCAGTGTGATTTAATGCCAACGCAAAAATCTACTGCTTAATTATCCCATAGGAGGATTTAAATGGTGCTGGGCTGTATGTTCTTAAGGGTGGTTTCACAATGTCTTAGGAAGTTCTAGTTAGTGTTACTTGCCAGACCGTTCATATAAACGTTCTATGTTTCAGTTGTTCATTCGATGGTTTGTGCATTAAACATGCCCATAATGTAATTTATTATTTTAGTGATAAAAATTATATATCTTTTTACAAAAGATTCGTTCATTCATTCGTTCCGTACATATCGATAAAAAAATATCGACACTTTCATGCACTAAATGTCAAAAATTGACACGACAAGCTCCCCCCGCCCCGCAAAAATTGGCTAATGATGTTTTCATACATTCGCTCTTGCGTTTCATATCCAGTGGTTAATTCATCCAAGCGATTGGCCTTTCACGATGAAGCCCCATCTCGTGCGACTGTTTACAACTGGTTTAATGAGTTTAAACGTGGTCGCACTAATCTCACTGATGATGTACGTGAGGGACGGCCTTCTACGGCGACGACTGAAAATAACATCTGTGTTGTGCGGCGTATGATAGATACTGACAAAAGAGTGACCTATCAGCAGATTCGGACAAGCTTAGGCATCGGTATGAGTCAAGTGTACAAAATCCTCCACGAACATTTAGCGGTCAGGAAGCTTTGCGCCCGGTGGATACCTCATAATTTGACTAAGGCTCAAAAACTCCATCGTGTGGATTGGTGCCGTAAAATGATTGAAAGATTTAACGGAGGTGACTCAAATGCTGTGTTCGACATACTAACAGGTGACGAAAGCTGGATTTACTGTTATGATCCTGAAACCAAAAGACAATCTGCTCAGTGGGTGTTTCCTTTCGAGGAGTTGCCAACTAAAGTGAAGAGAGATCGAAGTGCGGGAAAAAAAATGGTGGCCTCGTTCTTTGGAAGGATAGGTCATTTCGCAACAATTGTGTTAGAGGATCAAAAAACAGTTTCTGCAGAATGGTACACTACCAATTGTTTGCCACTTGTCTTGGAAAAAGTTCGAGAGAAACGACCTCGCAGTAAGATCCTCCTTCACCACGACAACGCCTCGTCGCACACCGCCAAGCGAACGATCGACTATTTGGCGACATCAAACGTTGAATTACTGGGTCACCCGCCGTATAGCCCCGACCTCGCGCCTTGTGATTTTTATTTATTTCCAAAAATTAAAGAAAAACTTAAAGGAAAGCGGTTTATGAATGCTGAAGAAGCGGTGGCTGCGTATCGCGATGCCATTGAAGAGACCCCTAAGGACGAGTGGGCAAAGTGCTTTTCCCAGTGGTTCCATCGCATGCAGCGGTGTATTGACGTCAATGGACAATATTTTGAAAAGATATAATAAAACTAATAACTGGCTAATGTAATCAGTTTATGATTTTCTAAGAACTTTCAGTTTGACCCTCGTATAAGTGTATCGTTGCATTAAATCCCGTGTGTTGCTTATCTTGATTATTACCTATACTTTTTGTACATTCATGACGTCTTCTTTTTGTGTATCTAAAGTATATTTCAGTGTCAAATTATTGAATCATAAGTATTAAAGGAATAAATTAAACCAAATATTTGTTATAATTAATTGTATTTTATTGTATTAACATTTTACTAACACGATGTTGTTCGCATTCAACCATACGCTCAAAAATACATAGGGTAAATACATTTTTATTAAATAATAAAAGTATCTTACAAGATATGCTTATGCTTTATTATTGAGGTACATAAATATCTATCAGTGTTGTTAGTATCACAAATAAAAATGTCATTACTCTATATATTATACATACATAATATCATCATTTTTTATAGATTTATTGCATATAAGTCTTCAAGATCTATCACATAAAACTTACATTTAAAGTATACCTAAGTTACGATCGCCGAAATAAGTTATTCAAGTAGCATAAAAATACTGGGAAGAATATCATTCCGTGCAGAAATCCGAGTATAACTATGCTAAAGAACATTCTAAAGAAGAAGACCTCTATCATTTCGGTGTATGAGAAAGCTAACACTATGATTGGGATGTTAGTAAAAGTGATGCCAGTAATGATGGTGGCGCCCACCTTCTTCAAAGAATCTTTTATTTTATCGTCTGAATCCTCCGCACTAGTAGAAAAAGCATACGCAATATGACTACAGAACTCTACAGCAATACCTATGGATACAATAAGGTTGATACACGACACAGCGTTCAAGGGAATGTTCCAAATGTACATGACACCCATCATGTTAACAACAACCATGACTGTTGTGAACATCACGGCAAACGTTGTCAAGAAATTGAAACCTGAAGCCAGCAAGTTGAAGACCACAGCCCCTATCAAACAGTAAGCGAGAGAAGAGAAAGTGTCGGCCCACATTGTGAGGTACTGCTCGAAATACACGTAAAATACCGAGTAAGGGAACACTTCGATATCCTGCCCAGTCAATTCTTTGATTGCTGTCGAAATATTGGCACTAATCTCATAGCCGTATTTGATAGCAGTTATGTAATCCTTAGATGTCGCCAAGGCGGAGTGATATGCCATGAAGTTGGTGTCATAAACAGTTGCTTTACCTTCGGAGTCTAACACATAGTTAACGGCGCTGTAGTAGCTAGCCAGACCACCCCGGTTGCACGTCTCCGTTGGAGTATCTCGCAAGAAAAACGGTATGTATTTCTCGAAAGCTTCGACTGACGGCCGCAAACTACCGCCCGCCCAATCATCCATATCGATTTCACAAAACTGACACTCGGGAGAGATATCAGAACTGTCGCAAAAGCTTCCATCAGTTACGTTGTACTTACAACAAGAACCAGGCATACTGGTCCAGTCGATAAAATCATCAATCCAAGAATTGGAACTTCTCTCAATATACGTTATTTCGCTGTGTCGGGACGCTAAGAATATTTGCGTCACAAGAGATGTTTCGTTGCAAAGTCGACCACTACAAATAGCGTTCTGGTGGTGCACGTTAGTGAAGTTCAGTCCGCCTTTTAGAACAAAGTAGACAGGTGGACCGAACTGCATAAGTTGGTTGACAGCCTGCAAGTACCTGTAGACGTATGAGTCAACAGGAAGTGCCATTTCCTGATCCAAACCAACTTCTAACTTTGGAATCAACATTACACTTATCGCAGTTATGGCTACGAATAATACTACCACAACTATTTTAACGGTTGGTTTTAGAAGAGCGTTGGAATAGGGATCCATGAGTCTCTGTGCTACGCCTTGGTGAGGTGTTTCGGAATGGAGTGGATCTGTATCGTCCAAAACTTTCTTTTGAATGCAAAATAGAACGTCCAAACGTTTTTGAGCAGCTCTTTTGTAGTCAAGAGATATGAAAGCAATAACCGTAGTCATTTGGAAAATGAATAAGAAACCCAAAGAAAAACTAGCGAAAATGGCAAAATTGACAACAGCAGGGAAATTAGCGAGAGTACCTATCGCAAAGCAAGTTATCTGTGTAACTGAAGAAACAAATATAGAAGGCCCAACTGAGGACATCATTTTGGAAATCACAAACTTTCTTTTCTTCTCGAAACTAAAATTATCATCGTAGTCCTCATATTGTTTTAAATTGCTATCGACATTGTGCAACGTGTTTATCATGAGGAACACGTTATCAATACCGACAGAGAGCACGAAGAATGGTATGACATTGATAGCTAATAGCGTAGCAGTGATTTGAAAATAGCCCATCAATCCTAACGCACAGAATATAGATAAAACAACTACTAGAATACTACCAATTGCAACCATGACCTTACTGTCTATGAGCCAGGTCCTCCAGGACCGCACATTTCCGAGCGCGAAAATGACATAGATAAACATAATGATGTAGCTGATAGCAATCGGTACCGCCTCTGCTACAGAGACCCTTTGAATTTCATCTTCTACAGACCGCTCCGCACCGAAAGCCACTTCAACGAAATCTGGCTTCCAATTCGCCTCATAATCATGCATCAAGTCCAAGAACTTTGCCTCCCATTCCAAGACGGGGACAAGATCCTGTTTAAAAAGAAAGTTGGCTATAGGGAAATTGATTAACAAAGTATCGGCACTTAAAATATTTCCAGCTTCGTAACCACCCAAGCTGAGCTCCGGCTCTGCGCCTCCTCCCCACGACGCCATACAGTTCATGGCGAAATGGTTGTTTATACAGCCCAGCATCGTATTAAGATAAGTCTCGTTATTTATATTGTGTCTGTTATTGCCGAAATAGGTAGAAACTGACATAGAAACGCAATAATCTAAGTGTGGCTCGGTGCCCTGTGAGCGCAATGGAGCGTAACAAACTTCCTCCAAACTGGGGCCTGCTGTCTCATTGTTTATAGCTATAATAGCATCTTCTAGTCTTATCAATTCTTGTATCGCTTCATAACGGAATGCAGGCCCGTACGTTGTGCTCACATTAGACGTAGTCGAATTGATGGTAAAAGGATCCAAATTAAAACGTAAAAACACTTGAGCTGCTCGATAAAAAGGACCGAATCTTGTGTTGAAGTAGTCTAGCTCTTGTCGACTACGAGACCCCGGTGCTGACCATAGTTCAATGGGGTTTGCCGTAAGCCTCAGATTCAATAGTCCAAAAAGCATACCGAATCCGATCCACGTCGTAATCATGATTATCAAAATAGCATGATTAGCGGAGAATCCACCAATATCGGCAAACATATTCTCAAAAAAGCGAGTGCTTTTACTAGTGGCCGTAGAGCTTGCAGGTTTTTCAGTTCTTCTTACTTCTCTTACGGTTAAGAAGGTAAAAAATATCACAGCTAAGACAAAGAAAACTATACCTACTGAGAACGCGATGCAGTTTATTGACAAGAACACTGTGCATGGTTCTGGGATGAATGGTTCGGCGCCTTCGGGGCACGTGACGATGCAGTCGACGCAGCTGCAAGGCAGATCTCCTTCGACAGTTTCGTTACACGGAGGCGCTCGCACGCTCATCGAGTCTTCGGTCGTCTCCCATTTTAAAAAGTTGACTTGGACCGGAGCGAGTGGGTTGACAGATTTGTCACCGGTGAAGCTGAACCAGGCCTGGGGCGTGCAGACTGGTGCATTACCACACATCAGATTGATCGCCGGAATTCCTGTCTGAGGCACTATCACAGCGGAGCAGGATGCGTGAGCGTCGTTCATGAAGCTCTCGTGCATTCTGTAGTCTATCTCGTTGACATACCGCGTGTTGTTTGTACCCAGCCCTTCGTATACAGTGACGAAGTTGTGCTGGTTGGGGGAACAGTTAAGCTCGCAGACCTGGCGGGCGAAATTGCGGAGGCAAACCGGGCATCGGCCGAGGACTCCGTCGGCTAACATGAGACTCTGCGTCATTCCACGCAGCTGGTCCAAATCGCAGCACACGCGGATCTGGTCGTCAGGTAACGGCTCCCCGAATTCGTCGCGAGCCAAGTCGGGACATCTGTGTTTGATGATAGACACCGCTTCATCGGCTTCTTCTGGGGTTAGGTCTTCAATTATTGGAGGGGCGTCCATATCCACAGGGCAGTTCTGTTGGAACCCGCCCACGGTGTAACACTCTCCTCTCATGACACATCTCGCCGAGGTCTGTCCGAGCAGGAACAACAAAGTCACTGTTATAATTTCAGACTTCATTTTTATTTTTTATTTAACTGCTAAACTAATTCATCGTCCCGGGATGAGCCGCGCGCACTCGCTTGCGTTCCGAAATGGTCGATGTAATTGGGACGGTTGATTAACCATCGATTTCGATATGCTATCGGGAATTAGCCGATATGGCGATTAGTGACTTTGACTATCAACATTTCTGTCTTTAGATAATGAGGCGATAAAATGTGACTGCGAAGGCGTAGTGGACGCAGGTGTGGATTGGGTCCTTGGGGAGTTGTTTTACTCTCCCTTCGCTCAGCTGGCTTCGTAGATAGAAACATCTCCACACATATAAAAGAGCCAATAATCTGCGGCCCGTTTCGATCGCTTCTTGTTAAATATTTACGGAATGTTGGCGGTAAAAGTAATACTCGTATTCGAGGGGAACATCAATAATACAGCGTGTTACGATGTCGTCTCTCGTAAAATGCGAGTTAACAGACCACTTTTGAGGAAGGTAGTTGTGTAATGTGCTGAATTTGAATCAGTGTCTGTCGCCTAGACAACAAAAACACTAGGCATAAATATTTGTAGGAAAACTTTACTTTATACATATAATACGTTTACTATATTGCTATCAAGTTAAAGCCTTCTCTTAACTTTAATGAACAATTTAATTATAAATTATAAATTTATCAGGTTACATTAATAAATTAGAAAGTATCGGTAACTTTAAATGACGTAATTTTATATCATACTCTCTTTTCGATTTAAGTGTTAAACAGATTTCAATAAACATGTTAAATTGACCAGCAACATAATTGCCGTAGCAATTCCATCAGTTGGAACTGGAAGGGTCGCAAGTGTAATCGATTCCCTAACTGGGTCCAACGCAGCACGTGTGAACTCTATTAGATTAAATTATGGGAACTTGTTAACAGTTTCCATTCAATTTATTGCTAATTACTTGCAGGAACGATTATGAAAAAAATATTACATATAATATGTAGAGCTCTCTTAATATTCAAAAGATTTTATTCAACTTTAATACTTGAATAAAAATTGGCCGAGTGCGAATCGGATTAGCGTACTGAGGCTTTCGGGGGTTCACCTGATTAATGATTCTAAGGACCTCAATATTATTATCTATAGACATCTTACACGCGTACGTTTGGATATTCAATAAGTTTTAGTTTCAAGTATTCCCCTTAAAAAATATATGACCCTTTTTTATTTGTGCTTAAAAGCATCAACTGTGTAATGCTAATAGTTTCAGAATAAAGTGGTTTTGAAATAAGGTCAGACAGACTCAACGAAACTGTAAGGATTCCGGTTTTTGCCATTCGGCTACGGAGCCTTTAATGTAATTAAGAGGAGTATATGAAGAGTGTTCATAGAATCTTCATTTTTACCTATTTAAAACGATTAAATAATCTGTTATCGAATGCATACATAGACGATTAACATACATCACCTATCTAACTTCGGACTTATAAAATAAATCATTAACCTAAAAATACACAATTTAAGCTTTAATTCAGTACTTTTTAACATGACATGCACCTTAGACTTATTAATCAATATTGTACAAAGAACTAACCTACAAGATAGTAGAAAAACTAAGAAGGATAAGAAAAAAAACAAGAGATGTGCTTCGTGGCTTCTTAATATTTTTTACACAATCAGCCATTACCTTGTTAGTTTTAAAAAAGAAAGAAATAATGTGTGTGTGATGTCCTTAATCAATAAACGCTTCTGATAATGGACTATATCATTTGTACAAAGACACACCAACAAACGCTCACACGAGGTCACAACAAAATACAAAAATACAATTTAGAAAATATTACATAACAACCAACAAAAAACTAAAAAGACAAGGTAACTGATATAAGTAAGTATTAATTATAAAACAATGCCAGCCAAGCAGTCTGCGGGTGACGTCGGTGACATCCGAACAGAAAGGATCTCACTCATTTATCTTTTATCTCCACGTCTTACCCCCACATTGACCACATTTCACAAACCATCATCCCTAAATTCCCTAATTTCACTAATCACCGTAGAATATCTGCGCGTTGACAAGTCGCGTGCTGTCAAGATGGATGGCTTGATTGCAGTCTTGGGAAATCAACGCAGGGCGCGTTCTTTGTAATTGATATGTAATTGGAGGGAGACTGGCCAATTCACACGGTCGACTGGCTGTAATGGAATTGGAATAGAATTCCTCATTTACCTACATTAAACTTACTATATCTATTTTACGTATTCGTTTCAATATTGTACCGTTGTACATGTTTTATGTGTAATAAATTGAGTACCTTAATATATTTAGTATTCATCGGATCCACATTAACATTTTCATCACATTATCTTTGTTTTTCCATGCTTTCATTTCCTTTTTCCATCCAAAGATTGCTGGTTCGTTTGCTGTAAACACGAACATAAGAGTTAATCATAGATTCTATCTACCATAACGCAGTTCGTATTTTCTCCCTAAAAAGTCGTACTGTAGACATTAAACTATAGGCATTACCTGCCTTTCTACTCTTCTTATTACTATTACTCTTTATTTTTGGATTATTGATGTTTTCTAATCCTTTTTGAACAATATTTATTGTGAATCTAAAAATGTCAAACTTTCAAAGCTCTGTTATTCTACTTTTCTTTACATAATACTGTAAAAATAGTTGTGTTTTACCTTTGTTTGCAATTTTCCTTTAATTTGCATTGGGTGATGTCATATATATTGCCTTTGGTATTTATAATGTCAACAAGGTTGCTATGGTGTTATTGATACTGAAGTCATGTATCTTGAATTCCTTAAGTTTATTATAACCAAATTATATTATTGGTGTTTCTAAATTGTATCAATTTAATAATTTAATAATTTAATAATTTTATAATTTAATTTTCTTTGCGTCGCAAGAATTTACCATATTCTGTTGAAGATGTAAAGAATATTACTAATTCCTGTCCTACATGTGCTGAAATCAAACCGCGTTTCATGAAATCACGGGGTAAGCTTATAAAAGCAACGTCGCCTTTCGAAAGACTAAACATAGATTTTAAAGGGCCATTACCAGGACCTAATAAATACATTTTAACAATCATTGATGAGTATAGTCGGTTCCCGTTTGCTTACGCATGTAAAGACATTTCGACTGCCACTGTGATAAAGTGTCTCAAAGATTTATTTAGTATGTTTGGTACACCTGCCTACATACATAGTGACCGAGGAACATCATTTATGTCAGAAGAGTTGAACGAATTTCTCAATCCGTTAGGAGTAGCCCGTAGTAGAACAACACCTTATAACCCTAGTGGGAACGGACAAGTTGAGCGGCTAAATGGGACCCTATGGAGAACCATCAAACTAGCGCTTCGGTCGAAAGACTTGCCGATTGATTACTGGGAAAATGTTCTGCCTTTGGCGCTGCATTCAATTAGATCTCTTTTGTGTACTGCTACTAACGCTACTCCCCATGAAAGATTATTCTCTTTTTCTAGAAGGTCTGCAAATGGAGAATCATTACCTTTGCTTTCACCAGGCCCAGCATTAGTAAAAAAACATGTTCGAAACAAGAACGACCCATTAGTTGAAGAAGTGGAATTGTTGCAGTGCACTCCTCATTACTCATACATCCGGTATCCTAATGGGCGAGAATCTACAATTTCGAATCGACACCTAGCTCCTCTGCCTTCGAATGATGATAGCAACGGTGTTGATAGTGTTCAGGAAGCTCCTACTAACGACGACACGGTTCAAGATCTGCCTATGCCGGATGAGAGTAGCTTTACTGACTTGGAGCCAGTTTCGATTCCACCTGTTGTTGAAAGAAACGAAAGACCAGTAAGGCAAAGGAACCCGCCTAAATATTTGGCCAATTACCAGTTGAAGTAAGGGTACAGAAAATAAACTTAGTGGGGGAGAATGTCATATATATTGTCTTTGGTATTTATAATGTCAACAAGGTTGCTATGGTGTTATTGATACTGAAGTCATGTATCTTGAATTCCTTAAGTTTATTATAACCAAATTATATTATTGGTGTTTCTAAATTGTATCAGGTGATGATTCGTTTTCCTGTATTTTCGTAATTTGCTTGATTTTTGACAGTATTTTTATCTTTATTGACATGGTTGTTATGACAATATCTTTCAAAGTCTGACAACTTCTATCAAAGTTTATTACTTTTTCGGGTTTAATCCTCTGTAAACCACCAGTATTCATGTTCTATTTTTGAACCTACCTCGATCTAAATTTGAACGGCCCCGGCCCCCTATATAAGCCTTTATTTTTTTCATTCTATTCATTCGATTCCGAGTTCTAAGCTCGAACAGTTCTATTATACTTCAAGAAATAAACACTCTACATCTTCCCTCAAGAAGTCTTGAAGAACCGCCGGTGACTACTGAAACACCTCCTCACGCTAGGGGAGGGACCGGACACCGGAGGAGTATCCAAGCCCATTGACTGCAGTAACACCTCCTCGCTCTAGGGGAGGGACCTGTCTCCTTCTCGGAAGAGGATCCGAGACCAAGTACTTCTGGCACTCCAACTGATCATAACATTTTCTATATAGTGCCCGTTACCCTCATTACTGCACATCGGCGTCACTGCTCTTCACGGCGCCTGTCACCGCTGCACATCGGCGTCACTGTTCTTCACGGTGCCTGTCACCGCTGCACATCGGCGTCACTGCTCTTCACGGCGCCTGTCACTGCTGCACATCGGCGTCGCTGCTACCTCCGCTGTGTCGGCCCTGCACTCCGACGCCGCCCTTTGCTGCCTCCAGGACAATACTTATTGAAGATTTGAAGATACTTACTCACGCCCACTGCACTTTACTTACATTCATACAGACATCACCTCATCTCATTTTTCGGTACTGTATTCTTTTTGTTTTAATATAAATTCTATTCCCTCTTCTACCTCTTTCTTTTACCTTCTTCTCTACTTCTCCACATTTGTCGCTTCACGACAATATGTATACTAAACCTAAACATAGAAGGTTTAAATATGATTTCTTATCAAAATGTCATAAAACTATCAAAACCACTGCAGGTCTTAGGCCCAATTCCTCATCTCAGTAGGTAATGGATGTCACTAAAATTATGATTATGAAAACCAAAATGCACTAAAAAGTCTTAAATAAACTCTTCACCGTTGAAAGGAAAGGAATCCGTTTTAGGCAAACAATTTCTTTCCGGAGTCGGTGCCATCACTTTGACCATCAAGCATTGCTTGCAAAGCATCAAGCATTTCAAAACCAAAATGCACTAAAAAGTCTTAAATAAACTCTTCACCGTTGAAAGGAAAGGAATCCGTTTTAGGCAAACAATTTCTTTTTGGTGCCATCACTTTGACCATCAAGCAAAGGCACCGACTCCAAAAAGAAATTGTTCCTATCCTTTCAACGGTGAAGAGTTTATTTAAGACTTTTTAGTGCATTTTGGTTTTGAAGTCGGTTTTTACTTTTTTTAAAGTTCATTACATTTCTTCATTTTTAGTGATAACATAAGAGGGGGGGAGAGTTGCACCTTATGATTCTATTTTTTAGAAGCTACAAATTACCTATCATAAGTTCTGTCATTATAATTACTGAACTCCTTATCGTTAAGGAGTTCCACCATCAGCTCAGCCCCACAAGATGTTGACTATCAGGCGTAACAACACGTCAACATTAAGATTCTAGTAAAGAAACACTATACGTGCCTTTAAAATTTGAGGGTTTCCCTCGATTACACCAAGATCCCATCATCAGATCCCAAAATGGAAAAAATGGGACCAACTAGAAGGTACACCCTTTAAGTAGATGAAAAAAATTTTCGATTCGGTCGACAAACGACTGAGATATGAGGTAACATACATACAAAAAAAAAAGACATATATACAGTCGAATTGATAACCTCCTCCTTTTTTGCAGTCGGTTAATTATTATGGTTAAATGTCGTAACACCAGTGGTTGAATATTTATTATTGTTCGTGTTTTAAAGAAAAAAATACCTTAATCAAATGCCAGAATAGCCATTTTAAAGACCATTGTTCATGATATATTTTTAAATTCAACCATTACTATCGATCACGCAACCGAGCCTTTGTATTAAGGGAGAATCGTTAATTTATCATCGATTATTTAATCGAAATAGGTAATTATGAATCATAGAAGTTTGATGCAGCAGAATGAAACAGATGACTTTTCAGTTGTCATAATTTGATTACAGCGAAACGTCAAAAAGGTCTGCGCTAAGGAACAACTTTATATGGAAAGAAGCGCGAGGGGGTAGTAAAAATATTCAAAGTTCAATCAAAATTACTAGGTAAATAGTATTTATTCAGAAAATATATAAAAATATTGCATAAAAACCGGCCAAGTGTGAGTCGGACTCGCGCACTGAGGGTTCCGTGCCAACGTTAACTTAATTGGGGAATCCACTTACTTCCACTTAGTTAAATACCACAATATTTTGTTGACAGCAAATATAACTTTGTTATTCTTGGTGTTTGTATGAAGAACAATGTTATGTTTGCGGTTATTGAAAATGTGCTATATCTCAAAAACTTCTTGTTCGATCCCGTCTGAACAAATTTTCGTTGAAAGTATTTGTTTAGATCTACATTACATATATTTTTTTAAATTTACACTCACTAGTTTTGAAGTTAGACGATGGTGGGGGGGGGGGGGGGGGGAGCGCCCATTTTACCACTTTGGAAGCGTCTAGCTATAAAACGTAAGACTTTAAAAGAAAATGGTTTTAGAAACCTCTGTCATTTTAAAAGATCTATCCATAGACACCCCACACGCATAGGTTTGACAAAAAAAAACGATTGATTTTCATATATCCCCCCCCCCCCCTAAATATCATTATTTTTTCTTTTATTGTATAAGAATCGCAAAGCGCTTAACAAGATACATCTCCTACCAAATTTCAACAGTGTGATGCTTATAGTTGCAGAATAAATTGGCTGTTATATACGGACGGACAGACAGACAGACTTGACGAAACTATAAGGTTTCCTTTTTTTGCCATTCGGCTACGGAACCCTCAAAATGACGAACGACTTAATGCTAAAAGCATTCTTCGCAAACCAAATGTAGTGAAAAATTATTATCTTTTATTCGCAGACACCTACAGCCATCTAGTGGCATAGACCTATATTTAATTCTTGCTCTCGGGTGTATGCTTTATTTCAGATTGTGCAGTGCTTTTTCAATGAACATGCTAGCTCATGCACTTTCACTGCCATCTAGCGGCGAATAGTATGACTATTTGTTTTAACTTCTCGTCGATAGACAGCGGTATAAGTTTTTTTTATTTTCATGTCTGTTTTAATATTATTAGATAAATGCACGTCAATGTTATTATATGGAATTTATCGAGCGTAAGTAATACAACAATTTGGCAGCATGCAGCAATACGCAGATGCAAACAGGTAGTTTGTACAGTCACCGACTAGGCATGCGCGAAATTACAAGTTCCACTTTACTTCGATGAAACACAGGGGTATTTCTTCTTGCACTGTGGAAGGCAGTACTTGCTTCATGCATATGCGTTATTTATTACTAGTGCAGTCGTAAAATTAAGCATCTATGACGAATAATAGCGTGCTGTACGCTCATAAAGGTGGTTTCTAGAGTTGTTCAGATTCAAATGTACTTACAATAGTTTTAGAACACACATCTGTGTTGTTATATATCTATCTATTTAAATGAGTAAAATTGTGGTTCGCACAAAAGTATCATAGTAGAGTCATAACAATATTAGGATATTTATTGTATCTCAACTACATGCAGTAATCATGACACATTCATCATAGTACTCAAACTATTGTTAAGACTTTGGTAAAGTCTTTTACTTGTGCCTAATTACTCAAAACTGACTAAGATTGCGTCATAAATATTTTTTTTTACTTATAGTACTTTACAGCAAGGAGTATATTTTCCTTTATTTTTTACTTTCCTTTATTATTATAACTAAATGTAATTTTATGTATACGCATGACTATTTATGTAACATACGTTGAGGTTAACATTCAGCCAACATCATGGAGTCTACATTTGACTACTGAACGATGTCTATGCGATAAGAAGAGTATAACGGCTTTAACTGTTTGTATCTGAGCAATTACTATTACATCATAGAAATGCTAGGAGATTATCTATGATACTGCTACATTTGCTCGTATAGTATGATAAAACCTAGTTCATAGAGTAACCTAGTATTATATTATCTGGGGAGTAACTACCTATTACAATCTATTAATGTATCGTCATACGCAGTTATATCCGCTTTGATTTCTTATCTATCACCAATTACATTTCTTTATTTTTAATCTCCACTTTTCTTAGCTAAAGTACCTTCTATCTGAATAAGGAATTCGGATTGAAATCAAAACACAACTCCAAGCTCTTCTCTCCGCTTTGGTTTAGTACCTTTTTTTTGCAAAGAAAGCAGATATTTAGGTTACAGTCTTAACTTGCTTATAAATATAAAAGTTCAAAATTACAGACTAAACTGTATTTCAACAATACACACAAAACACAAAGTCTCGCGCAAACTCAACCCTCGCTGTCTTATCTTCGCATTATCTGATGCATTATCAAGATCAATTCTTTCAGTTGTTATAACTGGTCTCGAGGTTGCCTATTTAGGCAATAGCTTGCAATAATGGCGCCTGTAGTCTTGAACCCGGCCCACGGAGCACGGTAAACACAGCCGCTGCCAACACTCCACGTCACGGCTCCCGCGTCACTCCCGTGTTTACGAGAGGGGATCCGACTCCAGGATCGCATACGACACGTCATTATACACGTCCATTATTCACCAATGTCATGAATGTCTCTTTTTTCCTTCACTGATAACTCTTTTTCTTACTATTTTTGGCTAAATATTCCTCACAGAGATGAATCCTTATTTTCCTATACTCCTAGCGAAGTAGTTATTCATATTGGTTTTTTTTTACTAATAATCATTTTGTTTCATTCATTTTTTTTATCTCAGATAATTATGTGTAGGTGGGAAGAAGTGTCAAGTTTGAAATTATTATTCCATCTAATTTCATAGACCAAGGAGCCTATTTTTGAATCACTCGCGTTAAAATGGCGTGTGATATACATTGATTAATGTCAGATTTGCGTATAAAAACAGTTTAATTCCAAACAGGAGTAATTAATATAAATGTTACTTAATTTTGTGAGTATTGTCTTTTATATTTTGCTTGGTTTTCTTTGATTCCGAGTTCGCTTTCTAACGAAAATTACACGCCATATCGAAGCGAGTGATTCAAGAATAGGGGCCCATATCCTTTATCCTCGGCCTCCGGGTAGCTTTAGAGATTTAATTTTAGAGGATCGAGGAATTTCCAGAATAAAATACTCTTCGATCTGCAAATTTGCTAAGACTATTTGCCTTATTTCCATCTCAAACTCAGGATCTCTTGATACTAGAATATTTAGAATAATAAGATTCTGTGATTTGTCGTATTACCGTGAAAACCCTCAACAGTTAGATTCCGGCGTGTAAATTTACCACCGGCCCCGACACGCAATGTCGCGCGCGTTTCGCGAGGAATTCGCTCCACGCCCAAATATAAAGTAAATGATAAACCAAAATAAACCCACAGGAAGCTGGATACACCGGAATGTGTCCGGGATGAAATCATTTGGGGAACATGCGTCTTTCTTTTATGACTGAGTTTATGTATCAAACATTATAAAGCTCTGTTACAAAATCATATTTGCTTTAATTTTAACATCAATAATTTAAGACTTGTTACTGCAGTTTTCTTTATTCGTCTATATTTCAAGGCATTTTTAGTTCGACGACAAAATTACTTTTCTTATAAGGAATATTCGTCGAATAAAAAACAATATGCCTAATTTGAAAATTTTAATTGTCAGCAATCATTTATGTCAATAGCATTTTAAAATCGGTCGCTTTATACTTGTTTCGTCGGATTAGAAATGCATACTACTTACTTACATACACGTTGACGCAATGATAACGAAATAACAAGAATAGGAATATGATTTAGAGTCGATTTTACCAACACCAGATAATACTTATCCGACCAAATAAGTTTAAAACGACCGATTTTAAAATGACATACAGATGAATGATTGCTGACAAATAGGTGAAATTTTCAATTAAGTCGTTTTGTATCATATTCAACGAATATTCCTTATTTGACCTTGGAAAAATCTTTTATGGTGCGATCACACCTTTTACACACACTGTTCTGCCACAGGTGCCATAGCACTTATAAGAAAGAGTCCACCTTTGCAGCTTTATTTCAAATTATTGTTAAAGAAAAAAAAATCTTCATTTTAATTTTCATACAACCTATTCCCCTTTTCAATCAATTCCCCTTTTTCTTTATAAAAGGAAAACATTAATGTAAGATGTTTTTATAAGAATTAAAGCTCTTACTAATAATAGGTTGTCATCATTGACAGACAGTACATTTTTATTGTATTTTCCTCTCCATATTTTTTCCATGGAATATTCCAGAAGATATCCAACGCAGCACTCACCGAACAAAGGGGCACTAACTGAATCAGTGGAGAGGTCATGTTACCGGCCTCCCACGTGCTTATTATGTCGACTATACTTGATCTTCAACTGATTTAGCCATGGGATACGGCGGTCAACTGTATTAGATGTCTGGAATATTTTGGGCTGATATAATGGGCAATCATTTGTGTGATTTCAACCGGCGTAGGACTTCCACCGATAAACGACCAAACTGGATGCAAACCGCTTGTGATCGGTCGCTGTGGAAAAGCGTGAGGGAGGCCTATGTTCAGCAGTGGACGTCCTTAGGGCTGATAATGATGATGATGATGATAATTAGTGTGATTTAACTCAAAAAATTTTCATAGCAAAGCAACTCTATATTACCTAAAGTCGATATAAAAGGTACTTAGAATCTTATTCGAATTAAAATAAATAATTTTAAATATTGTGCACGAAGTACTACAGTAAAGTATTCGTAAATCTTATAAAATACCCAATATATTCAATTTTTTTCATGAGTGCACGTTTTCCGATCGTTATGCGTTAGAACGCTTCGATATTGAATTATACAAGTAAATCCGAGATAAGAAAACGACTTAAGGTCGGTTTTTTAGGTTTTGTATTCGACATCAAGTAATAAAGATTGTAATTAATAAAATTATCTGGCTTTTATTAAATTTCTGGAAACTTTTCAACAACGTAGACCGTCATTAATAGTTTGAGTCTATTTCTTTACACAAATAGCTCAATTTTAAACGCTTGCAATACATTCCATCTCTGCTTTTCGACTTAGAGTTTCATTTGGAAAGTGGTCGTCTGAAGAAAGGACTTGCTGTTTATAAACACCGCTCAAAATATTTATATTTCCAACTCTCGCTGCGAATCACTGGTATCCAGCAGTTCACCACGCTTCGTGGAATTTTTTTCATGTCAAAAGCGATTTACAAAACGAAGAAGCAACATAATTCTTAATGTCAAAAGCTTAGTGCCTACTGAAGCTCCTTGTTCTTGTTCAAGTTCACTGCTCTGTTAAGGTACTAAGTATTATATTATGTGGGGTTAAGGTTAAGCCTCAAGATTTGTTGAATGGTAGTACGTAAATACAAGTATACCCGTAAAGATGTAAATTAGCAAATGCGAACGTTTCTTGAAAATTACCAAATACAAATCTCATTATTTAAACACAAACATATTTTTTTTAAACGGTGAATACATTTTGACCTAACAGAGACGAGGTCTTTACAAAATATGTTCACGTGTCGCTCACTTAAGTAAAATACTTAGATATATCCTCATATACCTCTAAATTATTTCATGACCTTCATAAATACAAGTAAATATTTAATAAATACATGATGATTTCTCAAATGGGATGACGTACGACTGCTATAAAATATAGATTCGGCTGCACTTTTCAATTTTTATACAAAGCGAAGCAATCATATTTCATAGTACCCAACGACTTCAATATTTGCATCATGTAAGCACTATGTAATCATGTCATGTAAGCGTGGTAAGAAAAAAATGCACCGAAATTCGCAGAAAACGAGCGCGACCCGCATGCATCCCCCGCTTCCTTGTTTATTTATATTGCATCATTATCTGCATTTATCAGTCGTTAACCTTTCGACCACGTGCTGTAGTAGTATCCATAGTATTTTGTTGGATTTGAAGCTGTAGCTCCGATACCAGCAAACAAAATTCTCCATTCAAGCTCTAGAGAAAGACAGGTAACAAAAATCATTTGCCGACGACCGAGAAGTATACATAGCACAGAGCTATTCGTAAAATAGAACGTTAAGTTGTCCGTTGTGACAGAGACGGAGATATATAGATTTCGGTATGTGGAAAGAGTGCTGACCGGTTAGGTCAGAGCGTCTGCGTTGACTTCGTTCGAGCGAGAGGGTGATATGCTATGTTGCTGTAGTTAGAGAAGCATAACCGAAGGTTGCGTGTTTTATCGTGGAATTTTCCACTGCAGACAATGAAACTTGAACGCATGGGAGAGCTTAGTGATGCAGTCTGAGTAAGTTATCGAGCAATTTATTGATTTATTGACGAGTTTATTTCATCCCTTGGATAAAAGCCAACATTCTTTGGCAATAGTTTGGTAGCTCCTAATGTGGCATGTCCAATTTAATACCATTGATTTATATTAGACGCTATGTCCGCTCTAAATGACTTTCACACGCCAAGTCACCAAAGTCAAAAACTCGACAGCATTCATCAAGAAACAAATTCCCAAACAAAACCTGTCTGAAAGAAGACCTTTAATTTTAAAATACACAATCAATTTTCCTTAATGGATTTCTAAAATGTTGAGTGATTGCTATTCATTTCAAGTGTTGACTGACAAAGTTAATAAATCAATATTAGATAAGAGCCCCTATTTTTGAATCACTCGCGTCATTATGGCGAGTGAAACTCATTCATTAAAGTCGAATTTTCGAATGAAAATCAGTTGAAATTCACATAGGAGGGATTTGAAAAAAGATAAATGATTTTTTTTAGTACTTACGTCAATAATTCGCTTGATTATCGTAGATTTTGAATTGGTTTTTGAACAAATATCACACGCCATATTTAAGCGAGTGATTCAAAAATAGAGGCCAAGAAGTAACTTATAATATTCTCAAAGTGACACAACAAGCTGATATAGTTATCTAGTTTACTTTATCGCAGCTTTGCGTCGTCCGTGACCTCAAGCCTCAGTAAATAATGATAAGGTTTGTTTGATACTTACATCAAAACCTACTCACTTTTCTCTTTCGTTATCATGGAACTTATGAAAGTGTGTCATTAAAATGCTTGAATTTTGTTAAAAAGTTATATTAAATATAGCATTGTAACTTATTGTATTGTAAGAGAAGAAAATAAGGAAGATTGATTTATTGATAAACATTTTTGTAGATAATAGTGTGATTCTATATTCTGATTTCATGATCAAAGAGCGCTCCGGCTTTTCACGACGTTTGCAATTACTAAAATAACTGCATACTTTAATTTAAAATCTACCATATGCCCACTCAGTAATATTATAATGCAGCAGATACTTTTTATATGAGCAGTTTCAAAATTTGCTTTTTAATAGGTACAGTCTGGCGACTGCACATCAGATAACCCATTTTTGTTACAAACTAGCTCTTATTACAATGGCATTAGACACCGCAGTGTTTAGCTTGATGTGCTGTTGTCCGTACAAACTCACCTATTTTTTGTTTGTTATATTAGTTTTTAATATTCTCCTACCGATTTGACGGCCTCCTCTCAACGGAGATCGGCAATCTTGCCGTCTCAGGGATATTATAGTGCCTATATGTGTGCTTTAACACAAGTGCACTCCCTATTCTTTCTCTCAATGATTCGGTGATATTATGCATCGTTGGTGTAGTGGTTATATATAGTACCGATTAAGTAAATTAAGTTATCGATATCGACACGCAATGACCTCGAAGGTCCCACCCCTACGCGCGTCGGCGATGCCGCGCTTGCATAATTGCGCTAACGGCCGTCTGGTGCTCAGCTGAGCGGCCGACACTGATTGTAAGGAGCTGGTTCTGTTCCTTACCCTTGGGGAAGGCCTATGTCTAGCAGAGACAAATTGTTACTAAAATTAGGAGCTTGGGGAAACACTCTTTCGTAGGCAAAGATTTTATCTTTACTATGGTACTTAAAGACTAAGGGAAATCCTAATGTAGGGTTTCGTAATATGTTTCTATAGCGTGTAATACAGTTCGCAATTCCTATAATAATTTCATCATGAATTCACGCACATCGTACATTTTATCTGCCAATAAAAAAGCACTACTGCCCACAGACCTTTAATAAAGAGAGAAAAAAGACAAATACTGATTCTGCAAATGCTTCTGACCGTCTACGTGCCACATTTTCATAAATAAAACGACTGAAATGTCCTAAAAAACTGTGTCAATTAAAAATGATCCTGTTTTAGTTTTATTTGCCCATATATAGGGAAATAAATGTAAGTTCATGATGATTATTTATAAATACACTTATCCTATTAAAATTACGCCCTTGAATGTTACACAATATGTGTATTGTTGAAATCTTTATCTTCACGGTTTAAAAAGTAACACTCTACTTCCACATTATTTTAACTTTACTGCTTCAGACATAAGAGCTGCAATTAAAATTGTCCCTACTGCTTGCTGATATAAATAAAGCACATACAATTTTTCCTGATTTACTACGGACGGATATCACAAACATTATTCACGCTCAGTTCAATTAAAATAATCACTATATAACTGGTTAAAACCAGATCTTGGGTATTTATTGAAGATCAAAGCAACTTTAATAATGGGAAATAATGTCCTTGTCGTAATTATTATATGTGTATGTACCTAAAGACTTAGGAGTAATTACATTTATTTTCATAAATTTGCTTTTTCTAAAGTTAATTGAACTATTGCTAGAAGAAAAAAGACTACTTTAGAATTGTAGTGACAGATGTAAACTTTGTGCTTAAAATGGTACTGCGTCTGTCTGTTATTTGGGAAAGACAAGTAGAAACTGCTAGACCATTTCTCGTTGAAACTACTCTCCTCATTTGTGAGTCGTCTTCCCAGGAAGAGTTAGTTGATGTGTATATAATATCCTAGTCATTAAATTAATATCCTTTGGACATTCCCACACATCGCCATCTAGCCCCAAAGTAAGCTACTCAAAGCTTGTGTTATGGGTGCCAGACAACGGATATAATACTTAAATACTTTTTGTTTGTAAATACATACATGATATACATAGAAAACACCCAGACCAATACAAACAGACATGTTCATGCACACAAATGTTTTGTATTGTGCGGGGATCGAACCCGCACCCGCTGCGTAGTAGGCGATTTCTCGACCACTACACCAGACGGGTCGTCAAATATCCTAGTCATTCATAAGCAATGGTGATATTTGATGCGGCCATTTCATGCGTGGGAGGTGAATAGGTCACAGAGTCAAGGTTATAAAATACAGAAATAAATTCCTGGAGGCATTCGGACGTAAGTCTTGGATCGGTTAGAATCGTGATAGTAAAATATTAATTAATTTAATTTTATTGTAAATGGCGCGAGATAATGAGTTTAAGTGATTAGTAATACTATAAAGTGTTACTTAGTAATGTGTTACTATAAATAATGAAGAAATATGAATTTTCAAGAAAGCATCGCATTTTATTGAGAGCTATATTGATTTGCGTTAAGAAATCCTTACTAAGAAATACTTCAGATCGGTAGATAACCATATTGACGGATTTTGATTTGTACGATGTACCTAAATAGCTAAATGATTTTTGATTGATTTGATGATTGATTTTGAATAAATTTTCTGCCATTTTAGCTGTGATCATCGGAATATTTTGAAAAATATTTTTAGAAAATATTCTTACTTAGTACTTGACAACATGATTCTTTCTATTTATGGTTTTAGTGATTATTATAACTTACTAGAATTACAGTTAAGACAAGTTTCAGTAGATTAGGTTTGATTTTATTTCGGTTTTAATTCCAAAACAGAAAGCATTGTAAGATAACTGAGGAAACCCTTTTCAAAATCAGTTAAAAATAAAGACGCTTACATGTCTTTGATGAATATTTATGAAGGTGAACTGTCTTCAAATAAATTAGTGAAAAAATAGAACGAGTGCTATTTTTATAGAGCACTTTAAAATATTTGACTGCGAGAGTAGGAAGTTTCAAATTTGATGAAAGAATTCAGCAAATTATCTCCGGCGTTTCACAACCTTGATTTCGGTTTACATTCTTTCAGTCGCCTTGTACTGGCCGTTTATTTAGTTTTTTAGACTAAATAAAACAAACTTTTACCAATGCAGCGTAATGTTTTGGCTAATTTATAAACGAAGGTTTAAAAACAACTATTAAATAAATAAATAAATAAATAAATATCTTTTGGACATTCCCACACATCGCCATCTAGTCCCAAAGTAAGCTACTCAAAGCTTGTGTTATGGGTGCCAGACAACGGATATAATACTTAAATACTTTTTGTTTGTAAATACATACATGATATACATAGAAAACACCCAGACCAATACAAACAGACATGTTCATGCACACAAATGTTTGTATTGTGCGGGGATCGAACCCGCACCCGCTGCGTAGTAGGCGATTTCTCGACCACTACACCAGACGGGTCGTCAAAACTAATATCAGGTATTAATTATATATGTAATATTGTTTAAATATATTTGATATTTCATTGCGGTAGTTCATGACTAGCGGTCTCCTCGACTTTGCTATCCAACACAAAAATATTTTGTCATATCGGTCCAGCAGTTCCTGAGATAATCGCATTCAAACAAACCCTTCAGCTTTATAATATAAGTCTAGATTTGTAATATTGTTAAAATCTATTGGACACTTCATTGCGATAATTAATGATGATCAAGGTCATAAGATTTTTCCTGACTTTCATTGCACCGATGAACACAGTATTTATGTAGAGTCCAAATAAAAAAAAACTGCTTAGAATTTTCTTTTGGATTCCGCTGAAGACTTAATCAAACGTGCAATCACTTGCATGCACTTCTATGACCATAGCGAAGATTATGTTTATGGTTGCAATACCTACTGGCACTGCGCAGAACATTGTAAATGGTCACTATATTTAGAAACAGCACAGGAATAGGTCAGTTATAGTTACATAACACGCCTCACGACATACTCGTAATACTTTACATAACGAAGGATGATTCAGTAAACTTGATGCGTTTTTTGGTAAATAATAGAATTTCATTTCGTTATTACTTTGTACATCGCAAAATTTTCGACGCATCTGTAGCATCTTGCACCAGATGCTAAGGATGCTGAACTTGTTTAAAAAATATTGGACACCAATCACATACATTGCTCTGATCCCGAAGTAAGTAACCAATGCACTTGTTTTATGGAAATCAGACGCAATGGTGGTACCACAATACCGAGACCTGAGACAATATAAAAAAATATGATATTATGATTTCTACGTTGTCCCGACCGAGAATCGAACCCGGGACCTCGGAGCGGTGACGCCTTGAAACCCAGCGTGCTTAGCCACTACACTACGGAGGTCGTCATAAAGTTTAGTATAGTAATCATTCATCTTTCTAAAATAACTTTCAGTTAAAAGTCAAGCTCCTAAGCTAAGTCCCGGCTTTAAGTTCGAATTGTGGTGGTTCATTTATGCGATTACTTTTTCACAGATTCGCAACAACTTAAATCCATATATGATGGATGTGTCAGGAGCTTACACCACTTTGTGTGAGCCATCTGTACGAATGCTCATTTGTGGTCCTAATTCAGGAAGCACAAGATAGCTGTAACAATGTGATTGCCGAGATAATTGTAGTAATTAATCCAAGCAATCCTCTGAAGAGCTTGATATAATGATACGAGTATATGTGTATAATAAAGAGATTCCACAACCCTACTGTTTAAGAAATGTTAATCCGAGTACCTATAAAAAGTCATATTTCTCTTTCATTAAATCATAAAACATCATAAAAGGACTATTATCTACTAGACAAGGTGTCAGTAATATAAAATATAATGAGTAGGTAATTGTGACTTACGGGAGAAGACAAACGCTTTGTAACAATTATATTATACAACCGGTCCCCCGCGACTGCGCCCAAGCTTTTGCCCCACAAAAATATTTTTTCAAATCAGTCCAGTAGTTTTTAAGATGCGCGTTCAGACAAACAAACTCTTCAGCTTTATAATATTAGAATAGATTTCACGCAGCCCATTTTACTGTGTATATTAATATTAGGCCAGCATCCTACCCTCTACTACCCTTAAAAGAATTCATTCAATATCTTTTATGATGCTTTTTTGTTTATTTCATAAAGCTTGGTGGAAAAAGCGCTTTAAACAACAGTGAAGGTGAATGCGTGGGTGCTCTGTAATTAAAACTGAAATGGAATCGAAAGCGTATAGATTGGAAGTCCCACACACAATTCTATTTTCATGGCACAGGTTCAGACTTTATAGAAGCTGGAACAGTATTCGTTCTATTTCAGGAATAGTTATTCAACTTCGAGTAAGGAGTTTTAAAAAGCAATACAGTTTTATTATAAGTCTGCTCGCACTTTGTGTTGACACGTGCAGTGACGATTTATATTGAATGCTTGACCAACTCAGTGCATATTGCACAGTTATTTCCTTCGCAATTTCTTGCTCAGTCTTCTTTAAAACTCTTGTTAACAAACTTATTATTTCACACGTAGATTCTCCCTATCTCCTTTCGAGCATCGATTTCAATATTAGCCCGAGGCATCGTGAGCCTTTTCATAAAACTTACACGCTACAAGTCTTCAAAAACAACATATCTTTCATTAGTCCAATTACCAGGATGTATCGCCTATACAATGGACTACTATCGTAGATTCAAATGCACGTAGACATATTTGACGATAACTAGCCCCGTTTCAGACGGGCATTTGTTGTCATACTTTTTGAAGTGTTTATTCAGGAGGAAAAATTATAGTATATAAAAAATAGATGTACCATTGATTTTATCCATTGTTGTTTAGTATTAAGGTATGGTTGTAAATTAACATAACTAACCAAGCTTTGGACACATGTTTTGGAATAGCATCTAGCTTAATATTATAGCTAAGTTTATACTGTATCTTTAACCGACTTCAAAAAAGGAGGAGGTTATCAATTCGACTGTATGTCTTTTTTGTGGCTGTTTTACCTCATATCACAGTCATTTGTAGACCGATTTGTTTTTTTTTGCCTACCTAGAGGTAAGGTTAAGAGGGTAATTATAAAGGCACGTATGGTGTTTTTTTACAAGAATCTTAATGTTGACATGTTGTTGCGTTTGAAAGTCAACATTGTGTGGAGCTGAGCTGAGAATGGTGGGACTTCTTAATGCTTAGGAGTTAACCCAACTAGCACACTAGTGGAAATAGCAGCCTATTTTGCAACTTGCGGCTGTACAGTAGCGCTTTAGGGGTTCAGAAAGTGGTTTTAAGTTCTACTATTGCTTCCGTTACTGCCCATAGCTGTAAATATCACTAGGGGTAGCAGCAGCTGAACCAAATACAACTCTAGGCTTTACAAGAGTTCATTTTACAACCTATTTACCGTCTTTAGCTTTAAAAGAGAGTTCAAACATGTATGTTACAGTTTTAAGCTGCTAAAAAGCTTCTAGTGCCGCTGCTGTACGCTTCACAACTGCATAAAGACTGTAATTGCAGGCTTTTTACGGGACTGTAACAAGTATAATATTTGTCACTGTTCTGCCACTAAAAGTTACATTGCAGAAGTTATTTGCACACTCATTATAATCCCTTAAGGGAACCCTAAAGGGAAAGAACTTTTGAAAGGTAATTTGTCGCTTCATAAAGAACATAGTCATAAGGTGCAAACCGCCTCCCGCTTTTCCTTTAATCACTTAAAAAAAAAACGACAAAAAAGTAAAAACCGACTTTAAAGCCAAAATGCACTAAAAAGTCTCAAAAAAACTCTCAACCTTTTAAAGGAAAGAGATCAATTTAAGGCAAACAATTTATTTTTGGTGTCGGTGCTCTGATAGTTGATGCTTGAGATGGTCAAAGTGATGGCACCGACTCCAAAAATTACTAATTTATTACTAAATTACTTGACACTTTTAGTGCATTTTGGTTTTGAAGTCGGTTTTTAATTTTTTTAAGTTACTTTTATTAATGATGTTGTTCTGTTTTGTGTTCCATATTTAATAAAATAAATTAACTGCCGAAGGTTTGCCGAATTGCAGGGTGCGTAAGTTTTATTATTATTTAGATGCCGCATAAGACAGTGCAGCATTTTACCTCAATTTTGCTGCCACAATACTTACCTACGTACTTATTTTTATCATTGTTTATTTCTTATTGAAGCCAGTTTCATTGTCGTTCAAAATGACGCAGGCAGCAACCGTCAAAACAACAAGATCATTGAGAACTAGATGTAATTGGACATTGGTCGTCGTCAACGCGACCAAAGAGCGCCAATTGAAGACTTCGAGATGAATCTCGTACGCAGTTCGGTCTGAATATAAATTTATCGTCACGTGACAAGTGTTTTGATGAGTTGATAAACGGCAATGAAGAGCTGTTTTTTGTAGGAGTTGTGTAAGTATCGCTGAAACAGTTTTTGATTGTCCTGAAAATACACACGTTAATGTTTATACAATTTGGTACATAACCGTTTTTAATATAATATTTGTACAAAGAAAATTGCTGAAATAAGCACTAACAGGTGACATTTTGAGTATACAAAAAGGAAAACTTTTGTATGAGCTTTTAAAAGCATCAGAAAGACGTACGGGAAGAAGTGGTATAACTTTTAACTGTAATAAAAAATCAGTAACGTTAATTTTATGTACTTTTAAAGACGCACAAGTAAATAATATATTCATAAACATGAAATTAGAAACCAAAAATTGGTTTATTATTTTAAATTTATGAATACAAAATATGACACTGTGAGTGTCAACATTTTAAACCATTAAAGATTATATCACTGGTTGTATACCTTAACTAATTAATTTAGTTTTCATGTATTGCCCTATGAAAATGATGTTTATAGCTATAATTAAAATGTAAATTTAATGTTTTAGCTAAAAAAACTTAGTTTAAGTCTCAATTTGTAATTTATTCAAGTGCCATAAAAAATCTTTCATTTTAATATTCTCAATTTATGGGTTCAAATTCTACAAGGGCACATTATTATTTTATAGGTGGTGGGCAAGAGCATTTGCACCTTAGTCGAAGATGTTTTTTGAAATGTTTAAGAATATGCTGTTACACAAATTGAGAACTAAGTTATTCGTTGGTGCGATGGTTGAAATATTTTTTCTTTTAGTTTTCATGTCTTACAGCGCCTATTCAGGTTTATTTGGATTTGATAGACCTTGGTAGTAGTAAAATATTTAGCGGTCTGTTAGATAATACAGAATGAGATATTCTGTATTATCTAACTAAGCCCGACTACCTGACATAACAATCGCAATATATCCACTTCTGATGACAATGTCGACGAGTCTACAATAGAGGTTCACAAAAGGCTATTTCTGTTCTTACAGCCCCAGGGAATAATAGGTTAATACGTTTTGATGTGGCTGTCTAAAAGCTAAACTCTAGCTCCATTTTTAGAACGAGAGAACAACTTGGGAAATTAATCTTATAGATAATCTATCATCATAAACATTGAAATAGCATACTCGTGCCTGTGCTTCTACTTTTCTGTATAAACCTTGAAACTTTTTGTAGTCGTCTGCATGGTCAAAGGTTTTTGTATAGAATTGGATTTAATCACCTAACAAAAAACACCTTTTTGTATTAGTAAAGCACTGTAAAAGTTGGAAGTTAGTGCGATGTTTGTCATATTGCGTTCCTTGGAACGAGGTCTTGACCTTTGAAATTCTGTAAAGCCGTTGTGCGTGTCAATCTAAAAGTCTGCTTAAAATAGCTTTTTATAATAATGTTAGATAAGTACCCTATTCCCAACTACTTTTAAAAGCAGCGTTTCGTATTTCCTCTTATACATCAATTTGCATCTGTGATTCTGTCCCTGTTCTTAGCAAATTGCAAATCGTCCGTACTTTTACACTAGCACAGCGTCTAGCTGAGCGAATCCGCGACAGCGAAGATGTTTGCGGTCACAGAGGTCGTTGACCCCGTGGCTTTCTATTTCGTGCGCCCGCGCACACCGTTAAACGCGACTTTAGTGCGCGAAAACATACGACGATCGCCGAGTGATGGCGACTTAGCTAAATCATAAAGGACAAATATTGTCAGTTTGCCTTCTACCTACTGCAACTGTACTTACAATGACTAAAATCCGAAAAGGATGACGCTGAAAACGGTACTTAGAGACTCCGCTAGATAATAGATTCCTATATAAGTTTTATAATGTACTTAAAAAAATGCTACGAACTCATAGTACCTACATAATTGTAAAGTTTTGTTTTCGCTTTTATTAACTCACACCTTGTGGGCTTCATGTTTTTGTTTCATGTAATATATATTTTTTTGGTATCTTTTTTTTCTTTGTGTTTATTTTCTGTTTTTTTTTCATTATAGTAAGGTGATGTATTTTATTTCTTACAATCATGTGTCAAATAAACAATCATTTATTCCTTTTTTTCTACTCTTAGAACTATACAAGCTTAACAAATAGTTAATACTACGTACTATTGCAGTGATAGTAGCAAATTAAGCATATTTTCAAACTTTACGCACTAAAGAGACAAAACACCACACAACAAAGACGACTACGAATATGTGTCGCCCTTGGCCGAAAGAAGAGGTTGAGGTTACTTCAAACAGGCCAAGGACAGACCGGGGAAACACGGAAATAACCGGGGAAATACTAGGATTCCCAGAATAACTCATTGCATTCTTCTAAAGCTTCGTTATGCTATGCAGTTTCTTTGTTTAGCCCAGTATGAAGTTCTTTTATGGTGTTATTTATCTTTAGATAGATGTTGAAAAAAACTGAAAATAAAGTCTAAGCAGGAAGGTCTAATGCAATGTGCATATTAATAACGCAATTGAAAGTAAGTAGGTACAGTTATTTTAATATTTTTCGACTGAAAAGCTGAATACTGATCAGTACAAAAACCATGTCACCAATCATTCTTGTATATACTATACTTACATACATAAGAAGCACTAAACGTTTTTTACCGACTTTAAAAAAGGAGGTAATCAATTCGACATGCATGTTTGTGATATCTTCAGAATTGTACAAAATTTTAGTATGCTGATCTATTAGGGCTTCCTTACACGTGAGCAGAATTTTGTATGTGCATTGTAATGTTTGTATGTTTGTCTCAAGATTTCTCAAAAACGATAAGAGATTATTCTTAGTTCAACTTAGGGTACAGAGTAAGTTTCATCGAGATCAGTCCAGTAGTTTTAGAGATATGAGTAATAACAAAAAACCACGAAATAACAAAAAAAACGCCTGTTACTGTAGACTGTTGGTGTACATACGTAAGCTTGACATCATACATCGACTCCAAAACAATTTGTTTCTCGTAAATAGACGATGAATGCGTTATATCAAGCTTTTTAGTCAGTTTTTTGAAGGCGATTTTCAATTTATTTCAAACATGACTAAATAGGTATGGAGTTTGACGCATATTATGAATAAAATAACATGGTTACTACAACCGAGCCCAAACCTACGTCATTTAAAATGTTGGTAGAGCACTCACACCCTTATCAGAAATGATGCAAACCCGTGGAAAAAACCGGCATTTGATTTGTGAAATCACTACAAAGTAATATCCGAAACGGTCACCATACTCGTACCTACTACTCAGACTACAATCGAAAGATGTATGACGGTCGATAAACTGGTTATATTATCTTATCTGTACTGTAATTCGTGCGTAACTCAACTCATAATTGCTTTTCTTAGCACAATGTTGACACAAATCAGGAAACACTTCGTCACGATTCGAGATTAGCAATTTAGTCATTGGTTAGTCAGTGAGCGTGAAATAGGATCAGTACAATTACTCTCTCAGCGGGCGTTAATAAGTAGTCTGAAAGAAAATTTTAAGCATTACGCGTAGACAATTTCAATTTTAAGCTGCATCAAATATCCTTTTACGTAGCTAATTAATCTTTAAAAACGTTTGTAATATTTCAAGCTTCATTAAAAAAACGAATCGACACGATAACACCAGTTTGGTCTCAGCATTGTTTACGTGAAATGTCAAAAAAAGTCTCACTACACTACACTGGTCCTTTCTTAAGGCCTCTTGCCCTGATTCAGGTGGCTTAGATGATTATCTGTGTTGCTGTTAGCATAACTATCACCGAAAGCATTACTGTCATTTCGACCTCAATTTAAATACTAACTCTGCTGCTCAAGTAATGATAAGAACTGCAATTTATTTTTAAATAAATTACCTAATATTTATTTCAGGCATTGCCCATAAAAAGTGTTAGTAGGTAACAATTTATACCTTAGAAACTATGTCAGTACTTTAGACTCAAAATTAAAAAAATGAAATGATATTCCAGTGTCATTTGCTAGGCGGTAGCGTGTCCAAACGAGTGATTCAAAAATAGGGCCATTTTTGAATCACTCGTTTCGAAATGGCGAGTGATTTTCGTTCGACAACGAGTTTTTTTCTATGTTTTTTAATTCATCTCCGAACGAAAATCACTCGCCATTTTGAAGCGAGTGATTCAAAAATAGAGCTCCAGCCCGTGCTACATAATGAATGACACTATCCACATCCAGTTTCACCGCGACACTGCAGTATCCTGTTGAAGCTGCGTAGCTGCCACGGCTGCCCACAGCCTGTGGATTTTTCAAATGACTTCTTAAATGCTTTGTATTTAAAAAAAAAAAACCTTTGGTCATTCCCACACATCGCCATCTAGTCCCAAAGTAAGCTACTCAAAGCTTGTGTTATGGGTGCCAGACAACGGATATAATACCTGCAAAAACGCGCCATCTCGCTAATTATGCGGTGTAATCGAACTCCGGCGCACATCGTGATGGCGCACGCGGTCAGCACGTGGCGGCAAGGCCGCGCCGGCGCCCTACTTCGGCCTTCGATGACGACTGAGGTCTACTGTGTGTGGCTTATATTCTCAGTGTGTGGCTATTTACTTATTTACATGTTTATATATCACACAAAAAGAAATTGTTTGCCAATGGGTTCCTCTCCTTTCGATTTATAGTTTTTTTCTTTTAATAGTAACCCATTTTCTTTTCATCTGTCGCACCGCCTACAATCATTTCTGCTTAGCCCAAAGGTATGACTGGTAGAGAATGCCATATGGCGTTAAGTCCACCTTTTGTACAAATGTTTGGTTGTGCAATAAAGTATAAATAAATAAAATAGTCAAGAGTTTATTTAAGACCATTTTTAGTGCATTTTGGTTTTGAAGTCGGTTTTTACTTTTTTTTAAAGTTTTTTTTTTAATTTTTAGAGATTACAGGAGAAGGAGCGGGGGGGGGGGGGGAAGATAAGTTGTACCTTATGACTCTGCTCTGTAAGAAGCTACAAACTACCTATTATAAGTTCTTTTATTATAATTACTGAACTCCAAAGCGTTAAGGAGTTCCACCATCAGCTCAGCCCCACAAGATGTTGACTATCAGACGTAACAACACATCAACATTAAGATTCTAGTAAAGAAACACTATACGTGCCTTTAAAATTTGAGAGTTTCCCTCGATAACACCAAGATCCCATCATCAGATCCCAAATTGGCAACAATGGGACCAACTAGAAGGTAGGTATACCCTCTTAGTAGCCGAAAAAATTAAAAATTTTCGAATGGGTCGACAAACGTCTGAGATATGAGGTAACATACAAAAAAGAAACATTCAGTCGAATTGATAACTTAACTTTTTGATAACTTTTTTTAAGTCGGTTAAAAAATGTACAAAGTAGAACTACATGCAGAAAGCATTCTCTGACAGTCAAACCTTTAGGTTATGCAAACATATTGATGTATGATGTCGGGGCTGATTTGTGAGCATCAGTGCTTATAGTAAGTTATGAAAGTTAAAGCTTTACAAAAGTAAGGGCACACTGCTTTTTTGGGACAAACTTTCTTCATCTCAAGCTCAGGTGGCAACAATGGGCAGGGCACATAGCGCAAGAACTGATGGCTGTTGGGAAAGAAAAGCTCTGAATTCTAAACACGCAGCGTAGGAAGTCCACCGACGAGATGGACAGACGACCTTTGAAACTTGCAGGATCACATTGGATGCAGACCGCACACAACAGGACGATCGTGTGTTGTGGAAAACCGTGGGGGAGGCCTGTGTTCAGCAGTGGACGTACTTTGGCTGATTATGATTAGTAAAATGATGATTAAAAATACTAGCCAGTCTGGATGAATCGGGAGAGTAGAGTAGAGTCTATTGGAATCTGCTTCACAACTTCTGAAACTCAAAGCAATATTTATTCGATACGAGCGCAATATACAATCGTATAATTGTATAAGTATAAGAAAGAAAATGTTAAGTCAATGTTTTATAGAGTGAATAAATAAATAAGAGAACATCTATACATTTTTATTGCTTCAATAGCAAACTTAAAAGTAAACACTGAATAGTGGAAACCACAAGGAGGAATTACGAAGAAGAAACAAAGGTTGCATCAAAAACAAACCCAGAGTAGCACCTCTTTTATCATTAAGCTAATATCAGTCTTAAAGACTATCTATCATACAACTATCTTGTCGTGTTTGCCTTGAACGAGAAAATACCGGTAGGAAATAAGTGACCAGTGTCCATTATTTATAAAAATAATGCGATCTTGTAAAATGACCTTGGTGATGAAATGAATTATGTATCATATAGTAGAAATCAAAGGGTGTCTATATTGGAAAGCAACTCTTTTAAGAAATTTTAATAGCTTTTATTTAAGCACTTCCTTTAAAGTAAGCAAGTATTAACAAAATCTTGTTGTTATTCTACTTAATTCAAGGCAATGAATAGTGTCCTAGTATGAAATTCCCTATCCTCAAGTAAAAGCTTAGGAGTTAAGTTTTATTTTTACCGACTCCAAAAAAATTAGGTGTTCAATTCTACCTGTATGTATGTGATACCGCTAGAATTGAATTAATTTTGAGCGCCTATGTTGGTTTATTAATGCTTCCAAAAACGTGTGCAAAATTTCGTAAGTTTGTTTGTTTGTCTTAAGATTTCTTGAAAATGAGAAGTCATAGCGTGATGATTCTCCGACATAAACTTAGAGTAAAGTGTAAGTTTCATCAGATTCGGTCCAGTAGTTTTTGGGATATGAGTAATAACTAATAATCATAAAATAAGAAAATCATTAAGAAAAACCGCCTTTAAAATATTGATCAAAAAGCTTAAAATAAGTTTTCTATTTAGGAAAACGATTTATTTTGGAGTCGGAGTATGATATTAAGCTAAGTCTAAGCAGTCTAAAGTCCTTAGACAAAACATTATTTTAAGCTTTTTAGTCAATAATTTTGATTCTTATTAGTGTAAGGAGATAGTTATATTTTGCTGATGTGCATTTGGATTTCTAGTAACCATTTTTAGAAATAGAATCATTTATAATCCGATATTTAAAATAAGCGTATAAATAAAAAATGGCTTCCCTGGTATAAAAACTAACAATTTCTTCATTAGACCGGTTGTAAATACATTACCATTCTATTGTAAAATACTAGTTCAGATTGGATTTTCCTTATTCTATTTAGATTGCGTTTATTTATTTAGCAAGCGACCCAGACTGAAACTTTGGAACGGTTACTTTTACTGAATTTTAAATACAGCCATTTTTGGTGCAATTTGATGCCGATAAGTATGTATTTTTTGGATTTCGAAAACTTGATATAATTTTAGATATATTTATGATTTTATATTTTTAAACATTTGTGTGTATGAACATGTCTGTTTGTATTGGTCTGGGTGTTTTCTATGTATATCATGTATGTATTTACAAACAAAAAGTATTTAAGTATTATATCCGTTGTCTGGCACCCATAACACAAGCTTTGAGTAGCTTACTTTGGGACTAGATGGCGATGTGTGGGAATGTCCAAAGGATATTTATTATTTATATTAAAAGGATACAAAGAAATAAATGTTCGTCTTCAGTGTCGACGTTTCAGCTCGAGAAACATAGTCTGTTCTACCCGTGGCTGAATAGAATTCAGGACTAAATATGTCCAAAACCGTTAATTGTATAAGTAATAATATAATTAAGCTAATTTAAACAAGGCATGCTTCGTCGTTGCATCCACTGGCATATTTGGCGCTGAATTTCAATTAACTTGGACAACTGCCGAAATCTGCCACGCAGTGGGTTATGTAATCGTCTGCTTACTAGCTTCTGTCTGAAATTCAGGCTTGTTTGGAACGTTACACATAATAAAGGAGCAAATTACTCATACATTTAGCATACATTATTTGTTTCATAATCGTCGATTTTAATTTGTCTGACTTTAAAAACGTAATAAGATTTATCCGTGACTACATTTTGTGTCGAGAATGCTATTGATAAAAAAATTACAAAAAAAACTTCGTTTGCTTTGTAGGAAAAATACTAACCTTTATATTTTTATATTTATATTTAAAGACTTTATTGCACAAATTTAGTGTACAAAGGTGGATTTAATGCTTAAAGCATTCTCTACCAGTCAAACCTTTAGGTCATGCAGAAAGGTGTCAACGGTTACAGTCAAAAGTTTCTAAAGAAAGAAGGAACATAGTAACAATAATCCTATTATCCTCTAATAATAAATATACGTATTATAATATATTATATAAATATTATCTCGAATTGAAGTAACAGTTATGAAATTATTTTAAAATAAGCATTAGCATAGCTATCCAACGCGTCAACGCAGCCAGCATCAAACCATTTCCTTATGGTAAGGAGGCCCTTGCCACAAGGAAATTGAAATGGTTTCGTTTTTAGGTTTTAAGTTTTTATTTCTTACATACACCTTAGACCAAAATAACAAGCACAGCCTCCAAAGTCAGAACCATTAGGATACGATTCGTTAACTTTCACTATTTAATAAAATTATGATAACGTAGTAATTTTAATGTAGGTATTCAATGAAAACTCTTCTTCTGCCTCGCCTTATGCGACGCGGGGTCGGTCCTCCTAATCATGCGACGCCATTTATTTCTATCTTGAGCGTCTTGCTCTTGGAGTCCTAATCCTCTCATGTCCCTTTAGACATTTGTCATCCAGGTGGTATGGGGTCATCCCCTTCCCCTTTTCTTTGTATGTAAAGGCACTTTTTAACCACGTGGTTATGAGCTTTCTCATAATGTGACTGTACCATCTTAGTCTGGCCTCAGAGATATTGTGGGTCACTTTGAAACTCCTTCTAACGTATTCATTGCGCACTTTACCTTTAAGCGTAACCCCGCCCGACCAACGCAACATACGCATCTCCGTTGTATGCAGTCAGCCTGACTTCATAGGCGCAGAGTAAAGCTGGTATTACTGCTAGAAATGTATAAATAATATAATTATACCTTTGGTCTTAATAGGCTTTTTAACTATCGCATAGAACACCGATTAGCGTACGCCACTTGGTCCATCCGGCTGTCGATCTATGTATGATGTCAGCTTCGATTATTCCGTTTCATAGATAACCGAGCCCAAGTATTTGAGGGTTTTAGCTTGCATGTGCCGGCCAGTTTGACACTGGATTAAATGGGTCTATTTGAGTCAAAGTTACAAATCATATATTCGGTCTTTGTTCTGCTGATGCGCAGTTCATTTGTTTCTAAAGACTCTCTCCATTGTTCGAGGTTCTCCTGAAGTTCATGTGAGTTATTCAAAATCTTTATATATTTTTTTAAATTTGTTATCGAAATGACATATCATGCGATAAAACTACGACATTAATAATATTTATTAATTTACGACCTCTGTGGTGTAGTAGCTAAGCAGGCTGGGGTTCAAGCTCCGTTTCGAGGTCCCGGGTTCGATTCCCGGTCGGGTTAATGTAGCAATCATATTTTTCTATTTTGACTCGGGTCTGGGTGTTGTGGTACCACCGTTGTGTCTGATTTTACATAACAAGTGCATTGGCTACTTACTTTGGAATCAGAGCAATTAATGTGGTTGGTCTTCATTATTTATTTTTTCATCAACTGCCTTGGTGGAGCAGCGATAAGAGGGTTGCACTTTAAAGCGACGGCTACGCCAGAGGTCCCGGGTTCAATCCCCGGGTCGGACCAAAAATATATACCTGAGTTTTTCTGTTCAGAAATTCTAAGGGATGCTGGAGTTTGGAAGTTGGCAGTATTTTACCCCCGTGCCTCGTAAAAGCACGTAAAGTTGGTCCGGCGCCTGATCTCTCTCCGGTCGTGTCAGATTGTTGTCCCATCGGGCTATGAGAGTGAAAGTAATAGAGAGTACACCTGTGTTTGCGCACACACTTGTGCACTATAATATGTCCCGCGCAGACGGTTAGTCGTTGTGACTGGCCACTGTAGTTGAAATCGGCTAGGGGGACTATTATTATTATTTATTTATTATTTTATTATTAATAAACAGAAAATATATAAAATCTAGCTAAAACCCAATACAAATAGCTAATCGATTGGTTCTGACTCGCACTGCTGATGCACACTTCCACAATACCTACATCCACCATGACCCTTAACTCACCTCGATTTGATATCGTGCTAAGATATCTGCATTACAAGCCATACAATAACAAAATACGCCTAATTTTATCACACTGTCTCGTAAACAACCCACGCGTTTAATATTGCTACAAAAAATAACACAACTGAATTTTAGATATTGCCAAAATACAGAATTATTTATATTGGTCCTCTAAAATTACAGAACTTTCTATTTAGGTTCTATGAATAGATCTTTTTGTTATATTCAAAACAACTTCTACACCAATGTATTGTGAGCTCTACCTCCCTTATAAACTCTATCAACATTTATTGAAAAGTACAATGTTTATTCCAATAAAGAGGTCTTTATTTTCTGGATCAAGAGAACCTGTTTGGGTCAATTTATCAAGATCTCTCTCACCCCTAAACGCTAAAGACTTCTGAACATTTTTGAGAGAGGGTAGCTAGCCTGAGAGGTCTAGTTTGTTTGGACACCGATTCAATTGAAAATGGTATGACACCGGTACAAAGTATATATATAGAACATTAGACAATAATAATTATAACGATTAACTATGTCTTGTAAACATGAAGAGTTGCTTTGAACTTAGTCAAGGAGCTTACCAACAGCAATATCATAGTTTCAAACTGACAACTTTTCTCATAAACTTGAGCTCAACTAAGATTTTCTAAGGTCCACGCCTTATGACCGATATTTCAATGGCCAGATTAAACTTATCAGACTAAATAATTATAAAGCGACAGATTTAAAAAAATACAGGTAACTATGATTGCTGACTATTAGGTGACGTTTTGAAATTAGCTTTATTGTATTTTGTTCGACGAATATTTCTTATCTGACTATTGAAAAATCAGCTCTTAGTGATGTCACTCATATCTATAAATTAGAGTTTATAACTAGAACATATTTCTTATAAGAAAGCTACAACAAATCTCCAGAAAACAGTATGAAATAGGTACACCTCACTTTTGCTTTATTATTCTGTTATACTGACTACAAACAACATATTACCACAGAAAATAGATATACTGTTCCACATCTCGACTATGTCTGTTTCAGACAGCGTGATAATTCGCACTTACACATTTATCTTACCGGTGTGTGTCGGTATCTTCTCGAGCGATCCAGTTCGGCATCCTTCTAGCAATTGAGCACGTCACCAATGACATTCGTATTTATTTATTGTTGACACTTTAATAAAGGAACCGAGTACTGATTACGTGAGTGCACGCACGTCCACACAATCACAAAGAGCAACTTCGAGATTCCTACATTTATTGAAATCATTTATTTCAGAAACAGTTTCCATACATTCTTAACCTAATACCACTATAAAGAAATAGAATAAAATGCTACCCACTTAAAACACTCCAGCAGTCCGATACAATCCCAACTTCAAGTTCTAATAGAACTAATAGCTAGGATTAGACCGGACGTGGATGGATGCCCAGTAAGCGGTGATAGGGCTGTTTATTCTCTCTGCAATAGCCCTCAGGAGAGTAATTAAAATACTGATATCACTGTCAATCCAATGCATCAAAAATCTATCCGTTTAATAAGTGTTACCATACAGAAAAAGGATAGTTTTCAAAGAAGTGTGAAATGAAATTACGATCTTTGAATTGTTTATGAAAAGCTTCGTTAGTTATGCTTATAAATAAACAATGTTTATATTATGTAGCTTTAGAGTCAATAAAATCGGAAAAGAAAAAAAAACAGTGAAGTAAGTTAACAAGTTACACACTAGGTACGCGATAACGCCAAATAACGTATTTATTGACATCAAGTAATCGATAATAAAGTGGGTCCTTGGCCCAATTCCCTAGATATGCACCCAACGTGTAATACATGTAGGCCGAAGTATTGATTTTCTCCGCTTTCATTGAAATTATGCTCCGATCCATAACAGACATCAAAGGTTTTTTTAATCGAACATAGCAAAGTCGTGTCGTGACCTCTTAAGCTCCTTAGTCTTGTTCGTACGCTCTTTTAGAATGGAGATTTTTTAAACAATTATTTTTAGGGAAAATACTAAAAATAAACAGAAAACCAAACTACTCGTGTATTTTGTTTTTTATTTCTTAACTTCCTTTATTTTTGTTTGTATTATTTGAAGTTCTCTCAGGAAAAATAAAATAAAAATTGCTTTTTTTTTAATGTTGACAATTATATGAAACTGTCATCATCATCGGCATTACCAGCCAAAGGACGGGCATAACCACTGCTGAACATAGGCCTCCCTCGCGGCTTTCCACAGCGACCGATCACTAGCGGTCTGCATCCAGTGTGATCCTGCAATCTTTACAAGGTCGTCTGTCCATCGACAAGATGGTGGACGTCATAGCTGCGTCTTTGTTTGAAGGGTCTCCCTCCATCTAGAACTTTTCTGCCCCAACGGCCATCAGTTCTTCGCGTTTCACGAAGAACAACAGTTTACTACAATAAAATGTTTGCAGCCAAATTTTAAATAAAAGAGTTTGTAAAGCAAGCAGTCTGAGTAGTCTGATCCACACAATGATCATTAGTTAAAAATCCACTATTGGGGTGAAGGGCTGTCATCCTGAGATACAGGATATCTCCTAGTTCAGGTGACAGCCAGCCATATTATTACCAATCTGTTTTAACTGTTACATGTATTAATTGAAAGTTAAGACTGCATGACAAAACCTTTCTTTATTTTCACATTTTATACCACCTTATCATATTACTAGCGGTCCCCCGCGACTTCGTCCGCGCGTTTTGAGTTTGCTCCCTCCCCTCCCGTCGCAGCGTTATGTTTTATATCCTAAAGCCTTTCTCAATAAATAAGGTATCTAACACAGAAATATTTTTTCAAATCGGTTCAGCAGTTCCTGCGATAAGCGCGTTCAAACCAACAAACTCTTCAGCTTTATAATATAATTAGAGCAAGCGCACGTTGTACTTAAGCTGCGAACATTATTTTGGTGCGGAGTTATGTTAAAACTGTGATAGCTCCTAAGATATTCATTGGAATCAAATGATATAAAGGGCAACTTTGTTCTAAATGAAATGTTCGTGATGATGAATGTATTTATTTTGATAAGAATAAATATCTGTGTGTATAATACACCTCTAAAAATTATGCATTATTTTTTTACAAATTTATTAACATAAAAAAGGTTGTAGTAAGTCAACCATAAAAGATAGACATATACTGTCGCAGACTTTATTATAGAACTCTTAATGCTGAACAATCCTTTCATACATGATTTTTGTGTAACTTAAGCGGTTTCCGCAGCGTATGCAGCGGAAGCTCTCAAAAGGAATATCTTTCTCCCGTTTTCGCAACATTTTTCATTGCTGCTGTGGTCTTGTGAGTTGTATCTTTATGTTATATACCTTAAAGCCTTCCTCGATAAATGGACTATCCAACATAAAAATAATTTTTCAAATCGGGCCAGTAGTTTCTGAGATTAGCGCGTTCAAACAAACAAACAAACAAACAAACAAACAAACTCTTCAGCTTTATAATATTAGTATAGATTTGAATTAATTGGATTACCACTATAGCATTTTAATTAAATTTATAATTTTAAGAAATGATTTATTGTTTATTCTGTACTCATATTAAGATGTGTTGTATTTTTTTTTCTTTTTTACCTGACTAACTTTTTGATTTGTGTATTTAATTGTATATTTAATTTAATTTCCATGTTAATTTCCGTGTTACGTATTTCTGCAAAATGAAAATGTACTTACCTGTAAATATAATGAAATGGCAAGGAATAAATGCTTTACTTTACTTTACAAAGCTAATGATGAACTAACTGGTTAATGAGAATAAAAAACATTATGCTGACGTTCTTTCACTTTTCATTTTCTTTTTATCTGTATTAAAAGCTGCCAGTGCCCATCATTAAATGTATGAAATACAATTAAAGGTTATTAATAAATAATTAAAGGTACAATTAAAGTAAATATTGTAGGTTTTTAAAAGCGTAGACGTGAAACTCTAAATTATTATTATTCTCTCTATTTTACTCGAAGAGCCATTTACTTAGCTTTACAGCTCTGCAGCTACTTTGTGTGCATTTGGACACAAAGAGAATCGATATCAAGAGAACCTTGATATGAATATAAAATGCGAGTCTCATCTAGGTAAATAGAACAAGGGTATGGCGTACTCATAGGTGCAGTGGATCGATAGCATAACCAAATTTATAATTTTCTACATATTACGTACATGCATTTATTAGCCGAAACCGGCTTGGGAGTATATACATATATATGTATATGCATTGTAGCTGTTTTTTACTACGAAATAATTATTTTTAGTTTTTCACAGTAAATACTAATATTGTCTTGATGTTTAACACTTTCGTTCTAACAAAGTTATAGAACGTCCAAAAATGATCTTCGTGATGAGGCACATAGTCTAACCACGTCCTAAGTTTTATTATATTTCTAAGTACAACGGCTGGCGACGTCGAATCTCTGTGTAATCTTCAGGTAGCTACGTCATTGCGCCGCATCGTGTCCAATTTTCAAAGTTCTAGCGCTACAATACATTTTTTTTTTGTTAATTGAACATTATTCACACACGCATATAGAAATACCCACACACACATGAACAACGTCGTCAAACGTCGTGTTCGGTTGTACTGCCAGTCAACGTCTACGGACGTAATGACATACAATAGGCAATATTTTGTTTGCTATACGGCGATACGAGTGTGGACGTCCTCAAACTTTGTATTCAGTTCTTATGCGCCACGGCACAAAAGATGACTATTGTGGTATGCGTACATGAACGTGTTAAAAGGATTATGATTCAAAGTATTCGTTTCTCTCGTAGGACCTTAAGACCGTGGCGAATCTTATTTTATTCCATCTATACTACGGTACGAACGAATCCTTTCTGTTAGCCTGTATACAGGTTGAGGTTTTGGTCAGCGATGCAAGTCAGGGGTGGTTGTACAAACGATACTGATTCCCAAAAAATATTTTAATGGCAAATCCCACAAAATTCGTTTTTATTGCGGTACTAGAGAGCGTGTCTAAACTACCAAAGCCAGGTCGCCTCTTCGTAGCTTACTAGCTACGGTATAGTATTTCGTAGATAGAATGTGAGTTTCCCCATTCGTTTTTTTTTTAGAATGTTGTGAAGAGGTACTTTTTAAACTTGCAACTCCCGTCACCGATTTGTTATGATAAACCACCCTGTAAAGTCCGTTTTTCTTTGCTAGTCCAATAATGTAAACAATATTTTCATTACTTTTTAAATAATAACAGTAAATAAAATTAATTATCTATGTGATTTAAAAAGATCTCAGTACTCATTGATACATTACCTATGTAAGTTGTGAGTATTGTGTTTATCTTATTTTAAAATTAATCATTTCATTAAAAAGGGATGTCAAGATTGTTTACAATATTCGTCTAGCAAAGAGAAACGGACTGAATAGAGGATCAAGTTTTTAACAAAAACAGAAAATTATCTGCTCCTTGTTTATTTATATAGGTAGTTAGGATTCTGTATCTATGAAATTATAAAAATAATAAATAAATATTGAACACCAATCACATTTCTCTGATTCCGAAGTAAAAAGCTAATTGCACTTGTGATATGGAAATCAGATACAACGGTGGTACCACAACACCCAGACCTTAGACAAAATAAAAAAATATGATTTCTATATGGACCCGACCGGGAATCTAACCCAGGACCTCGGAGCGGCGACGCCTTGAAACCAGCGTGCTTAGCCTCAAACATTTTTAAAACGTTACATCATTTTTCAGTGAATTTGACTTGAACGTAATCCAGATAGTATTTTAATGGCGGTACAAGAATTCGTAACGGGTGTTAATTTATTACAATCCGAAGATTGGGGTCAGAATGAGACCTAATTTTTAGCAAACCGATCAAATCTTGCCGGGTATTTAGGTAATGATGACGTCACTTTTTTTTTACTAACCATAGTATTTGATGTACCTCTTACATAATTTTCGCTCCTTATAAAAGGCCTAATGGCTCCCATCAAAAACATGGTCACTTCGAATGTGTTGAGTAATTATGATAAAAATACAAAAATTAGAGTCGACAGTGTGATTCACAAACACAATGAGCCTGTCTTATGCATTAAAAAACATTATTTTGTTTCTGGTTTAGGTGATTAACGCATTCATCATTGTCAGAGAATGTAAGAAGTTCCAAAATAAAACTTCCTCGTAACAAATGCCCAGTCTCGTCTTAAAAATAAATTCTTATGACGTATGTAATTTGTGTTCTTCTGGTGCGTATTTGACCAGAAAGTAAGGACACCAGTGTTCTTAAGATGCGCATACATTATGGGAAGAAATGCAGAGTTTTCATAGAATTGCGAAGGTCTTTTTAAACTGGTGCAGAAGCCAAACGTTGGCACTGACACAGAAACCGTACATAAACACTGCTATGAAAGTTTTACTCCGCAGATGATATTTAAATTTCGCCATGTTCGTAAATTTCTTCGCATTCATCACACACCCATTCATTAGTGAGTTATTGATTTATAACAGCAGTAATCGTTTAATAAATGAACTCAACACGCGCCGATGTTTTTACGTAGATAATATAATGATATTTAAATACATGAAACTAAAACCTATTTTTTTTGTCAACCCTACGCGTGTAGGGTGATTAAGGATAGGTCTTTTAAAATGACATCAAGGTTCCGAAAACCATTTTCTCTAAAAGTCTAACATTTGAGAGATAGACGCCTCCCCCCCCCCCCCCATCTAACTTTTAAAATAAGCAAGTGAGTTTTTTTTTAAAGATCTTGACAAAAAATTTCAAAAAAAAAGTTTTAACGATATCTAACTAGTAGTTTTTAAGATAGAGCACATTTTTAATAACCGCAAACATAACTTTGTTATTTATACAAATACTATGAAAAACCAAGTAATATTTTCTGTCAACCAAAATATTGTGGTATTTTGGCTGTAATAATTACTATACTGCTTATAGTATTGTATAGAGGTGCTCGTAGCGCAGTGGTAGCAGCGCTTTGGTAGTGATACCAAAGTGAAGCAACCTACGGCGCGGTCGTGTTTGGATGGGTGACCATTTAGACCATATAAGCGACGTACATCACGAGCATCCCGTGCTTCGGAAGGCACGTTAAGCCGTTGGTCTCGGCTAATATCGGTTGATATTAGTCGTTAAGCCTAGTCAGAGGCCTTATGGGCGGCTTGGTAACATCTGACAGCAGGGTTAGTCGCTTGCCTTGCAAACACCCCTCCACCAACCCGCACTGAGCCCGCGTGGTGGAGTATGGCTCAAACTACCTCATAGTTGAGGTAAGGCCTTTGCCCAGCAGTGGGATGTTACAGGCTAACTTTACTTATAGTATTGGGCAGACACCTTTACATTGGCTAAATTTTAGAACACAGTAGTAATCGATTTCGACAATCGATGGATTTATTAGAGATTGATTACTGGATAAATGTGTTAATTTCACATGAATCCCCCCCCTTATTTAAATATGACTTGCCAACCAATGTGTGCCGCATCCTGAATCCCAGGATGATGGATGGATGTCATCTCTATCAAGGCAACGTCGGAAAAACCAAAATGTGAACTAAGTACTCTGACACGAAAGTTCATTTGTATCAATAAGCCACTTTTCCTTCCTTGTGACTCCCAAGTCCCAACTCCAATCCATGTACTCTAACTAAGGCAGGCTTCACACAAAAAGAGGTATTTTGTCAACACCCGACTTTTTTGGGATTGTGGCATTATATGTATATGGTCAAATCATTTTAAGCATCATAGCCTCCTTGCCTCAAAAGGAAATGGTTTCGTTTTTGAATAAGTAGACTTAATGTTATTTTTTAAGTGACATGTCTTAGTTTTATTTTTTCTTGTTCGTTATGAATAAAGTTGTATTTAAAAATGACAAAAAAATGCATTACTTTATCGATGTAAAGGTAAAAGTGATAATATTTTGACTGCTTCTTTCTAAACATCATAGAAACACGATGCTGTCATATTTTTTTGAAAAATCGAGTTGTTTCAATTATCTCTAACAAATAATATTTTTTAAAGCCCCCTGTAGATTTTAAAAGTTATCTAAGTCATTGTCACTGCCTCTTCCGATTCAACGCTTAATCTATATTTTTCTTTAATGTATACTTTAATAAATAAAAAATAAATCTTTAAAAAAAACCTTAAACTCAAATTTTCTCAAAAAATAGCGTCTATAAACCCAAAGTTATTTCTTCAAAAAATGATTCATTTATCGTGCTGTATCGGCCCTTTTAAAATTACACTTAAAACGAGGTGACGTCATATTGCTTTTGGTGACAAAAAACTTAATAAGTCAGAAAATATAATCAGGTACCGCCAAGTAAAAATACAATCATAAATATCAACCTCAACTCCAAACACAACAACAGACCAAGCCAATATAATGCCATCAAAACACGGGTGTTATTTTTAGGGTGAACTTTGATGGGCTTCCTTGACCCAGTTAATGTAGCTTTGGGCCCAAGGACGCCATGCTTATAAGGGAAAGTTACTCTGTAGCTGTAGTAACAACATTATCACGAGATCTTTCTAATCCTTGACAGAATAAGTAACTAGGAAACGATTACAACTTTTTTTTGAGATGGATAAATGTAAGTATTTTTATTTTCAAAGAATTCTGTGTGTATTAGTTACGAGTATATTCCTCCGTGGTGTAGTGGCTAAGCACGCTGGGTTTCAAGGCGTCGCTCCGAGGTCCCGGGTTGGATTCCCGGTCGGATCAAAATAAAAATCAAAATTTTCTATATTGTCTCGGGTATTTGGTACCACCGTTGTGTCTGATTTCCATAACACAAGTGCATTAGCTACTTACTTTGGGATCAGAGCAATGTATGTGATTGGTGTCCAATATTTTAAAATACGACTACGCGTTTGGTGTATTGGTTAGAGCTCCTGACTATAACGCGGGCCGTCGCGGGTTCGAATCCTGGAAGGGGCAAATGTTTGTGTGATGAACACGAATATTTGTATCTGAGTCATTTTAATATGTATTTAAGTATTTATGGGAGACGCCCCCGTCATAATCGTTGTCTGGTATTCGTAACATAAGGAAGAAAATTCCTTACTTCAAAACCACGCAGTTGTCGTGGTTTTTTTGTTTATATTTATTTACTAGCGGTCCCCCGCGACTTCGTCCGCGCGTTTTGAGTTTGCTTCCTCCCCTCCCGTCGCAGCGTGATGTTTCATACCCTAAAGCCTTTCTCGATAAATAAGCTATCCAGATAAATAGCTTTCTCCCGTTTTCGCAACATTTTTCATTTCTGCTGTGGTCTTATGAGTCGTATCTTTATGTTATATAGCCTAAAACCTTCCTCGATAAATGGACTATCCAACGTAAAAAAAAATTTTCAAATCGGGCCAGTAGTTTTTGAGATTAGCTTGTTCAAACAAACAAACAAACAAACAAACTCTTCAGCTTTATAATATTAGTATAGATTAGCGCAAGCGCACGTCGTACTTAAGCTGCGAACATTATTTTGGTGCAGAGTTATGTTAAAACTGTGATAGCTCCGAAGATATTTATTGAATTTAAATGACATAAAGGGCAACTTTGTTCTAAATGAAATGCTCGTGATGATAAATGTATTTATTTTGATAAGAATAAATACCTGTGTGTATAACACACCTCTAAAAATAATGCATTATTTAAAAAAAAAATATTAACATAAAAATGGTTGTAGTAAGTCAACCATAAAAGATAGACATATGCTGTCGCGGACTTTATTATAGAACTCTTAATGCTGAACAATCCTGTCATACATGATTTTTGTGTAACTTAAGCGGTTTTCGCAGCGTACGCAGCGGAAGCTCTCAAAAGGAATATCTTTCTCCCGTTTTCGCAACATTTTTCATTGCTGCTGTGGTCTTATGAGTCGTATCTTTATGTTATATAGCCTTGAGCCTTCCTCGATAAATGGACTATCCAACGTAAAAATATTTTTTCAAATAGGGCCAGTAGTTTCTGAGATAAGCGCGTTCATACAAACAAACAAACTCTTCAGCTTTAGAATATTAGTATAGATATAGATTTATTTATATATATGGTTTTAAACTTTCATGGTCCCTAACATTAGAATAGTTTGATAACAGTTGTAAGCTCCATGAGCACGAAAGAACTGAAGAACTGAATTTGCGGGTGGGTTGTTATTAACAGACATATCGGTCTACCCTCGTCCGAAGAGGTTTATTGCGTTTACCGCGTGAGTGTGTGGACCATGGTACCGGCGGTGGTTTAATAACTATTCTAATTGTATTAGTTAGGATTCTTCGAACTTTTCATCAACTGCAACTTTTGTCTTGTGTTGTCTGCATCTACAAAGCTAACAATGCATAGTTTTTAAAGTACATGATAAACTCCTTTTTTTACGTAGAGTATTTAGGTATAGTAAATTTATTTTGTTGATATGAGTGACTCAAACAAATCATTCAAGAATGCCGGTAATTTAAGAATACGAATATCTCGTTATCTCTCTGCTATATTCTTTAGCTAGCTGCTAGCCTTTTAGAGTAGCTATCACCTATGTATACGCCGCTAAGCCATGATTAATGGCTAATCGGTGTATAAGTACTCGTAGGTGCGTCAGACAATTAACAAGATATAACGTAAATATTAGCTTTAGTGACAACACAAATATAAGGTTTAAATGACACAATGTTAACAATCCTAAGTCCCTTTACACACTGCGACTTTTAACAGCGATGCAGTCGCGATGCCAACGCGCGTTAGCATCAATGCAGTCGCAAAATGTTGACCTTTACACTTTGCGCTGCTTTTAGCATGGATACAGTCGCGATGCTAACGCGCGTTAGCATCGATACAGTTGCGATGCAGAAGCGAGCAATTGACAAATTATTTTACTTTATTTTTATTTTAAAACACTTCATGCACAAACAAAAGGAACATATGGCGGACTTAATGCTAAAAGCATTTTCTACCAGTCAACCATAAGTCTATACAGAGAAAATGCTGGCGGCGCGAAGAAATTGATAGAAGGGCAAAAGTGAGAGCTTGATTAAAACTACAATAAGTATTTTAAACAAAAATAAACATACATACTACTTATTACATAAATACCGTATACATTAATACATAATTGTCAAATTATGTCAGTACATAATTTGTCAATTTTGGCGACTGCATCGAAACTAACGCACGTTAGCATCGATGCAGTTGCGCTTTTATCTTCGATGCTAAATTAAATCTGTTTATTGCGTGAGTCGCGATGTTGAAGCGCGTTTACAAAACGCGCGACTGCATCTACTCGTAAAAACTCGCAGTGTGTAAGGGGCCTAAAACAAACGAGACGTTGGTATTATATCTCAAGTAAAGTACAGTCAACCAACTGTCAAATTGCAATTTCGTAGGTACCATGTATAGGTAATGAAAGAAACAATATTTTATCTATACTGATATTATAAAGCTCAAGAGTTTTTTTACATGTTTGTTTTACTGCGCTAATCTCAATTACTTTACCGATTTAAAAAAATATTTTTGTGTTTGATAGCTTATCGAGAAAGGTTTTAGGCTATAAAACATTACGCTGCGACAGGTGGGAAGGACACAAAAATATTTTTTTAAAATTCGGTCCAGTAGTTCCTAAGATAAGCGCGTTCAAACAAGCAAACACACTGTTCAGCTTTAAAATATTTGAATTAATAAGACGGATCAACATCACGCACTATTTTAAAAGCTGTGTTGTGATAAATGTTATTAATAATGATTTTAAATGAGCTTTCATGTTAAAACCTTGTAGGCTTAACCGTAATTAATTATTCATACATAAATAGCGCTGATGTTTATCGAACTAGGTCATGTTTCAGTATACCTGGAAAAGACAACTGTGTTTTCAAAGGGTATAGTTGGTAGGAAAATCGGTTGAAAAAATAAAGGCGGTTTTGTGAGCTCCGTCTGAAAGCCTATGTTATTTCATTGTAAATTAATAGTAATAATGCAATTACTTGATCCAAAAAAAAGGAACAGCATCAGTAGCTAATGCCTCCATTTAAGCTTGCAAAACCTGTGATAGGAAGAAACGTTCTTCAGTAACACTTCTTTACATAAAATTATACTTTTACTAGCGGACCCAGCGAACTTTGTTTCGCCCCCTCCTCTTGCCCGGCCTCGTCCCGCCCAACCACGTAATTAAAGAAAAACGTTAAGGTGGGCAACCCTTATCACTAAGGGGTATAAAAATAGATGTTGGCCGATTCTCAGACCTACTCAATATGCTCACAAATTTTCATGAGAATCGGTCCAGCCGTTTCGGAGGACTACGTGAACGAACATTGTGACACGAGAATTTTATAATAAGATTATGTGCAGACTTACTATTGGATAAATAATAAGCTAATACCTAGAATGTAACTCAATTAATATACATCAATCAAATGCAATGTAAATAAATACACGGACATACATAGACATATTTCCGTGAATTTAGGTATCCGATAAAACAATCATTTATACTTAGCACGATATCAATATTTTCTGATAAGAGTATGGGTTATACCTGTCCAATAAAAAATATCAATCGGCACCGGCAATTGTTTTAAAATAATATGAAATGCCGTCTTTTTTATTTAAAAAAAAACAAGAAGGTGTGGCATAACTATAAAGGTGGAGTAAGTAATGCTAAGTACGTAAGTATAATAAATTTAATTTTACCAACGTCAGATAAGACTTAAGGATGATTCACGCTACAATGTGCCGGGGCCGGACCGTGCCAGAGCCGGGAAAAAATCCCATACACATTCCAACGCCATGCCCCGTCTAGGCCCGGACGCGGGGCACGTTCAGGCATGAGCATGAATCACTTCATATAAAATGTTTATAATAATGTTTAACCGCACCCCGACCGGCGCCCGGTCAAAGCCCGGCCCGGCGCCGGCACGGTGTAGCGTGAATCATTCTTTATCCGACCGATTTTAAAATGTCATTTACATAAATGATTGCTGACAAATAGGTGACGTTTTCAAATTAGACGTATCGTATTTTATTCGATGAATATTCCTTATCTGACGTTGGAAAAATCAAGAAATAGGTATAAAAAATGCTGAAAATTTAAAATACACACTAAACTTGACCTTTAGCTCTTCTTGAAGGCGGCCTTGAGTTCATCTTAGCACAAATGATGTAACCAAACTATAAAATTATAACCTCAAACGCGAAAATCAAAATGGCGCCGGTAAATTTCCACGGGCTATCAATCGCGCAAGCCTGAAAGGGCGATGACCTATCGACCTGTGACGTCACCTTTCAGTTGTGGTAGGGCGCGCGTATATTAAGACAGGTGTAGGACAGCTTTTATTGTGTTTGTTACTGACAAACAGACCCATTTTGCACGTATGTTCAACAGGTTGGACGTGCTTTGAATAACAAACTCAGTGCTCAGATTAACAGGCTATGCACACTCTTAATCATATTTCGAGAGTATCAATTTTGTACTCACTATTTTTTGCTACACACTGTCTGGTTCTATCAGATCATCTGAGATCTTGCTGCCTTCTTATACAGATACAGGTATTAAAAAAAATTTAAAAAATAAATGTGCATCAGGATTAAACTTAAAAATAACATGAAAATTACAGCGTGTAGGTTCTGATAGCATTTAATTAATATTAAACTATTCACAACCGTGCGCATTTATCTTATACCTTAGAATACAAAAATAACACTGTGTGTGTTACAAAAGTTCTGGATTTTTCACGGTTATCAGAAGGGTATTATTTTTGGGAAGTGGTGATATTAAAAACAGTTGCTTATGCTCCATTTAGGTACTTCTTACGTTGACGGCATTGAACTCTATTTTTATTATCTTGAAATTTTTTCACACTGGTTACCATAGGCATATCATTTCTATTCTGATTATACTCACATAATCGTAATAGTTTAAGCTAAGACACACCCGCAATAATTTATTGTTATAACTAAGACGTCTCTGTAGTTATACCATTCATTTAAGCGAGTAAAATGACAACACTTACGCCTCCGCTAACATATCTCATGTGATGCAATTTGCGTCAGTATAAAATTAAAAAAATATTTATTTTGTAGCTAGCACTCATACACGTCCCAACATTGCCCTGCCATAGCTTCGGGACATTGTGGGCTAGTGCTGAGAAGAAACTTCGCAATATACTCAGTCACTTTTTTCATGGTCAATGTCTCTTTTTCAATTTTTTTTTTTTGCTCGTACCAGCAAGACCATACATTGTTATCGTTCATAGAATCATCTAGTTTATAATATCCTTTTTTTCATTAAACATTGTTGAACAATCGATTTGAATTTATCTAAGGGTAATTCAATTAAAATTTGAAGTAATTTATTCAAGATAGTTATACTTCTTCCAATAAATAAGTGATTAACCATCTGAAGTCTGAAGTTTGGAACGGCAAGCTTATTCTTGTTTCTGGTATTGAAATCGTGCGTCGCACGTACATAAATCAAACTATTACGTTACACAGAAACTAATGAATATCTGTTCTGATTGTACTAACATATATTATTTAGCTAGACACCCGTAATAATTCATTGCGTGACTATGACGTCACTATACCGATGCCGTTCATAATTGCGAGTAAAATGACCACGCTCAAGCCTCACCTCATGTGATGCAGTTTGCGTCACTGTATATTTGTACACAGTAGCTAATGAGGATTCGTGTGGTATCATATACTATGATAATAGGCTAACTGACAAGCGGGAATTCTAAACAGTTATTGCATCTAAATATTAAAAGATATTATGCTTTCAAAAGCATGTCTATCTATGTGTTTATCAAGAGTCAAGTGTCATCTTTTATAAAACACAAATCCAATGTGGGTCTTGTTTACATGTGAGAAAAAAAATGCAAAACTTCTACTCTGTAGATAAAAATATGATATTCTTCTGACCAACTGTACATAACATTAGATTCTATATCCATAGAAGTTTCCAATAGGATTTCCCTTATAACGTGGCTTAAAACGAATAGTACTTTAAACAGTAAGTCATTAACATGTGAGCGGAGTCACGTAGAACATATTTGTTATTTATAACCCTTTAATACTTCATCTTGGTTTAGTCTAATGTTTCAGAAGAAAGACTTTATGTACATCGAAGTGGCGGCGTCGTTTCCATTCATATTAAATTCTATTCATTCATGTTTAATTCTGATAAACAATAGATAAGATGGTAGACAAAAACAATTGATAAGATTTTTCTAGAACAGATGGTTCGATAAAGATTCTAATGCCACAGAGTTATTTTCTATTCATGTACGTTGATATTAAGATTTATTTACGACGTCGTCGACGACCTCCGTGGTGTCTGTGGTCCCGGGTTCGATTCCTGATCGGGTCAATATAGATATCAAAATTTTCTATATTGTCTCGTGTCTGAGAGTTGTGGTACCACCGTTGTGTCTGAATTTTATAACACAAGTGCGTTAGCTACTTAAGATCAATGTATGTGATTGGTGTCCAATATTTATTATGGCTTATGTTTAACTGATCACCTGATTAAGTGAAATATCACAGGCAAAAATAGTAAATGATCACCAAAATATAAAACCGCATTTTAATTTAAAACTATACCTAACCAAAGTTTGTACATCTTGCTATCCTATAAAAGCAATTGACCCCAAACAAATCATAGTTGACCCAAAAATAGTAAACGATCACTAAAACTAAAACCGCAGTTTAATATGATATTATAAACAAAGTTAAAACATCTTGCTACCCTATTAAATTATCGTTGACCCAAAATAGTTAATGAACACCAAACTATTAACAGCATTTAAATTAAAAATGACATGTATAATATTTAACATCCCGTTTACCTATTTAAGTAAATTACGCTTTATAAATATATTTTTAACCAAACATAGTAAATAAACCCCTAGTTTGACCCTGTACTATTGTAAAATATTTTCAAGCCAAACGTCTAATGTTTATTTAAACTGATTAACCATAAAAAAAATATTTCTTATGCGTTTGGTGTACCAAATGTCTTTAGACCTAAAACAAATATAAGAGTCATACAAATCCGTACCAGCTGGAAATCTGTAAGAGCAATTTAGCTTAGTTCTATTCTTTAATGGCACCTTCGACAGTTTTG